>OX424526.1:23569213-24769213 GCA_949152445.1 Cerastis rubricosa | reverse complement strand
CCTATATTGTTCTGACTGCATCTATGTTTGTGTAATTTATAGTTGTACATTATTAATTTACTAGCTGTCCCGCTGTGCTGCTTCGCTCTTATTTGTTGTAGCGTGATGATATATCCTATAGCCTTCCTCGATAAATGGACTATCTAACACTGAAAGATTTTTTCAAATCGGATCAGTAGTTCCTGAGATTAGCGCGTTCAAGCAAACAAACAAACTCTTCAGCTTTATAATATTATATAAAGTATAGAAGTATAGATTATAATTATAGTATCTGTTCTATTTTATTTTACTATTTATGTACACACAGTAGACAAAACAGGAAAAAACATAAAATATTTGAGTACAAAGGTACAAACCGCTTATTTCATACGAAATTTCTCTCAAATTTCTGTTTTCATATAGTTTGAAACTTTATTCCCGCGTACTAATAAACTTAACTGTGGTAACTATTTTAAAAGGGTTCATTTTTGCACTCGTTCTTTTTACGATTCTTTCTTTACCGTATGATTAATGCCTACCCCTGGTGCCAAAACTTTATGGCTCCCATGATCCTCTATTTTGGCTTTACATGCCGTCGAGAAATATCTTAGGCATGCTTGGTTTCCTCACGATGTTTTCCTTCACTGAACCAAGTGATAACTAGCTGCTGCCCGCGACTGCGTTCGCGGGGTTTTTTTATGGATATGAAAAATAGATGTTGGCCGATTCTCAGACCTACCCGATATGCACACAAAATTTCATACACATCGGTTCAGCCATTTCGGAGTAGTATGGTAACAACATTGTGACACGAGAATTTTATATATAAGAAATGCACATGAATCTGAAAACTCAGAGGGGCGTACCTTGGGTTTGAACTGGACACCTATGACTGAGCAGTTCGACGAGCAGATATAAGTCAAAGTCCAATATAAAACGCTGGATCCCGACCCTACTTCAAATCTACAGCGAGTATCTTCCAACACGAAATGATTACCAACGCCAAGGAACAGTTTCACTGTTATAAAATTCCAATAGGAAAACCTGTGAGGACATTGACATTATTAATATTAACATTTATGGAATTTTGTTGAACTAGAGTGAGGTACCCAAAAGTAACATTTTCTTATCTTTTGTAAGCCTATTACTCCATTGTGACTAGTCGAGGAGTTTCCATAAAAAGAAGTCATATTTTTTTACAGGAATTAAAATCTTTTGGTGGTGATGTCACTGGCGTGGGGGGTGAGTGGGGGTGATAGACACGTGTAACACCCCCCTGGGGAGGTAGCCCCCAGCTCCTTTTTATATCATAAGTTGAAAGTAATCAGAGATGTATTGCCACTTCTCGATGTTTATTTTATTCGAGAATGTTTAGTTTACATAAGTCTTCGGTATTTGTTTGAGAGATATTTTATTAAACTCTCGGTTATACAGCGTTTTTGCTGGTTTTTAGGGTTCCGTACCCAAAGGGTCAAACGGGACCCTATTACTGAGACTTCGCTGTCCGTCCGTCCATCCGTCTGTCACCAGGCTGTATCTCATGAACCGTAATAGAATGACTACAACGACGCCAATAAAATCGTTAAGTAGGAAAAATACTTAACTGTTGACAAAATAGATTCATACAAGACATTTCTACACGTAAAATTAAAAAGAAATACTCCAAAACGATGTAACCCACGATAACAAGCTCCAGTTTTTCTTCAATCAATCGACAAACCAGGAGAATGCGTAAAAGCGACCATAAAATTGAAAATATGTTGATTATGCGGAAATCTACTCATATTTTGTAAGGCTGCGTTCACACCGTGGCCTCTCCTGCTACCCACTCCGCTTGGCCGGGTTCATTCTTCATTGATACACGTGGAGCACACCCCGCCCCCCACCGCGTGGGTGTGCCCCTCTCCCCTCGCCTCACAACCTCCCCGCACTCGTACCGATAGTTTAAAACAAGGCTTTGTTGGTTGCTTCTAATAATTGTCGATTGTGGTTGTGAGGGTAAATGTTATCGTTTCGTTAGCGGAAATAGACTAAAGAAATCGTTTTGTTAGATAAACTACGTATTTTTAGTCTTCTTACTTGATTGTTGTTACCTTATTTTTATGCCAGCAAATTGTTTCTCCCCAAATGCTGTGCTATGTAATGTTGACGCTACTACTGAGCTCCACCACGAGCTCAGATGCAGTGCTTCAGCGTGGGGCGCGTCTCCCCCTGGCCCCGGACTGGCACGTGTAGGGTTGCCAAGCAATGGCGTGTAGCTACCGAGTACCGAGGGGCGTCAGAAGAGAAACAGCGATACAAGGGGTGTTATCATTAATGGGGGTGAGTTTGAAACTTATAATTTATAACAAACATCACATCTGCAATCCCCGATGGGTTAGGCACAGGTGTACGTAATAGTACCTACATCCACATTTTGCCAGTAATGTTGAAATCCCATGTAATAGGGGGCGAACCTATTGCAATCAATCGGGCACAAATCCAGGCTCCGTGGCGGCTGAGAAATTCCTGGAAAAACACAGGAAAAAACCAAATCGAAGCCAGGATCAAATCGAAGCAATTACGAGCACTAGACCAAGGAGGCAGTCATCATACATTATATTATGCCTGTAATCATCGACGGACCAAGGATAGTACAACAACTGCGTTAGTAATGTTTTAGTATGTCGGGTCATTTAGTTCCCTTCAATATGGTCGAGTTGAATGCCAGCTGATACATGCGTCATGTTCGTGAACGGGCGCTGTCAGTTGTAACTGTTCATCTCTTAGCCGCCACGGTTTATTTTAATGATTTTAGTTTTGAATGATTAATTTAATCTTTTACTCTGGACGCTCTTAACTTGCATTTCTACATCGTTCTCACATGTTGTGTTATGTAATTGTCTTATTGAAATAAATGCTTGAGTTGTTGATGCTTGCTTTGAGTTTTGAGTTTTTAAATACCACAGGAAAGGGAGCAAGCCTAGTGTCTTCAACCGGACTCAGGGCTTCCACTGAGAAACAGGAGAAAAAAATGTAAAATTAAGTTTTTGATATTTTATTTAACTCGAACGCTCTGCTACTATTCAGAATAATACAGTTATGTAGTATAGTTCCCCCAGTGAACCTTCTACACATTATCTGTCAGCAGTCCCGTACTTTCGGATGTTCCAGGAATACGAGCCTGAAGCCCCCTAGCCTCAGGCCCCTATTCCAACAAACATCCATTAAATTGTAAATATAAGTTCGTTTTCGTGGAAACTGCCAACAATTTATTAAATTCCAAGAGGAGTATTCGTTAAAAATATTTTAATAAATATCAAGTTAGTGTGTATTGTTTATTATAATCATCATCTTCCTGCCCATCCTTAGGTACGCCTCAAACGGGTACGGACAGATTACGGATCGGCTTCGGACGGACACTCACAGATAATGTCCTGAAGGTTACTTCAGTGTTCAATATTCGTCTGATTTGACTAAACATTACTTGGAATCGGCGATTTGAATTCTCCCCTGCCAACCGTCACGCTCTCGTTTTTTTTTTTAATATAAAGTTGGACGGATTCCTCAAACAATCCTAGTTTTCTTTTGTCTTTCTCTTCTTTTATCCACCAATATTTATATTCATCACTTATAAAATATAATATCAAATATTGAAGAAAATGATGTCACTTAATTTAAGTGTTCCGAGTGAAAATTACATTGATCGAAAGTGAAATTTTGTCAAATGATATATTAGTTTAATAATACTAACATCAAACAGTAGTTTTACTCAATTATTCTAGAAATTAGATTATAATAAAATTAAAATTGTTCCAATTCTGGTCTAACTTTCAAAATTAAAACCTCTTTACAATTTTACGCAACTGATTACATTATTATTTAATAACTAGCTGTCCCGCGCAACATCGTATGCGTCACATTTTCCCCGATTTTGAAACATTGTTAATTGCTGCTCTGCTCCTATTTGTCGTAGCGTAATGATATATAGCCTATAACCTTCCTCGATAAATGGGCTATCTAACACTGTGAGAATTTTTCATATCGGATCAGTAGTTCCTGAGATTAGCGCGTTCAAGCAAACAAACAAACAAACAAATTCTTCAGTTTTATAGTATTATCTCCTTTATTCGTTTTACATCTTATTTACTATATTTTTAAATATTTCTTATAAAACACATGAGGTAAAAAAAAAACATTTAAAAATATAAAAAACAGGTTTCCGCCGGTATCGGGAGCAGGGTCCAAGCTACCGGTGGTTAGGGCTGCAGAGACAGGAACCTCCTCACAATGCGGGCCGTATCGAGGAGTACTGCCTTCTGAATCTGGCTCTTGATCCAACTGCCAAGTGAGAGCTTCGATAGATGTTCATCGAGGCTTTTAGCCATTAGGCCATTGGCCGTAACGACAATCGGCACAATGATAGCCGAGTTCACATTCCACATGCTGACAACCTCGTGTGCTAAGTCGAGATATTTTATTTGTTTCTCTTTCTCAGCCTTCACGAGGTTCTCGTCATGCGGGATGGTAACATCGACTATCATTACGCAGCGCGCTGATCGGTCTATCACCACTATGTCAGGCTTATTGGCGACAATAGTCCTGTCAGTAATGATAGGCCGATCCCAGTACAACGTGACATGGTCTTTCTCGAGAACTGGGTCGGGCACATACTTGTAGTATGGTACCTCAGATTCCACAAGTTCATATTTCAAGGCAAGTTGCTGGTGAATAATCCTGGCTACTTGGTTGTGCCTGTGCAAGTACTCGCCATTAGCCAGACGAGAACAACCAGAAATAATATGTCTGATGGACTCACCCGGACGGTGGCATGCCCGACACACGTCCACCGTCCCGTCCTTCATAATATGTTTCCGGTAGTTGTTCGTCAGCATAACTTCGTCCATAATCGCACAGACAAAACCCTCAGTTTCCCCAAAGAGGTCGCTGAATCGTAGCCAGGACACGGATGCTAGAAAATCTACATCGGGCCCATGAAGAGCCTGGTAGAAGCGACCGTGAAGCACCTTGCCTTGCCATACTTTCTTGCGGTCATCGGTAGTAAGTACCACAGGTTTGCGCCAGTTCTCTTTAGCCATGGACAGCGGGGTGAGTACCTTGTCCACTGCGATCACATCTCGGTGCATACCCAACTCTGTTTTTAAAAAATATTCTCTGAGGCTGCACACCTCGCGGTTGTGGAGAGTCTTCGCGTTTAAAAAGCCTCGACCCCCGCACTTCCGCGGAATGTACAGTCTCATCACCGATGATCGTGGGTGATGCATCCGGTTTGCGGTCAGCAGTGTACGAACTCTCCTATCCAGGGCGTCCAGTTCGGTCTGAGTCCATTTGAGTATGCCGAAAGAGTACATTAAAACCGGCATGACCCAACCGTTGAAGGCGCGCACCTTGTTCCCGCCTGAAAGAAGGCTATTTAGTACCTTCTTCAGGCGACCAAAGAAGCGCTCCCTCAACGATTGCTTCATGTCAGCTACGTTAATACCTAACGCTTCCGACATACCCAAATACTTATAGTTTTCGGATGAGGAAAGGGATCTTAGGTGTATGGAATCAGAGAGCTGAAGTCCCTCGGATTCCATAATCTCCCCTCGCTTTACATACATGACTGCACATTTGTCCACACCAAATTCCATCCTGATGGCACTACTAAAATTTTCAGTTACTTTCAGAAGCTCCATCAGTTGCAATTTGCTGGGGGCAAAGAGTTTCAGATCATCCATGTAAAGAAGGTGAGATATGACCTGACCACCTCTCCTCAACCGGTAGCCTAGACCTGAATCCTCCAGCAATGTGCTTAGAGGATTCAGGGCTAGACAGAACCAAAGAGGACTCAGACTGTCGCCCTGAAATATTCCCCGTTTAATCCATACAGGCTCATCGTTCCCCTGGATCTGTCGACATCCTGGATATCGAAGGACCGTCCTCCATTGCCTCATACACGACTCAAGGAAGGCGCGTAGAGTTGCATCAATCTTGTACAACTCCAGCACCCTCATGAGCCATGTATGTGGCACAGAGTCGTAGGCCTTCTTGTAATCTATCCAACATGTCGATAGATCCTTGCGGGATCGACGAACCTGTTGGCTAATGGCCATGTCGATGAGGAGTAGCTCTTTAGTACCACGGGACCCATTCCTACATCCATTTTGAGAGGCCGACATAATGGAATTACTATCAATGTGTTTGTTAATCTTCACTCTCAAAATGGATGTAAGAAGTTTATAAACCGTCGCCAAACACGTGATCGGTCTATAATTCCTGGGTTCCGCAGGACTACCGGACTTATGAAGCAGGTGGGTAACACCCGTTGTAAGAAACTCTGGTAGCGACCCAGACTCTAAGCATGACTGGAATTGAGATGCCAGGCGAGTGTGTGAACTACTCAGCCATTTAAGCCAGAAGTTGTGCAGTCCGTCCGGTCCCGGAGATTTCCAGTTCGGTAACGGACGAACTGCTCTGGCAACATCTAACGGTGTTATTATAATTTTATCCATTTCTGGGATGGATTCACACACTCGCTCGACATCTCGCATCCAGTCAGCCTCCGTATGACAGACGGGCACCGACCAGATGCTGCGCCAGAATGAACTCGTGGCAGCATCATCTGGGCGGCACACGTCCGTCACACTTTGTTCGGGTCGCTCCCAAGCTCTGTATACCCACCTCTCATCACTCTGGAACATGCGATTCTGCGAGTACCGATCAACGCGCTTCTTATACCGCCGAATACGGTTCGCCCATGCATAAACTTTCTGCTTCAGGAAGTCGATGCGCTCTGTGACTCCGGACATGTATTCTTGAGGGCTGGTTCCAGTCCCCAAGAATGCCCGTCTCACAAAGCGCATCACACGTGGGCGTGTATTGCCCTCCCTGAAGCAGTATAGTTTGCCGATGAGTACCCTGGCCCCATCGATACGGCTCTCGATCCTGCGTTGCCAGGCTGGTACGGCTGGTTTTGGTCGAGTAGCTACGTCAAAATTTGGGAATTTGACGTTAGCTAAACGACAAGCCGCAACAGCCCCACAATACAAGATCGAGTGCGTATCAACGAGGTTCTCGCTATGCTCAAATATATTTTTGAGTTGCGAGTCCAAGGCACACACCAGCGCCCTATTTTTCTTATGCATGGGTAACCGCGGTAATCGGGGCCTAAGTTGGGCAGGAGTGGATCGATACTCGTGAAGCGCATCTTCCAGAGCGCTCCTCAAACGTTCGTTACACTGGCTACTTACCGTGGCAACCCTATCATCCTCTTCTACAGCACCAAGATTGGACCGCGGTGGTATTGTGTCAATAGTTGACGTTTGCACCGCGGTTTGCGCCGGAGTCAAGTCGATGTGGTTGCTCAGTACTTCTGAGCGCAGCCTATCAAGCGCGGCGTCGTCCAACATGTGATTGCGTTGGATGACCCGCACCTGATCCGACAGTCGTTGGGCCGAGACGTTGACGGTTGGTTCAAGAGTCTGAAAAAGAGACAGCATCCTAACACGGTACGCAGTGAGGTTAGTTCCCCCCTCTGTAGACCCATAGTATGCGCGCATGACGTTTTCATTAATGGAATAAGTCCATCTCATGCGCTGCACACAACCACCGGCAGCGGGGACCCGGCTCGGGACCGGTTGGCCCCTAGGTCCGAAGCTTGACGGTGGCCGGCCTCGCCCCGGCCGACGTACAGGTGTTGGCGACGTCGGCGGGGAGAAATATTCGTCGCTGGAGCTCGACGCGACTGCCGCTGCCGGTGACACAGGTGATCCGGGGTCCGGCGGCGGCGAGGCGGAGCTCAGCGACGACTCCGGGGGTGGAAGACGTGCGCGTTGTGACGCAGCTCTCGTTATCATTTTCTGATCCGTTTTAATTCATCCATAATTTTCTTGTATGCCTATGACATCTGTCATCTGTCTGCTCTAGTTTTGATCTTTGATCCATGTTTCAATAAATAATATATGTAGGTTTTTAAATAATTTTCTGATTAGAGATGGAACTGGTAAATACTTTCTATAAAAACAGCTGCAGAATGGTAGCAAAAAAATTAATATTTGTAAAAATTTTATGGAGAATTTACGAATGACACATGACAGCTAGAGTTGCCACTTTTATATTATATTATTAGTTTAGAAGATAATTAATGAACGATGATTAAATAATTGAATGAAGTTAAATATTAAAATTGTTTTCAATAAAAAACAAATTACTTCCGTATGATAACTCCCAACACGTAATTCGTAGCAGCCGCCTACGAAAGCGTAGCACTGCGCTACGAATCAGCTACGACGGCGTCTATGCGTAGCTAAGAACACTTTTGACATTAGTTAGTACCCAATACTATTCAGTTTTAAATTAAATAGTATTTCATTTAAAATGGTCAACAAGACAGACTGTTATCCTTATTTACGATGTATAAATAATTCAGTGGGATTTTCGCCCTTACGAAAAATTTGATCATTTCAAGAGAATTATGTATGTACTAATACCATGTATGGCAATTAAATTAATCATATTTCTAGTAACTTGTTGACCTGATTTCCAGTATAACTCCTTAATAAATTATTGAGAACCAAGTTATCACGGTAGTGCACTAAAATAACCTCGCTTTACCATCGATCAGCTGTTAAATGCAGCCGTGGCTTCTGTCGCTGAATTATGAAGTCGAGAACCAGTTAGAAAGTAGGGCATTGAAACAAAAATAAACAATGGAACATGACAGTATTTACGGAAAGAGGTAAGCAGCAGAACCAGTTAAGTTGTACTATCAATCGTGCTGTGGCCTTAGTGCGAGTAGGTACTGACAAAATCAACTCGATCCCGGTAAAGTAAATTGAAAGGAGATAGGTAAACGCAGTTAGGGTAAGGTCGGCGAATAAGAATGACAATTTAAATTTACTAAAAACACAACGAATGATGAATACAATTAACATACAAAATACAAAAATATTTATTTCTTCTTAAACATTGTGTCTTACATAAACTGAGGCAGCCCCAGTAAGTCACAATAGTACTTGTGTTGGGGCTGCCCTCCCCTTAAATGGTATCTTAACAGTGATGAAAGTGAAGTCAAAGAACGGAATATAAATAAAATTAAAGAAAAAAGAAATTAAATTAAACGATAGTTAATTAAGCAGCGTTATTAACATGAATATTTAACATGGAAATAAAAAGATAATGAAACGTAAATAACTTTTTTTTATGGTTTTTCCAAGGTGTAAACATACCCTATACGAAGCCGTCAACCAAGTATTCTGCACATTAATTTGTAGTGGCATAGTTTATGCGACTACAAATTAACGATCTGCGCCAATTTCCTTTGGTTGTCTTTGCCACCAGATACCGCTAGTTCAGTTTTATAAAAAAATAAAGTTAACGTCAACGCGATTGACAAGGCATACAAATTCGCACTTTGGAGAGGCCTTTGGAGTTGGACAGACTGGGAACCTTCCTTCTGCTACAGTTCAGCATTCACTCTTAAATGAAAAACACTTTTCCGATTCAGGAATCACACCCAGGGCCTCAAGTCTGCTATTTTTATAAATATCGTCATTCCAACACGATCCCATTGTCATTTTGCTAAAAGTTCGTAATCTGCTAATTCATAATGATCGATCATTGGTCGGTCAGTGGTTGGTCAGTGGTCTCGTAATAGAATGGTGTTATAATGACATTGTTGTATTGCCATTATTATAAAACCCGTTAGTAGAAATGATTTTCGAAAAACTACTACTAAATTTGAACATTTATTCATGCCAGATTTCAATTATATATATTTTTACATATTATTTATTGGTGTTATGAGCAATCTGAAGTAGTAAGAAGTTTGTTAATAGCAGAAAACATTAAATGTGAAATTGGAAAACTCAATATTTTATCTGTTTAGCTGTCAAAGTCAAATATGACATTACTGTTTACTGTACTGACGTTTATTTGTTTTTATTATTTCTAGCGGCCGGTGTTTTGGTTTAGTTTCAAGTGTTCTAAATGATCTCTAAAAGATTTATTGCAATGCAAAATGGTGCTAATTGAGAAAAGTTCGGCTCTAATTGACTTTTTAGAAAACCACCAAGACCTGCTTGGCTACTGCAGCCGCACCAATGAAGGACGAAGTTTATTAAAACGATATTGGATGGAGTGCGCCCAAATTTTATACTCGTATCGGTGGACTTCCCAGTGCCCCAATAAAACGCCGGCAGCACAGTAAGTACATAAATCAGTATAATATTCTACGCATTATAAAATGATAAATGTATCATTATTGTGATTTTTGCACTTTTTTAGTTCTACAATGAATATTAAAGTAAAATATACTTTTTTTTATAGGTAGAGACCATGCAGCTCTTGAAGCTGGTCAATCAAGGCTGGACACTATTGAAGCCAGGAATGCCGAGGCAACTTTAAAACAAGCTCAGGCCATCAACACTGGCTGAAGCCATTGATCGACTGAGCTCCACCACAGAAAAAATGGCGCACCTTATGGGACACTGTGTGCCAAAAAAGGTAATTACTGTGGATTTACAGATTATTCACTGATACGAAATGGTTTTACCCAAAAGCGGAACTTCTACTCATTGTGTGTTCAACAAACATACCCACAATAAGTATTAAAGAGCATTGAAAGCAATAGAATATAAATTATAATAATTTTATTATAACCGTTCCAGTTAAGCTTAAAAGCTTGTGTTAGGTGTAGGCTCACATCAGTAGTAGTACATCGGCCAGAATTTAACATCTTTATGTCTGACTAAAGTTTTCTGAAGTATGCAAGAGGTAATTTTGTCAGATTATTTTAAGATAAATGAAATCTATATTAGGAGGAGTCTATGTCCAGCAGTGGATTCCAAATGGCTGTAATGATAAATAATTAAATGAAACAATGTTTTTTAAAAAGAGTATTCATTTATTTTAAATCATATTTTGTGCAATACTGTGGATCTGTAACAGAGATCATTTTAATAATAATTAAAGCATTTTCGCACTCCACTAGAATATTGAGGTGGGTTTAAATTACATACCTACTAATTTAATTTATGCATTTCTCCACAGTTTGTCAACAAGAGCCTGCTGCAGTGCCCAACCTTCAAGAAGATACCGATTCACCCTTCGATGGTCTTGATAATTAGGTGCTGCATAATTAATTTCCTCCTAAATTAAAAGACTGATTAGTTAAATGTAAGGTAAAATTTGATTTGTTATTCAAATGATAATTAAAATATTGAAGATCTTTTTATTTTGTATGAAGACTGATTTTGATTTGTTATTAATATTACATTAGATATTGTAACTTGGAATTGTTTTACTAGATATATGACAAAATGTCTTTTAGTTTTCCGTACTATATTTACATTTCAGATTTTAAGTCAAGTTTAACATTGTTAAATAAATATTTAGTTATGAGAAATAAAGAGTACCTAATTTAACTGTTGTTTTTTTAACATACTAGTATTATTTAAAATTCCAACTCCATTAAATTCCAAAATAGTGGAATATAAATCATATATCTGTTGCAAGCCAAGTTATTCTGCATAAACTTCGTCAGGTGGCAATGGTGCTCTTATTCTGCATAAACTTCGTCAGGTGGCAATGGTGCTCTTGCCATGTTTGCAATATGCAACATTCATTCACAATCTTGCCTGCAGTTGTTGGACTATAATGTAAAGCACGTGCTGCAAGCAAACACCTGCAAAAAAACAATTTACTTTTATACAGCCCCATTTAACTAAACGTCTTAACTTTTATATACTTACTGTTCTTCAATTAACCCCCTTACTGAGTCCTTTCCAAGGCAAAACGTTTTTACAAATTCCGCCTCGGGAATATCAATTATAAAGGTATTCATTCTCGTTCTCGTCATGCGACGGGCTTGACGACGTCTTCTGCAGTTCTGCATTGTGCCAATCAATCTTCTTTCTCTAACATCCACTGCGTTGGCTAGCTCGAGAATCGAAAATATTTGCTCGTAATGAATACATAGGTAGTCTCCATTCAATATTCCACAAACACTTGAAACACGATACTCGTAACGATAATAACTATAACCAAAGTATTTAGAAGCCGCTTGTTAGTAAACAATTCAAATTGACACTCCGAACAGTCTGAGATAAATGTGAGGGAAGCAATGACTGCACAATGGCGTTCTAATGGTAGTTCAGTGGTCAAAGGAACTGTCAAAATTTTAGCAGATTACCGCTAAAGTCAGTCATTCATTTGTCATTAAGTACGAGATTACCATTCTATGCCATGTCTTTCAATGGATTGTCAGTGGTTGATCATTGGAAAGTCATAATGACGCCATTATATTAGTAGATTACCAAACTTGTCAAAATCAACAATTATGAAATCAGTGATAGGCCATTCTGACACGATTGTAATAGCAGACTTGAGGCCCAGGACCTCCCACTAGATATTTAGTGGCGACCAAGTTAAATAAAAGTGACGTAAATGTACCAAAAGTTATGTATTTCTCTGACCGAATGTCTCATAGAAAGTGAAAGAGTTACAAGTTGTATAGCAGCAGTTTCTACCGAATCACTTTCCTTTTCTTTATTAATAGTGTTTATTCTAAACATATTATGTATTTATGAGGTTTCTTCTATTTGTGATGTTTCACTTTGTGTTATTGAAGTGTGATTATTAAAATTTTTGATTTGATAATAAATCGATATGTTGTAATATTAAGAATATCTTTTTGGTTGGTGTTGCAGATGTTCTTATGCTATTATCGTTATAACTTATGACTTTATTTCGTTTCCGATTGTTAGCATAACACTGGCTGGAAACCACCTAGCAATTGTAACAAACATGTTCCTGGTCACACTGTCTATCTGTCTGCTACTTTTTCACATTTTTAACGGGTCAACAGAATTTTATGTAATTAATTACTCACAACGTGACCTGAGCTAAGAAGACATAGGATATTTTGAAGTGAAAACTTCTTTAGCCGCTTTGAGCGATTTTTGGTAGGGGAAAAATTATTGGTTCGCGTCACAGGTGACCTCGACATGCTCGTGATGTCGTGCGCCAGACTAGCAACGCGTAGTTCCATTGTTTTGAGTTTTCATTTCTGCCAGCAGTCCTTATGACTGCCTCTGTTTTTTTTTCCGAATCAGAATCAGAACTTTATTGGCTATGATTTTATCCCGGTAGTACGTTCCCGTGGGATAATTTCCGACCTTTCTTGCCACATACTTGTGACTTTATCGCTTAGAATGCGATTGCGCTGTTTGTCGTGTAGGAAAACGCCTCGGAGTCAGTCATATGACGTAACTGGCACGTCTCACAGACCTCCGCTTACATAACGGAGACCTCACGAGGGTCGCGCGCTACGTTCCACAGCCTTGACATGTGTCAATATGGTTTTAATTGTAATTTAAGACACAGAATTAACTAAAACATTTAACGTATGTGTGCTGTAGTTTGTCTTCTACGTCTACGTGTGTTGTGACTTCTTTTCCTTAATTTGTAAAATATAGGTAACTATTTCATTTATAGGTCATTATGTGAATTATAATAAAATGTAAATAATTTGTATGTTACGTTTGTTTAATTAAATTCATACAATATCATGATAATATCATATCAAGGAATTTTAGTGCTAACACCGATAGCCCTTGAAATCTTCATGAGTAATAGTCAATGTCCTAGATTTTTGAAAGCATGAATCAATGTTGCCTTATCAAATAATAATATTAACAGAACTATTTAAATTACCTCAAAATAATCATCCTTGACATTCCAAAACTTCAAAACACTTCCAGAACCGCGTTTGATTCCAAATCCAAAATTCAAATTCCGCACTCTATCTGTCAAAAAATCACAAACGTCAGAGCGCGCGCGTTTTATTTTTATACTGGCAACGCGTGACCTCAGCGCTTGAATGTAGTGCCAATGTCACAATATCTAGGTCTATGTCAGCGAGTGGCCTCATGCCGCGGGGATATGTCTGCACGTTTTGTGGCCTTATTTGGTAGTTTTGGCGGGGTCACTGGGCTTTTCGGTGATCGTATGCTTGTGTGTTGGTACACCTGTTCACGTGGGAGAAATCACGCATCAAATCAAACTTTTTAGACTTTGAAAAACTCACGGGAAATATCACCGGCGTCACTGCTTATTTTTTGTTTTTCCACCTTGAAGAAGAAAACAGGCATGTGATAGATTTTTACTTAATACTTAATCATCAACATAGCATTCGCAGATTTATATTTATTTGCAGAATATTTTTTTAAAGCAAACGTTTTGGCGCCAATGTCGTCACCACATCGGCCACGTTTGTCACAGTACCGTGAATCACATCCCTATATCAACTTACTATAAATAGTCAATGAAATAAGTTACATGTCAACAAGAATGTACCCACGCTAGTTAAGATTAAATATAGCGTTCTACCATGTTATTAAATAATTTTGTGTATAATTCAACTTGATAAAGGGGTACCCACACACGAAGGTTGGTTCTAAACGGTGATACAAGTAACCCATGGTCAATTTGTTTGACGTTAGTTTTAATAAATAATATTTTAATAACAAATTAGTAGTTGGCTAATAACTGCAGTATTAAGAGCAGTGTTGCCAGCAAAAAATCTACATTACAAGATCCAAGGCGATGTTTGTTAATCAATATTGACAAATTACTCCTCTAAAGTCATTTGGAATAATTTACTAAACAGTCTAAGAGTTATGTATTTTATTAGTATCTTACATATTTTTAGCAATTTACTCATTGTGTCAGATTATTCAACAAAAGTCACTTGGGTGAGATCAGTCGCCAGCGCAATGTCTTATTACAGCAGGCTGCCAAAGAGCGTGGCGCAATGATACGTAATCGTCTATAAATGTCCCCAACAGCTCTCAATAAATCCATATTTATTATTCTTTTAACACTAATGAAGCAGAAAAGAGAACAAACCAATTGAAAAAAAAAACAAACGATGATTCGAGGAAAATTGTTCTGTAGCTGTGGACTAAATCCAATTGCTACATAAATATCGAACACAACGATTCAGTAGAGTCGAATAAATTTCGCAAAATACACACTTAGTTACAACTAGTGCAGTGGAGTTACAAAATTGCGTAAATCCCACTCAGCGATTCACACTAGACTAGAGTATTGCAATTTACTTCGATTGCGAAATACGTTATTAAGTCAATGCTAAGGTTACAACTTAAAGGCTACTTTGTATTAATTGACATAGATTTTTTGCACATTATATTTTAATAAAAACAAATAATGGGAATGATTTGCATGATGGCTACAAAGACCACCATATCTCCTGACCGATATCTGAAATCACAAGGCTAACTGTCATCTTTAAAACATACATTTAATTGCAGTTTAAGTTATCTTTCTAACCTCGAAATCGTTCCCTGAAACCCAATTTTTAATGTCATTAACACGATTTAAAGATAAACAGCAGATTCGATAGTCGATAGTGTACTTGCATCGACAACTGCGGCTCGTGATGCTCGGCCCTGAGGGTAACCTTGCTTCTCTCTCACTCACACTAATAGCTGTCTGCGTCTATTCGTCTCTGTCTAGCTGGATGTTTGCAGTGATAACTACCGGATTCCGTACGCGTGCGTCGTTATTACAACGAATGAGTTTGATATTTCCTTCAGTGATGAAAGGGCTGTTTGTATTGGCGTGGGAAACTGGAATATTTTGTGACATTTCTGGTTGAATTTGCGCTGGTTTTTGAAGAAAAATCAACTACATTTATGCCGTGCAATGAAACCTTCGACAAGGAATTTTATGCTGAAATAAGATATTCAAATAAGCATGTGCATGTGCTGAGCACGTGTGCTATTACAAATAATAGAACTTACCTAAACATTTCATGGTTTCATCGCTCAATGTACCAACTTTATTTTTACCAGCTTACAGGAGTTACAATGCGTAGTGCAATAATACTACATAAACAAACATATGACGTCATAAAAACTACCAATAAAACCGTCACCTGTGCATACATACATACATTTTGGCAAAATATTTACAAGTTACAAGGCTATCCTTGCATCGTACCTAGACTTATTGTTATTCGATACCAATTTTGCTGAGTTGTAGTACTGTTTTTACATGTTTTCCTGATAGTGCGACACGTGTGCTGAAGATAAATGCATAGATTTCAACCTTCAAGGGTAACAACGACTAACGTCACAATGAGATTGCTCATGTTTTCCTTTGGAAACTCAGTTTGCGTAGAATTGGTCCAAACAGATGGCAAGAAAGGAGGTGTCTGATGAGATGACGAATAATAGAGAAGTGTGGAAGAAAAAGACATGCTGAGCCGATCCCAAATGAATTGGGATAAGGGCATGAATATGATGACCCGATGGTCCAAACAGATAGGTTAAAAACTTAAGTCCAATGTTAATCATTACTTTAGGGAATATAGACAGAACGTACTGATCAAACAGATCTTTATTGTTGATGCCATTGGAACAGAAAAAGTGCGATATTAAGTCTTTTTCGGAACATTTTCTCAACTTCAGAAAACAAACGTTAAGAGCGTTTGCACCTTACGGCATTTCATACAAACTTTCAAGTCCTTATCATCCGTAATGTCTTAAGCGATTTTAATGAAACTTATTACTCATAAGCAGGATACATAGGTCTAAAAAGTTACTAAAAAGGCAAACTGAAAATTTCTGTTTCTATAGATAATTTATAATCGGCCTAAGTTAGCTGTAACAGTATTTTTCGAATATGTTATTTGGTAACTTTTTTAGACCTATGTATCCTGCTTATGCGTATTAAGTTTCATTAAAATCAGTTCAGTCATTTCGAAAATAAGGACTTGAAAGTTTGTATGAAATGTCGTAAGGCGTAAACGCTCTTAAAGGCAAGAAATACGGCTGACTCTTGGTACATCCCCTGCCCGTTTTTCCTGTAGGTTGGAAAAATGCTCTCTTTCTATTTTACTCAGTCGAGTGAAGTCATTCCAGCTACTACAATAGTAAATAGTTACAATAGACAGCAATGTTTTTATTATGTAAATGAACAGTGACATGTTGTACAAAATATCGCAACAATACATAGAAGTGACAAATTGCTGGTCTATGTGCTCTACTGACCCGTTTCCCTCGATAACTTGTACTCTGATGTGGCGATTAAGTTTCGCGACTGTTCATTATTTTAATATTGTTAATTACTTTCGGTTACATTTGTGGATGCCAATTATAAGTTTGGATATAGGTGCTAAATTGTTTTCATGATAATTAAATTAACGGTTTATACGGTATTATTTTAACGGTTATTAGATATTTGGAGGAAGTTTTATTTTAGTGTTTTGAACGCTTCTCTAGGTTTTAAAAGTATCCTCTTTATCTAGTTTTTAGAAATTATATCTAGTTTTAAAATTGTTGTTTATAGAGTACCTACCTTATTCAATCATTACATGTTACATGGACAAGTCATGTTCCTAAAATACCATTGGGTGGTAAATTTTCGGCTGAGGCATTTAAAAAACGCCAGTCGCTGTGCTGGTTTTGGAAACTTTCATGCTTCTTTTCCTTAAATATTTTAACAAGTATTAACAACAACAACATACATTTATTTACAGGCAACTTTTTAACAGTTTAACATACATATGATAACATACAAATTGTGTTCAATTTGTATTGAGGTTGTTCTTTCCCGTATTAAGTCTTAAAAAGAGTTGTCCTCATAACGGAATTCACCAGTCACCACACAGTAACAACATAATAATGAATGAAGGTGAACTATGAATACTTTATACGTCACCCTATATTCCTTTGAAATAACAACATTGTAACTTGGACACCTCACCCCCATCACACTGCCACCCCACTACAAAGACAAGTTGACATTCAAGGGAAATAGGACAACCAATTATATTATCTGCCGGCATGCCCAAATTGGACCAAGGCCGTGAGTGTGAGCAGATAAATAATGTATGGCCGTATTTACCGCGTTGTACGCGTATGTCACTGGTAGATAAACACTCAACACTTCGGCTGGTTTGTGTGGAGTCATTAGCTAATCAGAGCTAGCAGGGTTATGAAATGATCTGCGCAAATCTTTTGTTTGAAAGTTTCGATTTATTGAACAGTAATTTCAATTAAAATCGAAAAAATGCAAAGACTTATTTCATTCTGCATTTCCATCGTTATTAACTGCAATTGCTATTTATTTTTTTATATTTCTTTTCTTACCCGCGGTTTGACCAGATAATATGAACGTGGACGAGGCGAAAGAAGTATGAAAGAATCACAGCAAGTGGCGTTATGTAGTTTATCCACTCATAGACAATAATTGCGAGACTTAATGTGTTTATCTTAGAGTGTGTAAGATAATAGTGAATATATTTCTCAAACTCTTTAATTACACAAGTCGCGAAGCCGAACAAGACCATCATTATTAAATAATTAATCAAACAAATACATTAGCGAGTATCTAGGGCAGATTGCACAACCGGCCAGTTATTGTTTAAAATCAAAACGGTCATATGCGCAGACGCAGCGGCTGTCGCAACGCGCCCTAAATTATCAAGTTTGTGCAAGTGCAACGAAACACTGCCACCGGCACCGGTTCATAGTAATACCATGACTCATTTATGCCATCTTTATATTGTTTTATTTTAACCGTTATATTACGGAGAAATTACTGTTTTAAATTTAAAATGTGTAGGACATAGAAATATTTATTAATATTTGACTATAAAACTTGTCTACAGAATTCATGATAACACATAACATCTGCATTTAATTGCAATGCCAAGTTAAAAAAATGCAGTTTGTAAACCTTAAATTACCTAAATGTTGTAACTTATAAAACACGGCTCATTTAATACGAATTACAAAGAATAATTAACATATTCCAATGACTTTTTTAAGACCTGTCCGACTTATATGCTTTATTACACTACGCGATTTCGATGCACCGAATAAAGAACGCAATCTTGATATAATGTTACAAGGTCCCTTTATTTAAACCAAACACGTGAGCCTTAAAAATAGGAAATAAAGAACTCTAAATAATGTTCAAAAATAATAGCTGCTTATAAATTAAATCTGACAACTGTTATATGTATCAAAACACTGTGCCAATAAATAAAAATACACTCTTTACTACAACGTGCGTAATCCGTGAAACTATCAAAATGAGTTCAGTAATTTTGGAGACACGCACTAAAATAACTCATAATGCGGATTTGTTTGCGCGGGTAAAAATATTGGAGGCGCCATCGCCAGTGTAAGCGTGGGCGCCATCACGTGCCACTTCAAGGTAATAATTAATCTAATCCAATGAACGACTGAACGTGGATTACAGTACATAAACTTAGTACCCAGGTGAACAAGTCAGGCTATGTATATTCCCGACCAGAAACTGATTCTTGGGGATATGTAGCATTTACAAATGATTCTTGCAAATTACTAAATCAGGCCATGATGACAGGTGCTTCTCTATACAATTTATCCACCTTTATTTTTATCCGAGGCGATAACCCACTTGCGAATTAGATCGACCTACATTCGCTAGCATCATCTATCCCGCTTGACGTCCTACCATCTATTTTATAACCAATAGGGCCTTGATTTTGACGGTATTCGAAGGTAAGGAGACAATTCGCATGGTGGTGTGATGTTGCGAAAAACTGACCTTACGGCTTGCATGGTGGTGACGTGTGAGCCCCGCCACAGCACGCCACGTCAAGCGAGCCACAGTATAAAAACCTTCAGTTGAAACGTTTAAACTTAACCCAGTGATCATGACATACTTTTAGTGATTACGTACGGCTGTGGCGGTGTGTGCGCGCGAGCATATTTCGACCACGAATTTTCGCCCGCCTTTTTTTTTCGTTTACTAAATAGGTCGTTTTATTAGGTCGGTATTTATAGACGGCCTTTATCATATGGTTATGGGGTTACAGAGTAAGTATCGAGTGAATTGGAAGATCAGACAATGTAAGCAGTTTTAATGGGGTTGTTTCAGGTGCATTTAACGCCTTTTTATTAGCCCAAGGCCATACTGTAGTTTTACAGTAACTTGTAAAACTTTATCCAATTTTGTTTCTAGTCTAAGTCCCTACATACATATATGCTTATAAAAATTCGGGTTTACACTTAACTTCTAAAACTTAATAGAATTTTAAAGAAAAAAAAACACAAATGTATTTTTAAATATCTTAATAAAAATAATAATGTTTAAATTGATTCGGCGAAGGCGGAAAGAGCGGACGCCAGATAGAGGCAAGGCCAGCCGTCAAGGTCCACGAAAAGGAATAATTAACGAACATAGACTCTATCGATGTTAACGTAGAGTTGTTAATTGTATGGTTAACGCGTGTAGTGCAAGACAATAAGTTGGGTGTTTTTAATGCAACATTTTTCAGTAATAGGTAGAGATCAAGGTTGCTTGCTCAGTGTAGACGTGTACGTAGCTAAGGCCACCGCAAGCGCGAGAGTGGGGGCTCCACCGAGCGGGTTGGTGGAATCCCGATGTCTTAAATGGACGTATCTTTGCTGCCAAATGCTCGAGCCGAGTCGTTATGACTAATTCGATCATTTTACCTGTGTATGGACGAAGCTATTTATTAGCTGCGACATTTTAATCACACTGAGCATATAATAAAAGAAAATTAGCAGCATGCTTGAGTGGTCAAATTGGTGATGTTTATTTAATAAGAAATAATTTTATAGCAGTGTTCATAGAGCATGGCGACTAGTAACTATGATATCGTTAAATTAAAATTATAGAGTGTTGCCAGTAATTTAATATGAATTCTCTTTGTGTCAAATGAGGATCGTATTAATTATACATTATGTTAAAAAAAACCCTGTCCGAACCGAAAGGGGCTTATATACCAATGACATAATCAAATATATAATAAAATGTTTATGAAAGTGAACTTAATAATTAATTTTAAAAACCCAATTTTAGATCCCAAATTACCACCATTTCCTAAACTTTTAAAACGTGAGAACACCATCTTCGGCGTTGGTATGGTCGATCGTCAGTTGTTTGTTTATGACGTCACTACCTTAGACCAGACCAGTTTCCTCATTTTACTACATTTTATTTTATTTTTGCTGGGGTATTTTTTTTACCTATTATCCAAAAAGGACTACGTAAATAGAATCTAGTCTGGATATCTAATTACACCCTCGCGGATCGGACACGGTGTTTTTAAACATATTGTATATTTTAAATTAATAAACACGTCTGTCTTCTTTTCAACCTAAAACAATAATAAAAAAGAATCCCATTGTTTTTTTTTTCTAGTGGCATGGCAACTCTGCCAACAATATGGTTTGGTTCTCTCTAGATTCTGGTACACACATACCTATTATCCTAGTCACAATAACATGAGCTTATTATGAAAAAGTAAAAGTTTGAAAGTGAAATTATACGAGTATGATGTATTTTTTCTCTCTTTCTTAACATATTCTACGTCATCCGCAGAACTATTGATTCTTCCATGAACTGTTTTTCCTTCTTAAATCACAATTGACTCTTGTAAAACTACTAACGTACTTTTAATACGGGTAAATGCTGTTAGTTAATACATATTTATTTTAAGAATTAAAATAATACAAAAATAGGACTAGTTTTAAAAACCTATCGTCTATTATTATAGTTAAGTAAAGGCTTTTATTTCGGTACCAGGAAATTTATTTACAAATAATATAAGAGGGGGAAAGAAATAGCACGAATGACCGATATGTCTGTCCCTCTCTCGCCTTCACTATCACTGTAGTAGCTAATGATTGACTGCGTTTCAATGCCGAATTCGGGTTTTGTATGTAGATGTTGGGGTGAGGCATTGAATTGTTGAGGCAAACTTAACCTAGAGAACACGTACTTACCAGAAATGTTATTTCTTGGTAATGCTACCTATTTTTTCAACATCTTACTCAATCACCACATTACTCTACTAATAACTTATTTTTAATGAAATGTCTGTCTTAATCTTAACGCCAAATACTGATTCCAAAATCAACAACTCATTTTGATCCCTGAAATCTTTACGATTTTCCACGCCATTATTCATAAGGAAAAAAATGGCTGACTTATTTTCCCGCGCGCAAAAAACTCATTCATCATTTTCTTTTTTTTTTTGCACCGTACACATGGCATTGGCGCGGTCTTATAAAGCCATAGCTACTCTATATGCTAAAGTAGGTCATGGATGTCCCCGAAATTCATTGCACACTCAATTAATGAATGAATGGTTTTAACAGTGATGAATGATGAAACAACGAATAGAATGTGGGAACGAGACAGATGTATTCAGAAGTCAAGTCATCCCTTCATTATCGGAACTCGGCTGTTTTTTTTTATTATTTATATATTTGGAACACTTAAAAGTGCAAGGCATAAGAAAAAAGAAAGTTGAGCATGAAAGCTCTAACGAAAAAATCTGTAACAGGACGTAGGATAAAAAACACTTAAGCCAAGCTGGTTATATATTTTTGAGAAAAAAAAAATAAGCTATGAATCATAAACATGCACTAGAGATGTGTCTATTATATTAAATATTAATAATAAGAAATTCCAAAGTAACATTTGCCGGTCACGAAAAGAAAGAAAGTCACATAAAATTTTCTGAAAAGATTGTTGCATACAGCACAATTTATGTTTTTGCAGCAACATGACATGAAATATGAATGCTTCGACATCAAATTGTAAAGAGGACATAAATCAAAACTGCGTCGCTTTGGCCCAGACGATATTATTACCAGTAAATATCGTAGTATATTGGTATAATAAAATTCGTATGTCTCGCCATGTTCTAAAGAAGTGCAAACGAGAACATCACAATTAGACTAAAAGCCATCAAACTTCAATAATGACATCACATCCATAGTACTTCTACTGTTATCTTCATTGATATGAAACAAAAAGTCCATTAGGAAGTGAATTATCAGAGCTATCTGCGTAGCAGCTGCGAAGCGGGCTAGAGCCCACTATCAAACTAGGCCAAGGTCGCTGAGACAGGCGCGGATGTCCGAACACCAGCGAATCGTGGCCTCCGAGATAGTGCCACCAGCCCCCCCTCGGGTTCTCGTGACGTGAGCTTGCAGGGAGATGCACAGATCTAGTTATTGTGGCTGCGCATCGCGACATTTCTGCGCCGATGGCAGCCGAAAAGCGCCGAAGGTTGACCGAACATTTCGCGCGTATCGACTTCTATCGACTGACGTTTTAGTAGAGCTACCAAACCATTCGACTAACCAGTTTCCCATAAAGCTGGCATTTTTTAAATGATGTTTTATTATCATTCAATTAAGAAAGTACCGTTCTGGCAGGATCACGCAGGTGCGTCACCATCCCATAATTTTTTGAAATTGTTTTTTATTTTTATTTTTACCTTCCCACAAGGCTACAATTTTAATATGTTGTTATTTACGTATGTTTAAGTGGAAAAACAAATTGCCAACCTTTGCCGGATTTTAGCCGGTTCTTTTTTCGAGTGTGGCACGCGAATTTTCGAAAATATTTGAAAGTAGACTTGTTTCTTTTTAAAAATAACGGAATGATTCCTTTGAATATAATTAGCTATCACCATTATTTAGAGCACTTTCCCCCCAGGCGAGGTTAAAAAAAATCATTTTTATACAGGATACTCGTCTGGCAGATGCTTGCAACCGCTAGAATATTCTGGCTGTTTACATATACTTTTTAAACAATTGAAAGAATGTTCCCTCAAAATTTGAGCCTTGTGGGAGAAGGTTATGAATTACTATCCCGATGACAACTTTGCTATTTTCTGGCACATACTTGCATCCTTAAAATAGGTTGACAATTTGTTTTTACCTTTAAAAATACGTAAATTACAACTATTAAAATTGTAGCCTTACAGCAGGTTAAAAATAAAAAAATACATGTTCAAAAATATTTTAGATTGATTACGCAACCGCGAGGTGCCTGTCAGAACGGTACTTTCTTAATTTAGTAATAATAAAACATCATTTTAAAAAGTTCTAGCTTTGTGGGAAACGGATAGGTCGGATGGTTCGCTAGCCCTCCCGCTATTTGTTTTTATATCGTCAGCGCGCGAATACGTAACTCTATGGTCACTTTCTCTGTTTTTCGCTTATGGTCTGCAGAATATAATAGATTTACTCAAGCTTTCCTTATGTCTATTTTTTCTTCAGTTGAGGACGATTCTACAATTCATTTTTACAATTTAGCTGAGTACGCTGGTATCATAAGTATTTTTAGATGTGCATAAATATTTGACTTTGCAATTTAATCAAAACAAGTTTTGAATGATTTATTTCGATTATTTGTTAAACTTATTTTTATTTTTGTCGAAATTGTGGTCAGTTCTGAGAAATACACCACAATAAATATTATTCAGAGTTAGCAGTGTAGCCATTGTAGCACAAACAGTTTATGTACTTAGAAACCATATACACATGAAGTAACATTATTTATATATTTAATTCTGACTAGAGGTATCTTGTTTTTTGGTAGGCACTGGATAACTAGTTTGAAGCTGAAATAAGATTCCTCGTTGACGTCTAATGAGTTGCATAAATAATAAAATAACATGCTGGGTTCTAAAAGTTACTTCCGAAATAGAAGTTAATTGAAACAAAAGCTTCTCATTTCTTAAAATGTTTTCTTTTTCACTCACTTTGTTTTTTACGGTCATGGCAATGAAATATGGACTATAAAACATTATTTCATTCTGTCCACAGTTAATAAAACAAACCCTTTACGATGGAGTATTGATAGAAAACATTTTATTTAACATTGTAGCTTGCATGTTGTAACCAAAGAGTATTTATTGCGGGTGAGTTTTTATGTTGGCCATTAAACAAGTCGTAAAAAATCGGTGGATAATGACAACCCTTTCCATAGGGTTGCAAGTGAAACATTACAAAACTAACAATGTAACAATAAAACACATTTTTTGGACTTTTTTTTTGAGTTTACGGTACTTTTTAGTTCTGTAGAGGTTAATACGGTACCGCTGGCCAAGTGAGAAGGTTTCGAGTAATTACATTTTGTTTAATAATGCAGTAGCTCATTTTGATTTGGTTTTTAAGTTTTATTTGGGTATTTTGGTATATTTTTTCCGTCCATGATAAAATTCAACAATATAAAGATTTCTTTTAAAGAAATAATATGAAAGTAAGAAAGAACTATGAATCTATGCTATTATCATCCACCTGCCTTTTTCCAACTATTTTAGGAGGGCTTCCAGTCTAACTGGATGCAAATGTATAACCGTATTGTACATGAAGCGACTGTGACCCTTATCCCTGCCAATTTTAAATGAATATTGGTTCAGCCAAATTAAAACGGAGAGACGACGGAGCGGACTCCGGATAGACTTTGACAGATAATGTAAGTACTGGAGTATCTGTCAATGTCAGTACGTAGCGGTTGAATGCTACAGTTCTGTTCTTTATTCAAGTCTAGTATCTTCCCATCACCACCATAAGTGCGACAGTTCACGTGATAACAACGATAATCAAATCATATCGTAATCGGTAATTTACGAGCGGAATACTATGGCGATACAACAATATCGTTGATAGTTTATCAGCCTATATCTATACTCTATACATGATACATAAATTATACATATGGTTGGTTGGGTGGCATAAAAACTCTCATAAATTATAATATAAGTACATAGATGATCTATTACTATAAGATTGCTAGGACTTCAGCGGCCCTTTGCCTGAAAGATACAGTTTTCATAGAGCACTTACTTAGCCACTACCTGGGACTTGAAATATACAAATATAAGAAAACATGGCCTCACTTCACACACGTAAACACACCGGTCCCCTTACTACAATGCCACAGAAATTCAGACACAGCAGAACAATTACTTACAGATTTGCTTCTTTTTCCAGTTTCCTAGGATCCTAGGAGACCTAGTGTATCACACAAATTATTACACAACAACGGAAAATTAGATACAAATTAAAAATCCGCATAAGATGTAATTATGAACACCGCCGCGACCCTGCGCCCTACATACCAACACCGACATTAATCGAAAAAAAAAAAACAATAAAACAAATTGGCGCCAAGTCCCACTCTCGCGCGAAATAGTTCGAATTGGGACATTTGGCGCCAAGGTCGCTCGTCTCCATGGCAACCAACTGTCTTCCCGACTAGGGTTGAAGAAAAAGTAATTAAGATGGTTTCACAAATGTGAACGAACGGTGAACGGCTTGGGTTGGTTTTCATTTCTCTCCAATTTGATTCGGTGTGGCCTTTCCTCCAGTTTGATTCGGTCTGGCTTGTAGCTAAGACTTGCTGTAAACAAAAGCTCACTATTTGAAAGGAATGGTATACACTGTTTAGAGAGGTTTGTGTCAGTTTTGATTTGTGTGTCTAGACTGCACTGCTACTAAAAATAAGTGGGACTCATAGGCTTCTGAAAATCGACGTCTAAATAAAACATGGCGTCACGTTTACTAAAAATCTATACAATATAGTTGTGCTGGTTTAATCCTACTTCAACAAACAATCATAATCCATTATTTACACTAACTGAAAACTTTAAACCGGCGAATTTATCAGACAATGATTCAAATGCTAGTTTTTATCCGCGGCCATTTTTACGCGCGTCGCGGCTGCGCGGGCTCATCAACGCAATGTATGTCAAGGAAACGAATGTATTGGAGAAAAATTCGCGAACCTTGACGCCGTTAGATTAGAATTAGGACTGTCCGAGTTTATTTATTTTATTACACACGTTAAAAAAAGAAATTGCGGCCGGTGGGCGATTCGGGAATAAAATAAACATGCCAAAGGAAGGTCAATTGTTTCAGATTGAGATTTTAATCATGTGAATCTTAATTCTATTTGAAATCGCACATGTTTACAATAAAACGCCGCGTCTACTACTTTGTTTTTCATTAAAAATGTATAGGATGAACTGTGCACGTAAGTGAAAGGTATTAGAATGCATGGCATACACGTATGGAATTACAATTTATTCTGACCTCATCGATGCGATTTTTTTAAAGCTAATCATTAAGTTACGATAGTTGGCAGTTTGTTTGGTTGAATCAAAAATAAGTATGATGAATCCAGAAAAGACGAAAATATTTTGGGCACACGAATTTTAGCAAAATTTGAAATCTAAGGAATTTATGAGCCACGGTCATAGTGTAATGCGTGCCCCGCATCATACTCTAATTTCAAGAAGATCAAGAGCAGTAGACCTAGCATCAAATTCCCGACATCACAGCTAAAAGGCCCAATTCTCCTATATTAGACGAAACATCAAACTATTGTTTCTCACTAAAGGTCACAGTTCGACACGATAGCAACCAATAAAAATATAGTTCGTTACCCCCGACTCCACAAAACAAACAGCTAATTATATTTAGCCATATTAGTCGAACAAAACTTCTGTTTTTGTACACAATGTTACAAAAACTCTGATCAATATTCATGTGGGAATTGATATAACAATGTAAGATTTGGAGGAAGAAATTCTGTAGAATTGGAGTCAATTTTTTGGTTGCTTTATATAGATATATGAAGAACTTTCTTTGGAGATGAATCATTATCATCTTCTTGCGCGTGTCCCATTCTGAACACGTTTTCTTCTTCCACTCTCCCCTGTCAGATGTCACGGCATCATTTACTCCTTTCTCTTTCATATCATTCCTCACACAATCTATCCTTCCTTTGGAGATGAATGAGGCTGAAATTTACAAATATGTCTAATTTAAAGCTAAGTATAAGACATGTTTTCAATCGTTTTAATTACGTTCAAAAAGATAAACACAGCTCACAGCCATTTCCTTTCATAATGATATTGTTTAAATGATTCCAAACATGAGTTTCCCACAAAACATGCTTCCGGCCATCACTGTACGAAATGAAACACGAATATTTATAGCCCATAGCCCATGGGATTCGCTGAATAAAAGTTTTATGCCCATCATCAGACCATTGAACTCGGTCGATGCCATTAAAATTAAACCTACATGATTCTTCTACGCTTGGGAAAATATCAGCAGTATTTTTGGTAATTATTACAGTTAAGAATGCGTTTATCATTGTTTAAACCCTGTTCTTGTAATTAACAAAGTTAAAGGTGAAATCTTTCCGACTACAGACCAACCTATGATACACATGGCTTCAAAAACACTCTAGTACCACGTGATAGAGCTCCATCCATTAAGGAATTAAACTGTATCCATAGCAATAATTGTTTTGATGGTATTAAAATGTTGTACTCTACAATCAAATCTATTAGTGTACGAGTTTATTGAACAGTAATTTGACTATATTTATGACTCGAGAGAGTTCATGTTGTGAAGCACTCGCAACCAATGAGAATTGATCGCAGAAATATCTGGTGGATTGCTTCCAGACCCTTATTAGGTAGCAGAAGCACGCAAGAAGAACTTTTAAAAAGCATAGTATATATTAAAAAGTTAACCTCGTCTACGTAGTCGCGGTGACGTCCATTTGAAATCATACTTTCACTGTCTGCGCGTCGCGTGCGCAGGTTTATGCGGAAGCGGCGCAAGCGCAATGATTTATCGCTATCTTGTGAATGCTACTGAAAATGTTCGAATTGCATTCGTTATTTATTGCTAATGCGCCATTCCCTTGTCCTTTCGATCGAGCCTCGATATTAATTTAAAATTAACCGAGGAGACACTTCGCTAGAAAGCGTTTTGAAATACGTTACAAATAAGGTAATAGGTAGACATGAGAATAAGGAATACAAACAAAACATTTGAAGTAAGAAGAAGTACTGCCAATTCCAAATCAATAGAGGTAAGCCGTAAGGGCAGGACAATGCTGATGCCCGTAGTTTCATAGTTTTCAGACATTTCCTTACAAATATTCTAGAAAGACAGCTACATTCAATATAATGTTTTCTATTAACTAAAAAGAAAAGCGAAATTCAGCTCAAAAATATCACCAAACACGAACATTCGTGTGCCGAAGACCCCCCATTTCGCAATAGATGAGCTAACTAAATTAAAAAATAAAAGTTATTGTTAACAAGAGAAAGCAATTTCACCATTATAAATGTACATGTGATTCCATCGTTTGCTTGCAACCATTACTCGAAAGTATAAATTAAATTTTGCAGTCGAGTTTAAATCTTAATGTCTTTTACGTAAGAGTCGCTATCGTGTGAGATCGGGTTTCAGCTGCAATTGTACCGAATCTTAATGATGGCTCAGAGGATGACACGCGAAGTCGAATGATTTCCAAGTTATTAGCTGATGTAAAACATTACTCTTTTGTAGTAAGAAACTCAGTTAATGACGAGATAAAAGTTACCTGAAAAATATTTATAGCAAAATAAAATATGTTTTTTTTTTTTTTTATTTACAACATTCAGAAATCTTTAAGCAAAGAAAACTTTTAAGAAGACTTAGTGCACACACTGGCTTTAGCTCTCAATCACAAAAAAATACTATATTTCACAGAAACTGCTGCTGAAAACGAGATGCACATGATTTCAGTAATGGAAAATATCAATTTTCCAACTAAATCATGTTAAAGTTCAGGCATCTGGCAGAAGATTCCTGGAATACCTTAATTAATAGTGTAGAAGCAGGAAGCGGTGCAGAATGGCTGCTCAATGTTATAGCTAAACATATTTTATGGCCTAAGACCGCAGAGCACAGACCAGCGCCGCGTGCACATTGCCAAGGCAGTAAGCCTAGAACTCCTACTGTCTTGTACTCCTAGGTTGAATTGTCTTACACTAAATCAGGATTAGAATTAAAATGCCCTATAGTGATAGGGACATGACTGTAGATACACTGTTCATTACCTGTGCATCATCAACAATATTGGTAGATTAACAACTACTTGGGCAAACCTTGGAAATAACGCCGGTGAAAAATACGTTGAAGAGAACTAGGGACAAGAGAGAGGATCCTTGCAAGTCGCAATCCAGGAAGAACACTGAATCCCAAAGAAGAAAATATCTGTTTAAACATTTGTATTTGTAATACGGGTCTTATTTTAACTAAATCACAAGAATTAGAAGAGAATGACTATGTCTTGTTCGCAAATCCAGTTTTGAAAGGTAAAGCTAAATCTGTCATAAGAAATATCATTACTATAGAACTTGATAGAAATGTTTACGACGTTGTTGGGACTTTATTTATAGATGCCAAAGATATAATTAAGTGCAATATCGCTAGGCATACAATAACAAAATGATTAGACAGTTTCTTTATTTGAAACTAAAACCAGTAAGGACTTGCAAATTCTGATTTACATGTCCTTTCAAAAAAACAAATTTAAACGCAATGACTGTCCAATGTTAGCAAACGGGGTACTTGCTTGCCAAATTTTGTCTTAGTGAAAAATTTACAAGTAACTTGATATATGTTCATCCCACAATGCCAATGGATGGAAAGAGAGAGGAAAACCAAGGAAACGATGGATGGATTGTGAGAAGAAGATGATGATCATTCTACAATGCAGAGGATCTAATTTTCTAGAACAATAGTTCCCTCCCTCATAATCAGCAAATTATAAAATTCTTCTTATCCCTTCATTTCCATCCCATAATTTGCGACCGACAAGACTGTTCACCTTCAATTGGAGTTAGCAGTTAGCTGAATGCTCTTGAAACAATCAAGCCCACGTGAACAGATGAGCAGTGCTCAGATAAACACAAGGCCGGTGTCGATAAGCTATCGATAGGGTGCCATGTTCCGTGATTTTATAATACATGTAATTGTTTGTTTATTGTCATGTGTGGTTTTTGTAATACTTGTCATGCGTAGTCTGGTGTGTTTGGGTGGTGTGACAAGGAAGTAGATTTCTGTGAGCTATTTTGTTGGTGCGAAATATGTATACAGGGTGTAACGGAAAGGGTATATACATACTGAAGGGTGTGCTTCAGACCATCAAACCGAACATGTTTCTTCATCGGACAAATATCGTAACAGCGAAAAGATCATCTGCTCCCCATACAAAATTTCAATACCTATTCGACGCAAATGTATGGGGCAGCTGATATTTTTTTTGCTGTTACGATGTTTGTCCGATGAAGAAACATGTTCAGTTTGATGGTCTGAACCACACTCTTGAGTATGTTTATACCCTTTCCGTTACACCTTGTATAACACCTATTTTAAGCTATTTGAATTTGCAAGGTCTCTGGGTTTTTTTCCGTTGCAATGTCACAATTTTTGGGTCTTGTCTCCTAGATAAACTGCTGTTTGCCAAAAGCTTTCCGAAGCTTTTAAAACCTACAGATTCTAAAAGCGTTGAACCAAAGGCTCAACAGCTCAAGTCATCATCATCATCATCATCATCATTTCAGCCGAAAGACGTCCACTGCTGGACATAGGCCTCCCCCAAGTTTCACCACATTGACATAACATGGGGGGTTTTACCATAATCGCCACGCTTGGCAGGCGGGTTGGCGATCGCAGAACGGTTATCAAAAAAGCACAGAGAATGCTGCTGCCCATTCTCTGGCAAGTCCCTTAGTCGCCTCTTACGATACCCACGGGAAGATATGGGACAGCTCAAGTACTACGTTTAAAATTTAACGTTTCCCGGTAACAATTGACGGTAAGTTTTGGAGGTTACAGCATTACTCATCGCTAAGAAAATGGCCGCGTACTAAGAAGTTATTTATTGTGCAATATTTCAAATTTTCAACTGAACACTACAAAATCACTTTACAAGACTGTTCATGTAGGTTCAAATAGGATATGAACATGCAACTTTTGACATTGGAATTTTCACGGGACTGAAACCTAACTAGCTCAAAAATGACGTCATCAATGATTTGCAGAATTGGATTTAAAATTCAGCACAGACTTCTTGACATTAGAAAACAATAAAAACACGGAAAACAACCGCTAAAAACAAACTTTTACTATCCAAACAACAAACATTCACTTTCAGTCACAATGCACGCAAATAGATGTGCTGAAAAAATCAGAGAGCCGTAGTATTTTCGACAGAATTATTTTTATAACTGCGCAATAGGCACTTAGATAATACTGCACAAGGTCGCTACGTACAGGTATAGTAAGCGATTGTCCACAGGTTTTAGGAACATTATGAGTAATTGCACTTGTGGCCAAAAGTCAAGATTGCTCTCTAAACGGTGTTGCAACATTATCTTGAAAATAGTGGCAAATTAGGATAGTATCACGTAGTTTCGATTTTGTTTGGAACGTGATTCAATGTCGGGTAAACTTCTGTCAATGAAATGGAATCTGAAGTTTCGTTTTCGTTACCTACATTCTAAATGCGGTTTGACAAGGTTTAATAATCAAGTGCAAGTATCAGTAAAAACCTACGATTCAAACCTGTAATAAGGCCTTGATCTATAGTAATTGGTATTACATCAAAATACCAATAACAAAACTTAAGTAGCGTACCGAAACTGCGTAATAGCGGCGACTCGGCAAGACGTAATACTTTTGTGTTTATCGCCTACGGACTGTCAGAATCTCCTGGTTTGGGAGATCTATCCAAAATATTCTCTTCTAATTTCACTAGCTCTGACATTAGGATCAAAAGCTTTCCTAATTTTTGTGATCTCGTATTCAGCTTTACTAAAAATGTCAAGAATTATTATGTAAGGAAGGTACGATTAAGGCCTTGGTAACTAGAAAAGAAAGCTGTTTTTGTAAAATTAAAATGATTGATGATTTGTGATGTGCTGCATGCCAGAAAATACAAACATAAAACAAAATCCTGCAAAACGTCTAACAAGTCTAAAAAGATAGAAATATTTTATGTAAACTTTTTCCTTCCTTCAGGATGTTGACCAATTATAGAAAAGTTATATAGAATCCTGTTTTGTTTTGATTCAAACCAATGAATAACATACTATGAATAAATTTACTGTAGTAATACCTCATATGGTAATATAACGTTGCAAAGCAGCGAAAGTTCAGATAGAAATCACTCGGACGATTTTACGCGACGACTAATCGCACTAAACAGATGAAGAACCTCTACTACTTTTACAATACAAACTCAAAAGATAAAAGCAGTAATAAACAACAGTACTACTATTATGGTTACTAAACTTAATGGATTGTCAATTATAGGCCTTGATTGGTCAGCCATGCTGCAGTCAAGTTGTTTGGATCCAATGTGGTCAAATTATGTCATGATTTACGTGCCGATTCAATTCAGGGCCACGATCTTTTGTGACCAGTGTGGTCCATTTTCCACTACATTCTACATATAAAGTATTGCCATTCTAAAAAACTATAAAAAAGAGAATATTTACCATGCAAAACTATTTGTCACAAAAAATCGGAGCAATGAAAGTAAACGTGCTCGCAATTCTGAGCTAGAAGAGTATTTTTACTTTCAATTTGTAAATCTTATAATTTATCAAGATCTGGGGCCTAATTGAAGGTTCTCATAACACGCTGAATCTCAAATGTTTATGTTTAAACAAAAGCAGGTTTTATCTCTGAAAAATATTTGTGTTTTTATTTTCAAGATTATTTTGTAAATTACGTTTGGGTCTTATCTTAAAAGTTTGTATAAATTGTTGCAAGTGTTTTGGGCAAAATTATAAGGCCATTTATTTGGCCTTTTAAGATTAAGCTCACCAGTAATCACGCTGACCATGCATGAGTATTTAATAATGTTTTGTATTATTTGTTGTATTACGAATTGTTTGTTTGTTTGATGATTTCGGTAAAATAACCAAAAACTGTGTCCGTTATTTGCGCTTTAGTACATAAAAACAAAAGGCAACAAACGATACTCACCAGGTCCAAATCGCAATCCAAAGGTTCACTGATCCGTCCACATGCACACAATAATAAAAAATCAAAATATTACAATAAAATCAGTTCCATCCAAAAGGAATTGTAACGGAATTCCTTAAAAACACTGGCAACACTCCTGTCACTGTCAGATAATTTTCAAATTGAGAACACACACAATTTCAAAATACAGTTCCACGCCGAAGGTTGCGTTCGTAACGTGTTGGAGGAGAAGTAGCGAGCGTGGCACGTACGTCCGCTCGGTGCGGCGGCCCACGAGTCACTGAACTGCCGCACAACCGCGCCCCCGTCAACCGGTGGATGCTCGCGTATATTTTTATGACTGCTCCAACTAGTGTTATCATTGTCAAACCCTGAAATGGTTGTGGATTTAAGAAATTGGGTCAAGCGGTTAGCGCTGCGGAACGAAAGCGCGGAGAGCTCGTACAATCAATTGATTTAGGGGCTCCTCTTTTTCACCGTAAACGCGACTGTCTGGAGCAGAAAGGACCAATTACATAGTAGAGCCATTATTTATAGTTTACGGAAGTACGGTTGCTTAAATATTTTTTCCTTATTTACTTGTGGAAGAAATGTTTCTAATCCTCGTTTCTCAGTTAGTACCTACCTGTAGACGACACCTACAAAATCAAAATAATGAAACGCTTTCTTATTTATGCTTGTAATAAAAAAATAATGATTTCGAGTTTAATTATGTTTTAACCCATATGAAATTATTAATATTTTATTTATTCTGCGTAAAAAAACATTTAAAATGTTATAAAGTTACATAATAATAATTAAGGTTTAAAAAATCCAAGACAGTGTGTGTTATGTACAGACAAATCTCAACACCTTTATTTATTGATTGTATGAAGAACAAGTAGTACAGTATAAAATTAACTTGAACTGAAGGAAGCCTCTAAAAAGATTCATGGAACTTGCATCGTTTCATTCATAGCCTTCACGTTATTTGTGAACGCACTTTCGAATCGCGGTGTGTATCATAAATCGCGATATTTACGCAGATTTATGAAACGTAATAACACCAATTAATGTCAACAACTGGCCAACCGATCGCAAAAACTGACGAGAAAATGGAAATCCCCTCAGTGGTAATCATTTTTGCATTCATTTGTAACTTTGTTAGCTACTGTTTCTTAAATGAAATTGATGCCTGGGAAGTGTACTAAAAGGTGTAAAATTCGACATGCTTTAAAGGTCATGCCTGACATGAAAATTAAATAAAAATAAAAGTTTATCCCTGAAAAAGAAAATATATCTCGTATGAAATTGAAACAACTAAGCGAATTCAAATAAACAACGACTAATCTCAAACCAATTAAAATGAACACCACCCGATTCGTAGCGAGGACACCCGAGCGGCGGCGCCGAAGAGCACCGACAATCAACGATCTCGCCCGAACGCTTCCGAAGCGTCCCGAACGTTCGCGGCCGCCAGCGAGGTCGCAGCGCGGGAAGCGCGTCATTTCAAGGTGAATTCTTTTCCCGCCAAACTGCGTCACACTGACTTTGTATTGTAGTGATACTATTAATTAAAAAAATAACAATATGCAGCCTTAAAACAATTTGTTAAGTGATGCTCTTGGAGTTATAAGATATTAAAGTACTGAAGCGGGGCAAACTTAACTCACAACTACCCACACTTACACTTAAGTCAAGGAAAAAACTTAATTCTGCAACAGAAAACTTCAGTTCCACAGAGTAACTTAAATGACTAATATATTTAAGTTACTGTGTTTTCAGTTACAAGAGCAGAGTACAAATAGGGAAACCTAAAAGATAGAACCTGCAAGAACGCGCAGAAAATAAACGTCTATTTCGAAGATATTGACGTCTCCTTCCTTGATTGGACCCGATACTTCAACTAGTCCAATATCAAAGTACTTCAGTTGACCGGAGGCCGGCAGCCCGGCACTTCAGAGTTGACCTTTGCACCCACCCCTTCAGTTATAAATGGCGTGGTATCATGGCCGCTCACCGAGCAAGGCCTATCGATTGGGTTCCATTCACCCTCAATCACAATGAGTGTATATTCTGTTCAGTACTTCAGTCTTTAGTTTCACTCACAACAATAGTACAGCCTTTGAAGTAATCAACTACCTTTTTCTATGATCTATTTTAGGTTCCTGTGAAAAGCTCAAGAAAAGGGTTAAGCTTCTTATACTTTCCATCTTCTTAGCTTGTTATAATACTCATAAAATTATAAGAAGAACCACTGCTTTCATAAATAAAATAGGCAATTGTGAACTTGAAATAGATTCAGTGGTAGTAGATCACATTCATCATGATCACACACGCTTGTGGAAATTTCCCAATGTGTAAAAACAGAACGAAATAAAAAAAGTCAATATGGACTAGAATAAACTTCATTTCAAACAAAGACAACAAAAGATTACTTCTAACCAAAATAATAAGAAAAAGGGCACAATCAAACCTTGCACATCATGATAAAGACAAAGCTGTCCAATATTAGCATGTCTATGCGTGACCACAGATAACATCAAATTCTCGCGTTTATCTCAGATTCCATCACTGGCCATCATCATCAGCCTCACGGCCTCAGGGTCGCAAGGAGGTCGGTACGTTTCGAACTCGTTGCCATGTCATTAAGCCTCCTTGATTAAAAGAAAAGTAAAGTTCAAAGTCATGAAGGGAATTACAACTTTTTGCAGATTTAATTAAACTTTTTGCTCAATGCTAATCTTATTAACAAGGAAGGAAGAAAGAAAAAGTAAATGGATTACTTTTGTAATTATGTGATGGACCAGCAATTTTTGTCCGTTACAGTATTTTAATCAATGTTTGAGCGGACTGATTCATCGTTTTACCGAGAGCAGAAAAAAGCAGAACCGTACAGGAAAAACAGCATGCTAATTGACAGTGCATGTGATCCTGAGAAGTTTACCTCATTACTAAAAAGATAAGAACACAGTTAAATTCAATTTAATAGCCAAAGGCCATGTCCACGAGCAACAATGCCTTAACAGAATTATTAAAAAAAAACACCTATTCTAAAGGCCAGCTCCGACGGCCTAGGCATTTTTAGGCAAACGAATATTTCAATTCACTCCATACATTTTAAGGCTATTTTTGTATTAGTACGTGTTTGCCAAACACCAGGTTATATGTGCGTGCAGTTGCGAATTTAATTACGAAAGTTTATCGCACCGGGAGCCTTGGCAAAGGTCGCGGCATACACCTGAGGCGCGTGTGAGCTCGTGTGAGGTCACCATTATGTGGTACGCGTCGACGATCAAATATTAACTAATTTGACAGCTATTGGCAGTTTTGCTGGTCGTTTGTAACGTGCTTTGAATGGGTAGTGCCATTCAGCAGTGCATAACAGGACGCTCTTGATTTTCAAAACACTGAACTTATGCTGAAAAGGAAAAATATTAGCTTTTACTTACATTTTAAAAACCTTTGGAAAGGTGTTTCAAGACAAGGACAACCAAGCCTTCAAACATCTTCAGAAAACTGAAACCTGAAAGAACATCCTACATAAAAATCGCAATCAAGAAAAGTACTCGTTTCAGCATTTGGTGGAAAGACTGTCCTATGGCTTGCACTTCATAGGAGCTGATGGACGCTACTGAGGGTGCAAAACTCGTCGCCATATTTTGGGCTGACTCAATTTGAATTGTCATCGACACGCGAAGAAGAAGAAGAAAAGTACTCTACCTGCAGCACCTGAAATCAGTATCTATCTGCCCATAATAATATGCATTCCATTACAAATAAAGCAAGCAACGCATTAATTGGTACTGTTTCAATTTGGTTTAACAAAAGCTATATTATGAGCTTTAACCTTGTTTGTTCAGTAAATAATAAATGATTTGTAACGTCATGAACAAGCCTAGTTGATTTCATTTAATACGTCGAGAATCGTAAACTATTACAAAAATGTGTGTAATAGCGTGTCGATGTTAGTAATGCGGAATTGCAATATTTTATCGCACTGTCGTACTAGTCACAATAATTAATAGTAATAGGCATATTTTATACATATCTGCTGATTCTTTTTTAATTTAAGAAGCCTATGAAAAATGTTGACAAAACATACATACGTAACGCAAAACGGCATAGTTAGCACAATTATAAATATCGAATGTGTGCATTTAAAAAAATAACTTTCTTCTGAAAATAAAATAGGAAATGATCAAACAAACATGCTCAAACACATATTTCCACCAATTAATTGTTCATTTATCTGGTCTGCCCAACGCCGTATGCAGCAGACCCCAGAGTTAGGTATTATGTCTGGCCATGGCTCACACTTATCACCATTTTGAATTTCAGCCCCTTTCAAAATTGCACACAACTGCTGTTCCAAAACGATTTTTTTTTTCTAGAATTTGGCAGTAGTTTGTTGACCACCACCTTTACTCGTAATAGACCTCTGAACCACATATCAACCAAGCAGGTTCTTTTATTCAAATTTTGATTTACCCAAATTTAAATTTAAATTCTACCTTTACCGTACCTCTGTTTTCTGCCTTTTTTCTTCGTTATGTAAATAAATAGGCTCGCAGTATTATCTCGGAAACAAATTATTATGTAAATAGGTGATATTTAATTGATTTCTTGCTCTTAGTTGGTTTAGTTTTCTATTGTCTCTTACAGGTTTTGTGGACATTTTACGAGAGGAAGTCCACTTTACTGGCCTAGATCAGACTGGCTTTAACTTGGAGATATTGATTTCATAGGGCTAGGCGATAATTCACAATAGTATTTCACAATGTTCACTTTCTTGTCTCTACAATTTTGTAAAACTTAGATTAAATATTTCAAATTAAATTGATTGCACCACAGATAATAAAACATATCAATTTAACAGAAAATACTAACTTTTTACTCCAATACTTAAACCTCATAATATGATAAAATTCATTATTGTCATTGCAGAGATTATCGCTATGACAACCCTGGGACTTATTGACAAGTCCAAAGTTTGTCTTAAAAAAATCGCTTCTATCGATAAGACTGCCCGTTGTGTCACGTGTGTAACATTTCTACATTTTTTACTGTGTGCATAATAAAGATAAAAATTAAGCTTTCCTATAAATTCTTACTGGGTTGCCTCGGATACAACTCGCTAGAGGTAAGGCGAGCTCGAGATCAGCTCACAATAGCCTGTAAGACGCTCCGTGGCGCTATAGATGCACCTGATCTGCTTGAAGTGCTGGCGCGTTTCTTTGTCCCAGACTATTACTGCCGGGGAAGAAAGCACAGGCTGTTTGCCGTGCCTTCATGTCGTACTGTTGCACGTGCTAAGTCGCCAATTCCTCGAACTCTGGCTACACTTAATGATCTCTTGGAGTCTAGTCCAACTAGCGATCTGTTTGCGGATGGATGGATGAAGATATTATTGGTATGTCAGAAGTACTGTGAGAGGAATTTATGAGTGTTGTTAATCTCCTTTTATTTATACCATGATTTATATGTTTCAAATTAATTTGCTTTAATTTGTCATTTTGTATATTTTAATATGTGTAATAATTATCATTTTATTTTAGTTGCAGTAATTGGTGGTAAACCGTTGTAATTAAATAAATAAATAATAATAAATAAATAAGTCAATAAGGGATCCCAGAATTACGGTCTCAACGAATTGTTCTGAATATGGTCGAAGATCGGATCTAGTGATACGCACAATCATCAGCAAATACTCATAATAGTGTTTAATAGTTACTGGAACATACATTGACGAATATAAATGTTCACACATCTGCACAAGCCTTCGGAAAAAAAAAATTCGTAATGGGGAAAACTTAGAGAAGGACAACAACTACAAAACTTGTGCTAAAATCATCTCTAAATCATGCTATCCACCTATTATAAGACCAGTTAAAGCCTGCACAGGTGGCAGTGCCCTCGTTTTGACGACAAAGCCTCTGCAACCTGTGCACATATCACCTTAGTCATGAGCGGCGCGGCCCGCAGCCCGTGCTGACCTCGATCAGAAGTATATTGATCACGAATTCACGACTGTACCAGTATATATGTAGTTAAGATTAATGACAATACATTGTAGTTGGAATACGATGTCAACTATGTTGGGCGATAAAGAGCTCATTCGATGGTGAATATGCAGGGTAAGGGACGGAAATTTACAGAATGTTGGACATACTGTGTGATTAACATTAATTAATAGTGCTTTCTTATAATTTAGATGCGTTGTCTATAAGTATGTAAAAGATTGTGGGTTAATGATGTGTATGTATTTAGTTTTAAAACCTAAATCAATAAACATATGGCAATTAATAATTTGGTTAGAAAAGAATAAATGACTAAAGGATAGGCTTTTTGGGGGCAGTCTATTGTAATTTCTGAGGTTCCAAAGATTGTTCTATTGTGGATCCGCCCTATGGTATAGTGATATTGAAGACAAAACACAAATTGGGGTACCTACGCCGCTCTCAGAACCAGATCCCAGTACAAGTAAAGATAAGTAATTGCTGTCATTACCCATTTACTATTGAATCAGAAATATCAAAACACCATGGCGCGAAATGTGTCTATATGTTATTTATCATTTCGCGCCTAAGGACCCAAAGGATAGAACAGGCAAGGGACTTGCGATGACGTCAAAACTACGAAAATAAAAATCAATGATCTCTTTAGCGATTGCTGCCAAAAACTCCATTGTTCTAAATAATCCAATAATAAACAATAAGTTACACACTCGTTACACATGTCGTCCGTACGTGTCAAGTCATCAGTTACGAGGTTACGACATGTTGCGAGTGCGAGGCGCAAGGCGTGCCGGTGTTTACGACTGATCGGTCAACGTTGCCTCACTTCGCTTGAAGTTCGAGGGCGGTTTGCTCTACGGTTTGAAATAATATGGCATATTACTATATTTCATATATTATAAACATATATTCGTTTCGTTTCATATATATTCATTTGTTTCATATATTATATTTGAGGAGCTCGTGGCTAAATAATAACAGCCGCAGGGGTCGATCTTTAAGGTTAAGGCGTGCTTGCCGAGGTTGGCCCGTGGATGGGTGACCATAATTACATACTGTGTTTCCTCTGTGCCTCGGAAAGCACGTTAAGCCGTTGGTCCCGGCTGTCATTTGTTGATCTTTGACAGTCGTTATGAGTAGTCAGAAGCCAAAAGTCTGACATCAGTCTTACCAGGGGGTATCGTATTACCCAGTTACTGGGTTGTGAAGGTCAGATAGGCAGTCGCTTTATGTAAACTACTGGTACTCAGCTGCATCTGGTTAGACTGGAAGCCGAACCCAAGATAGTTTAGGAAAAGGCTAGGCAGATGATGACTTTTGCTGTATTTCACCATTTTTGATTATGACTGAGACATGCCATGCGGTGTAAATTGATTAAAAAATGATACTTACCAGTAGTGCGGAGTAGTTCTTATTATGTGTTCCAGATTGGTCAGTAGAAGAATTTTCTCCCTGTGTGTTATAATGAAATATCTTAATAATTTAGGTGTTCTTGATGGATCTACCCGAGTTTGTTAAAAACTGTTAGATGCCCCATGGTCACAACCATGGGGTATCTGTAGCTACAACTATAATCTTGAGTAAAATTCCATTTTCACTCGTAAATCGTTCTGTATGGTGTCGGACGTAAAGAATAGCACCATCCCATGTCTTCCCGTGGATGTCGTAAGAAGCGACTAAGGGACTTAGCAGAGACTGGGCAGCAGCGTTCTCTGTGCTTTTGTAACCACCGTACTGCGATCGCCAACCCGCCTGCCAAGCGTGGCGATTATGGCAAAACCCCCCTCTTGGGGGAGGCCTATGTCCAGCAGTGGACGTCTTTTGGCTGAAATGATGACTCGTAAGTCGTAGGTACAACTTTAGGCAATAGACTTCATTGCAGCTGAAACTAATTCTACGAATTGGAGGTCGTCCAAAATTGAGAAGCAAATGGTCCCGAAGTCACTATAACTAGTAGAACAATGTGCGTTGTTCGTTCTAAAGCAAGTGGGCCCCCGGGACAATGCGCGAGTCCGAGAGCCTTTATTCTCTCTTGTATATCTACAACGTGGGCCCTAGAATAGGAAACCTGAGGGAACTGGAACGTTATGATTATAAAGAGTTCTGAATAAGAACTAGAAGACATTTAGGACGTTCTGGAACCTATGTTTGGAGATCATTTAATTTCTACTAGCTATCAGTGGTCAAGAGTCAGTCAAGAGAATCAATGGCAAGTCACTGGCTACCACCTAGTGACTTGGAATTGATTGTCAATTCCCATTAAGATTTAAATTAATTTTTCCCACCCACCAAACCACAAGACCGTTCGAAGATATGTAGATATAACAGTACAAACAACAAAGTAATATGAAGTGAGAGATAAATTGCAAAACACATGTATCTGGTGTTAAGGCATACCGTAACCGCAGCGCCAGCGCCACAGCCGGGCTGTACGCGGCTGCGCGGGCGCTGATCTGACGCATTTCTCCTTCTCACGGCGCATGACTTACGTAAGGACTTCTATTTGCTGTAGAGATTGGGTTATTTGTTACTTACATTATGTTAGATTGCTCCAGTTAAGTTCGCTCTGATTTCAGAACCTTTTCAGATGCGAGGCAGAAAACACTGATACAAAAGTTTTGAAAAGTTTTGAAATTGTCTAAAATTCGGGTCCTTGGTTACATTTGATTTGTAAGTGAGACAAATGGATCGATGTTCTTCATCATGTGCGTTGCAAAACGCTATAGGTCTCGTCCAATAAGGACGTGAAGTCGAAATGTGCGAATTGCAGAGCGGTTTTCACTGATATATAAAGTGAAAAGTTTCAAACTGGAACACACAGACTGTATGCTTTGGTTCAGCTACCTACCTCACCAAAACTTTAACCTTTGAAAACTGGTGTTAAGAAAATCACAAATCCCTCACTGAAAAAATAAGCTTCACTAATATGTCGGTATATTGGACACGATGACGACAATATTGGATTGTAGGTTGAACACAACCTTATTCGTCGATTATATTAATATCCTTTTTGTTCTCAGTTAAGAAACTCGGCTAGAAGGACCAGCTGTGCTCCAATAGAAAGAAGACCCAGTGATATGAAAGTGGTCCTGCATAACAGACGGGGTGATTAATAGGAAGGAGCATTACTAACGTAGACATTGCTCCTAATGTTTGCACCATTTATAAAAAAGAACAAAGAACGTTCGTTATTTAAAATTGGTCGACTTGTTTAAAATCAACATATAACAAATATAATGTGATGTCATTTTTCCAGTGATCTTCTGATTTAAATGTTCTCATGTTTTAATGCTACATTTTTCAAAGACAGGTACTGTTAGCCCATATTTTCCCACTGCTGGGCAAAGGCCTCCCTCCATTCCTTCCAACTGTCACGATTCTGTGCTACTTCTTTCCAATTCTCAAGGAAGACATCCAGTTCGTTCCGCCATCTCTTTCGTGGTCTGCCGCGACCCCGTGTCACTGTTTCAGGGTACAGTACCCTGAAAAGTATACACAAATAATATCCGCAAACATGCTTACCTTTTCATAGTATTAAGACGAATCTATGAAAGAGACGAATGACAAGCTATATAATTATTGTTTCGTTGAACATCCCCTCGAATTTATTTCATGACACTGAAAGAAAACCTCATATAAATATATTTACATGGGTCGTTTGATCAACGATAGGTTCTTTTGTTGGTTGACGTTTACATCATCATCATTTCAACCGAAAGACGTCCACTGCTGGACATAGGCCTTCCCCAAGTGTCGCCACATGACATGACATAAGGCCCCCCTTTTGCCATAATCGCCACGCTTGGCAGGCGGGTTGGCGATCGCAGTACGGTGGTAACAAAAGCACAGAGAACGCTGCTGCCCATTCTATGGCAAGTCCCTTAGTCGCCTCTTACGACACCCATGGGAAGATATGGGATGGTGCTATTCTTTACGTCCGACACCATACGGAGCAAAGTTGACGTTTACAAGTACCTTTTATTTTATTTTACTTTAATTGGACTTTTAAGTAAATTATAATAAAAGGTACTTGGACCTTTGAACTGTCAAGAAGTTTGGCAGTAAATCAGAAAGTTATTCCTAATGATTTAGATGTTTGTTTCCTGGTATCGACTTAATTGTGGTGCATCTCCCATAGCAGCCATTGAAGAGTTGTTGCTCTTCAGTTTTTCATTTAGAAATTGTATCAGGTTTTTCTGGTTCAACTAACTTTATTCGAAGTTTCTGAAAACAACATTTGGGGTGACAGAAATAACCTAAAATAATAATAGATTATGAAAGAAATATTTCTGGTATCCTTTCTAATAAAAGACAATAAAAAAGTCATGGAGCCCTGAGACAGCTGATAGGATGCCGGCAGGCCGAGAAGAAGATGGCGGGACGCCTTGGATGACTTTCTTGTTAATTGGCGAGAAGAAGGAAAAAACAGAAAAAAGTGGAAGGAAGGGGGGAGGCATTTGCCCAGGAGTGCGAAAGATAAGGCTAACTATAAAAAAAAAGTCATGAGCTAATGTTACAAATGTTTTGCATGCCTTGTTAAACAAATGTGCCAATAGCAAGATTGTCGGGGAACTCAACTGCCCAGAATTCTTCGGACGTACTCCGTAGGATGGCCTCTACCTTATCCTGTCCAACTAGTTGTCATAACTTAACTACGAAAATGTGGTTTTCCAAAGAGTGCAGAGTTTATACGAAAGTAGCTCTGGGTAAAACCCAACTGCATTGATGAACGCTGTGTCTTGTCGTGCAGTGCGGCACGGACGATTTCTACGATCAAAGAAAATGCTTGCAGCTGGGAGAAGAATCTTGAGTTGTGTCAAGTTTCTAATAAATCTAGAAACATTGAATTATTTCATGTCTAAAAATTGTTTTTTAAGGAATGGGTTTATGGGAACTGAAAATAACGAATAGTACGTCGTAGAGACTGAGAATAGAATGGAATTGTATGTCAACCTATTATAAAAGTGTAGACTTAAATCAGTTCAAGCGTATCGTTGTCATGATGAGCTTAAATCAAGATCGGAAACAGTCAGTCACTCTTGCACCTTCTACAAAGATCTAATGAAAGAAATATGCAAATGTAAGCACTAACAGCACCTAGTCATACTTTTATAATACCTAGTGTCTGCTAACTTTCACTCGGCACCCCTCCCCCCCTGCAGGTCTGTCCTAGGTTACGCAACCGCTGCATTGCTGCACAGATGGTGCCTGTGGCCGCCGGCCGGCTCTGAGACAAACGCCTGGCTTTTACACATTTTCATGGTAATTCTAGTTTGTGACTTGGAGAGTCTAGTCTAGGTGGGGGTGGTAGTAGCATGTCTGTAACACTTGAAACTTTTCATAGCTAAACTAATACTACAAAGAGGAAAGATTTGATTGTTTGTTTGTATGTTTGTTTGCATTAAATCGGCTCCGAAACTACTGCTCCGATTTGAGAAATTCTTTCAGTGTTAGATAGCCCATTTATCGAGGAAGGCTATAGGCTATATATCATCACACTACGACCAATAGGAGTGGAGCAGCAATGAAAAATGTTGCCAAAACGGGGAAAATGTGACGCAAACGAAGTTGCGCCGGACAGCTAGTACGATATAAACAGGAATCATTCATAGTAAACCAGTGCAAAAAATCATCGTGTAACTATTCTCGACATAAAAAGAAAATTACAAAAATCCTCCGTCTCATATCACTACAATTCCACAGGATCCTGGAAAAGTGTAAGGAAGCTAACTTTTTCTGCGCCGCGGGAATCCTAGGCATCACATTAAAATCTAATCTGCATGGACTTTTCATAATCCGAACACAAAAACACTAACAATCACACACTCACGCGCATGCGCAGAGTGCAGTGTCGCGTAGTCGTGCATGTGTGCGTGAGGTGCGCAAGAGCAGGCTTACATAACAGCCAGCGAGAGTGCATTCACTCTGCGGACTGTGCGGGAGGGGGGGGGGTGTTACGGCGTGAGGGGAGGTGGGGACGCGCGAGAGAAATGCATCGGTGCACCGCGCACGCGCAACGTGATATAATACGTGACGGATTATGTCCGAGATTTGCGAGATCTAATGATACAAGCTGATTATAATTTAGATGTTTGTTTTAACTTCGGTATGTGCTGGATAATCTGAGATCTAACACGCGATTTAGTGTTATACACTAGACTAGAATGCTATCAGTAAATAACAAAATCATGATCAGCCCAAAATATTCCAACTGCTGGGACAAAGTCATCCAATCGGTCTGGGTGAGATGGAGTGGGCTGCAATCCACCACACGGGCCCAGTACCGCATCGCTAACTAGGTTTCGATCTAATTTCATAAAACATAGCAATTTGACGTTTGTTAGTACCCGTCATTTCCGTGCCGGGATTAATGAAAAACGTGCCGTGTATCGGCCACTTCCGGCATACCCTGTTGAAGCCTATTGAAGCAAACTTATTGCCTGCTGGAGCTTGTAGGCTTTGGCCATATGGTCGTCGAATGAATGGGTTTCCGCTCTCTTCTTGGATTTAAGATGTTTTGTGAACTAGTTACGAGTTTTTCCGCCATTTTGGTCATTGGAAAATTTTCAGGATCTGTAAGGAATAAGGTGTGCATCTATAAGGACGGCAAGAAAAACTATTTTCAGCGCTTTCTGTTACCTGTACAAGCTTGCTTAGCAACCACTACCTGGAACAGAATAAATGTATGCCTATGATCGAGCTTCAGATTCTTAGCGATACCATCACTTTTGTATTTTAGTTCTTTATTTCTGAGAGTATTTCCTGGTTTCTTTCTCTCTCTCTTGGTCTTTTTTCAAGTTATGTATTTACGTTTTTCTCGCTTGCTTACTGATTCATTTTGACACTTTTATAAACATCGGTACTGAAAAACCTTATTGATAAAATACTGGTATTCCGAACCCATATTACCTAAATCACTTTCTGTCACAAGACCAGTCGAGATCTAATTAATATGAAAGGTAACTCAAATCGAATCATGCTGATATCACACAAACCTGTTAAACGATTTACTACTAGAAATTGCAGCTGCATTTGTGCATACCTAATTACAGCAAATACCTCAGGTGGTAACTAACACGATTTGTGAAATTAACTTCTTTTAGGTACCCTCTTTTCTATGTAAGCCCTTTTAAAACTTTAAATGATGCTTTAACTAGGCTTATTGTGTAACGAGTTTTTTAAAGTTTTTGGCGTAACCTAAAATTACAATCAGGCAAGCGTGGTCCACCCTAAGCGGCATCTTCGCTTCACAGGAGTACAAAAAAGTAGGATATATGAAATCAAGTCACTGCCTACTCCTAGGGATTTCTAATATCGTGTGAGCAATATTTAACTTCGGCGATGATTAACAAATAAAGGGCTTGAAAGTATTATAGAGGTACAAGAATGCCCCATAACTTCCCAAACATTCACCACAACAAACCATCTTAGTTGCATAGCCAATCGCAGCAAATTGGAGAGATCAGATCGAGATGACTACAGAGATAGACCGCGATCTGATAAAGCGTTGGGAATCGAGACATTTACGAGTACGTAAGTTGCGACAGACCCTGTACATCGACAGTTAGGCTCCTACTAAACGTGCCGTTTATTTAGACGTATTGTTCTCTTGATTATTTCAGATCAGCTGTTAAATATTCTTTAAGGTGGACACGACACGCCAGGGTAGTCCGCGAAATTCATTTTTTTTTTGTTTTTTTTTGTAATTTCCCGGTCGGTGGCTGGCTGTATGTTGATTAAAATATGATTCGCGGCCGTAACAAATATGGCCTTACAGAGTTATAATCATTAAAATTATCAATACAACCCTCTTAGTTCATTTAATCCCATTTAAAGGAATTTTCCATGAAATAGTCATGATCACGATTTGACAATGACCGGCAAGTTGCAAAAAACGTAAGAAAATTTCAATTTCGCGGGATACCCTGGCGCTCCCGCCTTAATTGAAAATGAGTCTTCTGCTACAACTTTGTTGACGTCTTCCATGAAGTAGGTATTCCAACTTTTATTGTGTCAGTCAACAAACTTTAGCGGCGAGAGCTTGGCGAACTGTCTAGAAGGGTAAAAAATTACATCCTACCAGCGCTGGAAATGACATCTTACCAGCGCTGGAGATGACATCCTACCAGCGCTGGAAATGACATCATACCAGCGCTAAAGATGACATCCCACCAGCGCTAGAGATGACATCCTACCAGCGCTGGAGACGGTACACACGGTGACACATCAAGCTATACATATCCAGTATAACCTGATCTCACTTTGTATGAGCTTCCCGTATACTGAGAAATCAGCTTAATTTTTTAGGGCACCAACAAAAACAGGGTCGCCCTATTGTTCAGAAGAAACGGAAAATACGGAAACCAGACGATCGAATAGTGAATACCTAAAGCAATATTAATGTACGACACCAAAACACTCCCTAGTAAATGTAGTCTCCAAGTTATAGCCGAGGGAGCTTCAACTGAGATTTTATTCAAGGATATCAATTGCATCTTGCGCACGCGCTTATCAAAATTCAGAGTAGTGTCAGCCGGGCTGCAATAATGCATAATGTTGTATAAATTAGGCAAATTAACGTTCACCGTAAGGAAATAACCTGAATATAGTGCTGTTTTCAAAATCGTGACGTGTCATCTAAAAATGAATTATATAGTCCAAAACTCATAACAGACTGCATTGATTTTATTTACATTTTTTTTAGATTCTCTTCGCTATTGTAAGTAACACAAATGGCTTTGGTAGGTAATGCAGGATCTACGAATATCTCCTCAGATGAGATTACTAATTCTTGAAGCGGATCAGAATGCACTGAAACGTGCTGATAGTGTATTTCGTGGGAACTTTGTGTGTTCTAATCCCGAAGAGAAATTTATCAAAGGAAAATGGGGGGGAGATGAAAATGATCGGGAATTTCCACAATATATCCCAAGACGCTCTTAAGAAAACTGTGTACGAAGAGGTTCCAAAATAAGAGTGTCTTTTTACATTTATTTTAGTTTTTCTTGCGGTTTAGCATCGAAATAAAGGCACAGTGTAGGTACACTATTGCTACTTGAAATGCATCGCGCGTTGTCGGGTGAGTCAACAGTAGAAAATGGATTATTGTGGTGCACCGTAATTACGCACGATTGTGACTTTATCATTATATTTTTTATTTAAATTACACTTAATAAAATACGCAATTAAAACATTTATAATTAGTGTTCTGTTTTCAATAAGGATACTTTGATGTTTTATCAAACAAACACTCATTAAATATTCGAATTACCGGACGCTCGCTCATCCGTTTCTCATTTTGTAAATACATAAATGAAAATCCTTCTACGTACTTTGTTCCTGAAAGACTTTGAAAAAACGAGGCAAGAGTGCAAGTTGATTTGCAGAGATTGCGGATTCCAGAATAAAACGCACAAAAATAAAATGAGCACATAAATATGAGAAGCCACAGATTGGGTTTAGCCTCAAATGTCATAATTACAAAAGTTTGAGACGTCACTCCCGAACCCCGAATCGACAGCATCAAATAATGAATTTGCTGGCATTACACGTGTTTGCGATTGGAAAATATAGTAAATATAATAATGATAGGAATATTAAAAAAAAATGCATGGGACATTACAGTTCCATTTATTTTTTCAGGCAGTATTTGCGGTACCTGCCAGTGCCTGTTCTATGATCTCGATGTGTGACTGTCTGTTACTGAACGATGAAAAATTAAAGACTAGACAAGTGTTAGACAATTGTTCTGTACTCTTTCAGCAAAAAGTCTAACGTTCTATCTCGAACTTTTTATTTTTGTTTGTCTTTTTTATGCTGAAAATGGTCAGCCTGCCAGTGTTTCAAGATCTCAACGTGTGTGAGGATTAGCTCGAGTGCAGTGGGCAGTGGGCAGGCAGCAGCCCTGCTCGCAGTTTTCCATAAGAAAGCCGCGCCGAGGCCGGCCACCGGCCGCGTTTGACGCTTCCGCGATATACAGCGTGCTGTTATTGCGAACTCCTTATTATTGTTTCATTATGAGTGTGGATTTGGAAATATCGTTCTTTAAACAATTTTTTCATCGTGGTCAAATATTGTTTTAATCAAATAAGAACGCTATATTTTTACTTTTTAATAGGATTCGATTTTAACCTGAACGCATTTAGAATCCTCTTAGATGGTAACTATAAAAACTATTTAATAAAACAATCCTGAAATGGATTTCAGAATGCTCTTAGCAGGTGTCCAGCCTACCTAATTGTTCAGGAAAATAAGCAAACTAAGCCTTAAATAAAAAAAAACCTTTTAAAATAAAAACGTTCACCAACTCACAGAGCAAACAATAGAAGCTTCTAAACAATCAGGAAAGCTCACTAAGCTCTGGTTGGCGCAGCACCCTGTAGGTCGGAAAGCGCAGGCGCAGGTTCGCGTGTGCGCGTGCGTCGGTGCGCTCTAAACACACCAACACACGCTCACTTTCACTTGGCAAACTATTCCTAGGGCGCGGGCACTTTGGACGCAAATCTATGAAAAATGCAGTTTTTGTTATGAAAGGGGATTTATGTAAAATATCGACATCTTTTTGACACTCCAACTGACTATTTTCAGCCTCTCATATAGCACTCACATTTGAAAGCGTCGCGGTTGGAGGAATGAAAAAGGAGAGAGAGGGGAAAAAAACTTGGTCCTGTAACCTCAAGTAACATGAGACAAGGGTAGGAAGATGATGATGATGTCTGACAAACAAAACCAACCCTGATTGGGTATGGCCATTTAATTTTCTTAATTTTTACTCAATTAGGTGCTTAATTCGAGCCTCAGAATTTCGGGAAATGTTATTTAATATTTAATAAGTTAATCAGTTTTATGTAAGTCAATTTTTTAAAGATCAGAAGCCTCGCATGAAACCCTATACCTAAATAACTAACAATATTTTAAATTCAACTCACAACAAAAACCAAATTAAAGTTAACTTAATGACATCACTACATAGTATAAAACAAAGTCGCTTCCCGCTGTCTGACCCTATGTATGCTTAGATCTTTAGAACTACGCAACAGATTTTGATGCAATGATTTTTTAATAGATAGAGTGATTCAAGAGGAAGGTTTATATGTATAATATAAACCTTCCACCAAACACTGATAATTTTAGAGGTTTCCAATGTGATATCGACAGACTTTCGATTTAGTATCAGCATTGCACCCGTGCGAAGCCGGGGCGGGTCGCTAGTCCTTAATAAAACTTATTAATTTTAATTGATCACGACTACAAGAATTAACATTTAAGACATTTCAATAATAATAAATGATTATTTGAAAACGAGAGAAAGTTCCCGAATTCTCAGTTTTCTATGGATGATACCAAAGTGTCGGGTTACTGAGAAAATCGACTGAAATCTTATTTATCAGCGCTGTTAATGATGCGAAGATCTTGTCTTAAGGCGCTCTTCTAGGCAACTTTCATGCTTTTGAGGGGGTGAAGCAGATGAAGAGGGGGGTCGAGTAGTCCCTTTAGTCCCGCCTACTGCGGGGTGCCCCGCTTGAATCACGTCGATGTGCGACGTCAATAAATGTAAAGAAGCTTAATTTCGAAACTCATTATAAAAGTACGAATAGCCCAGCGCGCCGCTAGCCTACTTCGCACATTGCTTCCGCGGTGATCTCTAGGTTCAAACCTCAATACACGCAATTCTTTTTTATCTTCTTTTTTTAATATAATGTATGTACCTACATTTCAATATCGCATTTTTTTTTAAATATGTTAATATATTTGTTTTCTTATTTTTTCCTAATAAATTATAACAACAATCAACCGATTGTTATTTTGGATTGTTTGGTTGTTTGGATTGTTATTTTATAGAAAAGGTTATCGAATAGATTCGTCAAACGAATAATAAATAATTCAAAGCAACCTCATGGACAACCAAGGGCATTAAAGTCGGCAGTAAGAGGTTGACGAATCTCCGACTTGCCGACGACATGGTCCTTTTTGCCCACACAGCCCTGGAACTACAGACTATGCTCCAAAAACTGCACGCGTAGCATGACGGCCGTAGAAACGGGCTATGTCGACGGAAAAATCGACAAAGTGCCACATTGACATTGTCTATCTGTCATTATGTCGATTATTCCGTAGACAAAACTCGTTTCTACAGTGGTCTTGCTACGCGTGCAGTTTTATTTTTTAATAAAGAAGTAAATTTAAAATTTACTGTTCGATTAAATTTAGAATTTGACAATAGCACGTGGCGCCATCTATTGTGATAAGAAAGTTATTGTTGTTTTCCTTCGGATCAGTACTTTTTGTCGGAATTAAAGGTATCCTATGGCCGTTTGTGTACACCTTACAACGTACATGCAGAATTTGAGGATGATCACTTCATTGGTTTAGGCGTGAAGAGGTAACAAACAAATTTTTAGTATAATAACTTTCGCATTAATAATATAACTAGCTGTCCCGCGCAACTTCGTCTGCGTCACATTTTCCCCGTTTTCGCAACATTTTACATTGCTGCTTCGCTCCTATTGGTTGTAGCGTGATTATGTATAGCCTATGTCCTTCCTCAGGTTGAAATCTATCTTCTTGCCAAATTTCATTAAGATCCGATCAGCCGTCTAGTCGTGAAAACGTAACAAACAAACAAACATACAAACAAACAGAGTGACTTTCGCATTTATAATATTAGTATAGAAGTTTAAATAACTAACTGCGCGCGACTTCGTTCGCGTGGACTTTTTTTATGTGTATAAATAAAATAGATTTTGGACGATTCTCAGACCTACCCGATATGCACACAATTTCATACAAATCGGTTCAGCCGTTTCGGAGGAGTATGGTAACTAACACTGTGACATGAGAATTTTAAATATAAGATATAAGTATAATATATAAATATATATTTAAAGAAATATTTATATAAATAAATATATAGAATTAGGCTCAGGATAGAGAAATTACTTGTAGCGGTTCGATATTAGTTCAATGCTAGCTCAGTGGATAAGACCGTGCGCCTCACATACGAGGAGTTGAAAGAATAATCACAGGAAAGAGACAGACGGAAAGTAGTCGCCGTCAAGAATTGGCAAGTTCCGAAAGACTGGACACAGGTCAGAGTATTTTTGGGTTTTTGCTCCTACTATCGACGGTTCGCAAAGAATTTTGCTGACATTGCGAAACCTCTACACAAACTCACTGAGCGACAATTCTGTTGGGACAAGAGCTGCGACGTCGCATTTCAGGAATTAAAGAAACGTCTGTGCAAAACACCTATTTTTAAACAAACCAAACCGGAAAGAAATCATTGCGTTACTCGACGGGCTACTGCCGTTGTATAAACATTGCAGCATTTCAGTAAATAAACTCTTTTGCAAAAAAAAACGGGCACCATAGATTTTTTTCTCTATTTCAATGAAGAAGAACAAGAAAGAGGTTTTATTCATTTGACAATGTATTGGCATGTCATTTGAAGCATCCTGGCATGATTCTTTACGTTCCAAATTTAAATTTTAAAATGAGCAAAAGAAAAAAAATATTGATTATTGTAAAATTGCTTTACTAATGGCGCTAAATGCTGAAACGATATTTTTACTGATTACTAAAATTTTAAAACTCTTTGGAAATTTTCTGCAAATTAAACAATGTAATTTTTCTTTTTACATTAAATACCAGTTTTTGATATGAGTTAAAAGCGATAAGGGCCGGTAAAATTATAGCCCTACTTGAAGAAGGTCGTTCGCAAACTTACGTGTCTCAGCGGCTAAATGTGAGTCGTTCAACTGTCCAGAGGACTTGGCAACGGTATCAAGAGACCGCTTCGGTCAAAAGATCCGATCTGGTTCGGGAAGAAAACGATGCACAGAACCAAGAGACCGCTTTTAGGTAAGTCAGGCGTTGCGGAATCGTAAAGCATCAAGTGTGGACCTGAAGAAGAGCCTTGAAGAAGAGGAGTAGAAGTTAGCTTGTGGACGTTCAGGAGGAGGCTTTGGCTGCCAATATCAGGAGTTACCGCCCGGCGCGGGGTCCTAATTTACTCCGTAAGCACCGTGTTGCTCGACTTTAGTTTACTGGAAACTGTGCTTCATGGACTCTGGAGGACTGGAATAAAGTATTGTTTTCTGATGAAGCTAGAATCTCTTTGTGCGGAGAGGACCGACGCCGACGAGTGCTACGAAGACCACGGGAACGCTATGCGGAAGTGTATTTCGAAGAAATCCCTCCTTATGGCTGAAGCTCCGTTTTGTTTTGGGCAACAATTAATTCGACGCAGCGTACGGAGTTAGTTTTCATAGAAAATGGAACATTAAAAGCACACCGGTACATAATGGAATTCCTAATTCCATATGCACAACCTGCATTGACTGTACTTGGGGAAGATTCCATTTTTATGGACGACAATGCTCGCCCACACCGTTCTGGCGACGTGGAAGCGTACATGCAAGAAGTCATTGCAGAAGAGTGGGAACGTATTCCTCAAAACGTTATTAAAAACATCGTGGAAAGCATACCCAGAAGGATTCAAGTTGTGATTTTGGCAAGAGGAGGTCACACTCGTTATTAGGTTTTTACATTTGTAACTTGATTTAATCAAAAAAAGTAAAAAAATCTTCTTGTCTTTATGCCGACCACTTCTTATTGTTTGGCCGTGTACATCGGTTTTAAAGAATTGACCGACTTTAAAAAAAAAAAAATATTGCCGAATTTCACTTCACGCGTATTAATTTACACGATTATAAGTATACAGAGTTCGTCAAATAATTAAATTTCATGGCAAGAGAACGATGATAACTCAAATCGTCCTTAGAACGTAATTTCCTTAGGTGCCCGTTTTTTTTTTGCAAAAGAGTGTATTTGCTGGGACGAAAGTTCCAGCTGCGAACTGACCATGCTGCATTGAAGTGGCTATTACAGTTCAAAAATCCGGAGGGACAAGTGGCGACATGGATTGTGATGATGGTGGATTGAAATACCGCTAGAGTTCGACTGCATAACTGAACATCGCACTGGGAGAACTCACGGTAACGCAGACGCCTTGTCAAGAAGACCTTGTCCTGAAGATTTTAAGCACTGTGCCAGGCAAGAGACTAAGGAGGTAGCAACCGTGAGGGTGCTTAGAACGAATCTCAGTGATGAATGGAAGGAAACCCTACAGCAGGCTCAGCAAAATGACTCAGAGATCAAACCGATCTTCGAGTAGATCAAAGCTCGTGCTCCTAAACCCAAGTGGAGTGATGTGGCAGCGATGAGTTCCATAACGAAGAGTTATTGGGCCCAATGGAACAGCTTGGTTATCCAGGATAGAGTCTTGTGCCGTAAATGGGAAAACGCTCGAGGGGACAGGTGTCATCTACAAATAGTTGTCTCTAAAGCCAAAGTACCGGATGTTCTACGGCTCTACCATGATGTATGTTCAGGAGGACATATGGGGGTAAAAAGGACTCTAATGAAGATCCGAGAGCGATTTTACTGGATCCACTGTCGAGAAGATGTGGAGGACTGTTGTCGTAAATGTATCACTTGTGCGGCTGTGAAAAGACCCCAAACACGCAGCAGAGGTGCATTAAAAGTGTACAAAGTTTGAGCCTCCTGGGAATGGTGAGCCATTCTCAGAGAGTGAAAGTGGGAATAAGTACTTAATGGTTGTCATGGATTATTTCACAAAGTGGCCAGAAGTGTTCGCCATTCCTAACCAAGAAGCTACAACTGTCGCAGATAAATTGGTTCAGGAAGTTTGGAGTACCCTTAGAAATTCACAGTGATCAAGGAAGGAATTTTGAATCACAAGTATTTCAGGAGACTTGCCGAATGATGGGTACCCACAAAACAAGAACCACTTCTTACCACCCACAATCTGATGGAATGGTGGGACGCTTTAACCAAACGTTGTAGAGAAATCTGGCAAAAGTCGTAGCAAGCAGGCAAAAGGATTGGGACAAGCACATACAGCCGTTTCTTCTGTCCTACCGTAGTGCAGTCCACGAAAGTACGACTGTGACACCAGCCTTCGCGAACTTTGGAAGGGAATTACGGTTGCCCGCAGATTCAATCACTGGAACTGCCCCTGATGCACCACGCAATGTTACAGATTATGCAAATGACTTGCGTAACAAGTTGAACGATGTCTATGAGCATATCAGACAATCCGGCCAACAGATGTCTGAGAAGATGAAGACCCGTTATGACCAGAAGACGAACAGGAGAGGTTTCGACGAGAATTCAGTGGTGTGGTTGCATAACCCAGTGCGTAGCAAAGGGAAGTCTCCGAAATTGCAAGCAAAATGGGATGGACCATACCGAGTCGTGACCAGGATTGTCCAGGGTCAACGATGTCACCTACCGAATACACAAGGGTCCACGAGGTGCGCCTAAGATCGTACATGTAGATCGATTAGCGCGATACTACGGGACTAACGATGCTCGGGACGAGCATGTCTAAGGAGGGGTAGTGTTACGTTGCCTGCTTTACGAGAACATTCTAGGATTACGTTCGAGTCTAGAATGATCCAGTATGTCTAGAAGATTCGAGAATAATCCTAGAATGTTCCACAATGGAAATGTCTAGAAACTTTGAGAAAGTTCTGGACCTTTCTAGAACTTTCTAGAAGGATTGGTTCCACTATAAAGCTATTTGGAAGGTTCAAGAAGGTTGTAGAACTTTCTCGAAGGATGGGTTTCCCCTAAGGAACTACCTAGAGATTCACGGAAGTTGTGGAAGTTTCTCGAACATGAGTCGTTCATATAAATAGGCGACGGGTGCGGAAGTGAGTTAGTCATGCATTTTAACTCACGCGACAAAGGAGCGGCGCAGGCCAGCTATTCGTTCGCTTACATGGGCGGCGTTACACAGTACATTGCCGCTCAAATTCAAACACTATGGCCCCTAGTCTGGAGCGCGATCGGCTAGCTCTGAGAGCGTCTGCAGACGGGGGCCAGCATCCTTAGCGGTAGGATGCGCCAACAAAGTCACCTCCGTGGCAGGTCGTCATCCGCTGGGCCTCCTCCGGGCAACCGGAGGTCTCACCTGGCGGTGACAGACCGCCGAGGTGGCGCAAAGAAAACGGCGCTCGCTACGGTAGCGTTTCACCGTAGCTAAGCGAGCAGCGCCCAGCGCCACTGGCGACTCCTACCGGACAAAATGACAATTACACACTGGCGAGTGGCACTTTACACGCGCTCGCCCCCTCCGAGCCTATACAGGCACATGTGATGATACCGCGGGGCAAGGGTAGAACCCACATCCCGCCAGCCTCGCCCCTCTACGGGGGCATAGCGATTTCTCGCGAGTGAGTTAGTCTGATTTTGGCTACGGAACGAAGTGATCTAAGTGAACTACTAATGCGATATATAAGTGATTAGTGATCAGTTGTGTATTTGTGATTGAGTTATAAGTGTTGTTTAGTGTTAAATAAAGATTTTTAGTGTTTAATTGGTAGTGTGATAATTTATCAAACTCAAACTCAAAGCATTTATTTCAATTAGACCATTACAGGCACTTTTGAAAGTCAAAGAACAAAAAAAGTAGAACGCGAAGCTACAGTCCCAGTCACAAGACATAATAACTTGTGAAAGTACTGTAGTTGCCCATTCCAAAGCGTAGATCTCTATGGAGAAGAATGGGCAAGAAACTCCATGGACACTCTTTTAAATCAAAATATGTTACAAAATCTTGGTTACATCAATCGTGTTGAGAATTACTAGTGTGTGAGAACGATGTAGAAATACGGGCAAGTTAAGAGCGTCCAGAGTAAAAGACGAAATCAATAATTCGAAAATAAAGTTAAAAATAAAATAATTAAAATAAACCGTGGCAGCCAAGAGATGACCAGGCACAACTGACAGCGCCCGTTCACGAACATGACGCATGTATCAGCCATCATTCAACTCAACCATATTGAAGGGAACTAAATGACCCGACACACCCGCCGCCATCAGCGTGACATTTAAGTGAGCATGACATTTACTCAACCGCCAGGGTAAATTCGCGTCAGTGTAAGATGTAGGTACTCAGTAAATGGTGGCTTTATCCTATACCCAGCTTGTAACAGTATGTAAGAAAATACATATTTATAAATAAAAACATTTAAAAATAGTAGCATACGGCATCGGGAACCGTGCCCGAACTACCGATGGTCAGGGTTTTTCAAAGAGGAACCTCCTAACAATCCGCGCCTTGTCCAGAATTACTGCTTTCTGAATCAAGCCCTTGATCCAGCTGCGAAACGAAAGACTCCTCAGATGTTGGTCGAGGTTTCTAAGCCAGTTAGCAGTACGCGGACCTTCCTATCACGAAACTTGTTTCCGCCTGACAAAAGACTGCTTAGCATCTTATTCAGGCGGCCAAAGGAGCGTTCCCTCAACGATTGTTTCATGTCAGCAGTATTGATGCCTAATGCTTCTGACATTCCCAAATACTTGTAGGTTTCTGTTGAGAAGAGGAATCGGATCGGAGATTCTGGAATCCCATGGATTCCATAATCTCGCTTCACATGCATGACTGCGCATTTGTCAACAAGTTTCTATAACCATCAGTAGCTTCATCAGTTGCAAATTGTTGGGGGCAAAGAGTTTCTATCAACCATGTAAAGAAGGCAAGGTATGACCACCTCTCTTCAACCGAAAGCTCAGACCTGAACCCCTCATTAGCATGCTAAGAGGGTTCAGACTATCACCCTATCTACAATAAACTTTAAAAGGTATAAAGATAGCCACTCAGAAACAGTATCATTAATGGCTTTTAAGTGTCTTCGCAGTCTTGATATAACTAAAAGTTTTTCCGAATTATACATAGAGCTGAGCTAGTGTTTGTGAGGGAATCCCCGAAAAAGACAGCTGTGCTAGCTACATATTATTATTTTTCTTAATGTTTGTATTTTGTTCTTGAAGTTGTGAGGACCTCCTCTGCCCTCTCCCCCCCCCCCTTCTGCTAGGTTACTGTACAGACGGGTGCGTGGATAGACGAATGAAAGGGTGGACATACGGACGGGGCGGATGGAGATATGCATGAAGAGGTGGACGAACAGTAAGAATACACTAAATTAAAACAATCTAAGTCTAAATAAATTTTATTTCTTTTGATGATTTTAGCAAAATCTAAATATATAAATTCTACACGACACAATTCTTCAAAATGTTGTCTTCTAACATGAGACGTTTTCATATATGGTATCACTCGCGCTTTTTAGTTGACTTATTTACATAAGATAAATCACTTTTATTTTGTTTATGGTTCCTACATTTTATTCTTGACAATTTACAAAATAGATGAAGTTGGCGCTTACGAAATTTTTCGATATTTTTATCATTGGTGTCATTTTTGTAGTTTTAAGGGTCGCTGATAACGAAGATTTGGTAAAAAAAAAACTTCAAGATGTCGCTGATGAAATTTTCAGCTTTTTCGTCATGGGGGTCATTTTCTTGGTTTTCGGGATCGCTGAAAACGGGAATGACGAATAAACAAAATTACATTATTTAATTTTTCGGATTCCCTTTGCAGAACTTTGACTCTTCGCCACTGAGGTTCCCCACCCACAATTTTGACTCTTCGCCACTGATGATCACTGATTTTTTATTTACACATTTTATGACTAAAATCGAACAAAAATTTACTCGAACGAAAAACTAATCATAAAATAAAATATAATAAACAGCTTTCAACAACAAACAGATCGAAATTTAATTGAAAAAATTTGAGCGGCGAGCGGAAAAAAGTGACATACGTCCATCGAGCAGCGCGCCTCAGCGGTCACTGTCACTCTGCGTAGAAATAAAAGAGATGCGACAAGACGCCGCGAATGGCGTGATGTGACGTTCGACTTGTTCGAATAATTATCATTAAAAACATGAATCCTTACAAATATAGTAAATAAAACGAAAAAGAAAAGCGACAGTTCCCTTTATTATTTTATATTACATCACTGTTATGAATTTAGTCAAGATTAGTTGAGCAGTAATACAGTTACACTTGCTTGAAAATCAGAACTTCTCGATTTTTTTTTGTCGGGTTTTTTTTCCAAAAACGTGTTTTGGGCCCGAAGGTTCCCTCATAAATATGGTCAAGAGTAACATATATTTTTTTTGTTACTCTAAAATGTATACATTTGGCTAAAAAACTGTTCAAAGTTGCCTGTTTTGACGAGGTACAGCGTCTTAATGATTTATATGAGTTTGTTAAAACATCCTGAAAGTTACAGTCCTTGTTTATTCCTAGGAAACAGATAATAACGTCATGCTAATTGCTTTTGAGTAGTGGTAGTGGATACCTTAAGATCTTCGTTCTTAAGAAATGATGAGATTTTGCTACTGATTGAAAATCACAACAGATCATATAGTAAAAAATACCAAGAGACTGTACAGAAAATGCAGACGGAAAATGTGGACAATCAAAATGCGGAAAATGCGGACATTGATAAAAAAGTTGGTGAACATCTGTCCAAGTTTTTGATCAATGTCCGAGCGAATTAGAAGATTCTTTACAGTGTAAATGGACTTCTACAAACTGATATTATTAAACTTCATCTCATCAGCATCCATCATGCTACTGCTTCAAATTAATCACCCTATGAGAGCGTGATGTACCTCCTCGTCCTTGTACCCATTTTGAACCTCATTGTTCGAAACAAAAGGTAGACCGTAGACAACTTGGTCTAAAAATTCGCAGTTGGCTGCACTACATTTTTTTTCTACAAACATTAATATTTGCACATATGGTATTATGGTTTTATTGTACGGAATTAGAACGAACTCTGAAATTAAAACGTAGAAAATATAGCAGTGTAAAATGCGTGTTGGATAATTGCGGAAAATATAACCTTAGTCACCATCACCACCATCCCATACAACCCAATTCTGCTGTCAAATCAAATAATCTCCTTTATGATCATCATCATCATCATCATCATCATTTCAGCCCAGAAGACGTCTACTGCTGGACATCCCCCAAGTGTCGCCACATTGACATTTTGGGGGGTTTTGCCATAATCGCCACACTTGGCAGGCGGGTTGGCGATCGTAGTACGGTTGTTACAAAAGCACAGAGATCGCTGCTGCCCATCATCGGCCTAGCCTTTTCCCAAACTATCTTGGGGTCGGCTTCCAGTCTAACCGGATGCAGCGGAGTACCAGTATTTTACATGAAGCGACTGCTTATCTGATCTCCACAACCCAGTAACTGGGTAATACGATTTCGAACGCTGCTGCCCATTCTCTGGCAAATCCCTTAGTCGACTCTTACGACACCCACGGGAAGATATGGGATGGTGCTATTATTTACGGCCGACACCATACAGAGGTATGATCATACTATCAACTAACTTAGTGGCAGTAGATTTTCTTCATGTTTTGCTTTTTGTTTCTTTGAAGCTTCTGAAACCATGGGAAAACCTAATAAGTCTAGCACACTTTGAAAACCATAATACCACGTGGTCCGTAGGGTGAGTGTACTTATAACCTCCCAGGCAACTTAAATTTCCTGTGACGCCATTCTTTGTGACCTAATAATTTCAATATAGCATTAAATATTTTTTTTATTTTAAATATTTAGAAAAAAGTCCTAGATAAGTCACCATTGTGCACTAGTCCTGCTACACTATTAGAAACCTCGCTAGGTGTGCGTGCGCAAGATTGCACCGCTTGCCTGTGTGGGTCTAATGCATCGCTTAGATTATATCATATAGAGAGGTTTATCTCTCTCGGTGTAATATTATACGATTTAGTTTTATGTTTAGTTATAGTGCTTTACAAGCGGCTGGAGTGTTTGGAGTACTTACAAATCCACTTTCGATGGTTCGATATTAGTTTTGGCGTTATTGTTTCGTTAGAGCGTATTTTTGTATTTTATTTCCCCTAACAGGTCGTCATTTATGTTTCTTTGCCACCAATATTGTGTCATCACTATTTTATCGTCCCAAGTTTCATCACTAAGTGCAAACTCCACCGAACTACGAGTACATGATGCTGAAATAACATTTTAGAACCTGGGAATTTCAGACATTTGGAATCAACGTATAACGAGCTAAGGACATTCACCTAGGATATCACTGACACTGTCGTCTTAGAAATCGTGATAGGATCTTCCACATTGTGAACCTCCGGATACTTACGACCTGGAACTAAACATTTATTTCCCGACAATGTGACTATGGTACAATAAATCAAAGTAGCGCCGGGGGGGTGTGCGCGCTCCATATGTTGCGTGCGTGCGGTGCGGGGCGGTGAGCGGGCACGGAGGGGGGGCGGAGGGGGTTGCGTTCAGCACAATGCGCCGCCGCAAAGACGTTCGTTGCTCCCGCGCAGGTCATCGACTCTTTCACCGGCGCTCGCGCACGCGACCCGCCACTTTCGCGTCGCGATAACATTGCTAGACGGACTTTGTCGATTTGGAACGAGACGGCTATACGTAACTCCCTGACGTTAGACGGAGATGCCACCATCGCTAAATGACCGTAGTCCAGCAGAAAAATGTGTTTAATTAACGAAAGCATTGCGTGCGACCGACGGCAATAGTAACAGCTTTTTATCATAGTCTGGATTACCTAATCACATATCATAGTAATTATAAGGGTAAAAAATTTAAACTTCTAAGGTGGAAATGTCAGTTGCTGAAGAGTATTTTTTGGATTTTATTACATGAGCCATTTGAATGGAATAAAATTCTCACAATATGAGAGATAAGTGGCAATTAAATTTAGAGTATAATTTTGTCTATTTATTTATACGCAATCTGCATGCTTAAAATAACGCAGTCGGTTTATTTATATTCCGCCTTGTCAGGAAAATTCCAAAAAAGGAACATTCACGCGCCTGATTCACAAAACCGACATACATAAACTATAGCACACGTATTAAGTCATGAAACTCTTTGTTTAAAAAGACAAACACATTTTTGCTTGGACACTAATTGTGTCTTTCACCCTAAACTTTCTTGAAGTTATTAAACCGAGGTTCAGAGTGCAAGAGCCGCATTAATCTCTTTACATTCATTCTTATACCTACATACAGCATAATTGTAGTTACATTTTTTTGGACTTAATGCAAGTATTCCTTGTTTTTCATGAACACTTCATACTTTTCCAGACATTTATCAATCAAGCCTGTAGGTTATCTAATCCTAACATATTACTTACCCTATGGAAGAAAATTATTCTTTTAAAAAACGCCAAGTTTAATTGATTTTTTGTTGGATTTCTAGTGTTTAAGTCTTTTGTTTTTTAAATTAATTGCCTTAAACATGACAGCTTTAGGTAAGGGTTCTGCATTGGAGTCGAAGAGTTCGTTCCTCGTAAAGGTCACTACTATAGTACATTAATATAGAGATTTGAAAACAACTACTGCAGTCTGAATCTCAGAAGTGTTGTTGGGCAGTTTGTTCCGCCACTTCTTCTTCCCAGCTAAAACATGAGGAAGTTGTGAAGTAAACGCTTAAGAGAACTGACTTATGTTGTTTTAGCGTTTGAAAGTGCTGATTCGTAGCCTTATTTAGATTTAAGACTTTTGTTTCTGATTTCCTGCAATGCAATAAATTAACGTTGATTGCTGTACGTCTATCTTCTGCTCTTCATCTAAAGCTAAGATACCATCACGTCCGTTTTCTCCCTAAGTAGACGGCAGTGCCGCAAGTAGTATACCAATAAATCCTTACTCCGGGTTATTACGAGAACATCCTGAAGAAAAATTCTTATAAAATGTTGGCCGAGTTGGGCATGGAACGCAGGAATCCCATGCTCAGTGGTAGCGAAAGTGACCACTAAAGCAAGGAGGCAGTCATCCAATACTGTCTACAATTATCTTTGCCATTATCACCATTAGCCAAAACCAGCCAAAAAAGAAAAAAAAAGCAAATTGCCCGATTAGATCCTTGCTATTCTCAGCCAGCCACAATTACATATGTATTTTGCAAAAGACATAACAATGTTAATTAAGCCGTGAGTCCGTCGGTGAAAAGGTGAATTACTGCTTGTGCATTTTGTGATTGCTATAGGTGATGCTAAGACATCCAGCAGTGTGTTCAAAGCAGTTTCATGTTATGCTTATAGAACATAGTATACCTGAAAATATTTGGAATCAATTAATGTAAGTGAAGTCCTATTACATTTTAAATAAACTTTTAGATTCTACGGCAAAGTTTTGAATTGATCAGATCAAAGACTATCCTAAAATTAGTAGAATTGGGTTTTCATTACAAAATTCATAACTCAAATTAATAATTGCTCGATATAATAACCATTGTAGCTACTCTTTACTTCGGAAGTTCGAACATAGTTTCTTGACCCAAACATCTCAATAGCGACAAACTAATTTTACGTAGAAGACTTGAGACTGGAGTGAAGGTGACTTCTACGATATAAACCAGCGAGGAAGGCCGATATGCTAAGGACTTTCACAAGTTTCAGTAGGTAATCATCGTTTTATCCGTAAAATTCAAACAAAGCATAATTTCTTTCAAATCCATATTTCATATTTCCTTTCTTGCAAAGTCACAAACTTGCGAGCACAATACATGCAAACATAGTAAAAATGTGCAGAATTCGAGCGGCTGTGCCTTTCACCGGCGGCCATCGCGGAAAGTGACAGTGAGCGCTGACGCAACGCTGACGACACGACCACGAGAAACGTGCGCGTGAGATACCCGTAGCGTCGGGTGTAAATATATGCTTCTCCAATCTGGCTGACGAATTCATCTCACGCTGCAAGCAGAATTCATCTATAGAATGAACATGAACTGCTTGAAATATTTTACAAATTTCGAAAGTTTCCTGAAAACGTAACGTAGAATGTGGGATAACATATTATTATGCATGTGGGACTCGCGGTTACTATGGTGACTATACGTGTTTTTTTCCTGACCCTCAAGTGATTAAATGACCATAATCTAATTACAAACATGCATAGAGGTTTCTATCTAAACTTCACTAACTTGTATTTACGCTAGTAGGTACAATATTTGGTAGAGCTTTACATAGGAAGTCCTTAGTAAAAGTTCGTGTAGCTTTTATATCAGAAATAAAGTCATCGAACATTTTTTTATAAGAAATTGCAAAGAAGTAAAACCATTCAATAACTTTTTATCAACGATATTTCCTTGAAACCTCAAAAACTTCAACAAAAGGCTCATTGTAACATTGAAATCAAGTGAAAAAATTAAATCTTCAAAAAAAGTTCTCTTAATAAAGATTTAAGTTTTTTTCACTGCACGATTCAGGTCATACTACTTAGCTGGTTTTAAATCTGCGATGTGAACAAGGTGAAAATTTCACTCGTAAAGAACCTAATTCTTTTTGTTTCTCTCAATGCCGTATGGCTACTAAAATGTAAGACAATGGCGAAACAACACTGTGTCTATGTTAATTACTGCAGGTAGGTATTAGTTTTAACAATCGCATTGAAATGAGTATAAGTTATCCTAGCTTAACCTTCTGAGTTTCATAAACAATTGTTTTTATCTAACCATCGAGGTCTGAAACGTTCTGACCATAGACGAAGCGTGAAATGGTGAACCACACGATATAACTGCTGAAGAATAGACAAAACAAAGTAGGTATCCAATTATGAAATTATTAAAATACTAACTTTCTCTGACAACTTAATAAGTGAAAGAATTATTTCTGATAAATAATAAATATGAATAAATAATTAATTTGCATAGGATTATAGATTTGTCTTCATTAGTTACCTACTCACTCGAAATCAATTTGTATTTTAATTTTGATAAAATCTTACGGGTCGTGGCCATCAAATTAACATTTACATAAACAATTTCAGAGCAAACTTTGTTTATGCTTCATTTAATCAGTGTTTTTAAACTGTAAAGTATCTATTTATAAGAATGACGCAATTTATTTGTTAATAAGGTTGATTGTTGTGTCTCGGTAACAAGTTGATAGCCAGTATATTCAATGAATTGCCCGAATTTTATAAATGGTATTGTTACGTTCCGTTCCGACGAAGGCATCAGGCAAAGGTTCGCTTGGCTGTGTGCGCGGGCGCTCTACGTGTCGACCTCCCTTGGCGGCCACAACGTAATGCTTTTATGTATGTATTTATTTAATTTATTCTCCAGCGTCTGTGTGCGTATGAAGGTACTCACATATGTATTTTAGTGTATGACCGCTTTAATAAATAAACTTACGATAGAGTTTTTTTTATTTTTTTTTTAAAACGCATGCCTAATCTTGAGCACACACTTTTAAGTTTGCCATTGATTGCTCGTAGATAAATACACGTAAAATAAAATCTACGATCCCTGTGTGCGTTGTAATTGTTTACGTTAAATACCTAATTATAGAGGTACGATAAGAAGGCCACGATTTGTTTCATTGTTTTATACAACCTATACATAGATAAATACCAATTAGATAACGAATAGCATTGGTTTGTTCTGTGTGAAAAAGAGCCTCTACAAGGTCAACGCTCGGATGCACTACCACCACTAATACCACTAATTCGTTGTATTTTTTAAGCATTTTATAATATTTACTTGGTATGATTAGAATTCACATTCGTAAAGCATAAATGACAATCGCATATAATTTGAAGGCCACACAACTCAATAATATTTCAAGTGCAATAAGCATTAGTCTATAATTTGCCTGGCCGCAAATAATTTGCACGTTTTGTTACACTGAATTACAAAAAATACAATTATCATTATTATATTGCTACTTTGTAAGTCTTTGCCATTAAATAACACGAATAATAAAAGCTCTAACTAATTTAGCATTAAGAAACGAAGGCCGTCACACATCAATATTTATTTATTAGGTAACTAGGTTCGTGGGCCGCACGTAATACGCCCATCGCGCAGTTTTCGCGACCCAAAAAAAAGTTGCAAACTTCAAAGTTGACAGCTCGCGAAAATGCAAACTAACGCACATTATGGCGATGATGAGCAGGCGCTGTTGCGCAAATGTGCGAGCGTAAAGAGTTTTGCTCGGTGTATTATTTATTGATTGTTGAAAAACAATGGCGGGCGCTTGCTGGCAGTGAGTCAGTAGGTCAAGGGTGCGCTGGCCTAGTTACGCAGTGCCGCGCGCCGAAATTCGCGGGCTTACCAGTTGCTAACCTCAGTCAGTAGGGAGGGGCTAGATGCCTAACGCGCTATTCGCTTACTTTTTTGCCTATTTCATAATCAGATAGGTACCTACTGCAGAAGATTACCTACTGAAATTAATATGAATGGCAGAAAAGTTCAAAAGTTGCGATAGAAGACGTTCTTTCGATTGATTATCTGCATATGTATGGCTTTTCAATTAAGAAGTCTCTAGAATGGTAGAATTCTGACTAGATCCAGCTAAAATCGAAGGTTAGAAATAGTTATGCTCCCGGGATTTAATATAAAAGTGATGTAATTAAGTAAACTACTTACGACAACTTGATTGATAATAAAGTTTCAAGTGGACAGTCAAAAAAGTGGAAATAAATACTTACAACCTACATAAATTGAAGTGTCTATCAGCTTACTTCCTACAACATAAACTTTATCAATAACAATCTGGTGCTATCTGGTCGAGACAGATTTAATAAGTGTCTTCATTACTGACGACTCTTTCGACCTTCACTGATCACTGCAAATTATGTACCGAGTGCAGTACACATGTTATGTATTCGGACTGGGTCACATCACTAGCAGGCTAGATCTGTGTCGCATCTCCTTACGTAAATCCAGGTTTAAGGTCACCTGGTGGAACCTCATGCCTCTCGGACTAGTCTTGTGCCCTGAATGTCAGTCACCCACATCACTAGCTATGACAACACACCACCTGCGGCCATGCCACTGAATCGAACCTGCCCATGTCCAAATCGGTACGATCACTATTTGTGGTTTATTGATAAATTAATTTCACGCTATGCATCCTTGGCAGTTGAGGTCGTGAAAGTAAATTATAGAATGAAGTACCAAACAAGTTCTGGTGATGACTCAAATAATAATAGCCCATTGCACATAGTAATTTTGGTAAAATTTAGTCTTTCTTTCAGCGCCATCTAGGGGCGAGTAGTACTACTAAATTTCCTTAGCTACAAAGAATTGACTAAACAAACTATTTATAGGTCTTGTTGTTGTTACTCTTTGGGTTCATTGCAAAGAAAAGAAGACTTGTTTTTAATTTCCAACTACTCTTAATCCTGTTAAATTATGGATGATCCAGAGAAAAGAATCCCTGTGCTGTGCTTAGGACCAAAAGGATCCGGGAAAACTACATTACTGAAGAAACTACAAAATGCTGAAGGAATAGACAATACATACAGCCCTGTACCAACAATAGGAACGAATATTTATGACATTTACTACTTGAATAAACACGGGAAGAAACAAATGATGTCAATCAGAGAGGTGGGAGGAGAGATGGCGCCACTGTGGCTCAATTATTTAGACGGTGTTGAAAAAGTAAGTGTTATTTTTGCACAAATTTTGTTGTATCTACACTTTTTAGCCAGCCCTTACCATTAAAAACGACGAAAACGCTATGTTCCGTAGGAAATTAGGATGTTAAAGAAAGTTAGGCAAAAGCACAAAATAGTATTTGTTTTCTTAAAAGATTTCTTACAATTTCAGGTGATTTACGTAGTGGACACATCGAATCTGTGCCAGATATCGGCCGCTGCTGTGCTGCTATATACTTTACTGGCTGAACCGCGGCTCAAAAGCGCTAAGGTACGGTGTACCCTTAACCGTTGCTCCCACGCGAACAATTACCTACTTCGGTCCAAAAATATCACTAAGGGAGCGCTCTTGCAATTAAAGTAACGATATCTCATCAAAGGAAACAGCTACCGAGGAACGAACACCATAAAATTGCGTACTTAGACCAACAATTTCTTGCTAGAGGTGCAGTAAACTAATCAGTCTATCTCGCTCCTACTGCTAGGTCACTGCCCACCCCTCAGAGAGAGCCAGCGGGCCGTAATCCACCACGCGGGCCCAGCGCGGTTTAGTGGATGTCTAATGCCAATGAAGCATTTTTACTTTCTTCTTCGTCCCCAGTTCATCCTAGTTCTGAGCAAGATGGACGCAGCGTACCGCCAAATGCGCAACGAGGCGCTGCTGATGCTGCAGCACACGCGGCTGAGCACCGAGTTGTCCAACGCCCCCACGCTGCTGGAGGCTTCGCCCCTTACCGGCGAGGGCATCGACCACCTGAAGGCGGTGCTATGTGATACCAAGATTGTTAGCACTTTTTAATTGTACTGGCAATACTGATGTTGTTGACGACTAATGTGACTCGTAGCGAGGATGGGTGTTACCTACTCAGTCTTAATTTTTTTTATGTTGGGTAGTTCCAACTTACTTCAATTAGCTTCAACTTTTTGACTTACTGACCGATCTGACCGTTTGAAATAAATGCTTTGAGTTTGACTGTGTAGATAGAACCTACTCAAAATCTGGAATAAAAACGAAAAAAAGAGTATGTTATTTTTACTATAATAAATCGTTGTTAATGAGATGATTTCTCAAACCTCCAATAAATTCGGCTAATAAAAGAATTATATATTGAATTATTTTAATTACTCATCTATTCGTTTGCGATTGAACGTATTTATGGGTACTAGACTGGGTGGACAATATAGGTGTCATTGCCGTTGCACCACTTGCGTTCATCTCACTGATTAAGAAGCAGCGTATCTGCATCATTATTATCTTCGCAGTCAGCTGGTCGTCTGCCTAGTGCCTGTCTGTCTGTAGCGCAATGATTGCTTCTGAATCATTACGATTCGTTGCATAGCATTCCATTCAAGTGACATTCGGTGTCCTTGTTTCTTGTTCTACATGGTATAATTCTATCTCATTCTTCAGTTCAATCAAAATGTCACAGACATAAAATTCGGGGAAACGGAACGCACGTTTTGACATTTATTTATTTACATGTGTCGTCTACAGTGATTGGTGATTTTATTATTAAATAAATGAAAATAAAATAAAATGGATACGTCTAATTTGTGTAGAAGTTGTATGAAAGAAGTGGCGTCGTGGGAAAAGGAGAATTTTGATCCTAGAGCTGTGGAGATGTTCTGTTTTTGCACGAATATCACGGTAAGTTGATACCACATAATTATGCGACTATTCAATTCATATTAAATGACTTCTGCAAAATTTTATAGCTACACACTCGGAATATCTACATTCCTATCAAACTACACAACATCACACTGAACACTTGACTATCTCAATATTAAATACCCGCGAAGGCGGGCGTTTTGGGGGACTGTCTCTTGTAATTTTGACGTTCAAAAAGTGCTGATTATCAGCCTAATTTGATTATATATTATAATGACTTTTGATTTTGATTCAGAAATGATTAACTACTTGATTCCCATATTATAGTAAAACTTTTCATTGCTCGTTTTTGCTATTACTAGTAGTGTACAAAAAAAAACTAATTAATAAACCTGTAAAACTAGTGAGTGACTCTGTTAGGGTACAGCAAGATAACTTAAAACTAATAGTATTGCAGTGAGTATCTATTATATATGTAATATCATGCAGATCATTGATGGTGTTCCAGATCTCAGAAGACGATAAACTACCCAAACAGTTCTGCTATGACTGCATCATCAAAATAGAGTCAGGATTCACCTACATCACGGAGGCTCACAAAGTAGATGCTACACTGAAGAATATCATTTCAAGAACCAATACCAGCATCATTGTAGAACCAGAAACACACTCCAGGCACATAGACAACCTTAAACTCACTTTACCAGACTATAAAATAAGTGTTGCCGTGGACAACTATGATGAACATATACTCTTTGATAATATACACTTACCGGCCAATGATACAAGCCATATAATTCCTGAAAAACCTTTAGAAGACATAGAACTTATTCAAAATGTAACTGAAATGGAAGAGACAGAGGATATTGATCAAGAAAGTGAGAAAGAGAAGGTGATTGTTGAAGAAACTAAGAAGAATGTTTGCCCTGTTTGTAGGAAGGCTTTTACATCCAAGACTTGGTTCAATAAACATATGAAGAAGGAACATACGGAGCATAAGTTTGCTTGTGCACATTGCCCAAAAAGTGAGTATATCTCAGAGACTACGTTAGGAGCCACTGTTTCAAAACAGCCTGGTGGCTAATTATGATACTGTGGCTGCTGACATTTTTGCCATGACGTAACCTAAAATCCAGGGTATTGTTATAAGAAATTTTACCTCTGACAACAGAAGCCTTATTGTAGAGGAGAGGAGCTTGTGGCTAAATATTAACTGCTGTTCGAGTCTATCTTTGGGTTAAACAAAACATAATACCATAACATATCATGTTTAGTGGTCAGTGGCCTGAAAGACTGACAGCCAATTTTACCCAGTGGTATCATATTAACCAGTACAGCCAGCCCTAATTGGGTTGTGGAGGTCAGACAGGCAGTCACACCATGTAAAATACTGGTATTCAGCTGCATCTGGTTAACTTGTTTAATGTAACTATAATAAAAAATTCCTATTGATAATGCATTCAAAGATCACAGTGATATAAAGTCTGAGGTACTTAAATATTATATAATTCTGCCAAGATAAAAGGCTGTGAATGTGGTGCTGTTCCATAAAGAATGGTAGTAATGGGATACCTGAAATCCTGTCTTGCGTGCCTTGATGCCTACACAAACTGATGGACTATAGTCATCATAAGCAAGCCGACCCCAACATAGTGTTGGGGCCAGTTTTTATTCCAACTCTCTGGATGCAGCTGAATACCTGTATTTAACATGGATGGAGCGGCTGACTATCCTCCACAATAATAATCCAGTTAATACTGGGTAATACGATTCCCCTGATGACTACTGATGGACTGTAGTGATAGCTCCAAATAGTACCAGGCCCCTCAGAAAGTATTGCGAAAAAAAGTTTTTATATATGGGAGACTGGCCAGTTATTATGTTTTTCGAAAATATGATTATTTATAAGTAAAAATAAGTAAGTTCCAATTTCAAAATTTCCCTCCACATTTTTTGCGAGTTAATTCAAAGTATTGTGTCTCACTGAAATATGGATCTGCGCCGGGAACATTTTAGAGCTATGATTTTATACGATTTCAAGTGTCGCCTGAAACCGGATGAATCGTACGATAGACTTCAAATGGCATTCATGGATGAAGGCCCTTCCAAGGCAACCGTGTATCGTTGGTATAACGAATTCAAGCGCGGTCGACCAACTTTGGGGGATGACGAAAGAAGCGGTCGCCCTTTGACGGCTGTTACCGAAGAAAACGTGCTAGCAGTGAAAAATTTAATCCAAGACAATAGGCGAATTACATATCAGGAGATTCAACACATATTGAAGATTGGATCGGGAAGCGTTCACGAGATTCTACACAGCCATCTTCGCGTGAGGAGGATAGTATCACGCTGGGTGCCGCACAACCTCACCGATGCTCAGAAGCAGGCCCGGGTGGAATGGTGCCGTGATATGCTTAACAAATTTGAAGCAGGCTCGTCTCGGCGTGTTTACGACATCGTTACAGGTGATGAGTCCTGGATTTATCAATACGACCCAGAAACCAAGCGCCAGTCGACTGTTTGGGTGTTTCAAAATGAGCCAACGCCTACCAAAGTGAAGCGATCTAGAAGCGGGGGTAAGATTTTGATCGCTAGCTTTTTTAATTTGACTGGCCACTTGGTATCAATTCCCTTACGGGATCAAAGAAGCATTAATGCCGAATGGTATACTTCCAAATGTTTGCCAGAAGTTTTCTCTGTTATAAGCAACAAGCGACCAAACACAGGGCTCCGCGGGCTACTGCTCCACCACGACAATGCACCTGCGCACACCGCACTCAAAACGAGGGACTTCCTGGACAGCACGCCAGTCAAACTCCTGGGTCACCCTCCTTACAGCCCTGATCTAGCACCGTGTGACTTCTTTTTATTCCCAAAAATAAAAAATCAGCTCAAAGGGATACAATTTTCGTCGCCGGAAGATGCGCTGGCTGGGTTCGAGCAGGCTGTAAACGAGGTGTCTGCGGCGGACTGGAAAAAGTGTTTTGAAAACTGGTTTAGGCGCATGAATCTTTGTATAGAGGCTGGTGGAAAGTACTTTGAAAAGATTTAATAAAAATATATGTACGTATAGAACAATTTTTTTTAGTTTCGCAAAACTTTCTGAGTGTCCCACGTATGTAGCTTAAAGTTGCCTACTCATAATAGATTGCCATCCACACTAAGAAGAAATCTACAGTTCTAACTATACATTGTGTCCAGCATTCTCCAAAGCGTCTCTCCTGTCGGAGCACGCAGCCTCGCACTCTGACGAGCGCAAATTCACGTGCGCGGCGTGCGGCAAGCGCTTCAAGCGCCGCAAACAGCTTGCGTGCCATGCGCGCGCGCACGCCGACGCGAGGCCGTACGCTTGCGATAAGTGTAGCATGAGGTAGGAATTATTGGATTTGGTTTTGAATGTAACACGTGATGGCTGGGTGGTTATGTGGCCGGTGTGGCCCCGACTACTCGTTGTAGCTCATGGAATCGAACCCAGGCAGGCGCTCATTACTTTCGCTGTTAAGTTCAAATAATCCATTTTAATTAGCATGCTTGGGTTGTGAGCACACGAGTACTAAGTCACAAAACTAAATTGGAATAGATACTTGGTGAGCAAAGATGCATGAGCAATAAGCAAAGATTCAAGATCTTGTTGTCAGCGTGTCGCCAGTTAATGCCCAATTGATACCTATGACCTTACTCTTGAGTCCACTTTAGAGGCGCTAGTATTAAACTAGCTCTTATCTCTCAATAGCGCCTTACAGCAATTGGGCAATAAAGGTCACAACCTTGAACTCAAGGTACTAAAAACCTGTAGGTAAAATGACCTTGTACGAGACATTCCTAAGCAAGTCTATGGTTTATCCTAAGATATTAATATGACATTGAAATAGTCCACAAACATATTATCTAAATATGGGCCGTGCATCTCTAAAAAAATACATTGGGAGTCGGAAACGATTCGTTTTTCGACATAGGAACGAAATTTTTATTTTTACGACAAAAATGACCTTGGTACATCCGAGCTAGAAAAGACCTTGGCCTCGAAATAACTAGTTTGTGCGACCTTGACCCAGTTCCCTACATTTCGGGGCAAACTTGACCCACATGACATAACGAGGCCGACTTATATCACAAAATCATGGCCGCGCTGCGTTTAGGAAAGATAATTTTGTTTTATCGAGTATTTGATGCAGGCAGGATAGGTAGACATTTTGGAAGTTCTAGTGTTGGGCTACTTTATAGATAACAGTCATTATTATCGATAGATGTGAATGCAATAGGATTGTTATCAAAATGCTATATTTTTTTACTTTGCTTAGTTTTTTTACAGCTGATAAAAATAAATTTTAAATGATATTGTAATACCTACTTAATTGGAGTTTTTCCTATTACAGGTTCAAAATAAAAAGTATATTGAAGTCCCACATGAAAGTGCACGACGGGGATAAGCAGTACTTGTGCTACTTCTGTGGGTGGAGCTTCGCGCAAGGTGAAGGCCAGTTGCTTTTTATAGTTCCAGTAAGCTAGGGAAAACCTTAAGTTTTAATTACTTCTGTTACTTTTTCGACTTGAAACTATTTATGGAAAGGTGCAAAAAGTACAGGGTCACTATCAGGCGTGATAGGCGTGCAGTCTGGACGGTTAACTGCGATAAATAATAATAACAATATCAATCCATAGATTTACAGCGGTTCATGGTTTATTCTGAATGGGTACTAAACTACTTATTAAATTCACCAATACCTATCAATAACTACACATTTTATTGTAACTAAAACTAAGCGCGCTTTCCGATTTAAACTATCAGGAACGCATCCTCAAAAACCAATTTAATTTAAATAATACGAATGAAGGTCGTCGCTAATGAGACCTACCTCACTCACTAGCCTCTTTTACATATCGAATATCATATCACTAGATATCACAACCTTAATTTTAAAAAATACCCAATGACTATTTCAATAAAGTTCATTTTGTGAATGTTTGAGTAACTACTTTAAGAATACAAGTTGTTGTTTTGCAACCTCGTCAAATTCAAGAATGTAACTACGCTAATGATTCTCGATCCGAATCAATAATAAAATGGGTAGGTCTTTTTTTTTTTCTTATTTGCGTAAGTCGGTAAGTGTGAACTACCGGTGCTAAACGCGTTCCGTCTGATCCTCGCCCCATAACCGCGCTTTCACACATACAAACAATCTCAAACGTTTATTCGATGTTTTCTTATTCCCTAAACCACGTTAAGGGGTTTATTCTGATATATACTGACTAAACAACAACAAAAAACCGGCCAAGTGCGAGTCTTACTCGCACACAGTGTTCCAAAGCCCCAAACAATATAATAACAATATTTTGAACTGTCATTCATTAGTTAGTAGTATTAGTTAGTAAACTTCCACTCAACCGCAAAACTAAATTTGTTTTTCATAGTATGTTAATGAAAAACAAAGTTACTGCTGCAGTCTGATGAAAAAGTCCCATATCTCAAAAACTAAACATCATATCTTATTGAAACCAATTTTCGTTGATAGTTTTTTTTACGTTCTACAATCCTAAATATTTTCAGAATTTTCGTCCTCTTACTTTAGAAATTAGAGGGGGGGGGGGACACATTTTATCACTTTGGAAGTGGCTCTAGCGCAAACTATCATTTAAGAAGACCTATTCATAGATACCCCACATGTAAGGGTTTGATGAAAAAAAATTTTTGGTTTTCAGTTTAAGTATGGGGAACCCCCAAAATTTATTGTTTTATTTTTTTATTTTTGTGTTGTTCACAGAATACATCTACTTACCAAGTTTCAACAGTATAGATCTTATAGTTTCGGAAAAAAGTGGCTGTGACGTACGGACGGACAGACAGACAGACATGACGAATCTATACGGGTTTAGTTTTTTGCCATTAAAGGGTTAAACGGGACCCTATTACTGAGACTTCGCTGTCCGTCCGTCCGTCCGTCTGTCACCAGGCTGTATCTCATGAACCGTGATAGTTAGCCAGTTGAAATTTCTACAGATTATGTATTTCTGTTGACGCTATAACAACAAATAATAAAAACAGAAAAAAAATAAATATTTAAGGGGGGCTCCCATACAAAAACTTTTTTTTACGTTTTTTAAATAGTGGTACGGAACCCTCCGTCCGCGAGTCCGACTCGCACTTGGCCGGTTTTTTAATAATTATCTAGGTAGCGTAATTTAAATTGATTAGTTATGTCTTGGGATCCCTTCATTTCGCATAATGTTCTTTGTCCTAATATACTTCGGCATAACGATTTTGGCACAATTTGTTTTGGCATAATAATACATCGGCATAATTTTTTTAGGCATACATTTTATGTTGGCATAATCATCTTAAAGACTAATTTGTTTTGGCATAAATTTGATTCGCATAACGTTAGTAGGCCTAATGACTATTAGCATAATAATATTTAGGCATACAATTAACATAAATTACAAAAACAATTTTCATGCAAATGATTTATTATACATAACATTATGTAACTTAAACGATTTTCAATCGCGAGATAACTTTTATCTGAAGAATATATTAGATGTTGTGAGACTTTGGGTGAAAATGGTGGTCGTGAACTTGAAGTGCCCCATACATAATTCTAATCAAACCAATTTGTTATAGTTTCTGTAACAATAAAATAATATTGTTGGTTAAAAATTTAATATGCTGTGCAACAAAAGTTAGTGACAGAACCGAATTGCTGCAAAACCGACTCCACTTAGTCTTGTTTGTCCTACCCCTAGAGTGTAATTTAAAATCGCGTAGGCGCGTAGGGGCGAGGCGGCCCGCGGGCTGAGGAGCAGGCGGCTGCGAGCGAGCCGCCGCGGCTGAGGCTGGCCGGCGAAGCCGGCCAACAAGCCGAAGTTGCGGTGGTGAGCGAAAGCCGTCTGCGAAGATTAACACGCGTGGGGCCGCCGGAGGCCCGCAGCGCCGGAGCCGTGACAGAAACCCTGCCTGCTGCATGTTGCATGCTCGCTTGAATGGTGCATGCTTGCTTGCATGCTGCATGCTTGCTTGCATGCTGCATGCTTTTTTGTTTCATGCATTTTGTTCATGCTTTTTTATGCTTGCTGCATGCTTGCAGCATGCAAGCAAGCATAAAAGCAAGCGTAAATAAATTTATGCTTTAGGATATTATGCTTAAAAAAGTTATGCTTTAGAACTTTATGCTTAATAAATTTATGCTTTAGAATATTATGCTTAATCATTATTATGGTTAGAGAAATTATGCTTAAAAAAATTATGCGTAACCCGTTATGCGTAATTATATTATGCGAAAATATAATTATGCTAAACAAAATTATGCTAAGTTATATTAGGCCTTAAAATTTTATGCAAATGGATAGGGAACCTTATGTCTTTTGTGACAAGCTCCTGAATTCTGAAGAGGATGCAAAACAACACCTTGTATTGTAAGTGAATGAGCCCGTTTCAGTGCCCGAATAAACATTTTTTCCTAGCTACGTTTAGAACTCAGGCCACCTCGACCATCGGTAATCTCAAGCGAAAAAGCTGAGCATGTGGCCGTGGGTTGAAGGTTCGATTGTTGGTCGGGTAAAGTGTTGTTGAGTTTTTTAGCAGCTCGGAGTGTGAATTTGTCCCCGGTTGATGGTTTGCTTCCTATAACACGATATTTCAACATCACTTGCGAAATGTGCGTTTACCCTAAAGTACCTACACCTTTGTTCTGCTTAACCCTTCGGGGATTTCAAACATGTTAAATTATGTTAATAAACGAAATGTGTAAAATACAGACAGCTTTCCGTGTCACATAAAACCGAAAATGAGTTAGCAATCAGACTACCTTCTTAACCGACTTCAATAAAGAGGTAGGTTCTATATTCGTCTGTATGTATCCTTTTAAGATTTATAAGCTTCATTACCCGACCGCGTCAGAAAAATGTTACATATTCTTTATTTTTATTCTCCCTCAGCCGGCAACCTAGAGGTCCACATGCGCAAGCACACTGGCGAGAAGCCGTTCAGCTGCCAGGAGTGCGGCTTCCGCGCGGCCGTGTCCTCCAACCTGCGCCGCCACCAGCGCCAGCACCGGGCCGACAGGACGCACGTCTGCAAGCACTGCAATAAAGGCTTCTATGATGCCAGTGGACTGGTCAGTACATCTTTCATCTTATTAAAAAGATCATCCTGTAGGATAATCCAGGATTACCTCTACACGATTTTATTTTGATCTTAATTTTAATCGTAATTGCCCTTTAAGTTTCCACTGTTGGTGCACAACCACCGACCTCCTCTCATTTATTTCTCTCTCTCTCCTCTTTTTTACCACCCCACACTGGTTGGTAAAATCTCTGATCTATCATTGGAATATCAACCGCCTAGGGATTTTTGATCATAATTTTCCTACTATCAAATTAAATAAGCAGTATTGTAAAACCGTTATGTTTGAATTTTAGTGTACAATAAAGTATATTCTATTCTACTTTATCAATCATCACACCTGTTCCTAATCCTTAGAGGATTGCAGGTGTGATGTTGTGGGTGTTATGAATGTCTTCTATTTATCATGATACGTAATTTCACGAACAAATCCTAATTGCCCTCTATGTGTCTCCTAAGGCCCGTCACCTGCGCACGCACACCGGCGAGCTCCCCTACCAGTGCCCGGGCTGCGCGCGCGCATTCGCCGACAGCTGGAAGCGCAAGACGCACCTCATGCGCGCACACCGCCTGGCGCTGCCCGACATACCGCGCATGCGCCGGGACGGACGCACTATACATTGAACATCATCATATGCATTTTTCCGAATTTGTTGTCGCTCGCTGGTCGTCTTCCAGTCTAACCATATGGAGCTAAATATTTGTTGAACAAAAGGCTATTTGTGCGCCACCCAACGGTTTGAGGCCGCCTTTCATTCAGAATGTATGTAGCTGTATTTTATATGCGCCAACTGCCTCTCTGACCTCCACAATCTTCCAGTTCTAAACGACACGGTACTCTTTGTCAAGACTACTGACTAAGTAAGTACTTGTAAGACTGTCCTAGGAAAAATCTACGAAAGACACGCGAAACTGACAGATTAATGTGCTTTCCGAGGTACGAAAAGAACGTTCATTGACAAGATTATGATTCGATTTTAGGTTTTATTTCCAGCAAGTCCTTGAACCTTTTGAATAAAAGTATGGTTGTGATTGGGTTGAAAGGTGTGTGTATTTTCTCATTTTTAGATCTCCACATTTCTTATCGATTGGCGTAATTATGTATTTTGTGTGATAAGGATAACAATAAGTGATTATATTCAACGATGTTATTTATTTAGTATGAAAGAATTTTCTAGAAGGAAAACTTACGAATACTCTTGCAGCTAGAATAAACTTAAGATTGTTAGTGCCAAAGAGAAATACCAAAGATTATCATTATAAGAAAATGTATATCGTGAAATAAAGAAATGCTGTTGTATTAAAACATATTTTTATTAAATCCTATACAAGCCAACAGTCAACAATCATATAGGGCATCCTTGAAATAAATCGCTACTGGAAGTACATTTTTGGATTTACATCTACAACAAAATCATAAGATCTGTACACACTGAGGAGCATAACTAGTGAGCATATTCGGTGTCCTTAGGGGTTCTAAACCTGAAGACTATCTAAATGATAGAAACCCACTCAAAAATCATCAAGTATGTAGTTACAAATTATGCAAATACACAGACAGATGTATCGGGCAAACATTTTGACGTGATTCATAGACTATTTACAAATCTTTGGAACAAATTCGCGAGAAATATTACCAATCAAATCTCGCCTCAGCTGAATGATGGAGAGGTCTCCGTTAAAATGTCCTTCAATGTGTACAGTGTTTCTGTTTACAGGAAGAATATCATAAACATCTAGGTCGAAGCACCAAAACTACTAGTTTCTAGAGGTTACATTATTTTTGGGAAGGCATACGAAACAACTAAGCATTAGTTATATGGCACCTGTTTACCCTTTTTGGAAGTTTTACAATTTATTGTATATTATATTTATTATACCCTTCAAAATGCTATGTTTTGAAACTTGGATCTCAAACACTGTTTTTGGGAGCTCACAATAGTTGAAAATCACGGAAAATATCCACCGATATCCATATATACCGGATATTATTTGCCCTGCCGCGTCATAAATGGTCACGTTTCTGTTCCACACATTTGAATAGTATTGTCTAGCTCACTCATACTGAAAATCGTATCTATCGACATGCCGAATGTTTGAGCGTTAACTAGCTAATGAGTGTTAACTTTCTTCGCGCGACCCAAGTGTGAGCATATCTGACAATTTAAATCATTGCAGGTAACTTTGACAATAAATACGAAAGATTCTACCTTGGGGTTAATATTGATTCCACATGTAGAAACTATTTGGATTCGTTTAATAAACATCAAGATTTAAAAATGGTGTCTACTCAAAATTGTGTGAAAAGATTACAGTAAGAATTAAATGACATCTATATATTTCATTATAAGACAGTTCGGATTACATTGGTTCTTTATTATTTTAAAATATTTCTAGCAATATTCTAGCCGTATTTTATATAATTTTTTATAATATTCATGTCAGTCCCTATGCAATTAAACTAATTCTTGTTACACGTTTCTTAAAGCACGCCAACCGGAAGTTTTGAGTACGTGGTGTGCGCCTACTCGGTATCTAGAACGGCGTTTAGAGCGACCAAGAAACTCGCTGTTGTTTGTGTACTAGCCACTGGCTGGTAAGACCAGCTTGTTCTATGATGGTAACACAATTACCAAAATTTGTCTTCACTAATTCAGATTATTTACATAGACTGTTAATATACTCTCATTCTGGCAATGTGTAGTAATAAAAATATCCGATTCTGCCTGTAAACAATTTGTTTACCTTTGCTTGCTTGACTATTTCTTCATTATCCATATTTAGGGCATGCGAAACTCGGTTTCGGTCCCATAGTAAGACCCGGTATTTTCTGGGCTGAAACCGGGTTTTGATGCCTAACCCATATTATAGATTCCCTTGCTCTATACGACAACGCCCATCATACTGCTGTACACGTACGCCGCGGTCTCACACGGTGATCTGAACGTTCTGCACGATGTTGGACCACTCCACCTTGGAAGGCACCAGGTAGAACGCAGGCGCCACCTTCTGTCCGCACGGGCACTTGCAACCTGGGACAAACACATTTTTGATAAGCACTTTGATCTGAGAATTATATAGTTGTGTATGCATGCAGTACTTGATAACAAGGAACTGCGACCACAAATCTGTTTGGAACTTTAATAAAATTAACTTCTCGAGTTAGACTGTAAGTTTAGGTCTACATTAGTCAGTTTGGAAGGTCTAAGAGCTGATTCCCCCTCTCTACCCCACTTGTCGAGACATAGCCAGTAAAGCTCGGAGCCACAATAGTAATATAGTAGCGAGTTACGATATGCCCTTATTTCACACCGTATTTCGACTCGAAAGAACATCGCAATTCCTTATTTCCATGTTATTTATGTATTATGCACATAAACTTCCCAGATTCATCCGCTAAATAACATAGAAGCACAACGCGGTTACACAGACCGACATGAATTTACCCGACCGACTTTAGTTTGTAATATGTATAGATTTCTAGAAAAAAATTAGGCTATATTGCTGACCCATGATCCAGTTAAACGATCCGATCTTGTTCTGACACTTGGGGCAGTGCAGCTTGCCCTGCGTGGTGTGCGTGACGTCACGCATCCACGCCATGGGCTCCACGAACCACATGAGGCGGCAGATCTCGGGCAGGTCGGCGCGCGCCGCTATCGCCGCGTCCACCAGGTGCGGCTCACTGTACTCCTCTGCCACCTGACCAAATATGTTGTTTTAATCTTTTTTGTTTGAATAACCAGAGATGAGCAGGCCCTTTAGACCAGAGAAGGAGTATCCAAAAAGTGAGATTTCGTCAGTCACAGAACTTACTAGTATGAGGCGCAATACGACCACACGAACATGATTAGCTTCATTTTAAAATATTATTCAATTTAAAAACTAATTAAGACATTTATTATTGGAAAAATGTTATTGTACTCGTGACGAATTCCTTAATGATAAATTGTAAGTTATGTGAAAGCGTGTTAAGGTAGATTTTTGAGGAACTAATTATTTATTATTAAGATCTCATGTAAAATGTACCAAAAACCACTCCAATAAATTAATTGAATTCATGTTCGACTAGAAGCGGCACCAATTTTAGTCTTAAGCCAAAGGATCTAAAGTTAGGTTTCAATACTCGTAGTAATATTAACTGATGGTTTGCTGCCATTCTCCTAGTCCACAACTCAGTAACCCACAATGCACTAATTGATATGAAAACATGATAATACCTAAACAAGGCCATCTTTTCCATTGGGCACTCTGGGCAAGTGCCCAAGGCCCCACGATCCACGGGGGCTGCAAGTTTAAAACTAGTTACACTTTACAACCCCGACCCCAGCTTCTCACCTGACTAGCTCCTTCGTCACTGTCACTGGGCAGGCTCTGGCTCTGGCTCTGACTCTGTCCGGGACTGCTGTGCCCATAGTCGTCGCATTTCATTTCCATCAGCTTTGATGCAAGGTTCTTCAGCTTCTCTATGAGGATCTGTCCATTCTCCGCAGAGTTCAGGCCTGTTAGCTTGCTTGGTGGTGGTCTAATACCTGTGAAGTCAAGACATGTGATGAAATTATAGACTAGCTATCTTAAGTTATAATTTAGTCTCTCATGGTACTGCTTTAAACTAATCTTCCCGTATTTTTATAATATTGGCAGTTATTTATTTTTCACCCAGACAATGATGCCATTAATGGAAATAATATGCAGCAAGATCCATCACCAAGTGGCAGTTGTATAGCCATAACATTTTGCTCACATAATTTTGGCAGGTGCCATCATTAATAAGTCGAAATCAATTCCTGACTAATTATTTGTGTGGCACCTGCTTTTATTAAGATTGAAAATAACATTTAATTCGCTAAATAACTGGTTAAAGGATCACACTCGAACATAAGCGGAAAAATGGTGGACCTCGACACCAGGGTGTAGGCAGTCCAAGGAAGCTATGCCGTCCCTTGACGCAAAGCTGACCAGGCGCCTTCTGTGTCTGGACAAGGATGGCCTGCGTCTGGTGGCGGGGACCATCACTGGACACTGTTCACTGAATAAACACTTCCACTTTCTAGGAATCACTGACAGTCCCCTGTGCAGGGCATGCATGGATGCGGAGGAAACGGTGGCGCATGTGCTGCTTGAGTGCACCGGTGTCACCAAGATTCGCTAGGCGACCCTGGGAACACCAAGATCCCTTGCGGATGCCCTGAGAAGACCGGGAAGTGTGATCTGCTTCTGTAGGGAGGTGGGCTGGTTGGAGTAACGGCCACTATGGCTCACGCACAATGGTCCACTTAAGGGACTAAGTGCGGAAACCAAAAATCCCATGAAGATGAACATTTAATTCTGAATAGATTTCTTTTAAACTGTCCCTTTACCTTTCTTAGCAAGTTCCACCTTAACCTCCTTAGGTATGTGGGGTATGATGTTGCTCTGGTTGGCGACGATACGCCTGCACTTCTTGCAGCGGTACACGATGGGGTCTGGTCGCTCGCGCACTAACCCAGGGTCTGGTTTCACCAGGTCCGCGAACAGCTGGGGCAAGATCTTCACTGCAAATGGTACTGTAGATGAATTTGTGAAAGCAGCATGGGTTTTGGACATGGTAGCGTCACATAAGTAAAATTTTAGATTCAGGACAACTTGCTGTGGCGATGGATGGAGAGGTCTTTATGTACCAGTTGATCTCTTTATGCTGAGATCACACACCATGAAATTGCGGCACTACGAGTAAACCATATTCACAGCAATAATTGTATTTAAAAATAGAACATGTCTGCGATTTGGTGCTTGTTGCGGGGCTCCACATCGCTGTCGATGTGGTGAAGAAGTCGACGGCCTCGGACACCATGGCCTTTCCTGTAGTAAGAGTTCAGGTCGGACAGCGCGGCACGCTGGCATTAATGATCTCATTCGTCGTGCTCTTGCCACCGCCGGGGTGCTAGCAGTCTTAGAACCCAATGGCTTGGCACGCGTCGTTGGGATGAGACCAGATGGTATGACCATAATGCCATGGAAGTTGGGTAGGCCTTTGGTGTGGGATGCGACTTGCGTCGACACCCTTGTGCCCCAGCACGATGAGCTGCGCTGGGGCGGCTGCTGCAGGCGCTGAAAACCTTAAACGGCGCAAATACAATATTTTAATTGGTAATTATGTTTTTGAGCCGTTTGGGGTTGTAACACTAGGGCCATGAGGGCCGAGTGCCCACCTTGTGTTTCGGGATATCGCCAAGTGGTTTGTCGACTCTTCACGTGACCAGAGGGCTGACATTTTTTTGGCTAAAGAATCAGAATTGCCATCAAACGTGGCAATGCGGCTAGCTTTCTGGCAACTTTTCCTTTTGACAGCAATGTGGACGAATTTTTTGATGCCCCGTAATTTTGATACTTGTACATATTTTATTTTTTATCTATTTGTGTAATATATTAAAATAATTAGCATTGAAAAAACAGAACAGTACCTTTTGGCTGTACTGTTCAAACCGGTGTCCGACGTAGCGCAACCGTGCTGTGGCGGAGATGATAATGATGCTCTATGTTAGCAAAGAATAGACTAATAAGGAATCTTGGGGGTGTAGGAGAATATATCATTTTAGAGTGAGAGTTACCCAGCAGTGGATGATCACAAGCTCTGAGAGTAAATGGAAAAGTTATCAACAAGAAAAACAATACGAAATTAGTCACCTTCCTTCAGCTTCTGTCCCCCTAACTTCAGGCGGAACTGTTTGAACCTCGGGTCATCTCTGTTGATTGTGTAGCCCATGTGTCCGAACAGCTTGAGTTGGGCTACAAAGCCCACGTTTGGGCCGATAAACCGTCGTTTACTTTTCACCAGGGTAAGGGCTTCCTCATAACACAGCCCATACTTCTCCATGATGAAGCCTATCACTATGGCAGCTGAACGCGAAACACCAAAGTGACTGAAAACAATATTTCAAACTGTAATTTAAAAACGCAGTAGGAACTGCGCCCGTATTCACAAACGCCCGGATTCGATTTCGATTCAGAAACTCGTATGTCTATCTCGCTCGATTTCGTAATGCCAAAACAAGATAGACATACGACTTAAAGAATCGAAATCGAATCCGAGCGTTTGTGAATAGGGGGCCTGGATAGGTTATTCTTTAATGATTATTTCTTTACCTGCCAATTACTCAACCAACAAGTTATCAAGAAGATTAGCATGGTATTCTCCTGGTTACCTTTAATAATTATTGTATACTAATCCCTCATGGTAAATATGGCAAGTAATACATATTTCTCTTCTAAGTCACTGGAAGTCTCAAGTAGCCACACTTAGTTGTTATCAATTGCAAAGAGAGGGAGATCCCGTGACCGCCAGACCTACGTTATTTCATAAAAGCCGATACTTTTCTGCCATAGTGAAGGGTTGTTCGTAGTGGCTTTAGCAGGTATAAGGTAACAAGATTGTGATGAACAGCTGCCAAGTGTAATACTATAAAGTGTGATATTTTTGTATTACATAACACCCACCACTTCCACTGCCAGACGCTTTGTAAGGGAACCCCCCACCAGACACTTTAATGTATGTTATATTGAAAATTAGCTTATATCATTTAACTAATCCATAATAATGAAACAGTAAGTACTCACCAATGCACAAGGACTGTCCCTCCACTTCCAATAGCTTGCTTGATAAAATCATTGGTCTCAGGTAGGTGGCTTATCAGGTCTTCTTTAGGAACATCTGCCACTAGGAATAAGATTTAAAGAATAAGATTTAATAATATAAAACATTTAGTTGTAGTAGTGATACTATTATTACTAGTGATGTTCTTTGCTATTTTTTTCAATCAGGCATCAAGGCCAGTATGAGCCTGTAATAACTTACTCTTCACATAACAGAAGATGAGGTTGGCTCTCTCCAGTATAGTCCTGGGCAACGGCACCACATCTATTGTGAGGATGTGGCTAATTCCTAGTTTCTCCAGACACTTGTGGTCACGAGCACACGCCAAGTTCCCTGGAAAATGGTTGACAGTGGGGTCAGTATTTTGCTATACATTCAGAAGATGGCGGGTCTACTAGACAAGACCAGCAACCAGTGGTCCATTTTGGCCCTGGACCGAGACAATTGGAAGTCATGGAGAGAGGCCTTTGCCCAGCAGTGGGATGACGCAGGCTAACAGTATCAGTCTCAGAAGCATACTTATACTTTTTTTCTGGCATGTGGATAGAGACAAAACATCTTTGTCATGTATGAACTCCAGACCTGAACTTAGAGTAACATAGAGACATGTCTCTATGTTACTCTAAGTTCAGGTCTGGAGTTCAGAATATAATCTTGCCAGTAGCTCGACAGCAAAAAGTAGGTCAGTGGGGCGTCTTAGGGGCGGAATCTTCTGCCCTTTTTCCAACTATGTTGGCGACGGCTTTTAGTCTAACCTGATGTGGTTGCATACCAGTATTTCACATGGAGCCGCTGGCTATCTGAGCTACACATGCCAGTAGGGTTGCGAGGTCTTAAAACCGAAAAGCCGGACCGTCCAGCTAGTTTAGCCTGAGTTTTTGGGGAAAAAAGCCGGACACCCTTAATTTTTTAGTCAGAAACACAACAATTTAAAAAAAGAGCAAAGCAAGGCTTTTTTTACAAAATCTTGTTATATTCTAATGAAACAACAATAAAATTGAATGAATCAGTCTTCTTTATTATTAATCAAACTATCTGTGACTGCAACTACGTCCGCGTGGAATTTAACAAAAGAGTTATTTAGTTTTTTTATAAGAATTTTAGAAATTTTCTAAAATAGAAGTGGCCTAAGTTACTCCTTATTACATCAGCTATCTGCTAGTGAAAGTCCCATCAAAAAATCGTTCCAGCCGTTCAAGAGATTAGCCGGAACAAACAGACAGACAGACAAACAAACAAAAATTGGAAAAAAAAAGTTATTTTGGTATAAGTTACATTCATATGCATGTAGTAAAAACTGTTATTTTAATATTACAAACACACTTCAATTTTATTTATTTGTATGTATTTATGTACCTATAGAAGATTTATAGATATAAAAACATGACAAATGTAACAAAACTTGTCAAATTTAAAAAGCCTAACAAAAGCCGGACATGCTGGACACCATCTAATTTGGCCGGATATGCAAACAAAAAGCCTGACTGTGTCCGGCTTTATCTGGACGCCTGGCAACGCTACATGCCAATTAGTACTGGGTACTACGATACCCCTTGGTAAGACTGGTTGTCAGACTCCATGGCTATTATTACTAATTAATTAGTAGGTACAGAAGTTCTCTGTCAGCTGTAATTTATTAATAGTTCGTTCTTTTAATTCACTGAGTTTTTTCTTGGAAAATTAAGATGTATGTTGTATTTGGTCATAGTGTTGTGTAAGGGGCTAACCTAAATACAATCGTTCGTCGATGAGGTCCACGCTGACATCGAGGACTGAGTCTTGATCATCTGTATCGTCATCTTCTGCGTGGACCACTGCGGCCACGCTTCGTTTAGCCATCGTGATGCCAACTGAGCGCTGAAAATCATACGAAATTCGATTTGAAATCTCAATATAGAGCTTGTAGCTGTTCTTCTCTACTTTATAGTCTACAATATTAACTTATATTAAGGTTCAGAGCATAATCTTTGAATATAAACACACCTCAAGAAGAATATCTGTGTCTTCTCGAAAAATCAATACATGCGCAAGTTGTGCAAAGTTTTTACCATACAGCTCCGTATTTCGCACAAAAATTACGTATGACACTATTCACAGTAACCAAAATATGAATAAAACTTATTTTAATACAATTTAAGTAAGAAAATCTAAATAAAAATGTTTGGAAAACGTGGAATTAAAATTATCAGAAAACACCCGCGAATTTTCTTATTTTGACATTTGATTTGACATTTACATATTTTTGTGTTGCTCACGCGTTTTGTTTTTGCTTGCTGCGTTTTATAAAATGGTCAAATGTGAAATGGCATGGCATACTAATTTTTATTGCTTTTCCTGCATGTGCATGAACACATGCATGTAGGATGCAGAACTGAGCACCGCCTTCCTGCTGGAAGGCGGTGCTCAGTTCTGCATCCTACATCCAGGCCTGTATCTTTTTTATAATATATAATATTATGGATTTCCCCAAGGTAACACCTGATTCTATAACTTAAATAATACAAATATAACATAAAATAGTAAAATGTGAAGTTGTAAAATAATGTGATGAGATGATGCACATTTATTGAGGTACCGATCGTACGTTTCGACAGTAGAGTCTTGGCTGGCTCGGAAACTATGCAGTGTGCTGTTGTGTGCTGGCCGATGTTGTTCATGTCTGTGTTTTTGTGCATGGAATAATGAAATGCCAAAATTGTCTACCACAACAACAAAGTTGTTGTCGCTCCTTTCTGCTTTTCGCTCCACTGTTACTGTCGCTCGACACTTACATATGCGACAAGGTAAAATCTGGATATTTTTAAGGCACAGTTTTGTTTTCATTATGGCTTCGATGGAAGTCATTATCTAAACATCACGTACGTATTTTAGAGAAATGGTATAGTTTTACGGAAAACAATTGATGAATACCAAGCAGCAGGATAAATAACGATTGTTTGGACAACTTTCTAACTTTTATGTCTTTAAACGTGGAAACCTGTTTACTCATTTACATACGGGAAATGTCATCATCATCATCATTTCAGCCGAAAGACATCCACTGCTGGACATAGGCCTCCCCCAAGAAGGGGGGTTTTGCCATAATCGCCACGCTTGGCGTCGTCGCTTGGCGTCGTTGACGATCGCAGTACGGTTGTTACAAAAGCACAGAGAACGCTGCTGCCCATTCTCTGGCAAGTCCCTTAGTCGCCTCTTACGACATCCACGGGAAGAAATGGGATGGTGCTATTCTTTACGTCCGACACCATACAGGACGGGACGTGAAACGGGTAATGTAACAGCAAACAATAATCTTTTTAGCTTAATCTCTATAGTATCGTGCCGATTCATACAGTTTACCAAACCGTAAGGCACAGGAAAAATTGTTACAGAGATGACCTTAAAGCTAACCTATAATTATTTTATTAATACGGATAACCCAATTAATCAAAAGAGAAAAAAAGAAAAATGGTGGGTATAAACCCACCATTTTTCTTTTTAGGGTTCCGTACCCAAAGGGTCAAACGGGACCCTATTACTGAGACTTCGCTGTCCGTCCGTCCGTCTGTCTGTCCGTCCGTCCGTCCGTCCGTCCGTCTGTCACCAGGCTGTATCTCATGAACCGTGATAGTTACCCGGTTGAAATTTTCACAGATTATGTATTTCTGTTGATGCTATAACAACAAATACTAAAAATAGAATAACATAAATATTTATGGGAGCCCCATACAAGAAAGTGATCTTTTGCTCGTTTTTTATAAAATGGTACGGAACCCTTCGTGCGCGAGTGCGACTCGCACTTGGCCGGTATTTTTTCTCTTTTTACGCTTTTATAACGAAAACACGAACGAAATTGTAATAAAAAACAAAATAGCGGGGTTAGTTCCGAATTCATCCACGAACCTTAAGAACTATAAAGCACTGTACCTACTTGCTTAGGCAACACTAATTTGATTGTGTAATGCAGATTAGTATACGGGGTACTCGGCTATCATGTCCCTGACCCTTGTTCCCCACCTCTTGATTTCCTCCACGTAGTCCATAGGTCCAAAGTCTAGAGTCCAAGCAGGTTGCTCAAACGTTTCGTACAAGCTAGGACTTTGGAACCAGCGCGTTAGCAGACCGCAGTCTTATGAACCTTGGTCTTGGTTACTTAATAATAGCAACCAAATTACTAATTTAGTGTTTAGACCAGACTAGGTCATAATGATTGTGTGTTAACTGTGTCATCATTTTAACGGAAGTCATTTGACTGCAGCATTAACTACATTGGTGACTGTCTGAAGTAAAAGTTATAATTTGTTACTTAGTAAAAAAGATAAACTAGAATAATATGTCTATGCGATAAACACTATTCTTACTAACTGGGGTAGGTAATTCAGTTAATTTTCCGTTTCCCGGGATACAGAAGATCCATGTGTTTTTCTCTAAATAGGTACCACTTTATGTTATAGGTATAGGCTAGAATATAATTGTGAGACCTACCCGCTGCACAGACTGGTATTTGGTCCCAAAAGTTGCCCAAAAATATTTTTGTCACTTAGGGGTTTTTTGTAACAATGTTTTATTTCAGTTTTAGCTTGGAAAAGGTAAAAAAGGCATAGGTAGTATATACAAGCATTTATTCGTCATTTTCGTCGTCATCTTCAAAACCTAGTTTTGAAATGTCACTTTCTTGTAACAAATTTAGAATCGGTAAATTAAATTTACGTCTATCCCCGTAATTGCCGCTGATATTTCGAAATTTGCAAAAAAGCGCCTACTGGTGATCCCGTCATTGGTGTTGCCAAAGTTGGCTTTTGGTATATCCACCAACAGACCGAGTTTCTCTCGGAACTTGTCTTTGATTTCCTTTTTTTATTTTGCACTGCTTGCTTTTCCTCAGCAGTAAGGCGAACGTAAAAATGGAACGTTACGGCCAATGTCTATGCCACATGTAAAATGCTCTCAAAAAATCTTATTGGAGCATGCAACAAAGATAAGCCGAATTCCTGGTTTTCTTTTTTGCAGGCCTCTTCTTCTCCAAATGATTAAACTGTAATGAAGTGGCGCCGCATAAGTAGCAGCATTGCATAATTTTCCGTAAATCATAGAGTAAAGTATTTTAAGCTTGATGGAAAACCCGTTGACTTCGCTTTTAGTGAGCGCTTTTATTTGGGTCTTTTATGGCCAAATATTAATATAAGTCTGTGCGCTTGGCCAATGTGTTGGATTATTGCTGACTGCCACTCACAGAGAGGAGACACTTATCCCAGTAGTGGCACCGTTATATGTACTCCCAGTGCATAATCGGCCTAGTAATTAAGTATGCACTGAGACTGACCTAAAAATATTTTTTTATTTTTGTAGCGATGTTGCAACCTGGAGAATATTATTATATTTTGTGATTTCTCCAACCAACCTTGGGCTTCAAGCATTACTTAACGAACGGGACCAAGAGTCCACTAGGTCATAAGCATAACGTAATCAACAAATCGTAAAAACTTTTGCAGAAACGTAATCGGAAAACCGATACCTAACTCGGTTATAAGACGTGAACCTTTTCTGTAAAGGGGATGCAGGTTACCGACCTCTAATACCTGACTGTGACCAGTCTCTATTGACTGGCTAGGTATATGATATGGCTAAATCTATACAAAAAATATATAGTGCCTAATAAGAAGAAGAAGATATAAGATCCCATACCTCTGCTTTCGGAGAAAACAGGTGTAGACGGTAAGATGCTATGTTAAGAATATCTGAGATGATTTAATGATTCTACTGTTATTTCGAGATCCGACAAACTGATCATCCAAGACTAGCTACGTTAGATGGTTATCCAGTCACACCCCTTTCAAAATATTCCTAATCTGCTGCTTCCTAATTGCTACTCTGTAGTAAGACCTGCCAGCGCCTCCACTTTCATACAGTAAACAGCCTTGGACTTCACACCGTGTTACAATCATTATGTTATAATGTAATCATAATTTCGTGGACGCATACGAAATAAGGAAAAACCCATGATTTTACCTGCAGGAAACAAGTTTTCGCCTCGTGCAATTATTATGACATACGTATTGAGAACAGTAAGTGAGCAGTGGGGGGTGACAGCATAGACTTACAAGTTATAAGCTGGTTCGAACCCAGCCAGGCGCGTTACTTTGTGTCATCTATTTCATCACCACTGCTCTCGGAGCAGGAAAATATCACGAGGAAACGGCATGTCATAAATCCAAAAATCGAAGACTTGCGACCCGCACTAAGTCCGCGTAGTGGATTACCGCTCACTTCTCATAAAGAGGACAGTCCCAGCAGTGGCAATATTATAGACCGAGGTACGGCACGGCATGGCAGGCCATTTTAATACGAGATGACCTACGTCGACGCTAAAACATTTTAATAAAAAAAGCAGTTCCATACATTTTGACCCTATAGTTATTTCAATTTTGTATGAAACAGCTGTTGTCGAAAATCCCTTTTGATGCCTTGGTTGATGGGTAGATCTCTAAACATTTGAATTATATATCTTCTCTAAACATTTGAATTATGTATCTTCAAAATTCATAAGTACAAACTTATGAATTTACGTTAGCCTGCCGTGCCGTCCCCGATGTGCGCTGACCTTTATGATACCTGTTAAAAAAAACTATCTAGCTACTTTCCGAGGACTTTTTTAAACCCAAATATTTAAAATTGCGCTTGTTAGTTTCAAAATCGAACAAAAAACAAAGCCAATTACTTTGCAAATAATAATGTCATAAAATAATTCCGTAATTGCAGTGATAACATGTAATTTGCAACAGTTCGTTTGGCAAACGTTTCGTAAATCGATAATAATAGACTTGGCACACATATCTTGTGCCGAATCATGCTGGACCTGCCCCCGTATTTACAAAAGCTTCGATTCGATTTCGATTCGACAAGTCGTACCTATGTCTATCTTTTTTTGGCATTACGAAACCGACTGAGATAGATATACGATTTTCCGAACCGAAATCGAATCGAAGCGTTTGTGAATACGTGGCCTGGACCACACATGACTGTAATTAATCTTAGACTGTAGTTAGATTGACCGACAAGTAGATAAATAAAACTAACAAGCTTTTGCCCGCGTCTTCGCCGAATGGTCGAAAGTAATTTCACGAGAAGGTAAATATATTTAGCCTATGATGGGCGGGGATGATGAAGCTTCTCATATAGGTGAAAGAATTATCAGAATTGGATTAGGAGTTTCGGAGATTACCCCCTGCATGGCTACACTCTCAGACACAACTTCTAACTTTCAGACATAAGTACAAACTTTACTTCTTTAAAATATTAGTAAGTATAACAAGCTTAAATGACCCTATGGTTAAGCCGTTAATTGGTTTGCTACAGGTGGTGAGTTCAAATCCAGTACCGTTTACATATTCAAGATGTAGAGATCGAAACTTTCAATTTACTGAACAAAAACTGTGACTCAGGGAGGCAAAATTTTGCAATCACTACGTTACTTGCAAAATCATTTTAAAACCTTGAAACCTAAAATCAAAAACAACTTTAAATATGATGTTTATGCCATGGATGATTAACTTTTCTGATTTTGCAAATTAGCAGAAGATATTTCGTAAATAATCTAATGAAGCTGATTCAAGAAAATTAAATTGCAAATGTAAACTTACTTTATCGCAATGCATTAGTGACTAACAAAGTAATAACTGCTTATTAGTCCGAACCCGGAATTCTGTAAGAAACGGTACTACTACAATACACTGCAATGCATAAAAAGAGTAACAAAATGGAGCATTACACAAACTTCTTTCAAAGCTACACAAAGGTAGAATAGAAGAAGAATAGGTGCTACTAGATCATATTGTTTTACTCATACTCTAATCCACGTTCATAACGAATGTAATAGCTGTACATGGCTGTCTGTTAATTGCTGAACAGATTTCGATGAATTTTTGGACACAGATAGACCATGATCTAGTTTAGAAGATAGCTTTCATTCCTGTCGTACACTACTGTAGGATCTCCACTCTGCGTGGGCGAAGACGCAGGCAAGAGTTATGTTATGTGATGTTATCTTAGTTATGTTATGTTTTGAGTTGTATAAAACCTTCACAATTTAATGAAGTCTTTACTAGATAGGATACGTCTGTGACATTAATTACCTGCATACGTCATGAGCATGACTGCCTCTTGCGTCCTCCTTCACTGATAAATGATAAATGATGTTTATTTTGCAAGTAGGTTTTTACAAACACTTTTACACGTAATTTTTTTTAAACTAGATGGGGCCGGTGTTTCGTACCTGACTACTCTGAGAAGAAACAGCCGAAACAAACTCAGAGGTCACAGTCTCTTTTAAGGTCCAGACAAAATCTTGGCAAACTCACATGAGGACTATGCAGATACGTGTCTGAAATGGTCTTTTGAAGAAAGAACCACACAGATTTGAGTGGACCTGTCCAGTCAGTGCAAGCATTTGTCAGTTATCGTGTAGCTCGACTTATAACTCAAGGAGCTCAACGAAACGACGAACAATACCAAAGAAAGGACATTTGGGTAGGTCGCTTAAAGTACTCAAACTGCCAGATAGTGGTGGGAGAAGATCAATAAATTAAGAAAAAATAAAATGTGACCTACATGGTCCTCACATTCACAATAATCAAATGTAATTAATAATAATTAACGAAATGAATTTACACTGCACCGACACTTGATGGAATTCGATCTTAACAAATATTATTCTGTCACATAATCGTCTTCTTCTTCAACCTTTGGCCACCCAATGCTAAGTGTAGGTCTCTTCTAAGGTCGTTTCATGTCGATGTCAACATCATTTGCAACTTTTTTATTGAGCTACCAATCTTTATCTGCATACAACAGGTAAATCACTTCAGCTTATTATAACCACGGTCCAACCAAGGTCTTACAAAAACAAAAAGCAATCATGATTACCAATTGCTGCAATTAATAAGGCTGTGTTCAGACAAGCGCGTTGCGCCGGAGTTTCTTCACCGTGTGTATTGGGAGCGCGTTGCGTCACGTATCTTCGTACGCATGCTCTTTCACTATAACGTAATACGAGGAAAATGGTCTGTGCTATATCGGACGGGGTTATCGGAAAAATAACATTTTAGTTAAGTTTATCGGTTGTCAACTTGTTTCGTTATTTTAATCAGAGAAACATGTTCTCCAAAATACAACTGTCCTTTGTGAGAGCTTTATGAAACCAACCAGCAATAAAATAAGCTTTTAGACAGATGCTGTATTTTTCCAAGGATGCAGACATTTATTGATTGTTTCGAAAGAAGAATCTCATTGTCATATATGCCATGCGTTTTAAGGTCCGGTTAGGTCACTGAAACTTCACTGTGAAGTTTAGATCTCTTGGTTTAGAATAATTAACGTTATCTTTTAATTCGCTCCTTGACAGACCACAGCACAGCCCTTTCATGATGTTCACGCAATAACTGCAAACAGGCCAATTATTTTTAAGCTGTCTGTAAATTTAGTGGGTAATGCATCGTGTATTTGTCTATTTGCAGTGATACATAGCTGAAGATAACGCAGTGATAGCGTTACATAAGTCGGCGTGCGCCGGCGCCGCGGCCGCGACCAGCCGCAACGGACACAGCGCTGGAGGGGCATGCCACAGTGGTGCTACTTCCTATGCTATTTGTCTACGTTAATTACTGGGTGTGTTCTACTGGTGTGGTGAAGTACCGTTGGTTCGCGATCTTTACTCGTTGTACATGATTTCTCATGTTTCTGACTATATGACTTAATGAGTGATTAAATGAATACTGTAATCCCCGGAGAGTGAGGTGGAGGTGTTCTAATAAAAAAACTAAACTAAACTTTATGGCGGCTTGGAACATCTAATGCAAAGCTGCGCAGAACACAATTTTAGGTATCAGCGGTGCGTAGAACACGTATCGTCTTGACTATATTATGCGCAGACCATCACTCACAGCCAGCTTCCGAGCCGCCATAAGGTTCGAACAAAACCATACTTACTACTGTAACACCTCTACCTCACTCTCCGGGAATGACAGTCATTATTTAATCACTCATTAAGTCATATGGTCAGAATCATTATATACATACACACACATTTTGCCAGTTACTTTATGTTTAAGTCTCAAAAAAAGGTCCGAGATTTTTGCCAACCAGGCACAGAGTGACCCTGTTATCAAAATAGTTGCTACGCAGTAAAGAAACTATTGTCAAAGCCGAGTCAGACACCTGATTATAAGCAGCTTACATCTAAAGTAGGAATACTACGCTCAACTCACATGTTTCGTTAGTTTACTCACTAGTAGGGGACTGGGGTAATTGTACAAAGATAGCACTAATTGCACCCCAGCTACTCACTTACTAAAAAGCCAGTTAGCTAAATTACAGGTCGTGCATGCGTAGGGGGTATAGCAACTACAGAAAAGGAGTGTTCAGAAGGAGAGTTCTGTGTTGTTATAGTCACAGAATACGCAATGCATGTCCACACATCTACCTTTTTAATTAATAGATTGCTCATTAAGTAGAGTGACGCAGTTCCTAACCTCTTCTAAACTCCACAAATGTTTTGTTGTGTTACAGAATGTCAGTTTCATTTTATCTCATTCAGTCATTTAGCACTATTTGAAGTTATACTCTTTTCGCCGTACGATGGTGTGAGGGTGACATTAGATGAACCGTTCCTTTTCAATTTTACTACAGTTATTACTGATTCCCTATTTTATGACCATGGTATTCAGGGTGCAGCTAAAATATTCAGTCATAATCATGACAATGTTTTAGCTGCAACCTGTAGTAAATCAGGGTAACGTTCAACATGGAGAAGGAAAGTTTCATTTAATGTCACCCGCACCATCCTACAGCGAAAGGACTATATTGTGTGTATTTTTTCAATGCACTCTGCAATGTGAAGTTTTTGATTATAAACTATTACCAGAAGACCCAAAGAAGGTAGCCCTAGGTGGGATGTGTAATCCCACACCTTCGTTCAAATGCGGGGTGACGCTAGTTTGAAGAGACCTATGGGACATTTATTGATTGTAGTCAAAGAGTACACACGGCTCTATTAAGTGCTAACCCCCCCAAAAGACATGTGCGTTCAAATCTGTGTTGGACCTAGTTGGTTTTTGTATTTTGCCAAAACATTTTGTAATAATTCATTTATTGTTTTAGTGAATAAATAAGTTTAACACTAGTAACGGGATATTTACCATGTTTATTATTCGTTTTGAGTTCCCGATATTTCGGCGCTGATGCAAACGCCATGATCACGGATAAACCCCGTTACTAGTGTTATTGATAGTGTTAGTGACCAGTGACCATGTCAGTTTAAAAACTTAAATAAGTTTAAGTTAGTATTTATTTTTATGAGTTTAAATTAGTTAGGCTTAATTAGTTTTTTTTGGTAAGTTTTTTATGAATTGAATGCAATTCACATGGGCTCGCTGGCTAAATAGTTAAACAGCCGGATAAGTATAACGAAGTTCGGTGATGCGATGGTTTGAATTCAAGTCGATACAATGAATCATTTTTCCCGACTGTGGTGAAGCCCAAAAGCAGGGTAATGTGATTGTTGAAGCATTCTTTAGATTCTTATTCGCAACGAATTCAATGTTGTACCAATGTAACATTTTAAAACTTGAATTATTTATATAATATATTTAGTATATTTGACTTCCAATCAAAAAGTTTAATAATTTTCAGACAAGTCTGACACTCCCTTCCGCTACGCCCAGAACGGGAGAAGTCGTTTGATGATTTCCCATACTTAAAAAAAAAGGGGCTAGCACATACTGAAGCTGTGTGTACATAAGTGGATGTTGTTCACATCTCTCTGGCCGGCCATTGTGTGAACAGTGGGAACGCATCGTTTATGCAATGGCTGTTTGTGTTCGTTGTTGTAATGACCCTGCAATAGCCACAAGTTTATTTGTGCATATAATTACTTATGTAGGTATAATGTGAGTGCGTGTTGGCTATTACATATTTTGTATAAAGAAATAGTATTCTTTTTTTTTAAATATTGAATATCAATGACAAAATGGTAGGAACATCTCTACGCTGGGAGAGGGCCGTAAACCGTACTAAACAAATAGTAGAATTTTATTTCTAAACCATTCACACCGATTTTCTACAAAAACTTCTCAGTCGTATGTTTACCATTAAAAACGTACTTTACGATCCTAAGATTACAATGGACAAGACAATAATTTCCCCATGGAGCATTTTATGATAAAGAAATTACCTTATAAAAGAACAATTAAATATACAATCTTCCACAAACATATTTGATTCGTAACAATAGTCACATTATAAGGGTACATACAAGAACACTTAGGTACAGTCAAACGCACATCGGTGTTAACAATTTGACATTGACAGCGAATAATGTGATCTTCGTAGCACATAAGTTAAAGTAGTAATCGCTATTTTTCAGTAGGTAATATTTTTTTTTGTAAAGCTGCATTCTGGCTGCATTAAAATAAAGAGTAATCTATCAATCAAGAGGTTATCTGCTAAAAACTGGAGACCGAGAGTTTGTGAGACCGTACCTTTAACTAGTCTTGCACATAATTATGTAAGTACTTGTCGAAATGTACACAACAAAATCGTGGAAGTGGAAACTCACATAACCTTAAGTTCTGTTTTGTATAAAAAAATAGTAGGTGGCATAATACGAGTCCCTAAGTAATGTCTTTTGTTGAAAATACATAACATTTAACATGCATAATAGGAGATGATCACTATTTTCTTTTTGTCTGTCGGGTAGATTATTGAAAAGTATTGGACACGTATTTTTTTCTTTTTTGACGTGGTCATAAAATTACGGAGATATATTGAGTTGAAATGGCGCATGACGTCACTTGTAGGTAATTTTTATACCTACATGTGACTTAGTGAGCCCCCACTCTCCAACTTCAATGAGTTTTAACTAAGTAATTTTTTGATATTTTGATAAAACAAAAAATACGTACCTAATATTTTTGTATTACTTGTCTGACGGACAAAATAGAATTTCGTTTTCTTTACCCACTATTATACCCTATTGAGTTGTGCAGAAATAATCATAACCGGCTCTGTATCGCACCCGCAGATGTGCACGCGCCTCTACACACGCAAGACGTACAACAAATACACATTTATATAAGTCTGGCGGACACAGAGGTTCCCATTGCTTTCGTTTGCTCTCACGGACATTTGAATAAAAATGAAAGCTTTCTCCGAATGATACATACTTTGATAAAGTTACACCTGTAAAGTCCGCCCTCGTGCGGTTCTGACAAAAAAAAGCAGAACTTTAGTGAATCTATGCTGGTGAATCGACAGATACAAGTACCGTAAAATTCTTTAACATTGTAGAATATCATCCGGACTTCAGAGATAATGTTTTATTCTATGCCACCAAGCTATAATAAATAATAATATGCAATTTTTATGCAAAGCGTATGCAAGCGTGCCAAGCGTGGCGATTATGGCAAAACCCCCGAAAATGTCAATGTGGCGACACTGGGGGGAGGCCTATGTCCAGCAGTGGACGTATTTTGGGCTGAAATGATGATGATGATGATGATGCAAAGCTGGGTTCAGAGTTTTTATGCCACCCACGAAACTCTGACTGTTTACCGTCAAGAAATATTCTCTCAGGCATGCTGGTTTCCTCGCGATGTTTTCCTTCACCCAAGATGAGTACAATACGCACATGAATCTGAAAAAAAGACTGGACAAGTGCGAGTTGGACTCGCCCACCGAGGATTCGTACATGCTCGTTAATTAAAACAAAAAAAAAATATTTCAAAAATATTATTTAATAATAAAAAATACATCACACTTCATTATAGCATTAGGGTCTGAGCCATTTGTGAAACAGAAATAATATACCAATCGTTTAATATGTTTTTGCTTGCAAGTTTAATCATTAGTACTTAGCCTACATGAGCCGTACTTACTTACTTACTACTTAGGCAAGTGCTACCCTATTGAATGAGAAGACTTCTCAAGTTCTCATGTGAACTCTATTACCTAATCGTACCGCGGTTTTGTTAAGTATTGTGATTATAATAAACTAGCTATGACACGCGGGTTTGTTCTTGTATCCGAGTTTTCATTAACAGTCTTAATATTCGCCTATTTTAAGGTTTCTTTATATCTTTTCAGAAGATACAGTTCTCGAAAGCAGTGCTTTCAACATTTTTCAATCAATCAATCAATATTCTTTATTTGATATACGCTTTCTTTCTTACCCATGTTAATTGCCACTTTTTTGCCTTCAAACACAAAATAAATACATTCCTTCTTATGCCAAATTGATTCCATGTGGATCGGTGGCCTCAAAAACCTACCTGTAGTAATACAAAAGGTGAAATAGTACCAAATACGGATATGACTCAATATGGTCTATGCTTGACTTGATTTACTGATAAAATATGTGTTCACATATGACTATAATGAAGAGATGCATCGCAAAAAAATAAAGAGTGGCAGTCTCTGTTAGATTAAACCCGTCATAAGTGTTTTAAAGAAAACCATATAACTGGTATTATTATATAAAGGATACATAGGTAAGTCTCTCTTATGCTAGTTAAACACAAAATCTCCATCAACTTAATTATTTATTAGTAGATAGAAGCCCAATTGTCTCCAATTCCCACACTACTACTGCGCCGCCTGTGTTTCCTCGTATTAAGACATTGATGTCGCGAACAATGCTTATATAATATTATAAATATGCCCGTCCTTATTTGCATACACACCGCCCATACATAAAACTCACCATTACAATCGTAACGGTGAAGTAATTAGGTTTCAATTACCACCAGAGCTTAGGTTTAGTTTAGGTATAGCCAAGAGACTTATGATAGGGCTTAAATTCTAAGGCGATAGAATCGGCTGTAACCAATCAGAACGACAAGACGAGCGCCAATCGCTTTCAAAGTCTTTCATACTTTAACAACTTCTGTTTATTAAGTGTTACCGAAAATCCCCAAAACGTATTTCAAAAATTAACATCCGTATTGCCATACTTGTTACAGAATATTTAATTTGAATGTGTATAAATACTCTGTAAATTATTAGCCCTCCTAGCCTTACAGACCTGTGATATGTTCAAATTCCATATCTGTATTCAAATGATCACAACAAGCGAATTCGAAAATAAGCTCTTTCGAAATTGTGAAATAACATCCAAAAATCTACTTATCTTGTCAAAGATAAGACATCTGTCACAGCACTCACAGCTCCAACATCTTTACAAAAGATGAGAAGAAGCCTGTACAATAAAACCACATTACATAAGGTGCCCAGGTACATAAGATTCGATCTGATCGCACGCACTGTTTCATAAGAGCTATTGTCCCATTGTGGCCCATTGAGACACGCCATTGCCTCACATTGTCTTCCGTGGTATATATTGGTTTACCACCATGTCGTAGTGTGCTTCAGTGATGTTTGCATAAATGGGAATATGGTACTTTATCATTGTCAGCTGGGCCTCCTTAAAGCGACGTGTTTTAAGGGAGCATTACTACAATCACGATTAGTGTTTGCAATACTAATTCAATATCGTTTTGAAACCTCGGATGGACATGTTCAACCACGCAACAAAACCTGAATGTGCCATATATATTTATCCGTTACCCCAGAAAGACTCACAAACGAACTCTAGAATTATTGATCTCTAGAATGATTGTAACTGAAAACTGAAAGTCTTCAGTTTTCTGATTTCAAGGACTCTATAGACTGATTCAATACTCTTGACTATCTTTCCCTCCAACAGTTCCAACATCGCAAGTAGTTAGTTCAATTACCTCATAATCACAGACTTCGTGATATAAGGATACTAGGCTTCCTAAGAAACCCTATACCACAGATATATGCACACAGTAAATCCTCACGATCACACAAATGATACGATCGTACAGTTCCTAGCTCGGGTTACTTCCGCGCTCTCGTCCGGTGATCATTGACGATTGAGTAACAGATATAGACTTTCATTCGTAATATTGATGTTATATGTATATTTGCTGTAGTACGGCTAGTACCTACCTATCTCATAATCTTGCTAGTCGTTTCATCGGCTTCTAGTCTGACCTGATACGGCTGTGGACCCACTAACCTGGTTACTGTTTAATACGATACCCCTTGATGATACTGGTTTAGACTTTCGGGCCACTGACTACCTGTAACGACTGCCAAAGATCGTCAAATGTCAGCCGGGACCAACGGGTTAACGTGCTTTCCGAGGCATCCACAGACCGACATGGCAAACGCTGCTGAACCTTTATGATCGACCGATGCGGCTGTTGTTATTAATCCACGAGGTGTAGTCCCTGCCTAGGGCAGTTATAATAAGATATCAGTTCTAGTGGAACGTAGACGGTTTCAACGCAGCGCAGACGCCTCGACAACACTACGCGTGCGTCGCGTCGTACGCCTACACTGGAGAAACGCTAGTGTGAAGGGGCACTAACTGCTGGAATTGTGACCTTCTTCCTGTGAATAAAAGTGGGTCGAAGCCCATAACAGATACCAGAGGGGCAGTGCAAGCTAGTGTGATCAGCCTACAATGCTCCATGTTGGTCCCAATACATGTTGGATTAGAAACGCTGAATACCATTTAAAATGTCATCATTCATTGTGTCATCATCAGAACGTCTGCGCATCACAATGACACAGCGTGTTAGTCCCATTTGGTGTTGGTAAGGATATTGTATACTGTCCGTATTCGAGTGATCCGCGAATAGCGACATCGGGGTTCGATTCGTGGCAAAAAATATTGATTCCTGCCAAAATCATAATGGTTTTCATCAAATTAGGGCCACCTAAAAAAAAACAGGTAAACAAAATAAAGGTTGTATTTTTCAAGTGGGCACTTCAAAAATACAATTAATTAAAAATAAAATTAATTAATAACAGAAAAAGTGTATAGCTAATCACTTACGTACGCCTGATCTTGTCATAACTGATTAACGTTTCGCTATATTTTTAATTTGCTTTGCTTGGGGTCACCAAGCTACGAATCCTCAAGATTATCGATCCACACTAGATCACAAGTTCAAAAACACACATTTGTAGAGATAGCAGAGGGAGAAAGTGACATTTTGAGAGTTAGTAAACCGTCTGGTTTATGATAAAAGAAAACATTATGAAGAAACTCAATACACACATACATACTTGTTGTGAGCATTCTTTGTAATCCGTGCTCTTTCCTCCTCTCTATGAGATGAGGTCTCTGCTGGCCATGGGACACTTACAAGCCGTGGTTATGAAGCAACGCCCAACATTCCAAGAACAACAACAAATCAAAAGCTGTTGATAACTTCAAAATCAAAAGTTTCCTCAATGTTACACAGACCGTCGAAATAAAACCCGAGAGGCCAAGCAAAAGTCATGTTCCTTATAAGCACATTACGGATATGTCGTATGCACACAATCTTCGTCTAGATTGGGTCGAGCGAGCAATAAATACGGCACACAAATGCGTTTCTCAATGCAGGAGCCGCGGGCGAGGTCGCAACAACGGTGTAAACTAGTTGCACTCATAATATTTCCCAACACTCGTACGGGGAACCACGGTTTTGCAAAATTGGCAGAAAATTATATAATCGATGATGTGAACTCTTCTTTATGTAAGAATGTGTATCTTGCGAAATTTTAGATAAGCTGATGTTATAGGACATTTGTGTTTTAATTTAATCCATTCACAGGTCAATTGGCTAAAGGCCTAGTGAATGTTTGAGATGCATATAATCATATTATAATCTATTAGTTTCTACACGGAAGCAACTATTTATCCTCAAATCCTCATTGAATACCACTGAATGAGACCTCACTGCAAAAAGACTTCATTCGCAGTCATTCAAAACTATTTTATAAAACAATGGACATTTCACGAAACTCCCATAATATTCTAAGTACGAATACAATACAAAGTATCCGCAAACCAGACCAGCTGCGACCGTTATTGACAAAATGTTTGACTTTCTTCAAAAAAACAGTTGATTCACGACCATAATCCCAAGAAAGTTAGGAAAAGGAGTAGTTAAGACGAAGTATCTGCTCATCTGACAACAAAGCTGATCACATTTAACAACTGACAACACCAACGGTTCAACGGCTAAGCTCTGCTGAACCGCTGAGGATACGACACGCCAGAATAGAAGATCACTTTAATATGAAAAAACACGAAGCCCAAGCCGAGGGGTAGATCGTAAAGCAGACGTCTTCTTTCCTGGCTTATGAAGTGAGGACTATTCTATTGGTAGTAATATTCCTTTTTACCTGCCCTTGCTTGTCACATATTACTTGAGGTGCGCAACACGTGTTTCCTCCCACGTTTCCCTATGTGCCGTCACGGTATGACTAGGGTGTAATTCATGCAACCCATTAATACGGTACAAAGTGGCCACAAGTCGTCTTCTAAGAATCTACAATGCGTCTGGTTTTGCAGATGGCCGTAGACGGCAGCCTACATCAGGTCATCATCATCATTCATCATTTCAGCCCAAAAGACGTCCACAGCTGGACATAGGCCTTCCCCAAGTGTCACCACATTGACATTTTGGGGGGTTTTGCCATAATCGCCACGCTTGGCAGGCGGGTTGGCGATTGCAGTACGGTTTACCCATTCTCTCGCAAGTCTTAGTCGCCTCTTACGACACCCACGAGTGGAACGAATGTATGGGAGCGGTTGGACGTAGACATGTCCGAAAAATAAGAGTAAAATTATGACAAACTAATGATGCCATCTTATTCGATTACTTAATGCCTTCATAAATTGTGGTGATGAATTTCTTCATAACTCCCATATTTCGGGAGTAATTTGAGAAAATGTGAAATTTTACTATGAAAATGAGTGTATCGAGCTCTCTCCCTCCTGATTCCGGGCTTGTTTCAAGTAGCGGTCTCTAATATCGTAATGCTATTACTAAGAGCTATATTTAATACTAAGACACATAGTGCGCCAAATGTGCACTTTCTGGGATAAAAGGAAATGAAAATTTAAAAAAAAAAACGTTTTTTCCCCATTTGTATTTACTTTAAACCGCAGACAGACTTATTAAGAGGTCTATAAATATATTATATATATACAGAAATATATATTAACAAAAATATTCACAAGAACTGATGAGAGTATGACTTTTAAGTAAGTTGATAATAAATTACCTAGTTTCATTAAAAGTACAATAAATAATTAAGATGTAAGCTCTAATTTACTAAGTTACACATTTTAAAACAATAACATCATTTAATTATCTTCGTCATCATCATCATCATCAATTAATTCAAATTCAGAATCGATGTCCGCTAAATCATTTATGTTAACAAATTCGATATCACTTTTCTCAGAATCCGTAAGCTCATAAAATTCCTTAAAAGAAGATTTTTTTACAAACTTATTTCCTTTTGGACGGATACTTGTAACAAGTGGATCAGAAGACAGTAAAAGATTGTGCATAATATCTTCATTGCATGAGATACTGCTATGCTTTCGAGAATGCCCCTCTCTATATTTTCTAAAATCTTTATTTCTAGCCTCAGATGCCTCTTCGGATAGAAAACCAATGGGCACAATTGACATGTTCTGAACTATGTCTGGCCCATGCATTAAAATTTTATGAAGTGAAGAAGGCATATAATACCATGGGTATAACTCCACGTAAAGCTTAGCAGTATCAAAGCAGAACTCTCGGAATTTAGTTACGTTGATCTTCTCTCCTGATGAAATACACTGCAAGATCACACAGATTTTTCTTAAAAGCATAGCATCTATTCCGGTCAGTTCAGCAGATTTAGTGTAGTTTTCAAAAAATCTCCTTGCCGAGTTGCCATTGTTGGTGGATCCACTGCCTTGTTTCACAACATCGAGAAGTAAGCCCGTTTCTCTTCTTACAGCCTCTTGAACTCTTTTCTTCCTGTCATCAACTTGCCTTTTTGCTATATCACCCCTTACTTGCCATGATTTTATGTCTAATTTGTAGGAAATGTGTGATAAGCATTCCATTGAGCGAATCCAAGCGTGAAGGGTGCTTAAGCTATATTTATACATGTCCTCGTTTGCGTGTTTATCTTTGATTAACTCTAAATTATTCATTTCTTTAGGACAAGCCTTGCATATGTCACACACTGAAGCTGCTGTATTGGATATAATGGAATGAATTTTACCATCAATCATTGTCAACAGCAGTTGGTGTTTGACACTAATTCCATCAGTGATGGTGGATGGAGTTAAGGCTTCAATCTCTGCTTCGATTTCAGCCATCTCTCTCTGCACATTTTCTTTGGTTTCCTTTATAAACTTAAACAATATTGGCCGGCAAAATGAAGTGGAAGATGGTCGCTCGTTTTCCCAAATTGTTACACCTTTTGAGACGAGCCGCAGTGGTACAAGACTAATCATAAAATTACTAGCAAGATCGATTTGCTCATCTTCACTCGTCCTTTGATGATAAATGCTTTGGCTAGATGATCCGTCAAAACCCCATTTGCTGGTCAATACGAGCTGTTGATTGGGATCAACAGGGGTTTCTAACGACCTAATAAGTCTTCTTGAGGTTAAATCCATCAAGGCTTGTAACTTGATTTTTGCAGAGCTCTCTGTAACTGTGAGATCTTCTTTGGCCGGATAGCACTTAATTTTTTCTTTAACCAACATGTAGTAACTCGGGTATTGAAGAGCTCCTTCTTGAGTGTTGAAATCCCGAAGAGTGTTATAGCGCCATTTCGATAAGTTCATCGATACATAAAGAGCCAATGCCTTCAAAGGGGATATTTCCCGTACCTGAATTGATTTACCTTCAATGAAGGCTTTGATTTTTGAGGCCTCTTCTGGATTCTCCGTCAAGTATTTCATAACATAAGCTGTATCGCTTTGTCCTGCCTTTTGAAGCGCCCTTTCGGCCGAAAACATAATTTCAGCGCTGCTACTGCTGCATGAAAGACTATCTTCAGTGCGTCTTCTTTTTTGCCGGTTACTAAGGTCCTCAAAAGATTTACGAGGACTAGGATGTGTACAAGTTGAAGCATCAGATTTAGCAGGAGAAATTATGGGCTCGATGACGTCACTTATATTTTCTGTAGAAGGTTCCATATTTTCATTCTGTAATTCCGGCCATTGAATTGCAGCCTGTAGCCAAATCTCATGTTTCTTCCGAAACTTATCTGTGCTTCTTCCAGACTGTGTCCATTTTGCATAAATGCGGTAGCAAAATCGACGACACCAGTCTTTTAAACTTGTTTCAGCACTTTCACATAACTGAACACAACTGTTATCTTTTAAAACACTGAACAAATAGTTAAAGTCGCGTAAATCTTTATGTGCGCGTGCGCATAAAGCAACGTGAATATCAAGATTTGTATTAAAATTTGGAAAATACATTGCGAGATTAGCTTGGATACAACGAGGTGTAAATCAACACTGATTTTAAAGTTACTAATAGTGACCTATTTATATAAAATCCAGGTATCCCAGGTATCCTTTGTTAAATATTGCAAGGTAATTAGTTATTGTGATAATTAGTAAATGATGCATGCTAAATTAGTGTATTAAGAGCCATTTAGTAATTAAATAATAGCAATGTTCTTATCAGTAATCATTAGTGCATCAGTTTTATATGTAAACCTTAAGTCCCTAATTATATATCCTAATTAGCTTATATCTTCTCTAATTGGCTGCTCAGAAATGTTATTGTAATAAGGTAAACCTTTAGAAAAACGGTTTTAATCAACAAAATAAACAAAAAATAAAAAAATTGTGTTATAAAATAAACATCACTCTTTATCCCAGAAAGTGCACATTTGGCGCACTTTGTGTCTTAGTATTAAATATAGCTCTTAGTATTAGCATTATGATATTAGAGACCGCTACTTGAAACAAGCCCGGAATCAGGAGGGAGAGAGCTCGATACACTCATTTTCATAGTAAAATTTCACATTTTCTCAAATTACTCCCGAAATATGGGAGTTATGAAGAAATTCATCACCACAAGTTATGAAGGCATTAAGTAATCGAATAAGATGGCATCATTAGTTTGGCATAATTTTACTCTTTTTTTTCGGACATGTCTACGTCCAACCGCTCCCATACATTCGTTCCACTGTGCCACGGGATGATATGGGATGGTGCTATTCTTTACGTCCGACACCATACAGAACATCAGGTGCCGGTCGGCTTTGTCAATTATGCCATCAAAAACAACTGTGGGGACAGCAGTGAATAATTTGGGCCAACAATTTGTACTAAAGCAATGAGGTTGTTAAGAACAACTTTTGGTCTAACTCGTCTAGTTGTTTCGCAAATCATTTGGTAAAAGTTCTTCACGACCCAGATTTAGTATTAAACATGTAAGTAGTAAAGTCTAATTCTAGTAAGCGGGTAATAATCACCTTGTACGTTGGACGACTTTTGTAATACCTAAGAATAATGACTGTAGTATATATACATTGTTATTTTCAGTTATTTTTGTTGCAAGAATTAACACTAATGTTGCAATGTAAAAGAAACGTGTTAAACAAGTAATGGTGACGGTGCACTTTTGAGAAGGATATTTTGCATCATTCTGTGACGTATGTTATTGCTATCTGCTACTCAAAGATGCAAGAGTCAAATAGATGACTAAGGACAGCGTGTCCAAACATGAATGATGTGATTTACTCTGTAAAGATTACGCACCTATTGCATACTACCTACCTAGCACGCTAAAGTCATTGTTTTGACCACACCGGCCGGTAGGACATCATCATTCTCCTGTTTTATCCCAATTTCCTTAGAGTCAGCGCAACATGTCTTCTTATTCCATATTTCTTGATTAGTTGTCCACTAGTTTGCCTCCTTTCTAGCCAAATCATCTTTGACACAGTCCATCGTATTACGCGTTTCTTCTGTCTATCGCTACTTCCTATACCCATCCACTTTTACAAACTGTCACGGGCACTAAAGTGTCAGAACTTCAGTACCTACTATAATTAGTGTCCGTCGATGCCTGTAGTGTGCAGGTACCAGGGCACGCAGGCAATGACAAAAGATGTCGTATAGTTTGCGCAGCAGCACCACATTTGTACTTTAGGCTAGCATCACCACGGATTTTGGACTGTGTGTACCTGTTCTACTACTTCTGGCCCAGAATTTAAATATGATTTTTACGTCTCAGTATCTACCTATCCAAAACAAAATCTCTTCAAAAGTTGTATTATCATCATCAGCCTATAACAGCCCACTGCCCACAGCTGTCTCTCCATGAGTCCGTCGACGTAGTCCTGCATGTCCTCTAACAGAGGCCTCTCCAACTAAACACCATGTAGCTGAATCCTTAGGTATTCTCAAACAACTTGCTGAACATTTTACACAAGCCTTACAGAAGTAGGTAAAGCTTTTCAGTTTGCTTCAAGATATGCAGCTAGGCCTCCGAGCTTATACAAGCTCTGCTCTATTTAGTTTATCAACCAGTAAAGTGTCTGCTGTAAAAATTCTCAGTGCTAGTAACGAATTTTTATTAGATAAAAAGTGTTTTTGTTAGAAATAAATTCCGAATGTTTTGATGTATAATTTTGAGTCCTAACTCAAAATCCCCCTTAAATGGACAAACGAATACAATATGTGTCAGCCACCCTTGACAGACATCAGGTCAGTAGGACAGTCTTGTTTTTTGATATGTTTGTTATTAAACATATTTTAATTATAACAAGTTAACTAATAAGTTGCCCAACATACAAGTGGCTCAGCGGCACGCATCGGCCGCCCTACAAGGATGCGGCGCTCACCTGCGCGCGCGCCGCCGACAGTGAAAGTGCCGCTGTAACTTCGTAACGGCGTTATGTCACCGCCTCGCGCCTGCGCAGTCGCGCCCTGACTATGACGCCGCGCGCGCACCTTTAAGACCATCCAAAAAAATATTCCGATTTTTGAGGCATAAGTGGTCGTACTAACAAGCATGTGCGAGTGGAACTTAAAAAAATAAAATAGGTTTTTTTTTCCAAAATGTCTCCCCTAGTGATAGTTTTGTTAAGTGCGTTAGTTTTAGTAAATGCTGTGGAACTACCCGACAGCAGAGAGAGTGCGCGCGAGGAGAAGTTACGGAGTGCTTTGATCGACGCTTTCCAGAGCATCAAGAAAGGATCCGCTAAAGGCGGAGTCGACGAGGACCTGGCTTCCGACCTGATTGGTTCACTCGCGAAGCCTGCTCCTCCGAACTCGAGTCGAAACGATAAATCTACGACAGAGGACGCCTTCGACGTGTTTTCGGACGATGACGGGCTTTCGTTCGCTGACTTCAGTGAAATCAAGACTGAAGCGAAACAATCGACAACAGAGAAGTCTCACAACGTGCAGCACATTGTGAAGACTACCACTAAGCCTGCGGAGAAAACGACCTCGAAACCGAACAGAGATGTGTTGAGTAAACTGAGCGACTCCATCCTGAGCACTGTGAACGAGTCCAGGATGGCGCTACGGAGAGACAGCGTTAACGTGACAGAGCTGATGGGCATCGAGAACATGCTGCGCCTGTTCGACGCCGACATCCTGGTGCAGCAGTGGAGCGAGCTGCAGAAGACAGTCAGCGGGGAGTGTCGCGAGGACATGCAGGACTACGTCGACGGACTCATGGAGAGACAGCTGTGGGCGCTCAAGAGTAAGTAGCAAGCTTAAAATGTCAAATATAATTGAATCGGCTCTACAAGGTTAATGCATGATAAGATTTATAGATTTTGGTTTCGAAACTCAATTTTGGGTTGAGCCTTAGTGCGTGTCGCAAGAACATGAATGAAGTATAATTAAATATTTTTCCCAACTAGTGATATAATGTCGTCGGGTGGATCTGTGCATTACACAAGATATACTTTTACCGAACATTGTGCAAATAAAACGTGTGCTAAGTATCGTTACATAAACTCAAAACGATTACTTGGATGTTTGGTATTTAATTTTGAATAAACTAATGCGATTCGCTTTCCAATCTTAAAATCAAAATATTTAAAATTCCGTATTTAGAAGAAGGTATCAGCTGGCTTTCTATTTCACTAGCAAGGCTTTTATAATATTGTGATTTATCCAAAAAAAAAATAAACAACCGCCTGTTTTGAAGTCGGTTAATTTTGTTTCAGTAGTTGACCCTTTGCTCAAGATTGTATGCACGAGATGACAGGTTCGGCGCACTATGTCATAATAAATTAATAATATGAAATTGCAATTATATCATAATATTGCTTTGCAATTCCATGTGTCGAACTCGTGTAGAAACTTATGAATTTGCTAAATATTCAAATTAACTAAGCTTTACACAAACGAGATGACTTAATTAAGCTTAATTCTGCTTAACCTCTATTCGTTCTCTAATTTAAGCGGTGGACGTCACATTTAAAAAAAAATTGTGGTGAATTAAGCAACCTCTATGATAGTACTTTCGTATAAAAATGCTGTATTTCATTGAGCTCTAGATGATTCTTAAAACTATCTAAACTAGGTCGACTCTAACGGATGGCCAATAGCAAAAAAATACAACAAAACAACTCGTTGTAGACCAGTCCCAAGTTTTTCTAAACACGCCGTACTGACTACGCGGAGTTGCGTAATGAGTTTTAAGCCGAAATTCCGTATCTGGGTCACTAGCGCCACCAAGCGGAGTTAATAAGATCAAAACGGTTTGTTTACTTGCACAACAGATTTCTTTTTTTTTTACTTCATTATGCTTAAATAACGGCTTTTGCCAAAATCGTGCTGAGACAACCATTTATTTTTTAAGCGAAAATGGACTCTACTGCTACATTAGTAAAGTGTTTAATTTATCGTTAAATTGTTGGGGAAGAGACAGCATATGCTATGGCGAAATTATGCATGAATAGGCATAAGACAAGAATATTTTCGCCACGAATATTATGTTATGTCACTCATAATCATTATCCAGTGAGCCGAATAAGGATACCTAAGAAATTTATCTTATATCTATATTGTTGCATGCGTAGCTTTGACAATGTATTTGATAGTGAATAGTGAAGAATTTCAGTTTGCAGTTATTTTAAATATTCATCGTTAGATGCATCATTTTTGCCCCCGAAAAGCATAGTGCAATACTTGAGTCACTTAGCACATACATGCAACTCGGCAGTAATTGGTTCTTTACTCCTTTGCTAATTAATTCCAAAATTTAACAGACCTAGGGTGAAGCAATCGAGAATGTCGGGTATTTACTGCAAAAAACCAAGGTTTTCCACTTACTTAATTAAATATATACGTAGAGCCAGCATTCTTTATTAATTGTTTGTCCAATTCATCAAATATGTGGTCGCCATGAGCACTATACGTACTTGCTAATACTTAGCTATGTCATCCCACCTCACGTACAATAAACTTATTTACTCGAATCAGAACAAATAATACGTTTCCGCCATTCTCATGGACATCAGATTTTCATTATAATAATTAGACAAATATCATCCACTTAGGATATATCCTACTGAGTTCACGGTCGCAAGTTCAGACTATTTTCATGGCAAGCGCCGAAAATCTAAAGAGGACATAACTATCTTTTTTTTCCTTTGTTTCTTTTTTTTCTTTCTTTTTTTTTCTCTGCTTGCTTGATATTCATATGTAGAATGTCCTCTCAGTATTGTCTCGTCTCGTAATCAATCTACTGCCCTCGTCTCAATCTATTATCACAAAATGCCAAAGAATAGGACAGCATACCTAATGGTTTCGTGTCCTATTTTTCGCCGGAGTTTGGCCTTTTGCAGTTGCTTCTTTAAGTTTATAACATTACATATTATTACATTATCAGCAAGACCAAAAAACACTAAAAAAAAGCAATAAGTAACAGCACTGCGGAAGTTATAAATCATCAGAAGGAAACGTAATATTAAGACCAACTTAGATGCTAACTACAGATAACTGTAACTTAGGTTTCACTTACTACACACGCTAACTATTAAAAAATATATGTATATACCTAGGTGATTCCATGCACGCTGTACGTACATAAAAGTTTGCTTAACTATTTACTTTAGTTTTTCCTTATCGTTGCTTTACACGTTAATTTGCTTTATGACCTGAAAACGGGCAATAAAAAACGCAAAACTATTTTGGACTCGCTTTTATTAAATTGCAATTACTGGGATTAGACAAATAGTCTATCAGCGGTATCTATCATCATCTTCCTGCCCTCATTTCTTCATCATCAATTCTCCCCTGTCAATCGTCACGCTATCATTTACCTCTTTTTACCGGCCAAGTGCGAGTCTTACTCGCACACAGGGTTCCATAGCCCCAAACAATATAATAACAATATTTTGAACTGTCATTCATTAGTTAGTAGTATTAGTTAGTAAATCATTTCATCACTTTGGAAGTGGCTCTTGCGCAAACTATCATTTTAGAAGACCTATTCATAGATACCCCACATGTAAGGGTTTGATGAAAAAAAAATTTTTGGTTTTCAGTTCTAAGTATGGGGAACCCCCAAAATTTATTGTTTTTTTTTTCTATTTTTGTGTAATAATCTTAATGCGGTTCACAGAATACATCTACTTACCAAGTTTCAACAGTATAGATCTTATAGTTTCGGAAAAAAGTGGCTGTGACATACGGACGGACAGACAGACAGACATGACGAATCTATAAGGGTTCCGTTTTTTGCCATTCGGCTACGGAACCCTAAAAAGCAGCGTTTTTAGGGTTCCGTACCCAAAGGGTCAAACGGGACCCTTACTGAGACTTCGCTGTCCGTCCGTCTGTCCGTCCGTCCGTCCGTCTGTCACCAGGCTGTATCTCATGAACCGTGACAGTTAGCCAGTTGAAATTTCTACAGATTATGTATTTCTGTTGATGCTATAACAACAAATACTAAAAACAGAATAAAATAAATATTTAAGGGGGGCTCCCATACAAAAAAAAATTTTTTTTTGCTCGTTTTTATAAATAATGGTACGGAACCCTTCGTGCGCGAGTCCGACTCGCACTTGGCCGGTTTTTTCATATCTCACAATCCATCCATCTTTTCTTGGTCTTCCTCTCCCTCTCCATTCAACAACAATTCAACATGTATAGTAATCACTCTTTTAGTCACATGTGTGTCATCCCTCCTCATCACAAGACAAGTCCATTCCTGAAAAATATCTCCCTTTCATCTTTTATCAGCGGTACCTACCTGACGAAGATGGAAAATTCAAAAATGAATTGGATTAACATTTGCCATCCAAAAGCAATTATCAATCCTGCTGAATATTGTTCTAGAAAAACCTTATAAAGCGACTGCCACATTTCCAGGCCCTGCGGCTTGAAATTCCATGGAAAACATAGATACCCAAGGAAATTCAAGACAGAACTAGGTTTTTTTTATTGACACAAATAATCAATCCACACAAAACGGTTTAAATCCGGCAGTGTGAAAATAACAGCTTATTTCTTGAGCTTGCCCAAACTTATAATCGTACAATTGACATATTACACAATATGACATTTTCATGAGATATTTATTAAGGGATCAATGACCAGATTTAAATGTCTTATTGGTATGAAGCGGTTTGATAAATAATGCTTGTGGTTTTAAGCTCGGTCGTTACTTCGCTAGTAGATGTAAGTAATTTGTTTATTTCATTGTGTATCTGTCAACTTTAACAACTGAGAATTGCCTGGCTGAATTTTGGATGCCGCGTGGATTACACGTCATAGGCTTTATATCAAGAATAATTTACTAGCTGGATAACTGTCAAAGGCTTGGAAATGTAGCTTGAAAACTCCCAAACTATTTACGCGGGTAAAAGGAGTGTGACAGCAAAAAATCCTGCAAAACAAATAGCCATCAACTGGAACTACACCACCACCACGCAAGTCTGTGGAATTTACTGCTGGCTTCCCTGATCACTATAATCTGTATCTCTTCATAGTTTCAGTGAATCGGTTTCTTCTAGGCAAGTGTACTCTACCCTAAGTAGCCCGCATCATCGCTTCACATCAGGCGAGTAGTGGCCAAACGCAAACCTATTTAGTATAAAAGAACTATAAATTCTCCATCCAACTTTCCTGACAGACACTCCCCGCGCCTATCATAACATATGACGTAAAAATTCCGATATATTTGCAACGTCCAGCATTACACCACGCTCGACCTTCACAGCTTTCCTACGCTGCACGCTGCCCGCTGGTGTCCCAATCCACCATCTTTGATTTGGCAACGGCGCACGCTTATGTAACGATAGCCGATCGCTGTCTCCTCGCGGCTCGAATGCCCACTTGATTCGGTAGTATAGTCATGCTTGTATTTTGTGTTTTAGCTTTGTCTATTTATAGTTAGCTTACTAAAACATCTATTTTTCGCATCATAAGTCATTAACTTACGCCTGTATCCCGTGAGAAATGGTAGGGAATACAGGACCCCACTTCCCATCTTTAATATATAATAACATAATCTTATTGCTATGTCCACTCTTCTATTCTTTACAATGAGGGTCTACCGATGAATCTTTGGTCCTGTCTAGCTCATCCCAATAACCGCTTTCCAATCGTATGTGCAATTTGGAAATGAAGTAAGGCTTGCACTGGCTCAGACAAAATAAAATATGCTCAGAGCTTATCAAAACATCAATTCTGCTGAGATCATTTACACCTTATATCTAAGTAACGTTAATACCATTAATAACTCTTGTAACGGGATATTTACCATGCTTAATATTTGTTTCGAGTTCCTGATATTTCGGCGCTGTTGCAAACGCCATGATCACGGATCAATCAAAATCAAAATAAAATAAAATATTTTTATTTTACATAGGCCTACAGGGGCGCTTATAAAACGTCGGCAAAAAGGTGCTCGGTTCGGGTTGGTCGTTTCCTATGGAGAAGAACCACTATGGATAAACTGAAGTTATTGCGGGTGGGTGTTTATGTGCAGACAAATCGGTCTACCCTCGGTGTTATTAACAGTGTTAGTGACCATGTCAGTTTAAAAACTTATAACGTTAAACCGTTTATTCCGGCAGTCAGTTCCTAAGTTATGACATCTCAGTGGTTTCTACAATGTTTGCTTTGTCTATCACCACCTTCAATCATTTGCTTTACCATGTTCCCTGTCTTTGGTGCCCCGTCTCTCTCCGCGAGGTCAATGTCTTCAGTGAACAGCACGATAAGTTACAAGTCTGCAGGCGATAACAATCAGAGCCCAATGTCAGCGGATCAGCATTCTCTTGGGAAATGAAACATTTTGAAATCATGAAATTACAAGGTCGCTTTGTCACTCTCTCTCTTTGTTAAAGATGATCCTATTTTTCGTTTGCGTTTATTTTTGGTTTCTGCCTTAATTACTTAATTGCTTGTTTCTTTTGTAATACTTGTGTGTGTTCCAAGATTTAGATGGATGTGTTTTACGCTGTAGGGAAATTTCTCGAAAGGTTTTTATCAAAAAAACACATAGATACTTTCTATCTATTTAAAAAACACTTTACCAATTTTAACTATATACATCGTCATGGAGGTTTGCATTAAATCGTCATAGAAGTTGATTCAAATTCAATCCCCTCTGGTTATGAAACAGAAAATATGAATTTATGACTTGAAGAATGATGTTCATAAGCCAAAGGTTAGACAAAAGATTAAATTGGTCTTTTTGTTCAACCAAAAACCACATTTTCTAATCTGAACAATAACACGGAATTAATTTGGAGTCAGTTGAGACATTGCGTGATTTGAAAACATTAGTATTTTGGAGTTTTACCTTACATGCACTGAACTGTGAAAAGAAAGTAATATATCAAAACATTTTTTTCACAAAAAGTCACACTTTTAATGTTATTTCGTTGTGTAGATTGCTTTAATATGGAGTATTAGTTATTATGGAGTAGGTACCTGTAATCATCAAATTATCTTATTTATCCCTTCTAAGTAACGTTGATACACAATCTAATAACAACAGTTACTGTTTAGTTAACCAGTAACTGATATAGATTGCAAAAGATTCACTCCCGCTGCACATCTGGCAGACGCACTGAAGATCGTCTGCAAGTGTCTGTTGATGGAGTAGAGTTTAAACAAAGTTGTTTCAGTAAAGTTTGTTTGTTGTATTGTAGTGATTTGGACTCATTCCTGACTGATTGGCCAGACGAGGCAAAACACCGGAAGTGTTAAAAAGGAAGGGAGGAAGAGGGAGGGAAGGAAGGGGTGTTGGAGGGGGTTGGAAGGGGGGGGCTTTGCATAGCAGTAGGACAGAATAGGGTAAAAAAAGTAAAGTTAATTAGTCTCTTCTTAAACTCCAACATCGGACTATCGGTTATCTAACAGGAGAATGCGGTTGCCCATCTTTTTTCTTGTGACCATCACTTTAAAGTAACTCAATGGCATTCCGCATTAACTTTCACAGCACCTGTCGCCAGTACTTCAGTAAGCCTTCTACATTTTCCTACCTATTACCACAGTTATCATGAACCAGCTAACAAGTAGCATTGTACTCGGCTCGTGAGAGATGCCGCCGCAGATCTGCGACTTTCATCTCGATCATATTGTTGCCGTTGCGTAAGGTCGCGGGTTCGCTTCCCAGTTCGGCCGTTTGCTGTGGTATGCTCGAATGTGATTGCCTATTGTTGGTTTATGTTGTTGTTAATATTGCTAGTTCATTACGTCTTTCTGTAATGTAGAAGAATGTCTTTCTGGTAAGATTTTGAGAGATTGCATATGTATATTCCAATGCTTTATGAATTTGATCAGTCGTGCTAGCGTTTTATCACTAATGTCCTACAGCAAATGTCTTTTTATTGTAAAAAACACATTCTTAAAATCATCATTTTTTAAAGAACGACACTATCTGTGTTATTTTAAGAAACGCAATATTGTATTGTATCCCTTTGCACACGTTGTATAAATATTAATAAGTTAAGAATCTTAGGACTTATGCAAACACGGTACTTTCCTGGTACAAAATATTAAAGTAAATATGCTTACATAATGTTGTTTGAGAGGAAATCACAACTTTGTGACCAAATCTATAAAACAAAATACAAATATAATATTTGAAAAGTAATGTTTTTTTTTAAATGCATTCAGGCAATAAATGGCTAAAGTTTACAATTGTATATCCATTAAAAAAGGAAAGTTTTAATTTTGCATTTAACAATGGATGTACGAATAACAATTGGATTTAACGCAATACATAGGCTATTTCATGGTCACCATATGCAAAAGATATTACATAATGGTACATATGACTAGTAACTAAAGTAGCCATAGTGATGTGCAATGATTCGAAACTTGTCAAAATGATGTCATTGTCAAACACGACATATGCAAGAAATTCGATAGAAAATATCGTTGTTCGTATCATATACCAATGTGATTCATCAAGGATATTTCTCTGGTTTAGACCTTTCCAAGATTTTTTTCCATATCTTCTCGTGGGTGTCGTAAGAGGCGACTAAGGGACTTGCCAGAGAATGGGCAGCAGCGTTCTCTGTGCTTTTGTACCAACCGTACTGCGATCGCCAACCCGCCTGCCAAGCTTGGCGATTATGGCAAAACCCCCCCTTCTTGGGGGAGGCCTATATCCAGCAGTGGACGTTTTTTGGCTGAAATGATGATGATGAAGAAGTTTTTAGAAATTCGTTAGCAATAGACTCTGATTGATTCCCAATAGACATTGTGGCAATGATCAACTTATTATTACAAACTGCTACACGTAATTGACCCAGAGCTTTGGAAATAATGTTTATCCAATTCAAATACTTTTATTTCGGATAAATTGTTACTAAACCTATGGGGATAGGTTTAGTAACAATTTATCTTAAAAACTAGTGTTAGCAGTTAAAGACATATAAAATTAAAACATACAGCTACACTTCAACGTGGAGCTTCATCCACCTCTGCACTATCGGAGAATCCCACCGACCTGCGAACACACTGAGAATAGTGTTGGTTTATGTTGCAGATGTTACGTTCAACGTAATAATTATTATTTAAAATGTATAAAAGTCCAATAATATTATGAAGATAAACAAACTAGGTTAGTGACACAACGTAAGTGTTTTGAATTATCTTGGGGTTGGGACATTTTCTTTTTTTCCGTTATGTCTTGGACTCCTGTTAGACTCCTAATGACCCACATTTTTTTAAATAAACCAAGATAATAGGTCTTTACCTATGAAATTGCCGTATTGCATTACAGACTTTTTCAAACAAAAAAAAGTTTTGATTGGCTATGAGTTCTAAATTCAAATTAATTTTGTTTTAAAAATATGACATTCTATTTACAAAATCAGTCTTTTGTTTATTGATTAGCGTTGTATTTTCATTACATTTCAACATTTTTCCTCATAATGGATACTTTGAAATTTCGTATAATTATGGAATATGAGTTCCGTCGTGGCACCAACGCGGCACAAACGACCCGTAACATCAACGACATTTACGGAGAGAACTGTACAAACGAACGCACAACCCGTTATTGGTTTGCTCGGTTCCGTTCTGGGAATTTTGACTTGAAAAATGAACCTCGTGGTCGTCCGGAAACTTTGGTCAACAATGATGAATTAAAGGTGATTGTTGAAGCTGATGAAACTCAATCTACAGCTGAGCTGGCAGCAGCTTTTGATGTTAGCATTAAAACAATATTGGTCCATTTGCGACAGATTGGCAAGATAAAAAAGCTTGATAGATGGGTGCCCCACGAACTTAACGATCGCCAGCGCAACGTACGCGTCGAGACTTGCCTTGCGCTGCTTAACAGGCACAGAAATGAAGGAATTTTGAACCGAATTGTTACGTGCGACGAAAAATGGATTCTTTTTGACAATCGAAAGCGCTCAGCAAGTTGGTTAGATCCTGGTTCGGTACCAAAGCAATGTGCAAAACGAAAAATGACCCCTAGAAAGGTGAAGGTCACAGTTTGGTGGTCTATTGCTGGTGTGATTCATCATAGCTTTTTACAAAACGGCGAGAGCATTACTGCAGATGTGTACATTGAAGAACTGACCACAATGATGGCGAAACTCGCACGTCTGCAACCAGCTTTGGTCAATCGGTCGTCTCCACTGCTACTTCACGACAACGCGCGGCCCCATACTGCACAACAGACCGTCTCTAAGCTGCATGAGTTGGGTTTGGAAGCTCTCCCTCATCCGCCATACTCACCAGATCTTGCGCCTTCTGACTATTACTTTTTCCAAAATTTGGACAACTTTTTAGCGGAAAAAAATTCAATTCCCGAGAGGCAGTACAAAACGCCTTTGAAGAGTTTGTTGTCTCCCCCGTCCAGCTGATTTTTTCAAGAAGGGCATCTATAAACTGCCACAGCGTTGGCAAAGATGCATTGATTGCAGGGGTGATTACTTTGAATAAAAGAAATAAATAAGTTCGAAAAAAAAAATACTTTTACTTTTTTCAAACAAAACGGCAATTTCATAGGTAAAGACCTAATATTTGTAGGTATACCATTGCAATTGGTCCAAATTCTACATTAATAAGGCCAATATTTATTTTGATCGAAAAAAACTTCCTTACCTTGTGATTTATGTTTTAGCTCATAACAAAAGCCCAAGGTAATCCAGTATAGAGTTCCAGTCAAATATTAAAGTTTCAAAATAAAATACGTCAGCTTGACTTACTTATTATAATTATTCACTCACTGTAACTTGCAACCATAGAAATATATTTCTTATATCAATGCTTGCAACACATTCGACGTGGACGCGGCGACATGCGACGCGGGCGATCCTGTGCGTGCGCAGAGTTTGCAACCGTTTCGTCATTTGATATAGCTAAAGCAATAAACCTAATCGATCAAGTCGTGGTGTTAGTGCAAATTACTTTATTATGAGTGTCCTTTAGTTTATGTCCTTTTTGTTCTGTCTGGTGTCGGACGTAAAGAATAGCACAATCCCATATCTTCCCGTGGGTGTCGTAAGAGCCGACTAAGGGACTTGCCAGGGAATGGACAGCAGCGTTCTCTGTAATTTTGTAAAACAACCGTACTGCGATCGCCAACCCGCCTGCCAAGCGTGGCGATTATGGCAAACCCCCCTCCTTGGGGGAGGACTATGCTCAGCAGTGGACGTCTTTCGGCTGAAATGATGAGTGTCTTTTATCTGTTTCTACAGAACTATTCGACCCCTTTGTATTTTGATTTGACTCCTGCGGACTTCATCGCCCATTGTCTCATGTTACTGGACGTGAACCTTTTCTTCTTCTATGCTCTTCTTCCAAACGTCACGTTCTTCTCCTCCTCTTTTCTCTTTTTGTCACCGGAAACCTCTTGGGCACAACGCTTTAATTTATTATTTTAATTTATATTTATCCGAATATCTATTTCTTCACTAGATGCCTTTTGACATCACCTAATTTAATCCCATATATCTAATCTTTTCTGTCACCTAAATTAAAAGGAAAAAAGCTGAAAATAAAACGAAAACTATTAAATCAGCGCCAAATGTGGTATTAAACCATACTCTGCACAATATTCTACTGGAAATATCTCAAGGTACAAGAAACCCTGAACTTACCATAAAACTTCACAAACTATTCGCCACAGTGGGGTGAGGCCTTGTTCCGAGCCGCAACCTTGCGCCGGCGCAAATGCCCCTTTATGGCCGTGCGCATGCGCCATGTCCTTCGCACATCTACCGGACAGGCACTAAACCGGACAGGACGTAGTACAGTACAGACGGATAGTTTCACTTTCTATAAGTGCTATGTACTTGTGTGAATGGCTGTATCTTTGATTTTCTTTATGGTTTTCCTCCTATAACTCTTGGTACATTTATTTTCTCGCAAAAGGAAAATAATAGATTTTATTCGTAACAATTTTAACAAATGAGATACTTACTGTAAACTCACACTTATACGTCTGGGTAAAGAAGATATTTTCAAAATAATTATATTATATTATTAACACGGAAAACTTAAGACATTTTTTTTTTTTTTGATAATTCATTCAACCACGTTAATTCTATTGTTCAATGAAACAATGAAATCTAAGTGAAAGCATTAGATTTCAATCCTTTCATGTACCTACTCGTAGTTAAGAAAAGCTCTAGCTCTGTATGGTGTCGGACGTAAAGAATAGCACCATCCCATATCTTCCCGTGGGTGTCGTAAGAGGCGACTAAGGGATTTGCCAGAGAATGGGCAGCAGCGTTCTCTGTGCTTTTGTAACAACCGTACTGCGATCGCCAACCCGCCTGCCAAGCGTGGCGATTATGGCAAAACCCCCCAAAATGTCAATATGGCGACACTTGGGGAGGCCTATGTCCAGCAGTGAAATGATAATGATGAGTTAAGAAAAAAACAAGCACACACAGCTCACAAAGTTTATATGTATTTTTAACCGACTTCAAAAAGGAGGAGGTTCTCAATTGGATTGGTATTTTTTTTCTTTCCACATCGACATGGAAATTAATCTCTATAAATCCCATGTAAAACCCTTGGCCCATAGATAACGCTATCGGATAGCGAATACTAACAAAACTTTCTATTTAAAACACTGTTTGTCTATGGTTTCCTTCTACTCCTACTGCGTGTAAGCGAAAGTGGTTTGAGAAAGAAAAGCATTTTTTTGGTGCTTTTTTATGGAGCTGAGTGATATTTTATCGTAGAGCACACTTGTGATCTCTTCAGTTCTGTAAATATTTAGTTTGTAGTTAAGAAATTAATGATAATCATAAGTAATAACTGTAAGAAAGATGCTACCCAATAGATACCCATATTATAAACTTTTGTTTTACACTACGGAAGTATTAAATAATAAATCATTCTTATTGATCAATTTAAAAAAAGATTCGAAGACATGTACTGAAATATTCTTCTTTACAAACAGTAGGTTGCTTCATCATTGCCAATGATCTGTTTGCCTCTTTGCTTCGGCCTTAGCCTTTCAGCATTAAAATATTGGCGTTCAAGTCTACCTGATAAACCAATATTGTATATAGGCACCGAATTTACATTAACTAAGTATATAAACGAGTTAGGAAATGCTTACTGGTTCATAACTTCACTAACTCTCGTAGCTAGCTAGGAAGTAATTGTTGAAAGCTTGTAAGCTTTCAGGCTTTATGATTTATAGCAGACAACTTTAAATAAGCGGAACAAGAACGAGGCTTTACACCAATGGTGTACAGTTTAGTTTATTCAGGATAATATTTCATTGTAATTTCTGTCTGTAAGCGCACAAGCTTGAGGAAAATGTCGTGAGGAAAGTTTTGAGTATGAATGAGGATGGGTATAAGAAGTAGAGGAAGACCAAAGAAATGATGGATGGACTGTGTGAAGGATGATATGGCAAGAACCTAAGACACACCTTCTGGTATCTCATGACGAAGAATAGAGAAGTATCGATGAAGAAGACATGCTGCACCGACCCCAAAGTAATTGGGAGAAGAGCAAGAGAATGATGAAGAGCACACGCTTATACTTGGCATAATTTTGTTTTATTTTGCAACCAATTGCAGCACGATGTACTTTTGATGCAGTATTTTAACTCATTACAAAATAAACAAAAAATCCTACCAATTACGTTTCCTAAAACGTGTTATTTAAACAAATTAAAAAGACAATGCGTGTGCGCATGCAGCCTTCACCGCTGCCCATCAGCCATCATCATCAGCCGCTAACGAAGACGCGTGGGAACCATTGTGTGGCCACATTACATGGGTCGAGGACCTGCCATGTGGAACACCCTCGCTGAGAAGTTGTGTTGTTTACAAAAGCATGAGCAGTGGCGGCATCTGTAACGACACAACATACTCACATCACTACTGATGTCAAAGTTATACATTAGGTAGGCATTGCTGTCCGCAAGTTTAGAACACCTGTACGTATACAACAGTCCGACAACTATCTTCTGATTAGCTCATCAGACAAAACACCCGTCTGGTCAGAGTATTCTCCTTTTTTAACGGTTTATAACGACGATGTTTACACCATGCTCCTCGTTCCTGTTCCTTATTAACATTAATATAATTTAATTAGCCTAGAATGTCCAGACAGGACTTAATATATCTTTAAGAGGCAGTAGGCTTTAAAAAACCACGTGGAACCAGTGCAAACAGAGCTCTATCATTAATAAATATATTATTTATTGAACATTTTATTTATTTACTTTTTATTATGAATGTGAGATCTTTTGGTAGCGCTATGGTGCAACGGTATGTTAAATGATTATGCTTATGCTTGTTGTATGAAAAATTGAAGACAATTTTACTTGATTCTTGTTTTAATACGTGTCACGGTCGCCAATAATAAGGTAGATAGATTATGCTTTAGTATTTGTGAAGACAGCAGAAAACCGAATTGTCTTTTCCATTGTTCTGATACAATGGAAAAGACAATTCGGTTTTCTGCTATCGGGTATTCCCCAGTAGCAGCCCGGAGCCTGGATTAGTGCCTGGTTGATGGAAAAAGGCTCACCCTCAATTACATGAGACTCACGTAGATATATCTCTGCCTAACTCTTGAGTAATTGCTAGCGTGGTATTCATTCCATTAAGTGACACGAGATTCCGAAGTAAGCACTCTCTCTCTCTATTGCTCGGCCTATCTCAGTCAAACAACGTCCCCTGCAGTCGGTGCGCACGCGTCACTTGGTTGCGCAACCGGTTGCTTACGAGAGAGGAGAATGATTAACCAGTTAACCACTCGCTCACGTAACCGCGGATGACCGGATGCGTTGCTACGGTATTGCCTTACGTCTGGCACGTGGTTCTTATCAGACATGGTGCTGCTATACGAAGTAGATGGATGAAAGGCTCCTGAAATAATGTTCACCATTCCTCATTATCATCATCATAACCAGTCAGTTCTCTGGACAGTGACTATATTACTTTCATTTCATTTTTGGCCATTCGTACAAGTCCATTTGCGGCAGAAAAGTAGTTCAATATTTTTTATGTTTAGTGATAGTGACAAGTCGTGTTCCAAGAATGATGAGATTGATGTTTAGGAAAGCTGAACATAAAATCTTATTCATACTAACTAGAAGATCTTGTTTCCAAATAATGGTAGGCGTAAATGTGGGTTACATACTTGTTTTACAGCCCTGCCCCGCCTCAAGCCAGAAGGGGGACAATCGTGTGTTTGACATAGATAGTATCTATGCCACATGTGTACAAGAAGTAATCGCATAAATCAATTGATATATTTCCATAAGATTGAAGTTCATGATAGGAAGTTGGTGACAGAACTTGCGAATTTGATGACCTTATGACAGTGAGCGGCAGTGGGCCAAAGTTATTCGAACTTTATGCCATCAAAATAAATATCCATAAATATGTCATATTAGGGGTTCAATTAGTTTGACTAAGAGCGATGACACCACTAGTATTATAGATAAAAACAAGTCGACTGAGAGAAGCAACTTTCTTTGGCAACGATAATCCTCAAATTACCTGAAATCTATGTTTTCAAACCTTTCTAAGTAAATCTTTGTTTTTAAACAACAACTAAATGAGGTAAGTATGAGTTTTAAACAAAGTTCAAGTGGTATCGTAGTACTACGAAGCAAGAATCAATAACACGAAAACCAGTTAAGCAAATCCAAAACGAATTCAATGCAATTAAACCGAATCTAAGCCAATAATCATTCAATGAGAAAGTTCCATGAAATTATGTTCGGCCAGTAGGCCAAGTCGCTAAACAAGGACAAGCATATGTGCTCGTGTACTAGTGTGAGAGGGACCGCTATATCCACATAATGGCGTTACGTAAGGTGTCAGGTTCGATTCTCGCGCGTTTAATCGTTTCTGCGAGGATAATGCGCGTTGCAAAATGTTTGGCTATGTTATGAAAGTTAGAAGAACATAAATGTCATTACGAGGCTCAGTTTATGATGAAGTTAAGTTAATGGTATATTAAGGAATGTCGTTACCTAATGTGGGGAAATTATGAGAGAGAACTATGTATTTCGAAGAATGTTTGCTATGTCATGTTTTACTTGGGAACTGTTTCGTCAGCGTGTGAATATTGCCTGCTAACGCATGAGTCTAAATCGACTTTTAAAGTCAGCTCAGCTCAGTTGTAGTCGTTATCTAATCACACTGCTTGGTAAACTGATCAGTGGTACCACTACAGCTCTCAAACTGAACACTCCTCTTGATTTATCCGGCTTTTCGACCCCTGCAACCAAAATTTTTCAGGCTAAGATCCTTTCTAAAAATCGTTATCTTTCGTTGTTCGTGACTTGTGATGTTTTTTGTCGAATACCATATGTAGGGATTGATAACAGAGTGCCTTATAGTTAAATAGCAATCGCTTTTTATAACGGTAATCGACACGCTTAGGAGACGAAGCTGCTCGGTAGCTTATACATAAATGTCAATCCAATACAAATTTGGCTTTTCCCACATCAATGCTTTGCTGATTTCAGGTATAACATTAAAGCAAAGACCGCTTCAATTTTATTTTGCGTTGGCCTATACTGCCAACTTTAAGTAATCCGCGGATTAAGCACAAACCGAGCGACAATTCGGCGGGTTTGCAGGTTCACTGTACTTTTGATGTCTAGTCCTCTTTTAGAAACTTCATTTAGGACCGTGAAACAGAAAGTCAGTAAAGACTCAAATAAGTATTAATTATTTGTTTCAACCAATCCAATGACTTGCATCTAGTGTAAATTAATGCTGGAGTTTTGGGTGACGTTTTACGGTGTTACCACACCTATCGATCGATCGTCGATCGATGGTAGAATGAGTTAGTCGACAGTCGATCGATACCTAGTAGAAACTATCGATCGACGTCGACTAATCCATTCCGCCATTGATCAATGGCATCGATCGACGGTCGATCGATTGGTGTGGTAACAAACTTTCGTTTTGCAATAAGGATCAGAGTCATCTATTTCACGACATTATAATATGGCAACATGTCGTTTGACGCAGAGAACAGCCATCTGAGAATTGCTTGTGAATGTGAAGTTGTGATAATATTACGCACTCGTATATATATGGCAAGGTTCCAAATGCGTATTCCTTTTGTTAATGTCAGAATGCAATATAGTAGTAAAATTATTTAAATTATGTTTAAAATTAAGTCATTTCAAATTAAAATAATAATATAAATTAAATCACTTTAATTTCAAATAAAAATGATAGTAATATGTTAGAGAAGGCAACGTTTTTGAGACATTATAGTGTAGTTTACATGAAACGTACCGTAAACAATAACTTCATTGCTCGTAAGTTGTAAATAAAATAATGCCAGTGATTAGAGTCGCTAGCTTTATTTAATGTAATAGGTGCAACCGTGCAAGTTGCCTGTATGGTTCACCGTGGTTCCACTCGTGTGAGCTTTTAAATTAAGTCATAAAGTCAGTCACATACTGCATTAATTGTGATGAAACATGTACCTAAATGAATAAAGTTCATTAATTAACAAAGGTACTTCTACTAGTGGTAATATGAAACATCCCAACATGATATAGACTAAATTAATGTCACACATTTTAGGCTATCATGTCATTTCAATCTATGTTAACTTTTGTAACTGACGGCACGGTTGGCGCAGTGGTTGAGCGATTGACCGCTGCGCTGCGTGTCGCGGGTTCGATCCCCGCACGAACAAATATTTGCAAGACCTACAGATAGTAGTTCCAGGTCTGTCTGTTTGTGTATGTGAGTTTAAATGTTTCTAAACGCACCCAAGATACAGGAGAAATTCCTAGTGCGGGGAAAGGTTATAAAAAATAACTGCTTTTAGACAGTAAATCATTCTCTATTTCTAATTAAACAATACACTTATTGAACTTGTATCAAGCTTTGACATATGATCATCCTTTGGTTCCCCAGCCTTTTGGAGCCTTTACGAGGAGTCGAAGCCACTTGCCCATTAGACATTGTGATCTGTATTATTATGGATAACCATTTTCATATCTCAAATTTGTAAATGCTAAACTTACGAAACATTATAATGACCGCTAAGTTTATCCTTTCAATAAATAATGCGTTTGAATATTAATAATATCGCGAAATCTTTTAAATAATTGTATTCATGGCCTATAACACAGTTAAATGTTACGACATGCGAAACTGCCTATTTTAAATGTAATTATTATAAGACGAAACTGTAAGGAACTTTGCGCACTAGAATGGTCACAAAAGGTACCACTGAGCATGAGGGCCTGGCCCCAATTCCCAGATAAGTTTTTTAATCGGATATTTCTCACTAACAAACTGGAGTATCGATTTGTGACGGTTGAAGGCAATAGGCTTACTCCCTCACATGGGCCTCAAACATAATCATCATCATCATCAGCCTATAATGTTCCCACAGCTGGGACATAGGCCTCCTCTCTATGAGAGGGAGTGGGCTATAATCCACCACGCGGGCCCAGTGCGGGTTGGTAGATGTCACATGTCTTCGACATTTTAGTTCTAGGACATGCCGGTTTCCTTACGATGTTTTCCTTTACCGTTTTTGAGAACATAATAGTTATAAATAAATAAATCATGTACAGAGACAAGATGTTGACAGAGAAAGCAATTTCCTTCTATTGTTTTTCAGTTACGAGTTAACTTAATGACACTGTAATGTCGCCAACGTTGTGCTCGACACGGGTCTGTTACGGTTACATAATTACTTTACATTTTGCGACTAAGCCAAAGTCTGCCTGTCTGAACCGAGTTTTTTTACCATACGTCACAGTTTTTGAGTGTGGTTGTGCCGTACGCTTGGAAGGCCAAAAAGTAATCGTGTATTAAGGTCGTTCTTTTTGTCACATAAACTTGTTTCTTACATTTAAAGTTCAAAGTATAATTCAAACATGTTTTTTCAAAAGTTTTAAATGTGACTTACATCTGCATGTATACGCTCAGGCCTTTTTCCCATAGGTGTAAGTAGAAACAACAGAACGCCACTACAGAACGTAGCATCCTCCATTCGCTACATCTTAGTTCTTCTTCTTCACGCAGCACTGCAAGGAATTGTCTAATTAAACATGAATAAAAACCACAATTTACAACAGAAACCAACAACGTTTTTGTTGTAAGATGTCGCGATCACATCATTCAGTTGTCACCGATCACTCGTTACAACCCTCATTAAAACCTACATGGTCATTAACCTATACGCCAGTGCACGCTCACCTTAACATTTCGACTTTACCCGTTGACCACCGGCGATGGTAACATTGCCAAATACCGACGTTTTCCGACCGCTACTAAGAAATATTAATTACCGCTATTACGTGAGATTACTGCGGCCTATTACCGGCCGACTGACAACTGGCAAGTGATGGTAGACGACCCCAGGGCAGTAAACGACCTTGTCGAGTTATGTAAGGTCAGTAAAAGTAGCATCTGCTGTGTAAAAGATTGGTTGCAGATTGAATCGTCAATAAGGCCTGATGTAAGAGTTTTTATTTTGACAATCTGTAATTGGTTTTTGTTCAGATTACCTAACTGGTTTTTAGCAGTCATGACTCATTGTGTATTTGGTAGGAAGTGCATAGTTAGCTGCAAAACTTCCAATTTCCTCATATTCATGCATTGTGACAAACTTTTCCGAACTTTGTTGAGCCAATTTCCAGTTTAACCAGAAGTGGTTGGTACCTTTCTGTGGCGACTCTACATGTAACTTGGTGATAAAGAGTAACTGCATGGCGTCGATAGTCCGGGGTCACAGGTCAACTGGTGTTCAAACATTTAAGATAAGAGACTTTCAAAGTTTAACTGCTAAGTTTGTCGGGTTCCTTCAGATTATATGTTGGCGAATTCTAATCCACTCATCATCATTTTCCTGCCTTTATTTCAATTTATTTGGGGTCTTCTTTTATACTTCTCTATATTTATCAACTATCATATTAAATCTATCTATTAAACCTAAGCGTTATCATTATCGTAATAACATAACAAATAATTATTATTCATGTTGTTTTGAAACCCAATTAAAGTTTCAAATTAGAAAATTAATACTGATTGATTATTAATTAATTCATAAAACAATTAAAACTAAAATAACAACAAATAATAAAAGGGCGTCAAAAACTCCTCCTCAACGCTGGCAGCTGGTAACGTGCCCAAAGGACTGGCGGCGTTGCCAGGTTGAATGACTATACTTCAGGCCCGAAGGCACCTAAGAAGCCGATTCCTACCGGCTTCCCTTTGGGAACAAGGCACTATATACGTAGTGTCTACTGTAGTCAAATAGTAAATTATGTACACATCTGTAGGTATCACATCACAGTATAGACATTGAATACACCGATGTTTTCAAACCTATGGATTGAAAACATTACAAAAATGCCAAAATTTTTAATGTCAACAAAGAAAGCTACATGTGGCGCCAGTAAGCCGATGCTCGGGTGTCAGAATTCAGAACTAAATTCGTATGGACGCGGACACGTGACTTCGCGGCTATCAGCACCGTTTTGTAGGAACTAGGTAAGCCGAAGTTTATCGAGTTACTACAAAGTTTCTATGTATAGAAAGCTAAATTAGAACCACTTTCCGATCTCCGATTGAGCTGAAATTTTGCACACACCTTTTGTTCTAAGAACAATACATTTTTATGACAGACATTACTTAATCCTGCAGCCAGGATTGTCTCCTCACGAGGGAACTCCTCAACGGTTAATAGCACAGATACGAAACTTTGCATTCGAGTTCATATTTGCTGTCTCATGCAGCCTGTAATTGCCATGCAGGCAAGCCTTTGCATGCGTTGGAGTTTATTCGAGGCCGTGACTAGTCTGGTGCGTGGCCACCAGACCACCGCCCCGTACGAGATCATGGGACGGATCACCGCACAGTATAGCCAAAGTATTACGATTTGTATCATGAACTCATCCTACCGCCAGGATCGTCCCCTCACGAAAGAACTCCTCAACGTTTAATAGCACAGATACGAAACTTTGCATACGAGTTAATATTTGATGGATAATCACGATTTGTATCATGAACTCATCCTACAGCCAGGATCGACTTCTCACGAGGGAACTCTTCAACGGTTAATAGCACAGACGTGAAAATTTGTATGAATGTTCATATTTGATGGATAAACATGAATTTTATCATGATCTAATCCTGCAGCCAGGATCGTCTTCTCACGAGGAAACTCTTCAACATTTAATAGCACAGACACGAAACTTTGCAAACGAGTTCAAATTTGATGGATATTCACGATTTGTATCATGAACTCATCCTACCGCCAGGATCGTCTCCTCACGGGGGAACTCCTCAACGGTTAATAGCACAGACATGAAACTTTGTATATATACCCGTTCACTTTTTATAAATAAACATAATTCCTATAGTTACCTCAAGCTTGTCGAGTGAATGGTAAATGCTTTAAAAACTAAACGCGACAAGCTTTTGTGAAAATTATCCTATATCGTTTTCATTTACTCAAAGATTTAATTTCTTCTTTTCAGTGCATCTTTATAAAAGCTTGTTTCAAAAAGGTTTTAATAACTAATATTTTTATTTGTTAATAGTTCCTGTGCATTTAATCGTTATAATACATAAGTTATGAAAAAAAATATTGAGTCAGGTCCTTAGAATTTTTTGGTATTTTTATCATGAGATACTGACGCCAAAATTAAAAATAGCGCCGAAGTGTGACGTAAATTTCTGGTATTTACGTCATGGGTGTCATTTTCGTGGTTTTCGGGTTCGCTGATGATCAAAACGAAAATAAAAAAAAATTAAAACAAAGTTTTAAATTCTCATTTTTTTCTTCGGCTTCCCCTTTCAATATTTTCACCCTTCGCCACTGCTATACTTAGCCTCTGGCCAAGGTAAAACCCAGCCCTTGGGTCACGGGAAGCGTCAACTAGGCATTTGGAAATTTCCTTAAAAAAGCTGTGAGCAGTCGGACCCCACGGCCCCAGAGTTTCAACCCCAAACGGCTCGAGAATATATTATAGTTACCACAAAGGTTACTATATTTACGCCGCTTGAGGTTCTCCGCAGCCGCAGCGGCAGCGCCTGTACAGCACGATAAGCTGAAATATAAGTAGAACAAAGATAATTCGTGTGCACTGCATATCCTTAACATCCTTTTAACGAATCTACTTCGTTCTTTAATATAACTATCATTAACTGCTACAATTTTAAGGCACTTTAAGGTAATCAGGGTACAAACAGATTGGTGTTGCCTTGTGTTGAGGGTCATGTACTCAGAATCAGACTTTCCCTTTTAATGCCAAAGTTTAAGCCTAAAATAGAACTGGGTTTTTTGGATTGTATTATGTTAACTGCATGCCTGCAAATAATATTTTAACAAAGCTTCAGCTGAGTCATCTCACGATCAGTGACAACTTATCACACAATGTGTTTCCGAGGATTTTGTTCTGGCACTTATTTTGGGTCTCTTCTTGTGTTATTTTTGCGTTAAAACTGCTGATTTGAACAAATTATAACTTATGATTTTGACTGACTTAAAAAATCTGTAGAGCAATCTAAGCTGTACCAGAGATATGCAAGTAAAACTAACGTAACTATAACTTGAAATTTATGAAACCATCTCGCCAGTGACATTGCTTTATTTTCCCTTCCTCATAAAATATACCTACTTTGTAGAAATAAATCAACATTCTCTTACCATGCCAGTTGGTTAAAACCACAGATTACCAAGTGTTGTAAGAACTTGAACCCGTGGTTGAACTCGAACGGTTCAGTCTCGGCAATCAAGCCTTACTCTGCCACACCGCGGTGCCGCCTTCGAAGCATTTACTTCCGTTTCATTAACTTCCGCGAAACGTCACTGCTGGTTATCAGCACTGCTTAATTATCTGTCACTTATTTAAACATCCCATAGGCTACTTTGAAGCTATCCTTCAAATGAGTTTGTTCACACTTTTTTGGTTTTGGCTACCTGCCCTTAACGGCTGGATTTGGTTGAAAGGCACAGGGATAAACCATGACTTCGTTTAAAACATGGGACAGTTCAATCTACACTTTTGAACGGCTGATCAAAAATCTTTGATTCTCGATAACAAGCACACTTCCCCTTATTACGTAATGTTCCTATGGAGTGAAAGCGTCAAGGATGGGGTCTTTGCCCCTAGTTCCCTTTCACGCCGTATTAACGCTTGCAATCATGTGCTCAGGGGTCATTATGGCGTAACGCCAGTCTATATGCTTCTCATTACAGCTGATTTAGTGGTACGATTTGTACGCGGCTTTCTTTTCTATGTGTTTCCTACTAGTTCGGTGGAGCAGGGTTTATCTTAAGAAAATTAAAAAAAATAGTAACTAAAGAGCATTCTGAATGTTATGATAAAGACGCAAATAGAGTCGATTACTTCGGTTTTGATTAATTCATTTATCAACATTACTAAATTAACAAATATCGCTGTGAAAAGTGCTAGAGGATTCATCATGAATAGCAATCGGATAACTTAATTAGAAGTTGTAACATTTATAAGAATATTCGCAAATGTTTTTTTTTTCATTTTTGACTGTGTTTTCAAAACTGTAATTTTTCATAAAAGGAAAAACTTAATCACATACACTTGGTATCAATTAAGCAATTGAACCGCCTAGTTAACTAACCGTTATTTATTACCTGCTGTAGTTGTTAGATAACAGTCGACCGCTAAGATACGGCTGCTTCCATAACTAATTCCAAATCAATTGATATTTGCTTTGTCGTAGAGTAAAGTATTATCAAATACAAACAGAGCTTCGATTACTTACTCATTACTAATGTGCGTAGTCATGATTACTTTGCAAAAATATCCTCCTAGGAAGTTATGAAGAGAGGTCGGTAACAGGTAGAGTTATTTTTGTACTTGCATCGAAATGTTGATATTAATATGGATCTCCCTTGCGTGTGCACATTGGAATTTTGCAACTTCGGACATCCGATGTCGGATAGTTTAAATTGTGTAAAAGTAAATAACTTTTTTATGTAATAAATCCCGGGTCTTTTCTGCTCTTTAAAATTAATCTCGGGATTTGAGGCATATCCACTTTATTATTTCGCTGTATGAAATCAGTGTAAGTACACAAATAACTCTACCTAACTCCGACCTCTGGTTATAAATAACACAACTTATCTTATTTGTGCGCATCAAAACTTTTGCAAATTCATCGTCACCATTCTCTTGCTCTTATCCCAATAAGTTTACGATCGGCGCAGCATGTCTACTTCTTCCATAATTCTCTACTAAATATTTGGACGGCAGAATTGGCGTAGCAGTGGCTGAGTGATGGGTTGCCCCGCTGCGTGTCCCAGGTTTTAATCCCGCACGAAAGATATATTTGGATGGCTTAAAAGTAGTTGTTCCGGGTCTAGATGTTTATGTATGTATGTGTGTTGAAATTTTTGTAAACGCACCCACGATATAGGATACATTCGATTGATCGATATGAATATGGTCTAATCAGCCACTCATACAGACAAGACTACAATACCAACCTACCATGCTGAACCTATATTGATCAAAATCCAAATAGAACAAAAAACTAACGACGTTAACAAAATCACCATAGTCAAATAGGGTCACGAAACGAAATATAACCTCATTCTTTGTGTCGACATCGGGTCGTTGAGCTCAACAAATATTTATTGTAGGTAAGTTCTTTTACTTGTACCTTCTAAATCGACATTCCGTTCCTACTGCTTGTTTTTTTTATGTTTAATTCCTGATAAGATAGTAATTGTGAAGAATCCGGAATCTAATTATATGAATCCCGCATTTTGTATTTTTTTAAGTGGACAGTTTTTTTTGTTTGTTCGGTGATTGTTAGTAGTTTAATGAGGTTCCTTTTTAAATATTCTCTGGAAAGGTGTCCTCTTACTGATTAAGATGTATTTGGAATGTTTATTTTATTTTAATGAGATTTACCTTTGTGTTAGTAACGTTGTCTCTATTTTATTACTATTATTAGTCAGACAATCCATTTGGAGATAATGTACTTCTACTTACTTAAAGTTTTTAAAACCCTAATGGGTTTTAAAAACATTAAGTAACGGTAACAGTAACATTATTTAACTTTTCTTATACCTAGAATTTCTTCTTTCTTGAATCTCACAGCTCTTTCATCATCATTTGTCTAACCTCCACAACCCAGTTACGTGTTAGCACTGGGCACAACTGGGTAATACGATACCCCTTGGTGAGACTGGTTGTCAGACTTTCGGGCCACTTACTACTTTTAACGACTGACAACAAAGATCTACAAATGACAGCCGGGTCCAACGGCGTGCTTTCCGAGGCACAAAAGAAACTCAGCATGTAAAGGGTGGTCACCTATTCACGCACCAGCCCAGGCAAGTGCAGCTTAACTTGAAGATCGACCAGAGTGGCTGTTACTATTTAGCCAGGCACTCCTCCTTCATCCATCACTTTATCTATGTAAATCCGAAGCTAGAGAGCCAATCCGAAAAAGTCTATTTAAATATCAATAACCAAAGAAATACCCGTATTAAACCACGAGGTCTCTTCGCTCACCATTTGCATCTTCTTCATCAGGCAAGATAGACGACAAGAAAACGCCATTCATATCAACACGGTGTCAAAGTCCTTTTATTCCTTTCACTCTTAGAAATCCTTCAACAATCTTGACCCTCACCCTCACCAATATCAAACAAGTATTGTAATACTAATGCACTGACGAACTAACCTCGCATTCCTCCATATATTTCGTTACTATTCGATCAAATCATTCGGCTCAGTGATGCGTTCATTTCGCTCTTCACCTTGTTCAACATAAGGTTATGGACGATTACTAAACTGCAGTTAGTTGTTTGGTAATTTAAGTGGCGAGTCTGATAGGATTGTTATCGAATTGATTAGTTGTAAATGTGGATTGCAGTTTGTTTGATAACAGTTTACGCATGAGCTTTGCTGGAAAATGAGTAGCATTATTTTAGATAGAATTTGTCCTTCTCAGAGTTCATTAATTTTCCCAATATAAAAAAGGGTGCGCTCCGGGAGTTCCGGCAGAAGTGAAAACTTGAATATTAACGTTGTGCATTTTTGATATTTTGGAATAGTTAGGGAATAATTTTGCACGAATTGCTTTAATTATGAGTATAAAAGTACTATAATTTATGTGGTAAAATACAATATTCATTTATTGCGCTATCGTACACAAACATGACAATTTATATTACTTTAAAAATTAAACACTTCAGAACTATTACAATCCATCTTACGAATTTTACCTCTTTGGAGAAACCAAAGGTTTTGTTTGTGTGACAGATGTCATAAAGTTAAAATTCTTTCGTAACCTAATGTCAATCCGTCTTACGAATTTTCCAGTTTCGGAAACCCAAACTCAATGACTGATTTCATAAAGTTCAAATTCCTTCGTAACCTAATGTCAATACAATCTGACGGTCACGTGTCCTGACGCGAGTTTAACATTTTTTACCCATCACAAAAGTGCACAACGCCGCTAAAGAAGTTTTCACTTCAAAAAAGCTTTTAAGAATTTCTTTTGACTCTAATCTATTTAAAATATATCTCAGTATCTCCAAGTGAATAGAAATCGGATATTTATAGTCACTGATAGATTCCACGGCGTTGCCAAGTGTTGTATATTGCTCAACTATCTTTCTTTATTTATTAAGAACAATAATGTTTGTCATTAAATCAACGTGACGCTATAAAAACGGTTTGCGAAATATTATACAATAATTACTAAGTGAAAGTAAACCTACCATTAAAATTAATTGTCTTGGCAATTCGGTAACGATCTGACGTCACTTTGCAAGTTTTAGCAATAATAGAGAGAAACATACAAACGGACTTATATCAGAACTACTGAATACAATATTTAATGTCAATCAGGCTATGTAGGTAGTATCTAGGACAACCCACGCCTGCAAGAAAACTCGACTAAGACTACGCGTTGAATGCTGATGCTTTCAATATAACTTTCATCAGCTCATTCACGGCAGCTCCACAAAACTCCCCAATGACTTATATTTCCTTATCCTTATACTCCTCAGATAAGTTACTTTGCTATGCAAATCAATGCAGACGTGAACATTGATGCTGATAGTTACAAAAAATGGAGATTTGCGTCAAACTGAACAAGTGTACAAAATGACGGTTTAGTCGAGTTAATATGCGTACCATACCCATATAGGAACAATAAATAATCCCAAATCTTGAAAAAAGAATGATGATTTTCGGAAAGTTAACCCCATATCGCACTCAACAAACAATAGTCCACCACAATTAAACCCAAGCTGCCCATAAACTAAACCAGTACGATGTCGCTCACACATGATCACGCCGGTGCGCTGGGGCCCGGGCAGAGAAAGTGCGTCCCAGTAGTGTTGTGAACGTGTTGCGCAAGAGCACGCTGTGACAATGTCGCGGCGCAAGACACGAGCGGTCAAGTTCAGTCCCAATTTCGTCCTATGTGAACAATTTGTGCTAGATTTGTATGAATAGCGCTGGTTACGTAAAAGATGTTTTGTTAGAATTTGTCCATGTTTCGCAATCAGTCCAATTCATTTGTCCATTTCGGTTGCAGAAGGTATTGATTACAGAATTTGTCTTTCTTTCTTTCTCTCCGTGTATAACATTTACCCATCAAAACTGTACCCTATTCTATTTAACTCTACCACCAACTTATTGCAATATTTCGTTGAGCTTTGACCCCAAACCACCTTGACCCCACCCGCTGCCGCTCATGACTTGCGCCGCCCCGCCACACGGGGATCCCGCTAACAAGCGCGCGCGCAACTTAAGGCGCAGTGAAACTTATTAGCACCTGTTATGTGCCGTTATTATTATTATTTACTTTTACTCTATGAGCCTCGCGCTAATGTTAATTGTATCTTACGTAATTCAGTGGCTGTTGTGCGCTACTTACTTCAAAATTGTATGTGTGTACGTTGGTTTATCGACGGTATTTTGATTTTCATAAGTTATTTGGGCACAAAAGTGAAAGTGATAAGAAACCATTGTTCTTTCTCATTGTTTTGCTCGGTTTCTTAGACAGTATCTCACATACGCACATGCGTCTCACGCGTTTTCTCCATGAGACGCAAACCACAGAATGCCCTGACCTACGATCCGGACCACCCCCACAAACTGCTTATGCTGCGTCCACGTTCACTCATTTGATAATAAATAAACGCTCACCGGTCGCAAGTACTACTCATCTGCCCCATGTGAAAAACATCACCAACTGTATTGATCTCTCTAAAATAAAATCGCGTCTTTAAAACATCAAAGAAAACAGAAGCTTTCACATTTGGGTGTCTGATAATATTTGATGGGTTTTCTCTTTTATCACTCAGAAGATAATGTGACTGAATCATTTCGAAAAAATGTCTTACTTTACATTAGTTGCTTTATTTATATTATTATGAATTAGATATTAGAGAGAGAGAATTAAACAGGTACTACATACATACTCATTCATACGACATGACTGTTCGAAATTCAAACAGCTGTCGATGACGCGTCACGTCGTCATTGCGTCAGCGCATCAGATAATCGGCGCGCGCGCAACTTGACCGTTACTATCGCCGATGTTGCCACACCTCCACTTGCACTGATTAGAAACCTCTTAATTATAACCTCCGTCACATGTTGGCACTCTCGTGAACTCTGTTAAAATCCGGAATCGAAAATCGAGCGGAAAGAGACCTTGGGACATTGAGATTTTGGCTACTTCCTCTTTATCGGTACCACTTATGTCTTAATGACCCAGATGGGTTTATGGTTTATGATAAAGAAAACCATTCATGTTCTTGTTTAAATAAAAAACTTGGTAAACTCAAACAGAAAAACTGACAATTAATAGGAATTATTTCTAAAAGAGTACGAAATAAAGTAAAAGTCGTTACGGATAGTCATAAACCCGTAAGATTGACAACCAGACCTACTTAGGGGTAACAGTGTTACTTTGTTACTGGATTCTAGAGATAAAACAGGCAGTCGCTCCACGTACAGTTCTGTATTCATCATTAGACTGAAAGGTAATCATAAAATAGTTGAAAAAAGGCTAGGCAGATGATGGTTGCTGAAAAAGTAAGAATTACAAAGTCAACACAACCATACTTTAACAAATCCGTGGAAACATCAAGTACCAAACATTATACCACTTTAACCAAATCGATTAAGCACAATGTCATTAAGCTGTCCTGAATATCCAGCAACTATTCAAAGTGCCAACTGCAGTGAACTGTGAGGAAACGTAATGCGAGCCCATCAGTTTCAACAGCACACAGAGGTCAGCACCGTCGCCCGCGCAGCATACCAAGTAGCAACTAGTTGCAATTGCAGGCGATTGCGAGTATTGCGACCAGTTGGGACATGGTACACTTAGAGATAGTACGTGAGATGCAAGTTGCGGTTGTCAGGCATGCGGTCTGACGGGGAAAAGGAAATGGTGAAATGTCAGTCGTATGATAGAGGGTCTGGTTAAGCAAGTTTTAGGACAACTGTGGTGAATATCTGTCTGTCTGTATATTACCTGTCCACACCTTAATGGTTGAACGGACTTCGATGAAATTTGGCACAAAGGTAGACCATGACTTAAGTTAGGACGCGAGGCTTTCTATCCCGGTTAGACACGCGGGAGAATCCGCGGGTTAAAGCTTAAAATGAAATCAAATCAAATATTTTATTTGTTGAACATAGGTAGGTCAGGTACAGATGTTGTAATTATTAATGAGCGCTATGTCAAGCCGTCATCGGCGTACAAATATTATAATGATACATACCTACATGCTGATTTAATTATCAAATAGTATAAAATAAAGAAAATTAAAAAATATAAAAAACAATATCATTATCACACATTATGTAATAAATGATACAAACATGCTGATTTAATTATCAAATAGTATAAAATAAAGAAAATTAAAAAATATAAAAACAATATTATTCTCACACATTATTACATAATTCAAATTCAAAATGTTAATAAAAAGAGGTAACTAGTTACTTAGATACATAAATTAAACTAGTACGTGTTTAAGAAGAGCAGTGAATCATCTTGTTAGATCCATTAGATCTTATTTGATCAACTAAAGCTTACTTAACTGCAGCCTCAACTTAAAGCTCGATTCACGTTCGTTATTTTACAACCCATTATAATTACAAATTATTGCATTTGTTACAAGGATAAATGAAAAGTACAAAGGCGAACTTAACAATTTAATTGGATTCTCTAACAGCAAATTTTTATCCACAACGATTGTAGGGCGCCGCCCACATTTTTATAAATATTGATTTACAACATTAGTTATGTATTTATAGTATGTAATATTAAATTGAGCTAACTTAGATAATTATTCGCCTGCATTTATACCAATTTATAAGCTTACTTACATGCTTTTCAAAACTCATCAGACCACACAAGACGGAAGTTCAGTCAGCAGCAATAATTAAAATTGTTTCAAAAACATATAAAGGGTTTTCTACCAGGAAATTTCAATTGATTGTGCAGTGTAGACGGTGCGGTCCACATTTTTATAAATCATGACTTCAAATATGATTTATGTATTAATATTACGAAATAATGTCGAAAAACTTTAAAATAAGGTTACTTTTAACTTTATAAGCTGCAATAAATTTCATTAGTGATCAACTGATCACATAACGCAAGGTCGCTTGTTTATTAGTGTTTTTTTTAATGGCATCTTGCAGTTCAGCCTCTGAGGCTGTCTTCTGCTAAACCGGACTATCCTCTGGATGCCTTGAAATTAAAGCCACAACAACACGCTAAGGGTACCCCCTGCGGGGTACGGGCCTCGGCGTAGGGCGTCGCTGGGGAAGGGCAGCAAAGGGAGAGGCAGGATCTGAGTGATTCCATTATTTAGGAGATGATTTATAACTACAGGGTCGGCTTCGCGGGCTGGCTTGAGCAAGGGTCGGGGGGAGTCGTGTACAGGGCCTAGGGTCAACGGGCCTCGACTTTGAGGCCGGAAAGACGGCGGTCTGTATTTGTGCTTTCGCTTTAAGGTACTGGTTTCCCTACTGCTTTCCTGTGATATCGGTGGTAAATAGGGTATGCCGTGGTCAGCGAATCCCACTAATAAGCGATAGTTCGTATCGGGCGGCAAAGTTATACAGGGTGTAACGGAAAGGGTATAAACATACTTAAGGGTATGCTACAGATACAGACCATCAAACTGAACATGTTTCTCCACAAAGAAACATCGTCATAGCGAAAAAATATCAGCTGCCCCATTTGGGTCGAATGGGTATTGAAATTTGGGGCAGCAGATAATTTTTTCGTTATTACGATGTTTGTTTGTGGAGAAACATGTTCAGTTTGATGGTCTGTAGCATACCCTTAAGTATGTTTATACCCTTTCCGTTACACCCCGTATATGATTATTAATGTATTATAAACCTTCAGGTATACACCTAGTGCAGCCGCTTAGTGTAGTAACTGTCACATAATGATGATGATCTAATGACATCTCTTGAGAAATAATATTTGATGTGAATATTGTGAGCTAATCCAGTCCATAATAAGTAGTTGTTTCTGCCGAAAAAGAAACAACTTAGTTCTAGTTACAAAATATAATAATTCTGATTAGGAAATTCATGAAAAATAAATTGGCGTATAATTTATATCTGGAATTTAGTCAGGTGTTCAAGTATAACTAACAAATTAAATAAAGTGTGTTTCAGTAAGAACCATATTAAGAAAATACTTTATCACTACGGATTCTCTTCACTGCTCTTCCTACCCAGATCGCGATAGAACTCTGAATCGGTTCATAACTTTTTTTTTTCAACCACAAACAGTTCTTTATATTTCGTACTAACTACATATTGTAGATTTTAGATGTATACAGACGTTCGCGGAGCTGAATCGGAATGAACCTTGTGGGGTCATCGACACGTGGCGACTATCGACTCACCTTGACATAGATCTCGATGCTATTCACTATTCCATTCTGACTGACTTGAGATTTTTACTGTGGCGTCTCTCGTGCATTCCCAGTTTTTATTTGTTTTGCCTTTTAATTGGAACGAGACAGGTTTATTTAGTGACGTATATTTTCTTCGAGTTTATAATCGAAGTTCCGAATGTTTTGTATATAGAAGAAGAACGATTTCTTACTATATCTACCTAGGTGCTATTAAACCACTAACTTCTGCTTCGTGATATTTCAAACTTGGTTGGTCATCCACAATAGGTACTACTGATATATTATAGTCATTCATGTGTACTTAGCGAGACCTTTTGGATATCCTACTCATATTTTTTTTTTGCTAATTATACTCGAAACCAGTCTTCATAGTGACAGAGTACGCAATTTAATTAACTAATTGTATGTTTTTTAATAAAACCCTATTCATATTCTTAAACATTAATAACATTTATTGGTAGACAGATAAGTCGCGCTACACAATTGTGTTTTAGATTATAATTTTTTCTATGGTTACCAATCTGTAGAAACTTTTAAGACACTTCATATTTTATCTAAACTAGTATTATAAAGAGGAAAGATTTGATTGTTTGTTTGTTTACATTGAATAGGTTCCGAAACTACTGGTCCGATTTGAAAAATTCTTTCAGTGGTATATAGCCCATTTATCGAGGAAGGCCACGCGGTATCATTACGCTACGACCAATAGGAGTGCAGCAGCAATGAAAAATTTTGCGAAAACGGGGAAAATGTGACGCAAACGAAGTTAAGCCGGACAGCTAGTTTACAAATATTTTTCAAAATACCCAGTTTTAGCCATAATTGCATTATACATACATGATTTTCAACATCCTAACTGAAAGGGAAAATCATTGAAAAACCGGCAACGGAAGTGAGAACCACTTTCCCTCTTAGCAATAGATCATCTGCTTGTGATACATAACAACGGATATTGTGATAATATCCGGCCTTTCTTGTTCACATTATGAACTAATCTTAAGATCAAGTTTGTACTTTATCTCACGGGAAGATAGTGCTTTATGGTACGCCTGCACTTATGCAAATGGGTCGGTGTACCTGTCTTTCACTGTCGTACTTTTGCCGGAATAGATAATATCCTTCCCAGTTATTGATCGTAACTTCAGCAGTAATGACAATAACAATTTGTTCGGGATGTAAAAATATATTTTGTTAAATTATTTCAAGAACAGAGAGAGTACTTCGCGCGATCACATTTGCTGTTTTGGTCGCTCGAAACACTCGTGCTAGCAAAAAATCTTGTGATAATCAGTGATCGGAGTAGGTAAATTGATTTTTGGTACTTGTATCATAAAGGCACACAGAAAGAATAACATGGATAAGCCTTTTTTGCGGAAAGTTATTCAGGTATTTCCGGATTCAATTAAATACTGTTAATGTTGGCAGTGATATTATTACTACTAAATTCAAAATTTTAAGGAAGGTATCAAAACTAAATGAATTAATTATTTATCTGTTGATTTTTTTTTTAATAATCAACCACTTCCGGTGGAATGTCCATATTAATATGTACGTTTCGGATCAATGACCCTAATTCAATCTACCTACTCCGATCACTGGTGATAATACAATACAAATGGCACGATTAATTGATCACCGGATAAAAAATAATAAGCAGGTATTGGTGCTTCCGGGGTAAACAAAAGATGACCTAAACATGACCGATTCTGACAATTAAATTGAGGTCAACGCTGGGTCAATGTAACGATTTACAACATGTGTTGATACGTCCGCGTTTATTTACTCCAATTTATTGTGGTCAATGGCAACATTTTGGACATTTATTTACGTGAATAAACAAAAAAGCTTCAAGACTATCAATTTAGTTAAGTTACTATGTTGCAAACCCTAGAACGGAGCTAGAACCTAGAAGACTGAATCGGTACTTCCATCAATATTCCCACGGATTTTATTATATAAACTTTAAATGGCATAACAACCCAAGGCTACACACTGTCATAACATACCGGGGCCCAAGGTTCCCTGTTACCCGCACTGCACTGAGCATAATGCACAAGATTGGAAAGCCCACAGCTGCAGCTGAGGTCAATCGCTCTGAAACTATAGGAAGCTAACTAGATCGGTTGCACACGTTGTAACACTTTGCATTACTGTCTGCGTGTACGCAAGTTTGCGCGTACAAAGTGGTACTTTGTACGTATTTACACGCTTTTCGCGACGTAGCCTATACGTCCAATTCTGAAGTTAGGCATCTATGTGCTCTCAAAGAACTTGTTATTTTTCAGCCAGCTTCCAAGCAATTAAGAAAGCTATAAACATTACATTTTCATCTTACGCATTTAGTCATTTTTAAAATATGTTTGTAAATGATGACAAGTCAGACTCGAAAGTACGTCCTTAATGTCAATAAAGACATGCTTATTTATTTTCCACTTATGCAGGAAGCGATATTTTGGAAAGTGTCGCCGTTAAACAAAAGGCTGTTGTATTCAAGGCAAGCGCAATAAGCCTTGTCTTTTATTGAAATAAATATGAAATCATGAAATGCCGGAACTACGGAGTTCGTCTTCATTGACACCTTGCTATATAACTTCATCTGATAGCTTGACCCTTTATTTTCAGATATATTTTTATTCCACGACATAACTGTAAAGAACTTGATTAAATTATGGGATCATTATATTGAAAATGGGCTTTTAACACGAATAGGTCCTTACAAATTGTGTTTTTGTTGCGAGGTCTACTGTGAGCCTGACTTGTTGATCTGACTAGTCACGAGGCCTACTGTTGAGCTTGTGATCTTGGGTCCAATTCCTCAAACAACAAAATTTCGGCGTCGATTATGAGCCAAATTAATGGCAATAGGTTCGCCCCCAATTGCATGGTACTTAGATATAACTGGCATTATAAGTGATATTTTTTTTAATTGTACGCGTTATTAATTGAATTGTTTCATCTTTTCCAGTGGAGGACGCGAGCGGACGCTACACGTCCATGTTCTACTGGGGCAACAACTACTGGACGGGGTCAGCAGAGCTGTGCGACATCCTCAACGAACAGCACACGCCTGTCAAGCAGCGCAACAGTAAGTAGTTCTTTCTTTATTATAATGTTGTCTTGTACGTCTAACAGTGAAGTTATACGTCCTGATAACGTGGCAGATAGTCATTCTTCATAAAACTTGATGCTTCACCAAAAATGAAAGCTTTTCTTATTTTGATATTTTACGCATCTTTATTTTAGCTTCTTAGCACGAAGTCGGATAAAAACGTTCGCAGTCACATCTCATGGAAATACGGTTTAGGTTTGGTTAACACTTGAATGTTAACCATGTCGTTGAGTGCTGTGCATTTCTTTATGTGACGAATTCACTGTACCTAAAACTGTTTGTGATTCATATTTATGTATGTTTTAGTGAGTAAGTCGTTGAAGTGCCATAAAAATAAACAAATAAGTCTAAACCGTGTTTCGCAATGGCACGATTTTCCATACGGAGCATTCTTGCTAGCTAAGTATTTTCTGTAAGATAACTAAAGCCTTTGCCCTCTGTAGTCAGACAGTACATTTGATCAAAAATAGCTTTGAATTAAAATAATCGAATCGGGGGCGTCGGCCACAGGTGCCTCGACCACTGGGGGCCTAAGCCACGGACCCTCTTTACCGGGCCAATCATGTCAGTATGTCACAGATGTCTTGCTGTAACAAAGACATTTCCTCCAAGTAGTTTATCAAATAGCTCTCTTGCAACTGCAACTACGTGTCAGTAGACGCGGAACTCAGTTAAATAGGCTTTATGTTGTGCCGCCAACTGGTTATCTTTGTCGGTACTTATGAGGTTAGCACGCGATGTGATCAGATAACCATGGTGGTTGTTACGTTTGTTTTGTTACGGAATTATAGGTAAAGATGTGGGCAAAGTTTTGAGCTAAAGCTAGCTAGGTTTCATCCCTCTGAGTCTTGCCAAAAGGGCCAATGATGTGTAAACTATTAATTTAATGATACTCACCGGCTCTAATTGTCTCGGCGCTTTTCTGGTTAGTCGCAACCTACCGCTTGGTTTACAGGATTTCAGCGGTGGGGAATACATAACAGACTTGGAACTTAATTAATTCTTGCCCGTATCCACACACTGTAGGGTTTTAAGTTTTTGAACTTAAAACAACACTTTTTTCAACCTTTTAAATGTTTAGACGTCGCTCGGCTGTATTATCATTTATATTATAAACAGTTGTTAAACGTTAAACCTAAACTGCTATCATATATAATATATACTATCAGTCTACTTGGGCGTTGATTATAATAATTGAACACATCGCGTACAGTAGTCATTAGCAGTATCAAATTGCCTGCAATTTAGCAACAAACGCCAAGATACCACGTTAAGCGAATAGTAATTAATTTCGTCAATACTTAGTGTTTGCAACAGTCTGCAATACTACGCGAATGGCTCCACGGAATATGGCGACACGGTCGACTCGAGTCTCAATCCTAATCGATATGCAGTATCGATACTAGACCACAGAGCTTATGTAATCGAGTAATGGTAGAAATTGTAGCTGTGAACCGTGGAAATAATGTGCTTTTTGTAGAAATGGAAATATTTATCGGTTGAATTTGGTGATTATTTTATTATGGGAATAGTTTATGGAGAAATTTCGTTTCTCGATTTGTTATGTAAAAGCAGTCAATAAGCAGATACAAATTATCCACAATTGTGATTCTTTTCCCATTTTGGTACTTGTACATTTTTTTAATAAAATAAAAATAAATAATAATACTAGATTGTTGATCCGTTTCCACTCATGGTCTTAATGTGTCTACTGGAAATATGGCTTCAAAACGTATTAGCAGTTGTTATTTGGACTAATTTTAAAAATAATTAATTTTACGATAGGTCGTTGTTTATCAGCTCTGGTTTCCCTTGTCCACCATAATTGAAACAGTTCATTGTTTACCAAAATAATAGAAGAAAGATAAATGGAAGAAACTACATGTTGCGCCTACCTCAACTACCTTATATAGGACAAGGGCTGGGAAATGATGATCATCATCATCATCAGCCTCTAATGTTCCCACTGCTGGGACACAGGCCTGTAATCTACCACGTGGGCCCAGTTCGGGTTGGTAGATGTCACATGTCTTCGAATAATTTTGTTCTAGGTCATGCCGGTTTTCTCACAATGTTTTCTTTCATCGTTGATATGAAATGATGATGCTCTGACTGAATTGGCAAAAATAACAAGAGCCACTTTCCCGCCATCCAACTGATGTGCCGCAACGTCTTGCGTCTTGCTCAAATATTAAATAAAGACTTTGTATGTCAGCTTGTCACCCGAACTAGTAAATCCTTACCTACAATTACGTGAACAAGCCATCCAATTATTATGAAACCTTCGTACAAAAACTGCCATAAACAACCATTTACAACAGTATTACCTCTCAACACTCAACACCCGCGCACTGCTCATTGTACTGGGTCAAGGGGTGTTGACTTACGTCACTTTCTACAAACAAGCGCGGCCTTGTCTCTTGCGCCCGCGCAACCAAGCAACAAACTTCCAAAAAACTCCAAAAACCGATGAATCAAAAGTAGGGCTGCGGGTAATTCAGTGATTGTAAATGCGATTTTTTGTAATCGTCTTCAGGGCAGATTGATATTGTTGGTACTTGGTAGTAAAGTTCTTGGATACAAATCGGTGAAGGTAAACCCCTTCAAAAGGTTTGTGTCCACCGATCCCAATATCATCGAAGCATTTTGCTCGGTGGAACTTATCACCACTTTTCTGCCCTTGTCCCACTGTACTTGGGGTCGGCACAACCCGTTTTTTTCTTACATGTTCCTCTGTAAGACGTCACGGCTTACAACATGCTCGGTTGAACTTGAAACTTATTTTATGCCCGTTTTGGCTGACTCTAAGAAACATCACAATGTAATGCCTAAATAAAAACGGTTATTTTGCACTGCGTCACCCAGCCCATAAGAGTATGTGTGGCGTTAGATTTAGTCAAAACAGGCACTAGTGTTCCGGAGCAGGTAACCTTCATGATGGTGATTCATATGAGCTTAAAGCAATAAAAGCAATCAAGATTGTGTAAATCTTGATATCAAAAACGCGGTTGCATTAAATTTCTGTTAAGATTAGAAGCAGACATGTGTTTTATTAAGTATATCAATTATAAAAATCTGAAAGTTGGATGTGGTATTACGTACGAATCATAGGTGCAACAGCCTGAACTTTTACCATTCTATCTCTTTACAAAAATCCTTTTAAACAGTAACTTATGCAATTCTTCATTTTTTATTATTCTGTTTAAAGTATAAACTATTACAATATTGGTGAAGTCATTTCATTATATGACGGTAGAAGAAGCAAATAATTGAATGCATTTATGAGACATTGCGCACAACATGACTGTCGCGCGCGTTGATGTCTTTTGTATAGCGCTGCGGATGCGCACATTTCATTGCGTAAAATAATATCGAATCCAGGTTTCTAGGTTTTAAGAACGTTGGTATGGAAACTAAATAGATTTATGAATGCAAAGTTCAATGATATTATGCGATTTCTTGGTTTTGCATAATGTGTTTAGACTCATTTTGCAATATACTTTAGTTTAGTGCGTAACATCGTTTTTGCGAAATTATTGATAATTTTTGCATGTTACATCAAGTTCTAGATAATAATTATTTTAAACGATTGGCGTCTTTAACTAGCTCTGAATTAAAGATGCTTGCACAACACATCACTAAATGCGTATAACGGTAATCAAACATAATTTAAAACTGTTCATTCTCATTACTTGATATGATATACATACATACTTTTACTGCTAAGTATATTAAGTGGCAAATTATTACTTCAAACCATAACATGATTCCGATGTTACCAAGATACTTGAAATAAATCCTATGATCATCGACTATAATTACTATTAATATCTATAAATATATATATTTAAATTACCTGTCACGTTGTTTGTCGGGAATGGACTCCTAAACTACTTAACAATTTTAATCAAATTTACACACCGTGTGCAATTTGATCCAACTTGAAAGATAGGATAGCTTACATCTCAATTTATAGTCGCAATGTTATTTTATTGCAAATTAAGTCACAATTATCTGTTAGCTCCAAACGATTCTAACAGATAGCGGTATCTGTTGACTGGATTGAGTAAGTATTCAATAGATGGCGCTGTATAGGACCGGAGCAGCAATGAAAAATATTGCGTAAACGGGGAAAATGTGACGAAGACGAAATTGCGCGGGACAGCTAGTAATTAATAATAACCAATACTCAACGTATATCGTTGTATTTCCAGCAACGACTCATTCGCACATCTTCAACGACTGGCGCGAGGACCTGTCGATGGTGGGCTCCGGGCCTCCCTTCGAGACCGCCTTCTACGTCGCCAAGATCACCGTCACCACCAACTTTACCGACATCGTCAAGAATGTAAGTCCCTGCAATAATGTTTGAGCATATCTTTAAGATAATGCTAGTCGGACCCAGGGTCAAGATGGTGATTCACATGAGAAACTCATACATTTCATATTATGTAAGTCATATACGACAAAGCTACCAATTCCATAGGTAAGCTACAACAATCTGTCAAATTTATTCAATGGATTTTCAACTTTATCTTTAAAGTATTAAAGTTCAAGGTTGATTGGGAAAATTTGACAGCTTCGGGTAGCTTAATGTGCTGGCGTCCGTGCAGATTTGCCGTTGCCCATCCAAACTGTAGTCAAAAATATGATTACTTAGGTTGCTAAAGAACAATATGTTGCTGGTCCCCCTTCTCGTCCGGATAACCCCTTCTTCTATCAAGCTTTATTTATCACGACTTTTATCTGGGTCAGCCTACATCTCATACAGCTGATAATAACGATATTGTTTCCCTCCAGCAACGCACCCTGCACCTGGGCATGTGCCTCCCCTACTCGTGCTCGCGTGCTGCCGTGTCCTCGTTGGTGGCTGCCGTACGCGCTCCGCTGCTGCATCACAAGATCATAGCAGTGCGCTCGCCGCAGCATGGCGGGTACAACTACCTGGCCGACCCCACCTTCCACGTGTTGCTGTAAGTTCCCATAGTGTGTTACCCCTAGTACACCTGTACACCAGCTGTTTAGCATTCCTGCTGCATCACAATTGCTCAAATAGAAGTACATCAAGGGACCTTCAAAAATCTTAGCCTGACATTTTCCGAATGCGGAATTTTTTTTCTTCGTATTCAGAAAATAAACTTAATTATCAATACATAAATCACTAGCTGTCCGGCTTAACTTCGTTTGCGTCACATTTTTCCCGTTTTCGCAACATTTTTCATTGCTGCTCCACTCCTATTAGTCATAGCGTGATGATATATATATATAGCCTATAATAGCCTTCCTCGTTAAATGGGCTATATACCACTGAAAGAATTTTTCAAATCGGACTAGTAGTTTCGGAGCCTATTCAATGCAAAAAAACAATCAACTCTTTTCTCTTTATAATATTAGTTTAGATCAAAATAACCTCTTCTGGGTTTAGCAACAGAACCAAGACAGTAGACAACTTACTCATTATGTATTGAACACTCGCTTTTGTAATAGCACATAACAGTATTGCGCCATAGAGGTCAAGTAGGAAGAGATAACATTACACGTTTATTTGTCTATGGCTAGCAAAAACAATCTGCTTGCGAAAATTCCTATTTGACTTAACAGTTATCATCGATTGCCTACTATACGTATCCTACTTCGTAAGAAAACCATAAGTACTCCAGCATCACGCCTGCCTTCCCGGAAGGGTTAGGCAGAGGGGACCTATGTGATCCACCTACATTTCACCAGTTTTGTCTTAGTCCCATATGATAAAGAGGGCAACCTCATTGCCAACAACCAGATACAAATCCTTTTCTGATAGACAAACTCAATCACAATTTTCCGGAGCTGGAAATCGGACCTCGACCTCATGCTCATCACTAGCGCTAGCAACCACTAGTTCAACGAATCTGTAAACTTCGCGGAATCAATATCACTAACATATACCTTACTTATTATTTGTTTTTGTCCACTTAAAGTCTGTCATTTCATAAGAAACGTTAAGAAATAACTCATTTATGTAACCAACGCAATCGAGTTAATAATGTATTAAAGCCGAGCATTCGCCATAAAATATTACCTTTCAATACATTTTGCAATGAATTGCAAAACTAGCTTCTTGTTGTTACTACGCCCGAAATCATTTTAGTGTTTTCCGGGATCAATAGAGACCGCTCGGCCCTAAATAATAGTAGTCCATCATCATCATCTGCCTAGCTTTTTCCCAAACTATCTTGGGGTCGGCTTCCAGTCTAACCGGATGCAGCTGAGTACCAGTATTTTACATGAAGCGACTGCCTATCTGACCTCCACAACCCAGTAACTAGGTAATACGATACTCCTTGGTAACACTGGATGTCAGACTTTTCTGACTACTCGTAACGACTGTCAAAGATCTACAAATGACAGCCGGGACCAACGGCTTAACGTGCTTTCCGAGGCACGGAGGAAACTCGATATGTAATTATGGTCACCCATCCACAAACCAACCTCGGCAAGCACGGCTTAACGTTTAAAGATCGACCTGGGCGGCTGTTATTATTTAGCCACGAGCTCCTCGAAAATAATAGCTAATAATAATAATAGCTCCTCCTAAATAATAGTAGTCCAAATACACATAATAAAAGGAACAGACCTATTCGTGTTAGTAAGGAACTATAGTGTTTCAAGACTTTTTTCAGTAAGAAAATGGATCTTGTTTTTAAAATCGACAGGGCCGTACCCTTTCTGAATGGGACTTCTTATACATGACAGTCGAAATGTGAGTGGCCAATTCAATGTGCCCTGGTGGTTAAGAGTATGTCATGCTCACTTAAATGTCACGCTGATGGTGGCGCGTGTGTAGGGTCATTTACTTCCCTTCACAATGGTTGAGTTGAATGAGGGCTGATCCATGCGTCATGTTCGTGAACGGGCGCCGTCAGTTGTGCCTGGTCATCTCTTAGTTGCCACGGCTTATTTCGAACTATTTATTTTATTTTTGAATTGTCTTCTTTTTGTTTTTACTGTGGACACTTTTAACGTGCACGTCTTGCTACTTCGTTCTCACATAATGTACCATCTCAACATGAATGATGTAACCAAAGTTTTAGTTACAAGCTAAGTACTGATTTGAAAGAGTGTCCATGGAGTTTCTTGCCCAGTCTTCTCCATAGAGATTTACGCTTTGGAATGTGCAACTACAGTACTTTTACAGTTATTATGTTTTGTGACTGGGACTGTAGCTTCATTTTTATTGTTGGACTATTCAAAAGTGCCTGTAACGGCCTACTTGAAATAATTGATTTTGATTGTTTGATTGCCTATACAGAAATGCCTCTGCCCTAACCCTTTGAGATAATATAAGCGTGATAATCATGATGTTAAGTTTAGTTTAAAAACTCATTCTGAGCAAAAACTTTGATGACTCATTTATAATCATTACGCGTTTAACATTAAATTATGAAATGGTTGACATTATGATATTTCCTAAGGCTTGCCTCAGCATGGCGGTTTATTCCACTTTCTACAAGCGTGTTTGTGTGTCAGGCATTCTCAGGATGACGTCACTCAGTTGTAGACTAGACGCGGCCAGACCTTTAAATGTGGTGCGACTGTCTTTATTACTTAGTTCATATAATTTCTTGGGCAATCTGGGGGGCGGGGATAATCTTGTTTTGCCAATGAGTTATGTTTTCTAATAAAAATAACAAAACGCTGATGGTTCTCATTTGTAACCGATTTATTTTCTTTAGACATCTCAAAACGGTAAATGCAATGAAAATTGTAAAGATCGTCATGCTTGGTATCCGGATGGTTGATCGCAGTTTTCTATTACCAGATAGAAGGTACTACCTACTTTGTGTACTGTATTTTATTTTGTTAGAATCACAGTATGCCACGCATTTTATGACATAGCTCCACCTTTTAATTTTACCCGAATGCTTCTTTGGTACCTACCTTATATGACTCGTATAGCCACATGAATAAGCCACACATGTGTTCCTTCGTAATTTGTTATGTTTTCACACACTGTTTTGTCACATAACGAGTACTAAACGAGCACTAACATCTAATTGCAAACTTGGTTGCAAGATGCATAATCATCTATTTACCAATCGAAAATTCTACACCAAAAGTAACAGTTCCTCATATTCGTCTACTTAACGAGCATAACTTTCAGTTGTGTTTAACTGCTGTCAAACTTTAAGCTAAAGTTAAGAGCGTTTACACCTTACTCCATTTCATACAAACTTTCAAGTCCTTATTTTCCGAAATGACGGAACCGATTTTAATGAAACTTAATACGCATAAGCAAGATACATAGGTCTAAAATCTTACTAAAAAACATTATCGAAATGCGTTTAAAAAAAACTTTAATGGGGAATTTCTGTTTCTATAGAAAATGTTTTTAGTAACTTTTTAGACCTATTTATGTATCCTGCTTATGCGTATGAAGTTTCATTAAAATCGGTACAGTCATTTCAGAAAATAAGGACTTGAAAGGTTGTATGAAACGGTGTAAGGTGTAAACGCTCTTAAGTGTGTCTAAAGCTAAATTTCAGTTGATTGTGCCCGTCAGGTAAGGAACGGTTAACAAAATAGTTATGACACCGGTAGTTATTTCAAACGGTTCCACCTTTGTTATTTACGTTGCAAAATTCCTGTGATTTGTGGATCGGTAACTGAGATGATAATAATTTTAATGGTTCCATAACCTGTCTGGTTTCTAATCGAAAATGTAGCTGTGTAGATGTGTTTATTAGTTGTCTTATAACATATCAAATTGGATGTAAATAAGCTAAACTTTTGTCTTACGGGATATCAAATTCATTGTCTACCCTTCGAGGCTTTGTTCTTGTTAACTTGTTGTGATGTAGTCAGGTCAACAAGATTATCTTATTGTTTTCTCTAAGCAGTTGCTTCAACAAAAAGAGACAAATGAGTAAATTGATGGACAGTGAACGAAAATGTTAAACATAATTGCAATTGCAATTTGTTGTCTTTCGTTTTTAGTACTACTTTCATACGTTCTTCTGTCTGTAAAACTAACAAATCCTTATTTCCAGCGCTGTATCCTGCCTGGTATCGATCCTGCTGATCGTAGCGACGATATACGACGTGAGGATAGGCAACGAAGTGCGCAGGCGCAGACAGCGAGCGGCCAACATGGCTGCCAACATCGCCAACGGTGGCACCCGCAGCGACCTGAAGCTCGACCTCAACGGACTTGACGACATCACTGTTGCTAATGGTAAGTTCCAGGTTCCAGGTTCCAATGGCAAGTCTTGGTCTCTTGGAGGAGCCAAGATCTCTTCATCTTCAGACTTTGACTTATCATTTAGAATTAGCCTATTTAAAGTCATTTGGGCTTAAAAATGCAAAAGCATTAATAGAAGTAGTTTATTATTGTAAACAAACACACTTTCGCTTTGCTACATAGTATAAAACAAAGTCTGTACGCTTAATAGGATTTTGAACTGCTTATTGTAGGCAAATCCATGTACAACGTGAACAATAACCTGGCAATGAGCAGCAACACTTCGGAGGAGCGTCTCACCGCGGAGACCATCTCCGCGGACGAACTCAAACTCAGTAAGTTGTAACTATGTCTAGACAATCCGGAAAGCGGCACGTTCCGGAACTAGCAGCACACGCACAGGTAGTATTTATTTTTCTTTTTGGCATGTAAATAATTTTACCCCGAATACATCCTATGTTAATTTCTCTAGAACTCTAATAAAATCTCTCCTGATCTTCAAATAATACCTAGATTGGTGTCTTAAAAATACTAAATAGCCAAGTAACTGCGTCCAAGTTGGATCCAGATGTTGGTTCAAACAACCAACTAAAAGTTGTAAGATGCTCATTTTTAATAACAAATATATCATTAGAAGACGAATACGATTTTAGAAGATCAACTAACTATTTCTCTTTTATTTTTGACTACTGACTATATAATAGTAGCCCCTCCTCCTATTTAGCAATTTTGAGCATGAAGGTAGGTCGGTCTAGGTGTTTACCCAACGTGTACATAAACGTGCAGTATCCAATTCTAGTTTAATTACACTTAAACCCTCAATTAACGCCTCATTAGCTTATTTGCTATCCAAAATAACCCTGTACATTGGATGTACACTTACCCCATGCATGCGGGCAAAGCAAATGCTTTGTGTGTTAACATTGTTAACTAAAGCCAACGCCTATAACTTCGAAAAGCAATAGTTCACGCAGCCATTTTAAGTTACTATGATATTGTTGCAGGCTTGTGGTCAGACCTGCTGCTCTCGTTCTCCATGAAAGCGAACATTCTGCAGATCTTCGACCAGACCGTGGGAACCGACACCGTGCCGGTGGTGCACGGCCTCAGGTCCTTCTCTATGATCTGGGTTATTTTCGGACACACTTGCATCGTTGTCTTCAAGGTAAGCTACCATTAGTAGATTCATGTACTGGCGTAAACAATACACTGCACGATCGAGCTTACTCGCCTACAAACACTACTCGGATCTTCTGTGGATATTGATTGATCTACTCACACTATTAAAATATAAATCATCTAAACTACTTGACTAAACTTTTACAATCCACGAAACTCCTATTACATACCTACTCGACTAAATTCTCACACTCTAAACTCGACTAACTAAACTGCACGTTTACCGACTCCCACACCTGACTTCTACTACCCACAACGTCTACTAACTACAAGACTATACTCTTTCACACTCTTCAAAGCTCTAAGCTACTTTTGAGTCCTTATTAAGATTGACGTTATATTATATATTTCAGTACGCTGACAACACAGCCCTGCGAGCCATCCTGGAGAAAAGCTTCTGGTTCCAGCTCATTATCAGCGCCGTGTACAGCGTTGACACGTTCTTCTGTCTCGGGTAAGTAATCTTTAGACAATAGGACTTAGTAATAGACTTGGCTCAATAAGTTAGCGCAGAAAGTTCCAATTTTTCTTCCCTACTAAACAAACCTAAACGCAGCCTGCGTACAGGTTGGGTTAATGCTCTTTTATAGGTATTAACCCTAGCGGACACCCACAATACGCCTAAGTTTTATTGCAGTATTGGAATTTCAACTCCTGGCGCTGAACCTTGCGTTAAATATCCAACGGTGCGCTTGTGTTGCCTAGTGTTAGTAAAAATCAACACCAGTCTAAGATCCCTCGAGTATTTCATGCTCTTGGAATCATTCTAGCACAGACCCACTCTATGCTGTTCACTATAGTAACATCCATGAAATGTGGTTTCCTAAGTGGCATGCTGGTGACGTTCCTGTACTTCCGCACGAAGACGAAGGGCAAGCTCGACCTGCTGGTGGAAGGACGCAGGAAGATCACCTCCGGGGTGCTGCAGTTCCTCGGACTTATAGGCTACAGATTTGCCCGGTAAATTTCTTGAATAAAATCTATAATAAAATTATCATCCTACCAGTTCCCTGCATCGCTTATCCAGATGCATTTCACGAACTTGTCAATGTGGTCAACTCTAGGCCTTGGTTTCTTTTGCTTATAATTATTAATTAATCTAAACATTCAGGTTTCTTGATGAAGTTTGAACCAACAACAAAAGTTTTAACTCCTCATTTGGTTCCAGACTGACGGCCCCATACCTATTCATCCTGGGAGTCGTGGAGGTGACGATGAAGTGGTTCGAGCACAACGCAGTGTTTGAGCCGCCTGCGAACGACTTCGACACCTGCCCCAAGTACTGGTGGAGGAACCTGCTCTACATCAACACCCTCTTCCCCGTAGAACAGATGGTGAACTTTTTGAAAGATATTTTTTGATGTTCCTTATATTTATAGCCCCCGTTGTTTCTTTATGAGATAGGTCGGGTAATAGCCGCCAGCAAAATAACTGGCCACCCCTAAAATGCGCCCATATCGTGAAGTTCATCAAATATCAGTGTAATAGAGATCGAGGAGTTCCGAGACAGTAAAGTCAATCAGAAACCCTCTTTCGCTTGGTACATCGTCCGTCAAAATATTGTGGTCACTATGCTAAACATGGATTATTGCCTTGAAGGCATAGCCACTGCTACTTCACAAAGTTGACACATATTAATTCAGTTATTATTGTATTACAGTGCATGTTATGGAGTTGGTACCTGTCGGACGACACTCAGTTCTACGCAGTCAGCGCTATCCTATTGATTCTTGCTACAAGGTAAGCTCGAAACTTTTCGACAATTATTTCGTTTATCAAACTCGAACCCTGACATCAGCAAATTTCGGAAATCGCCACAGCTAATCCACCTTGAGCAGGGGCTTAAACTGATATTATATGTATGGAGACCATTAGAAGGTATTTTTGAATGCCAAAATTAAACCGAATCTAATTGCTTCTTCTAAAAGAGTAGCGAAGAGGCAAAAGCTACAGTTTAAAAAAAAACACAGAGCATTAATAAAAATATTATACCATATAAAACCGTTCCCAAACCTAACTTCCTAATATTCTATAACACTTTACTCTCCATCCCCAGCCACTTCAAGCTGTCAGCCTCCTTAACGGGGGTGCTGTTCATCTCGTCCCTCTTCACGACGGGCTACGTCTCCTGGAGCAACGACCACATCCCCAACAGCGAGGACCCCTTCACGCAGTTCGACAAGGTGTACGAGAAGCCCTGGACCCGGCTCGGACCCTACCTCGTGGGCATGCTCACCGGCTGGATACTCTTCAAGACTAACTTGAAGATTAGGATGACCAGGGTGAGTGGTTACTTCATCAAATTGATTTGCTTCTCTTGGACTGATGCTAAGTGTTATTTAGCGGAGATCATTTTCAACTTGAAGTGCTTTTAAAGATATCCTAATAAAAGCTGATTATGTCACTATCGTGACCACCGTAGCCGCTATGGATGTCTATATTCTGTTTTATGACCCTTTTGTGATTCCCAGGTATGGGCATTAGTAGGCTGGGCAGTGTGCACGGCCACGCTACTGTTCCTGATCTTCGGACTGTACAAGACAGAGCTTGGTGTGCTCTCAGCCGCAGTGTACAGCGCGCTGTCGCACTCGCTGTGGGCCGGCTGCATAGGCTGGATCATCATCGCCTGTTCCACGGGACATGGAGGTAAGACACTACCTGAAATAATCTTCATCGAGAATCCCAGTTCTAGAGGAGATTCTTTTTAGGGTTCCGTACCCAAAGGGTCAAACGGGACCCTATTACTGAGACTTCGCTGTCCGTCCGTCCGTCCGTCCGTCCGTCCGTCCGTCTGTCACCAGGCTGTATCTCATGAACCGTGATAGTTAGCAAGATGAAATTTCTACAGATTATGTATTTCTGTTGACGCTATAACAACAAATAATAAAAAAAGAAAAAAATAAATATTTAAGGGGGGCTCCCATACAAAAAAGTCTTTTATTTTTTCGTTTTTATAAATAATGGTACGGAACCCTTCGTGCGCGAGACCGACTCGCACTTGGCCGGTTTTTTCGTATACTCATTACTAACACTGACTTTATCAATGGACTGACAGACTTCAAGAGATTTATTTTTTTGAGTTAGATGACAGGGCTCCCTGTTTCTTGCCTCCTCAAATTTGTATGGTCTTACAATTACGGATATTTATTTATGACGTATTTTCATAAAAATGTGATTGTTTCCCAGGTTGGGTGACTCCTCTGCTATCAGCGCCAGTGCTGTACCCGTTTTCCCGCGTGACGTACTGCGCGTACCTGGTACACCCGGTGGTGTTGCGCTACGTGGCCATGCACCTCACTCACCCCATCCATATGGGCGAGCTGTTCGTGGTGAGTACATGTACAGCAACCAACCTTGGAACTGCTTCAAACCTGCAGTGACAGCAAATCCTGCAGATATTGCCTGTGAACATCAATCGCAGCTTAATCAACCAAAGTGCATTTGCTGCTGAAACCTTAAGCTTCGAAAGAATTCTTTAGTGACTATCAGAGTGAAAAATTGGCCGAACTCCTGCCTGCCAGAAAAGATCAGAAAGTTGCCCAAAACAAGGGGTATACCCTTACATAATATTGTCACATTACCATTTCTAAGTTCGGGGAGAAGCCAAATATTTTCTAAACAGTTTGATCTCTTCCCCAGTTCATCCTGTTCCTGGGTCTGACACTGATATCGTACGCGTTGGCGTTCGTCATATCCGTGGCATTCGAGGCGCCGATAGTCACCATGCTGAAGATCGTCGCGCCGCAGCGGAAGCCCCACAGAGTGTGACCCACCCAACCCTAACTTAAGATACAGAGACTTTAACTGCCTTAGCCAGTGTTTCACCACCTTCAGATAGGATTCCGTTCGATTATCTGAAAGAAAATATCAAACAAATTAAGTTTATTTTTAATTTGGTCTGAAACCGTTTGGTCATTTTTGACTGATGGATAGTAGCTATCCGGAGGTTGTGAAACAGGGCCTTAGATCACTGCTGACCTACTAAAGGCGGATGGAATTAATTAGCTACATTACATTGCGCAGGTCTAATTGGCCCAAAATGTTTATATGCATTCCGCACCTGCGCAAGAGCCGTTACAAAATATTGTACAATCTTAACTGTCGTTGTAGGACGACTCTTCGCTACCTGATAGTTAGTGCGAATGTGATTTTAGTGTTCTTTTTGCCCGATTCCTAATTAAGATCCTATAAGGTTACTGATATCGGAAGGGTTAGACTTAGGTATAACTCATAGTACATCTATATTTTGCCAGTAACCTTTATGTGCCTGACTGTTTTTTTTTTAATATTCTAGATACTGACTTCTAATTTCAAAAGTAATAAAAAAAAAGAATTTGAATTAGGCAAGAGAGCCTCACATTCAACAAAGAGATTAATCATAATCCGTCGCTAATCGACTAGGAATCGGGCAGTAGTGTATAAAATAAGTTACATTCCATTGTATATTTTCTTAGATATAATATGTCTCGTAATAATTTCGCCTCGCGTGGAGGCAGTCTGACTGAACACTGTTGTGTAGTGTGTTGATTGTATTTACTGAGAATTGGTTATGAAAGATTATGTTAGGGTCTTGTAATTCAGAATTTATTCATCATGACAATTGAGCCAAGAGTTAAGTTAATAGAAAAACCGCATGCCCCGTTCTGCGTAATACTAAGGTAAAAGTACTTACTTAAATCGATATTTAGGATGATTCTCAACTTTCTTCTTGTATGGCCTCGATAGGCCTGTGATAAAATTATATCAAGAAGCAAATTCTAATGGAGTCATCAATAGTTAGTTCGGAGTATTCCATCCTTATATCAGAAACAGTTGGAAACGTCTAAACTCAAAGTTTAGTCAAAAGAAGTACCTATAGCTTTTTACGCGAGAGCAACCGAGCGAAAAAGTCTTTGTAATGAAAATCGAATGTGGTTAAATTCTGTTTATTACTCTTACAAAAACTAGTAACAAGATAAATACTCTGCTTAAATGAAATATTTTTCATAAAGTCCGGTTCACACCGTGTAGGTATAACGGTTGTATAGACTCGTAGTTATGTACATAATTGCTAGGCTTACAGTTTCTAGAAGCGTCGCGGTCGTGTGGACCGGCCCTAACTTGGCTTTAAATTGCTTGAGGTTCTTGTCTGATCTCTTCGCTTAGCTTTTTGATAGATTGAGTACCAGTCGAGCTGCAACAATAATCTCGGCTTTTTGGCTTCAAACGCCAACGTCATGCCATTACAAATAAATATTTCTTACTTTCACAATCTACAGCAACTTTGCAACCCAGCACATTTTCTACCCTAATCCTCATTATCTTTATTAAATAATGTCTTACGAACAAACATAATTAATATTATATTAAGATAACAATGTACATTTACCAATGTACCTAATCATGTAAATAGGCTGTAAATATAAATAGTTGTAAGTTTTTTACCGAATATTATAAATAAATAAATAAATAAAGAGTGTAAATAGACCCTTATGAAGCCGAAATACACTTGTTCTTGTCATTGCGATATTTTTTTTTCTTCTGAACCATACCTGGGAATCTTCTAGTTACTTAGATATTGGAGGTCAAAGTTCCAACCTTTCCACAAGTTTTTTTTTGAAACTGAAGTTCCGGACCACTGTACTATCTAATGCATCCATCAGCACAAAATTTTGAATGCGTTACATAGAGTTCTACGGTAAAACGTGATTTACCACACAAAAAAAATATCGTTTCCCAGCAACATTTTTGCGTAGAGTTACTTAGTGTGACGAACAGAATGCTTGGTTGACGGCTTCGTGAAGGTTTGCTTTACACCTTGCATAATTTTGATTACAAAATAAGTTGGTTCTTTTATTGCTGTTATGAAGCGCAGTCGGAGAGTCTTCGGAGGAGGCTGCAACATGGCATCTCTACTAGAAGAGAAAGTACCATCGATGCTAATAAAGTTACCAGCGTTGTTCCCGCAAAGTACAGCCACTGGGGAAGAATGAAGGCATTTAGATTCTTATCAGTTGTATTTACATAATGAAAATAGGCCATAAGAATGAAAAAGATGTAGATATAACCCAGTTCCGAATTTAGAACTTGATTTTGAGAACTTATCAAACTCTACTGTAGTATTATTTGAGGTGAATTTTTCAATGCAGCCTGCGAAGGTACCACCTTAAGTAATGCTAAGGGAGTTTTTGACAATCTCTAAACTTCCAACACACAAATTAGAAACCAGATGTGATACACCTTACATAGCAGCAGATTTGTCATTACTACCTAAAAAAACATGATTTAAAACATCAAGGTTGAGCTACAGATAATAGAATACTCACAATACACCACCAGAGTACAGTGCTGAGCCCACAGGTTGCAGCATGTAGCAGCAAAATGCCATAACTCAGACGGCTCAGTACAGCTATGGATGAACGGAGAACAATAATAATAGAATACTCACGATACACAAAGTAGTTGAGCACAGCGCTGAGCCCACAGACAGCAACATGGTCCGCGCTACTGCAGCATGTAGCAGCAACATGCCGTAGCTCAACCGACTTAGTGCTGCTATTGATGAGCGGGCTAGTATGCGGCGGAACACACCTGATAAAGAAATCATTTTTTTTTAACTACTAAATTTAGAAATGAAATTAGACATACAATAAGAGTTATAATGCAATGCTATGAACACACAAACCAAAAACCAAATAAATACACAAACAAACATTACACAGACAAGTACGAATAGCCATTTTTTAGGTTTTGATAATATTTCATGTAATCTCCTCTACTACTCGCCTCTCAGTTCTTCTCTGTTTATCAAGATATTTCCGAGACATAAGGCATCTTTCAAGCAGCAAACCGTCAAACAAATTAAAAGCATTGTAAACAAAACAAACTCTTACCAGCCATATTAGTGGTGCCCATCAAGACTGGCCACAATAGAGCAATGGGCCAGGTGAGGTGGAGCCACGCGGCCAGCCACGGCAGCCCCACCATCGGCACGGCCGACGACGTGAACATGAACGATAGCGACGCTATCCAGAGAAGAATGGATGTTACCTGGAAATAATTTGTTTTTTTTTTTTTGTTTTCATTAAAGCGTTTGACACTGTGAATGATACGGTACGGTCCAAAATACCAATCGACTAATTAAGACCAATAGCTATGGATAGATTTGAAACACATCTAAGTTTAAATGTGTTTAACTATTACTGTTGTTAAGTTAATAAATAGCGTTTACTACAATAATTGCAGGAGTTCCACGGGGATGTCTTTTAAAACTACTTTTATTTGAGTAGTTGGATCTTAGTAAATCATGTTATAGACGTGTCTTTTTTCTCATATTTGTTAGTGAACCTATTTTGTTTTACCTTCGAAACCTTCATTTTCCCATTCATCATGTGGATCAGCCAGCCTGTGAATACGCCCATGAAGTATGGAGAGACGCGCGCCCACGGGCGCTCGATGATAACTGCGTATGCTCCAAATGAGTTCGAAAATCTAAATGACGACGGCAAAAAAGTTTTGGAATAAAATTATAACCTCGTATTTGGACATGAGCTGCAGCTATTGTGTGTTATGCTTTAAGAATTATATGCATTCCGCTTTATTTAAATTAAATATCCAAAACGCGGTTAATCGAGCGAAAATAAGTATAATTATGACAAAACTAAACACAAGTCAACTGATCCGATTGGCTGTTAATAATTCAGTCAACCAATCAGTTGACGAGCTCTTGACAATTTTTCTGAAAAAAATTATTTGGTTGATTTTCGTTTCACAAACCAAGCTTAGATAACAAAATTATATTGTAAAAAACAAAATACAATGTAAACTCACAACTTCGCGTAGTCAAAGTAAGCAGCGCTCGCGTCAGCAATGGTGGCTGACAACATGGCGACGACCGTGAAGACGGCGGCAGCACGCGCGCGCATGCTCGAGGACGCGCTCGACGCACACAGCAGCGCACCCAACATATGCAGCTGAGTCTCCGTCGACAGGTACCACGAGATTTGCATGCACTAGTAACGAACAAAGACAAATGACGTGATGCCTATATTCCTTGAAATGGTTTTGCAGAGGAGTACCTTGTGCGAACTATGAGTACTACTACATTTCACCAGTTACGTTATGTCGGGGAAAGTGTAATTGGGTTTTTCCATCAGCTGGCTGGCTGGCTGCCTGCTGTTGCTGCTGCTAGCCACGTAGTCTGGAATTGTTCCCAGGGGGATCTAATAGGGGACTAGTCAGTTAGCACTAACAGGCATAAATTCAGGGTCCTAGCAGCTACTAAGAAACCCTGGATGGAAATCCTTATGTCATTTAGATGAACGACGTGGTGCTCAATAAATTAAACCTTTGTTTTAAGCTTTCATGGTTTATAACTAAACTTACACTGTAAATTACGGGTTGATCGGGAGCTCACAATAAACAATAATCACAGAAGATATCCCGCAAGTGACAGTGCGAGTTTAAAGTAAAACGAAGACACCACGTGACTTGAACACCTATAATCAAGTAAGCGTTAAAGACCTGTTCCTCAGCAGGATAAACAGTGGTAATGTAGAGGAGATTCCTCCAACCGTGCGCGCGACAGTTGTGCTCATCCCCATCGGGAAGAGCCAGGGTGGCGGTCTTGAAGGCAGACTGTGCTAACACCGCTGATAGGAGAATTGCGTACGCGTAGGATGGAAGTAACCTGGTGGAGAAAATCATATTTGAAGCTAATATTAGAAGTAATAAAATACCCAAGTACTATAAAGTCCCAAAACTGGTCTAGCTCGCTTTTATGCGCCGGCGCCGTTTTAATGGTCTGCAATTAAAAACCAAGAACTCTAAAATCATTTAGGTATATATTTTCAATCCAGATCCAATCATCAAAAAAAGTCAAAAATCTAGACGTCTTTAAAAGTCGGTAATTGCCATCTTTTAGACTTAACAAGCCAAACTGGAAACAGCAGCCTGTTATCTAGACGGTAGATAATTGCAAACGACTAACGACGAACCTGATGACCCTATTGGTGACGAAGCAGACAAACTGCAGCATCTGCCCGCAGGCGCCCTGGAAGCCCACCAGCTCCTTTACGCTGTACTGGCTCTTCAGGAAGAAGAAGTGGTGCGCACTGAAGAGACCGCTGGAAGACGATCATTGGTATTAGTTCAACAAATAGACATAATAATTCAGGCAATGTATTTTCAGGGTTATACACAAGTTGAGATGTCATCAGTGGCTTAAAATATTACCTAAATAGTTTACTAAGATAGTGTTACTATTACTAGTTGCCAGTGAGGCCCAAAATCAGCAGATAGTCTGTATCTAGTGGCTCAAAGGATTTTAATCACTGACAATTAATACTCGTAGTAATACAAATTAAAAATAATAAAAAGAAAGGAACTCGTTAGATGTTAGAATGTCTGTATTCAATTAAAGCTAATTTAGTAGATGTATAATATGTAAACTAGCTGCTGCCAGCGACTTCATTCGCATGGAAATTTTGATGTGTTTTTCAGGGATAAATTATACCTACATATAAACCTTGAATCATTATGTCTATTGATAAAAACCGCATCACAATCCGTTGCGTAGCTTAAAAGATCTAAGCGTACAGACGGCGGTAAGCGTTTTTTTATAGAATGTAGGAATTGAAACCAAGCATACCTAGTAAGCAAAAACAGAGTTAGTTACCTCACGTAAAACAATGTATCGAAGGCTATTGTTCCCGTGGCGATTATTAAATAAACATCGTTCTGTGTATTTATATTGCCAGAGAAATCTGCAAAAAAACACTACCATTACATACAGTCCATTAATCCTTAAAATTCTCAAGTTTGTGGCACATAATACGATTGTCAGTAGTTGTAAGCTTGGCAAAAAAGAACTTGATCGTTTTACCTGAGATATACTCAACTATAACTGCGACATGCACGAACATTATCCAGAACGTCGCCAACACTCTCATGACATGTATCAGCAACAGATCCTTGTTCGCCGTGTTCGTGTTGAAGATTCTCTTCCAGCAGTACGACAAAGAGAAGCACAGCAGCAGTCGGCAGAAGATGTTCTTCTTCTTGCTCTCTGTGCTTAGACTCGCGAACGAGTTGTACTTCTGTCGAGGGCACGGCGGCAGGTTGTCAAGCTGGCGCGGGTTGCTGCACTGCTTCCTATACTTGCCGCATCGCTTGCAGCTGCCCAATGTCTTTTCCGCACAATTCACGTCCAGCGTAATCGTGGGAGCTTTACACTTCACCAGACTCTCCACGGCCATGTAGTGCGAGCTCGCGTGTTCGACGCCAAGCGCCTCCGTCTCAGTCTTCGTTTCATTCTCTTGCTTCAATTCCCTGCCTCCTTTTCTATTTGGATCTGTGTTGTACTTTTCTAGATCGAATGTCATTGATTTACTGCCATACGGTAGACATTTCATCAGATCTAAATCTATGATCGTAGCGACTATGACCAAAACTACGAGGACTGTTGTGACGCATATCAGCAACACCCCGGCCCTGTCGGCCATGATGTCGTAGTGTCCCTGCACGCGCCGGACGCTGGTGATCCTCGCGATACGGGACGACGTTTTGTTTGTTTTCAAGTTGTCGTTGATCATGATGGAGAAGTTGATGACGGACGTGATGTCGCGAGGTGAGCACGAATACGGCATGCAGAGGCCTAAGGTTATGTCGGTGGACTGAAAAGGACAAAAATAAGAAATCTGCGATAGTTAAGATAACTTAGGCGTTTGTTTAGTGTCTTACCTTTATCATGTTGGACTTTGTGATGTTGAGTGTAACCCCTAAGGTGGTGTAAGCGAGCCGGTATGGCGGCCAGCTGTCGCCAACATTCTGTGGCCCGTCGTCATATTGCACCATCCAGCGCCACTCGTGGGTTTCTATTGCAAACTCACAATTAGTTGATGAAGTACTGATTCGTTAAACATAGTGATTTGGTTGATATTTACGTACCAACGTCAAAATATTTCGTCCTTGTTACCGGGCTGGTATCATCCTCGAAATCTTCTACTAATGCGCTTTTATTCGTGGTAATTGACAGTTCATCCTGAAAATGAGGAAAAATATTACAGGTAGATAATGATCGTGGGCAATATTATACCTTAATCATTTTGAAGTGTGCTCGTACCAAATCTTGACATTGTTCTTTTGATCCCAACCAAAACCGATTTCCCATGAAAAGTCCAGATCCATAGCGCCCTGATGCATCCAGAGCTGAAATCATATTAATTTATTTATACAATGAACTGAGCAGAGCTGGTTGGTGATTGTTTCCTATACAAATAAGTAGTTAACCTTGTAGTCCTCGCTACGAACTTAAGAAGTGGGAAAAGATGGAAGACTTTTGTAACTTGTAAAAATTAAAAAAAAAAAAGAAAATCCTGAATAGCAATGTCATCGCTGTGCTACGATAACATCTTTGATATCTAAATTTCGCACTGTTTCGTAACAGCTTCAGAGTCTAATGAGTGGGTTGGCGAGCGTTGGTGAATACTTATAATATCAGTAAAACCAAATATCTACTAATGAGTGGGTTGGCCAGCGTTGGTGAATACCTACTTATAATATCAGTAAAACCGAATATCTACCCAGCAACAGTCACACACGTAATTTCACCTCATGTGTTTTTCCAGCGCGAGATAACTCTCACTAAAGTCATGCTGTGTGGTCTCACGTCATCTCAGACTGTGCGTTGTAATAGAGTTAACTGTGTCTAGCTGCGTCTTCATGTACAACATACATACATGAAGGCGCAGCACAGACGATCACGCTATTTGGTATACAGGCAAAGATATAATTCATCTCTCCACTACAGTGCCAATATTTATTTTAGAATGAAGTGACTTGTTAACTTTATGGTACCTACACTTAATAGAGTTGAAAAGAGGAAGTCTGAACGTGGCACCGGTGACTGAAAAGTTTTGTGGTAATCGGTTGCCATGGTATGGCAAGTGATGCGGAAGAATGAGGAAAATGTCGTGAGGAATGTTTTGAGTTTAATGTGGATGCCTCTAAGAATAGCTCTAAACTTCAGAGTCGGATAAAATACTAGGTAGGTGCTACTTGATAAAGTTGTATGCTAGATAGATAGGGTATACCTACTAGCCGTGTAGAGTAGCTAACTAGCTAGTACCTAGTTAGCTGCTTGTTACCAATGTTATTCGTTCGACTGTACCTATATTATGTTGACACCGCGCGTGTTAGCGGCGTCGATTGCGTGCATAGTTTTCTTTTATTCTAGCTAATAATGCGCATAATTTTTGGTTCAATGCCTAGCCAGGATAGACAGATTTCGTTAAACACCGTATGATGAAGAGTGGTGAGTTGTTGGGGGAGCAAATTTTGGCAGTTCTTAGTGTTAAGCTATTGAGCTTAGGAAGAATTGTCAAAATTAATTAGGGATAGACAGACTGCTTGCAGACTGATGGCCTCAAACGCCGTAAAGTTCTGGTAAGCTCGCCCCCCGCAATGCGTTTGCCCTGGATGCGGTAGGCACTAGATTTCAAAAAACAGTCGTTGTGGGGCTTTCGTCTAGCACTTGGTGAGATTATAAAATGACTAAGTGATTCCAAATTGATCTATCTATGACCAAACGGTGATCTGAACAATGTTACGTAGGCATGTGGTTATAGATAGTAGTGAATCTACTCCCTGATTGTAGGAAACTGCTGGCAGGCACCTAGCGATTATTGAACCTCTCATTCAACAATCAGTTGTGTTACGTTTCGTTTACCGCACCGATTTGTTTACTCGTACATACCTAACATGTTCCTATAGTAAACAAATTATGTAACATTTGCGTCAATTTCCTATTCACAACAAATAGAGCTAGAACAATCGCTTTTACTATTGTTTTTGTTAAAAACAAACAACACATTGCTCATTATTGTAAAATGTTGTTATCTAAATTTACGCAACGTCCACTAATCATAATCGATTGCAGTAATAATGCGTTAATAAGACGAGCTACTTCAACGTGCAGTGAACTTGGTCGAGCGTTCACATCGCCACGAGCAATCGAAAGTTTGTATTGAATAGTGGACACGCCAGATTGCTAAAAACAGAATAAATGGGGATAGTGAGGAAATGGAATGGTGAACGTTGTAAATTATATTATATGTATCATGTTTGAGGAATCAAAATATGTAATTATTAGCACGCTCATCAAATAGGTACCCTTACTTGTTGCAACATCAAGTATGCACAGTCGGCATCAGAAGTCGGTTAACACTTATCAATATTATACCAAGTTTTCTGCTGATCAGTGTGATCTGATATACCTAATATTGTTTTGCGAATTTGTGTAACAATTGATAAAAATATTGTTAGGTATGTCTTTTACTAGTCTGTTAATATGAATCGGTCTAAAACTAAGACCTCTTATAATATTGGATATGTATAGCGACTCTCGTTATTGACCGTGCGTACTATCGTGGCTGCTACAAAGAAACTTATTGAAAAATCCCTGATAAATTGATAATCGATAGGTTGCTATTACGATTATCTAACAGCATAGAACCGTTGCGTTTTCGAACGTTTTTTTATTAGGGAAAGAACATTGCGTTGCATGTGTTGGCAACGTTTTTATTAGGACTTTATAAAATAGAATAAAACTTTATTGTACACCAAAATGAAACATAACGGGCTTACAAAACTGCTAATTTTGTGGTTACAACGGCGGTCGTATCGCCGATAGCGATATCTTCCAGACAACCTTTGGATGGACATTATAGTGTTGATCCAATAGGTAGGTAGTCTGAATTTCTAGTTGTATCCGTTCACAAACATTATACAATCTCAATGCAGACCCTGAATAAAATGATTTCTGTAACTATGCCAAGCAAATGTTTGTTCCGTACGAGAATGGAACCCGCGGTCATAGCACGGAAGCTACTGCTTCAAACGTGGTATCAATAGATTCCTAACATAAGTTGGAAAACTTTAGCAAAATGCATGTCTTGCCTTTAATTGACAAACACCAGCATACTTAAGTAGGTACCAAAGTATTTAAATCGCTAAGTGCACAACCTACTAAATGATTGGTTTGCATGTGCATAAAATTGCAATCACTTTCTTCAGGAAGACTGAAGTGTCCCACGCTATCTTTAATTTGATGAAATTATAAGGCAAGGTGAGTTCCGTAAACTAATAAGCGAGGAGTCAGACAGGAGTCAGTGACAATTTCAAAACTATAGGTAGGTATTTCATGCAGGGCAGACCTTTCAGTTCCTGTTCCGCACTTTGGATTTGTCAATTTTTTATTTTTGGTCTGGGCTGGAAGTACCTACCTAAGCCCTAGCCTTTTCTCAGCTTTGTTGAAAAATCTTAGTGTCCGACATAAGTTTCGGCTTAGCCCAAAATATGCCGAAGTTATATTATTTACTTTTAACCAATCACGAACTGAATATCTAAGGGTTATTAAAGCTTTGGTTCGGTTGTGTCGGTAGCAGATTAATCGGCATCGGCCATAAGTCGATCGACTTTAAAGATTATCTACAAAAATTAAAATATGAATTTACAACATCAACGAGTAAGAGTGTAACATACTTCAAGTTTACAGAACAATATAAATTAAGTATTCTCTTAGAAATTTGTACGTAGCTACCTAATACATAATGTATTAGATGTATCTGTTTTCTTTTCCATAACATCTTATTTACTGTATACTTATTGTCTTCATTATCTCATTGCGAGTGCCGGTAATTGGTACTCACCGTTGTATGCCCAAGCCTTGCCTTCCGTCAACTCTTTGAAAAAAATCCCAAGTTCCTCCCAGCACGTATGGTCGACCAAAATATGTATTCCATTTGTTATTTTAGGCCACACTACTGCCAAAAACGTCGGATCATAGATATTGAACAAGTTATCGAACACTTCGGGTCTCGCTGGACGGTTTCCAACTCTACTCAATTCCTTTTTTGTGTTTTGGCGCGACTTTCCGCATTCAGCCAAAACTATGAACAATAGGACACAACACACTTTTAACTTGAACATTTTGCTAGCACATATTATTTCGTATTTCTTTCTATATCGCGTATATGCGTGCGTGCTCTGTAGACACACGTTAACTAATGTTCAGTAACTGCAGGCAGTCGACTCGCGTTTAGGATTGTTTACAAGCAATCAATGCGAATTGTAAATAAACATACTACTACTAGCAAACGGCCATGCTTCTGGAACACAACGATTTAGAAGTCTCAACAACATATATTGTTGATCTTTGAAAACATGTCAGGTTATTTACTTAACAACTCATGACTTCACATGGATTGATCCAACGTTTGATTTTCCGATAACTGCTCAATTATTACTTTCTCTTTTAATCAAGATGAAGTAAGATGGATGGTGGAGTAATTATAACGGGGAATAAAAAGCAATTAGAACAATTATGTGGCGAGATGAATACAAACAAGCGGTGGTTCTCAGCGGACACTGTAGGCCGGTTTTGTAAGTGGACTCACATTAGTGAGGCAAATTACTGCGGAACTAATCGTTTATGCATGGTAAAGTCCATCAAATTAAACACATCAAGTCAACTTAATTTATAAAATCTTAAAAACGCCTGTGAACGTTTCAACTTTTGCTATTAGGATATTGTAAGGAGTTGGTTTGCCTACCGCCGTCGCCACGCCAGCCTCGCTACTATCGAGGCGATTCGACCGGTGCTCTAGGAATCGGTCGGGAGCAGGCACGGCCTCCCTGTCTTTTCGGGCGACGCATGTGTTCTCGGGGCATTGTTGCTTCGGGAAGTACCTGTGTCGCATAAACAGGGTTTATTCCCGGTCGTCCCCATCTCGTCGTTCCCACTGGGTACGAATGGGAAAAAAGTTTCATTCCTCCCCATTGGTGACGATTGGAACTTTTTATTTCCCACTCGTTCCGCTATAGACCGAGAGACATCAAAAAATTTTATATTCACCTAAAAAGCATAGTCGACGTAGCCCCTACGCGGGGCTCCTATTTCTGTCTGCAGGGTTTACAGTAACCTAACACGAAGGGAAAGTCGGGGAGCCGGACGCTCGGTGTTTTCATTACGTCCGCTGTCTGAAGGACACGGCGCGGCATACGCTGGCATAGTGTGTCCCATGGGAGGAGCCGCGCCGTGCTCTCCTAACAGAACTCGAAACAGTTTTGGCTGCCGGCGATTGCTCGTTCGATAGTCGGGAGCGCAGAGGCGTGGGAAGCGGTGATCTCCTTCTGTGAAACCGTCATTTCAGAGTACCTACGCTGCGGAACGTACCGGGCGTCGGTTAAGAGCGTTTATATCCTACGGAATTTCATACAAACTTTCAAGTCGTTATTTTCGGAAATGACTGAACAGATTTTAATGAAACTTCCTACGCATAAGGAGTATACATAGGTCTAAAAACTTACTAAAAACATTTTCGAAATGTCTTTTAAAAATGAAGATAATTGGAAATTTCTGTTTCTATAGATAATTAAAAATCGGTCTAATTTAGCTGTAACATTATTTAACGAAAATGTCTTTTAGTAACTTTTTAGACCTATGTAGGACGTTCATGAGAATTTTCTCCACAAGGAAACAAAAAAGAAGTTCGTTTGCGTACTCACCGAACTTATTATTATTCCATGGTTACCTAGTTACATGATCGTCATGCTCTGTTGCGCGCTCTAGCATGACGGTTCTGAGCGCTAAACGATAGGAGCATGGAAAATGAGATACCATGCTGCTAGCCAACGGCGGATCCAGGGGGGTCATGGGGGTCATGACCCCCCCCCCCCTGAGCTGGTTCCAGGACTTAGGTGGACCACTAATTGACCATAATGATTTTATTATATATTTTGCCACCATACAGATTTTATGTAACTACATACCTTGAATATTTAATTAATTTAACCGGACTGGCACTTCTCCACGTTCATAAAAAAGTACCCATTGACGTATATGACGTAATAACGCGTTTCGGGAGAAGACATAAAATAAAAATTGATTTTGTTATTTAAATACAGAGTGTTTGGTGCATAGTGTAGCCATTTGGAGTACGCCTCACAAGTGTGGGACCCTAGTTATAATATTTATGTAGACAGAATTGAAGGAATTCAGAAGCGGTTCCTACGTTTCTTGCAGTATAAAACTAGGAAATATACTCCCAATTATGGAGCGCGGTGCAAGCGATTTCATATCTTACCACTGTATGAGCGCAGACGCATTGCTGATGTGATATATTTATTTAAAATCGCAAATGGTTCTGTAGATTGCCCTGAGCTGTTAGGTAGTTTAGGATTGGTCACACACTGCAAAACGTTTCGCAAACCCAGTTTGTTGCATGTCCCTCATTGTAAGTCCGCGTACAGGCAGAATTCGTTTCTGATCCGTGCAAGCAGAAGTTTTAATAAACTCACTAGTGAACATGATTTGGATATTTTCAACACCAGTGTTTCTCGGCTCAAGCATTTATTAGTAGAAAGCTTTTTTACGGATAAGTGTAAGTAAATATCTTTTTACAACTTTGTGAATTCGCTAGAATTGTGAATCGAGTGACAAAAAAATAAATTCCAAATTAATATTTAGAAAAATATTTTTGCTAAATGATAACTGAAAAACTTATTAAAATCTGTTAAATCACTCTTACAAGGTCAAATCTGTCTCGTATCTCTCTTTTGGAGGGGAAGCTCAAAAAATAAAAAAAATGCGTTTTTAACATTTATTTAATAATTTTGTGCGACGATGTGTTCCCCAATGCGTGGATTGGTCGCGATGGCCCTATTGTATGGCCGGCACGTTCCCCAGACCTCCCCTAGACTTTTATGTCTGGAGACGTGCCAAAGAGCTGGTATACGTCACGGAGGTTCCTACTAGGGAGGTACTACTTCAAAAGGGCCATCGCGACCAATCCACGCATTGGAGAACACATCGTCAAACAAAATTATTAAATAAATGTTAAAAATGCTTTTTTTATTCTAGATTTTTATGGCATGTGGCACATCACTAGCAAGAGGATAGACTAGGTATAGAATCTCTGAGGGAGTAGGAACATCCCGGTTGCTTTTGTTTTTTTTTTAAGCCATGTAAATAGCTGTAACATGGACAGCTTTAATTGAAGTCCGAAACTTTACGAGTAAATTAAAAAAAAAACTAGATGGCTAATGTCACTAATTTTGAATTAAAGTCCTGGAATACAAGTAGACTCTGAATTTTAATTATTTTAAATTTGTATTTGAATGTAAAATTTTTGGGTATTTTTTAAATAAAACAATAAAAAGTCGATGAAAAAATCCACAGGCCATGAGAATTGTTTAGTAGAATTATATTATTATATGCGGTTAAGTGGGTCTGAAAGGATGGCAGATCACCCCCCCCCCCAGCCCCCCAGTCGACGATTTCAATTTGGCATATGATGCACCAAACACCCTGTATATGTATTTTGTCTGTTTCTATTTTGTTTGTTGGAAAGCCTTGTCGTACCACCTCTTCACTTTTGCGGAGTTTTGCGTCATACCCCTCGACATACCTCTAGCTGTTATGACAAATCAGTCACCACGGTTATGGAATATAAATAGGCTGCCTCATTCCGTGCGTGATAGTGCTTCTCTGGATGTCTTCAAGAGAAGATGGCAATATGTACGTGTATATGTACAAGTTATTATGTGTTAAGTTTTTCAAGTGTACAATAAAGAATAAATATTTTTAAGTACAGTACTAACGTACATTAATAAAATACCTACCTTTTACTTGTATCTATTGTTATCTAAATTAAATTATAAGTCCTTGACTTGACCACGACTATGTGACCCCCTCCTGGCGCCAAAGCTGGATCCGCCCTTGCTGCTAGCCCTGGCTGTGGCCGTTACAAATGATGCTTGCGAGACGGAACGCTCCTCTCGCTCTCCCGCCCGCCCGCTTTCGCCTGTCCGTCCGTAGTGTTAGGTGTGAACATAGTTTAATTAACTAGCGAAAGCTTCGCTCTTAGTTTATAGGTACGTATAGTTTTTCCCTCGGTTCGCTTCGTCCTGCCCAGCGAACTGGCCGGTCGCCCGCCAGCTCACTCGCTAGCTGGCGTTGTGGCTAGGTCGGTTGCCGTTTGGCGATGCCGTTTGGCGATGCCGTGGTGCTTAAGAGCAATAACAAGGAGACTGTTTCCAAGTTCCTAGCCATCTATCTCTGTTTTTTGATAGATGTGCATAATTATAGCTGAACCTGCATGGATTTTGATAGGTTTTCATTGTCTGCACAAAACTCGATCAAAATATGTTTAGTTCAGGTGCACGATCCATGTCGGGTGTGAAACCTCGTGCACAACTAATGGCATTACCGTCTTCATGTTCCGGCCGCACAAAACGATGATATTGTGTTAATTAAATGCAAATAAAAGGGAAATGCTCGCCGCAATTACTTTCTTTTGCTGGCGTCAATTACTTTCTTTAGGCGGAATTTAAATGAAACAGCATTTTAAATGTTAGTAATTACATTTATTACCTGTCAAAAAGACATTAGCTTACAATTATTTTATTCCATGTACTTAGTAAATACAATTAGCTAGATTTATTTCTTTATTACTGATACTGCAAATCATGTCACTGTAGTAGAAGTCTCTGATAGGGCGCTCTTCACACTCACACACACGAACATAGGAGGACGACGCACGACACTGGATCTTATGTCTTAACGAATATGGTTACATTTGCCGGAGCCGCTTGTTTGGCCGCTGGCCGTCGTTCATGAACCCACCCTGCTGAGCATCAAACTATTATTGCGATTAGAGAGTATTCAAACAAAAACAAGTTTAACTCAAAATAAAATCATTACAATATCCGGTCGTAAACAGATCAAACATCGATCTATAGCAAGACACACAGCTATGAGAGACAGAGACGGCGCTCTATAAAGACAGAGTTTTTTCTATAAGTCGATGTGCTACATTTACGGCAGGATACTGTACTAAGTATGTGCCAATGCTAGCTAGATACATTTTATCATCAAATAATAAAAATTGTACCATTTGGATACATGCAACCAAAAAGAAAAAAAAAAGGTATTTCTAAAAAATAAAAAAGCAAGCTTACATCTACGGGTATTAGTTGGTTGTGTGTAAATATGATTATTATTCCCTATCAACAATGTGTTATTAGTAAAGCCCTTTGGTTGTTTGTACGCACATGGCACAAGGATAGGCGCGGCATTACCTTGGACTTAACTGGTGTAATGTTTCTACAGGTAGTTCTGAAAAGAATGCACAGAATGTGTTAATGCAAAGAGAATTGCAGAGTTGGTGTGTGTTCTTTCAGTGTCTCGTCATTGTACTGCATTTCTTTGCACATCTTTCTATGCACTCGTTTCTATGAAATGGTTGTGAGCATGCAATGGAAAAAAAGCTTTCTTAAAAATTATTGCAAAAAAATACAGTTCGAAAGATGTCAACGTAATAATTTGTATAGTGGGAAGGTAAAAATATAGTACATATCTATGTGTTGACATCTACAACATGAAAACGACACTATAATACACCAAAGGTTCAACGGAAGCTCTGTACATTCAAGCTAAAAAGCAAATGCTATACAAAAACGGAAAACAAAAAAATAGACTAGTATTCGGTTGTTGGTTTGGACTGGAATCTTTTGCCAAATAATATAGTGGAGCTTATATAAAAGTGAAGCAGTGTCGCTAACATGCCGCAGAAAACAAAAAAAAAACGGGAGTTAGGCATAGAGTAGTAAGCAAATGGAGGCCCCGCTCTGAGCAAGAAGCATATTGTAGAAGTATGCATATTACTTAGAGTGAATTGCAAGTTGAAGAGGAGAGGTGATACGTGTTTACACACTCCATCACACATGGTACAGCTGCCACCATGTCTGATACAATTATGTATCTATAGGTGACTGATTTGAGCTTGACCATGTAAAACAGGTTTGACTTGACAACTTTGCTCTAGGCCCAAGCAAGAGTCTAGGGCGAATAGCCGTGACTGCAATCTACGATCTTCATTGACTTACTACTCTGCGAGGTAATTGCGTGACACACTCTCAATCCCAATTTAGACAATATAAGCTGATAGATAGCAATAGGTTACGAATTTACTCCAAAATCGTTCAGGTTGCGATAAGTGTTACGCAATTAGGGTGCGGGTAAGTATAGCTAGTTGTGGTGTGTGGGTGTGCATGCTTACCGGGCGGCCCATGAAGCCCTGCGGCGGCATGTACGTGTTGACGGGCGCGAAGCCGCCGCGCGGGAAGGCGCCGCCGCCGCGACCTCCGAACCCGCCGCGACCGCGGGCGCCTGCGGGGAAATTTACAACATTGTATCACGCTGTTAACATAATGCCTACGATATCAAGATCTAAATAGAAATACTTAACTATATTTTACAGAATTCTTAAAGATCAGCTTAAAATGTAAGTGATAAGCTTAGTCAGCGTTTCCACTACTGAAGCACAACCCTCCTCTTTGTAAAAGGAAGACGGCCGTCATTCATGATGCGCGCACAGCGCCTGCCACAATATCTAAGTAGTGTTTTCCTTGGATAAGTCAGTTTCCTCATGATATGCATGATTAGCAGATGTGAAGTTTAAAAGGATTGCAACATCCGCCGCGATGATAATGCTTGCTAGTTATTATTACGTCCTCACAAGTTCAAGCAATCTTTTTATTTTAAATGATTTATATTTTGTTTTAGTTTTACATTGATCTCATATATGTATAGAAACAACAAGAATAATGTACCCAAGATTGTGTAATCCCAACACGATTTAAAGGAGTGTCTATGGAGCTTCTTGCCAGTTCTTCTCTACTAAGATCTAGCTTCAACTCTCTAACTGACCGACTAATTCACAGTTCAAAAATGCCTCTAAATGGTTTAATTAAAGTAAATGCTTTGGGCATTAAGGGCGCAAAGTTCCAACACAGTACTATACCGTGTCCATGCAGTGACTACAGTAGGTGACTACGAGTACTACGACAACAGGTATAATGTGAGAAATGCAGACACCTCTGAAGTTACCTCTATAGTTGCCCCCCCTCGCGTTGAAGGAGCCGCCGCGAGCGCGGAAGTTGTTAGCGCGGTTGCTGTTGGGGCTGGCGTTGGTGTTGCTGTTCGCGTTGTTGCGGTTCTGCTGCTGGTTCGGGTGCTGCCGCTTGTTCTAAGGAAGATACAGGGACTTGCTCAATTTGATATCAATGCCTCTACTCCACTGTATGAGTATATTCAGACCCTCCCAAAAAAAACTCATCCATTATGTTGCACTATATTATCACTGTGCCAGTTTCCGTCTCAATAACTGATAGTTGAAGTTAATGATTAAAGCTACTCTGTATTTCAATAATCAAGTTTATGCTGGTGTTTGAACAGCTGACCGTTGTTTGACACACTGGTATGTGACAACAAGACAAAGGCGATGCTAAACCAATTTTCTAAAATTCGATACACCATTTCCACCACACATAAACTTGTGTCATCATCAGCTTACAGCAGTCCACTGCTGGACTTAAGGTCATTTAATTGCAGGCCACTTAGCTTGATTGTCAGCAACTGTTAACCAGTTGCCAACCTGTGGAGAACCTGAGGGTCTCCACTCAACTAAGTGACTAAACTTGTTCACATTCACTTAATAAAATTATATGAGTTGCACGTACATTATGGTTTACCTTGTTAACGTTGGCGGCGTTGTGCGCCTTCTGCTCGTCCTCGTCGCGGTACTTGGACACGGTCACGAGGAAGCCGTTGATGCGCAGCTCGCGGTCCAGCTTCAGCGCCTTGTCCACGCAGTCCTTGTCTTGGAATGTTACTCTCACTGTGGGACAAAAATGTTCACAATTGATATTATTTATCATCGTCCTAGGAGACTTGATTCACTATAGGGCCTCTCTTTGCCTGTGCTTAACTCTGTCTTGTATAAACTTACGCCATATTACCATGGCGCTACGAACAACTAAAGAATGCTACCTGCTTCGCTCACGTTCATTCATCGCTCAGACTCACACACCAGTTGCGAGTATTACGCGCTCGACTTTCCTGAAGTCAGTGGGCCATTAGCTTTTATTAATATCATCATCATAATATCCATAACCTGATTCTATTTACTGCAGCACCTCTCTTGGATTTTGCCCGATTTGATCATTCATATAGACTATTTACAAATATATTTATGGCAAACAAAGCGACGAAAAGTAATGGTAATTAATAAGTCTTTCATAAGAAACCTTAGACCCTGCTGGAAAAATAAGACATCTTCTGTGTTGCTTCTAGCGCAAAGAATTATTTAACCTTACTACGTGAACTTCGACAAGATAGGCAAGATAAGCAAGTAGGCAGCCTCCCTCCCCGTTTGTGCACCCCACGTGGCCTTTCCCGACTAACCCCTAAATGCCGCGGGCGGGACTGGCCCGCCCTACTTCCTATAGCGAAAAGTTAATAAGATTACTTTCTGCTTTTACGCAAGATTTGTTCCGAAAGCTTGTACCACAAGTTACTTCTGTAAATCTTATAATACAGTAAAGTCAGTTTTCTGCAAGTATTACTATTTATAACAGTGTCAATTAGTTAGCAATACAAAAAATATACGCTTCGAATTGAGAATTACTTTTTTAACGTAGCGTCGGTTAAAAATATCATTGGACTCCGTGCCACGTGTTCGCCGGAAGGGGTCAAATATTATATTGACGATTCAATACGACACGCTAGGCGTTACCTTGTCCACATGTGCGATGACTAATAGCAGACTATCAATCAATTAACCGTTTTCGCTATCAGAGAAATAACTCCATGCTTGTTTAGATATTACTTAGATTGATTTTACGCGTCTGTTCTACAAATCTACAGCTAGATGAACAAAATCACCCCAACGCAACGGCGACCCTCGAATTCACAGACGTGGGGAGATGACAGACATACGTACGTATAACAGAAATACGACTATGGGGCGGAACACTATGTTTATCCATTTCGCTCGCTTCGGCGAGGAACTACTGAACTGGTTTAAGTATTTTGCCAAATGTAGTTGAGAAGCGACATAATTAATTAACAGTAATTTTCCTTCCTTGAAATCAAAGGTTTAAAACGCGGGGCACGGCTTCTTTTTATAATTGCCAGATTGACGAAAAAACAATGCTACACCGGACATTGAACTCCGATAAAATCTTTGTTTTTTTTTTTAAGGATTCGCATGACAACAAGTTACGAGCCGTCACTAGTTTGACATGGTTACGTAACTCATTCAAGTAGGTACCACTTTGTACTCGAGCAGTGGACCTTGAAAACTATCGTAAACCCGTAATATGGTCGGTAAACGTAGCACGCCTTAAATTGCATTTGACGTATTTAATCATAATGGCGGGTCAATTTATAGTTTTATCTTTCTTTTTATCAGACTACTACATACGAGTAGGTCAATCATTGTATTTGCTAATCAATGTTATTAATTTTAGAAAATCTAATAATGTGCAAATTATCAAAGATATCGTTGCAACTAGACCGACGGACGCTACAACGCGATAAGAGCTTGTAGCTATAATACAGTTTCCCCTCGTGTTGGGGAGCTAACCCTCTAGTTAGCATGCCCATTTGCATATTCTACTGTGCACACAACATGGATGCCAATCGTATAATAAATCAATAGACGAAGCATGGCGGCGCGGCGCCGCGGTTTGCTCTCAACAGCAGCGCGTCCACGGGAAACGTCAATAAATTCTCGATGTACTACGTAGTACACATTGAGTGGTGTTCCTTGAGTACGGTATGAATAGAAGTGGTTAGGGGCGAACCCTCCTTGCTCCTAAGATGCGAAGGACCCACACAATGAGAATCTAACAAAAGATTACAAGTGCGCGTTCACTTGTAATCTTTTAAGATTTTCAATAAGCAGGTTTTTTATTGTAAGAATATTTCACAACAAAATAAACAGGTGGCATAAACGCGGCGAGTTGCGTTGTGCATTGGAACATTTGCGCGTAGCACGAGTACGGGGCAGTTAATCAATATTTTTTCTCCCGCGCCGCCCTTCACCCTTCTATCACTCTCCCCTTCTGTAGCGCTAATGTCGAAGCCGTTTTATTGTGCGGGGGGTCGTTACCCCAGAGCACACTGACGAAGCGGACACCGGGATGTTACTCGGCCCCCCCCCGATCGCAGCCTCGACATTTACAATTGGGGTATAGTGAGGAGAGTATTAGCTTTTTTATGTCAGATATTTCGTAGTTTTTTTCTTTAGATTTCTATAGTCTATGCTTCATCCGCTTTTTATAGGAAAAAATGTCAATTAGCAAGTTTTACGTGCTACGCACAACTACAAAAACAATATTGCGTAGAACTTAAAAATTCTGGATTTTTATTTTCACCCTCATTTGCATAATTTTTTAGTTACCTGTTTATGGAATAATAATGAATATTTTTCTCCCGAAAACGGTGTGGGTCGCTAGTCCGCTACCGCTAGAAGTAACTTAAGGACAAAAGAAGTAAGAGGCCTATTAAAAAATGTATAGCTAAAAAAGTAACTTACGTATTTTGTACTTGGTCTTGCTGAACTCGTGTATGTGTGCGACGTCGCCGCACTGCGAGAACAGAAGCTTCACGTACTCCGTACTAGCCTCGTACGGGACGCCCACCAGAACCGCGGTCTCGGCGCGGGACTCCACAGACACCGTGATCTTGCTGCCGTCGATCACCGTGCCTTCCTCGGACAGGGCCTGCGTTTGAGCACAGCCGTTTGAGATTGAAGAGAGAGATAATTTGACGGCGTTATCTGTGGTAGACGCGGCGACATTTCAAGCTATATATTTCCAGTATAACATGGCCTCGCTTTCTATAGATTTCCCGTACAATGAGAGATCCGCTTAAACTGGTTTTGTTTAGCTTGATAAGTCGTCGTGCGTACAATAACGGACCGTTCCCGCTGACGAAAATTTAATTAGAACATGTTGAATCTCTATTTCTTTTTTATGATCTCATAAGTATTTTTTTGTTTCGACAGTAGGAATGCTCAGAAAGAGAAATGTATTGATTAGCAAATTGGAATGATTGTGATTGGATATACGAAAAACTTATTCAAACACTGAATTTGCTAATCAATTCGGTTTCCTGACGGTAAATGATGTGTAGAGGATCTAGAATGGGATGAGAATTGTCTCATCTTTGTGTCTCCAGCTGTGTTTGCATTGTAGTTTTTTTTTGTTGTCTAAGTGTAAATAAAAGAATAAAAAATAGCAGGACTGTGCTAGACAGATTACATGAAGATTGCAACGCATAAATACTAAGTTTCGATCTTAAATACGAGCCTTAGTATTTTTTTAGCCATGTGCACAACATTGAAACTTAGGAAACGTCGATCAGAGAACTACGCAAAAAGTTTATTTTGCTATCACAGACTGTGTAGTAAACTACACCACAGTATGTTCCGGCTATAACGACGAGTAAATATAGAACTAATAAACGATCCCTACTTCTGCATTCGACACAAGCCCCCAGATAAATAAATAAGCTCCATTTACAAGACATTCTTCGGATGTCGCGACAAGTCTACTTCCTTGTGATATTTCTTGTTGACTAATACACGGGAAATGAACTGGTGTGCTCTGCGAATATGTAGAACGGTGTATGTTGGTAGCAAACTATACCTGAGCGCCCTTCTTCTTTAAAACAGGGTTCAGGTAATGAAGGGTAGGTAAAAGTAGTTTGAAATTGCGACCGTCTCAAAATGATTCAAAAGTAAATTCAAAAAAATGTTTTGCATGAAACTAGCTGTTGCAGATTTCTAAACATTAACCGTAGATTGTATGTGTGTCTCTACTGAATTATCCCGAAAAGAACTGGGGGTCTACTCTCTTTCTCCGAAACGTAACTTCGGCAACGAACGAAAATTAAACGTAGTTACGTTTGTGACCTTATTCTATATCATTTGCGGACGCACACAATAACATTTAATACATTCGTTCACGTTAATTGTCTGTGAATTCGAACTTCTTGTGTGCGTCCGCAAACGATATAGATTCGGGTCACAAACGTAACTACGTTTAATTTTCGTTCGTTGCCGAAGTTACGTTTCGGAGAAAGAGAGTAGACCCCCAGATACCGAAACAATATTAAAAAGGTCCCGAATACGGAAACTTATATCACGTAGTAATAAAAACGCGTGTATACTTCGAAAGCAAACATTTCGCCGGCGCCAACAGTTGGCATGGCAACGTGCGAGGCAGGCAGAATGTTTAGTCTGTCGGAGCGCGAGCGTGCTGCGGCCTCTCGCTATGGACTTACACAATATATTTAGCATGGTACCGCTCTGCAATACATCTGGAGCTGTACTTACCAGCAAGGATGTGCAGTGAGCTTCATTGGTTACAGTGTAATGTGGTGAGCATTACTGTTTAATTATTTAATTTTCAGGTATAATTAAAGACTTGTTTTAATTACTTTAAAATTGGAAGCCAGAAATAAATAATTGATAAAAAAAGCCTAACCTAAATAAGGTTAATTTATAGAGTTTATCAAGCGTAACTGTAGAGTTCTGTATGTAACAATAAACTGCTGCACACATAACTATGATGATATGCCTGACACCTGAAGCCCACTGCAACACACCTGAAACTTACCATCTGCAGCTGCAAGTACACACAAAGACATGTCACAAAGGGGCATGAGCATAGTCATGCTGATCTACTATGTCACATTATGTCAATCAGTAACTTTGAGCTCTACTTCGTTAACACAAAGCTGCCAAACAGATGCATCAATTGAAGAAGACCAGCCTGTTCTAACATTCAAATAGTCACTCAGTCAGCTCATGACTGAGTAAAGTAGCAACATTTCTGGACATACATAATTTGGAAAAAAAAAATTGTCTTAGCCATAAGTACAGCCTCTTTCAGAAGCCGGCTAATAAAATTCTAAAATCTACTTAATCACTTTTCAGTATAAAAATAAAATGTTAATAAACTTTTGTTTACCTTTTCCAGAGACTCTTTGTTTTTGAATTCGACTATTGCCGATAATGTCGGAGTTGTGGTCAGTTCAGTTACAATGATTGGACCACGTCTAAAAAGAAAGAAAATTTGTCTCATTAATACTCCGTACAGTAGAGCCAGTGTTGCTGTGTTCTGAGAGCAGCTTGCTAGTTCCTCGAGAACACATCACACGTTATCATGTACTAATCAACTTCAATAGGAAATACAAATACAGTGATTCATTACAACAGTTTATGGTATTTCAAGGACTGATTTGAATGTTGGCAAGTTGCATGTTTCAGTAACATAGCTGATATTGTGGAACGGATATACTTACTTGACATTGGTTACTTCTCCATGTTTTGAGAACAACTCCTTGAGTTTCTCCTGGTAGTCGAACAGGTAGGTCGACGGAAGGTTCTCAACGAGTATTTTACCAGACTCCACTTTGTCTTCTTTCTTATCATCGCCGCCGTCGCCCTCGGCGATCTCCTGGCTCTGGTCGGCGTCCCCTCCCTCAGCAGCGCCGGCGTCACCTGCCCCGGACTCGTCGCCCTGCTCCGCTTGCTCGGCCTCGCCGTTGTTGTCTTCGGCCTCTACGGGCTCCGAGGTCTCCATCTCGGGAGCTTGTTGTTCCTCCGCGGCTTGGGCGGCGGCCTTAGCCTTCGCTGCTTGGTTTTTAGCACCACGGCCTTTCTTCTGGGCTACCATTATGACGATCCAGCTGTAATACACACAAGAACCGACTCAAGCAATCAGGCGTGCGATCCGTCACGCTCTCACAGTGGCGACGTTTCCCGCCATATCTATTTTTTAGTAAAACTTATCTAAAACACTTGGCGCCTATTCTCAGATCTCAAGGGCGCAGTTACTAACGCGCGAAACATCATATTACGCAGAAACGCAAAAAATAATCTCTTGTTTAGCAGATGCGCTAATTTTAACTATGTGTAACGTCGCAGATAACGGTAAATACATCATAACAAGCCATACGCGCCATGAAGCATGCCTTTGGTTCGAGTGGAAAATTCACGAACCCGAAGCGTTACCTCGTAATAACTTATTACAATGGCATGTCGCAATACTGGTTAAACATTTTACAATAACATTGAAAGTTTTACTCACCAAACGCGAATGAACAAGTAAAATCAATGATATCACAAATCCACAGGGAAAAGACGCCAAACTATATGCAATAATAACACGAAACCGGCATCACGCAAGCGCATCCGCCATTAAATAGATTTTAAAAAGTGAGGTTAGTGGTGTTGGCGCACTAAAAAATATATTTCTCGAATTATTATTGGTGTATCCGAACGGATACTAACTTCCTGTAAAATCAATAATTTAAAATGTTTCTCTGAGGTCCGCTTTAGACTAGCCACTGACTACCAAGCTGGTCCAGTAGGTTTTGGATTTTTCCGGGATTACGGTCCTGGTTTGCTTGATTCTCATTTTAAATGAATGCCTGCGATGTGCTCCTATTTAAATTTTATCAACTAAGCTTATATTTTGACCTTTTTGACCATTTCGATAATCATACATTACATTGTAATCAGATCAAAATCGTTTATTTCAAGTAGGCCAGTTTCAGGCACTTTTAAATAGTCGAGCAAAGACAACAATAAAAATGAAGCTAACATACAGTCCCAGTAACAAGCAAAATAAATGTGAAAGACGTGAAAGTACTGTAATTGCTCTTCCCAAAGAGTAGATCTCTATGGAGAAGAACGGGCAAGAAACTCAAGGGACATTCTTTTAAATCAGAATATTGTTACAAAAATCTTGGTTACGTTATTCATGTTGAGATGGGACATTATCAGAATATCAGAGAACGATGTGTGCACGTTATTATTGTCCACAGTCAGTGGCGGATTTACAAATTTTCAAGATAGAGGCTGTAAAGTTTTTGCCGCCCTTGCCTCTACATTGTTCATGTCCTAGATTCTTTTTACAATCCAATTTTTACAATTTCGTTGAAATTGCGCATAAAATAATTTTTGGATTAATTTTTGACCTAATCAAAGCTCAATTATGTACGATTTTCTGCAATTTTGCTCTTTTCACTCATACAAAGTGTGGGCTGAGGGCGCAGCGGCCGATAATTGGTAGGGGGGCGGCGAACTAGCTGTTTTACTCTAGAATATGGCAATATATTGCCATACTCTAGAATATGGCAATATATTGCCATATTCTAGAGTAAAACAGCTGGTGGTTTTAATTTTCATCTAGTAATAAGGACGGGATTGCAGTGCTGCCACTATCGTGATATTGTTTTATAACAGTTATTTTATAACATTTTTTGTTGCACTACAAAAGTACGGCAAGACAGTGCAAACACAGCGCCATTTATGACACAGGCCACAGTTAAGCATATCACATTCAGAAAACGGGCGCGAGTCGTGTGCAGGTCGGCTGTTGCGAGGGAAGCTTACGAGTAGCACTCAAGGCACCAACAGGATTTAGGAAGGGGTCCGAGAGGGCCGATGCCTACCTAGGGCTGCGGGCTGTTCGTGCCCCTGGAACACAAAGGGCTAAGAAGGAACATGGATGGGTTTTAGTCAGTCAAGTCTGACACTCCCTTCCGCTCCGCCCAGAGCGGAAGAAGTCATTAGATGATTTCCCATCCTAAAAAAAAAAGGCACCAGCAGGATAATCCGGTTAAGTAAACGATAACCCAAGGTTGACCAGCGACCCGCTGGTCTCACAAAGACGAATGTTGGCAGTAGCCCACCAGACGTAACAACCATCGATGGCCTTAGGATACTCGCTTTTATGAGGGCGATGAAGAACTCTACACCCTTTTCTTCATACCCGTATGTTTTGGAACACAATGTAATAATGTGCTTTGGTACGTAATTAATAATACTATGCCATGAATTGAAGTTGGCACTCGGTTGGCAGACCCGTTTTTTGACATCTAAAATTAATTTCGCACTCAGAAACTGGTAGCCACAAGCTGCAAAACATAACCTCTTAAAATTCACTGCACGTCCTCACTTATAACATGTGATAATACATTTTGTTTTACAATATAATGTCAAGTTAAGGAGAATACGTAAGCCAGAAAAATGAAGTCAAAGTCATTTGATTTTAAACCAAATGCCGCTGAAAACCATTCTCTCTCAGACAAAACAATAGACTTTGTTGGACTTTATAAATCTGTTATGGATTCAAATAAAGTTACTGAGAAACGAAACTCTGATGAAATTACCAACAAGGAAACGTCAAAATCCAAGACAGTTACCCCTAAACGTGAATTTAACCCAAGTAAAAACAAAAAACTGAATAGACAAGAGCCAATAGACATATCGCAAATTCACATTGATGGCTCTAGTTTAAACAAAAGTTTGCCTCGGAGCAGCCCTATTGCCGACAATAAAGTTACGTCTACTCCTAACACAAGTGGAAAAAATCAATCAGTCAAATCCATCATGAAAACTAAATCTCCAATGGACCAGTCTCTCGACAGTACCAGGTCTAGTGTCTCCGGTAGTAAGCCTAAGAAGAGGAACAAGTCCGTCAGTTTCATGCTGGAGGAGACCGAGGAGGTGGTGGTCAAGAGGACCAAGTCTGACGACATCAAAGTTGAGACTATAGCCAAAACTGTTGTTAAAAACAAAAACAACAACATTAAAAAGTTGAAAAAGTACCAACAATCGGAAAAGGAAAACAAAGCTACTGAAGTTAACAGTCGAAACATGGAGGTGGACAGCAGCAAAGGTACAGCACAGGGTAAGGTACTAGAGAATAAACTAGCTAAACATAATAAAAATAAAAAAATGCTAGCAGAGTCACCACCAGGGGATGCTCAAGATCAATCTCTAGAAACTAAGGAGAAAAAGAAGAAGTTCAAAAAAGTTAAGAAGCCAAAATCTGAACATAGTACAGAACCAACAGATGCAGAGAACACTGTAGAAATTTCATCAGAAACCAAAAGAAAAAAACTAAAAAAAAAGAAGGTGAAGTCCCCGCCTGCTGATACTACAGAGGCTGATGGGGAGCCGGCTCCTAAATCCCGTAAGAAGGACAGCAACCCTGACATCGCTGAGGACTTGGAGAACCTCAGTATTGGAGACAATGCACACACACTGACAAATTTGTTAGATGAAATGACTGTTGTTGACAAAGACAAGAGTAAGAAGTTGAGAAAAAAGTTCAACAAGAATAAAAAATCTAAAGAGACTCAAGTTTTAAAGCTCGAAGATTCTGAAAAGAGTGAGGAAGTCAAAGAGAAGGTGAAATGGAAGAAGCGAAAATGGAACAAGGATAAGAAGGGGGATGCAGACGAGGACAGCCTGGCTCACACCGTGATTGTGGAGAACCTGCCCATTTCCATGGTGTTGAACTATAAGAAGTTGCTCACAGACCACTTTGTCAAGCATGGATTGATTAGAAAGATTGGGTAGGACTTTCTAGACAAACAATAAAAAAATATTATATGTGGTAAACAAAATAATGTAATAATCCTGTTTTCTTTATTCCAGCCTTGCTGAGGTATACCCGACAGCAGAGTCAAAGCCTGTATTTACTACAACCCTCAACTTCTACAGCGAAACTGCTGCTGAACAGGTACAAGTACTATTATTATAAAAAGTCTTTGAAAATTCACAAAATGAATGCTACATCAGTTGGCATGGATACACATCAAAATGTTATCCAAACTAATATAATAAAGAGGAAAGATTGAATTGTTTGTTTGTTAAGATTTAACTCAAAAACTACTGGACCAATTTTAAATATTCTTTCACAATTATAAAGCTTCATCTTTACTGCTAGTACTGCTAGTTTACTGCTAGTTATGCCTAAACATGGAGGACCTTGTCACATGGTGTATTTGTGTTCCAACCAACCCAGAGGTGTTGCTAGATCGTCAGTACACTAACGCATTTCTTGCCTTCTTTGGTTAGCTGGGGCAGATCATATTATCAATTCTTCCCACACATATGGAAAATAGGCGCTTTGGATGTGGAGTTACGAACTTCAGCCCAATATACAAAGCAATAACATACACCAAACCACCCCACAAAACATTGTGTCAGTGAAATTAAATAGTTTGCAAAATGTCCAATTCCACAGGCCTTACAAGAAAATAACGTGTACATAGAAGGTAGCCGCATCCGCGTGAAGCGAGCGCTGCCCATAACGGAGACGACGCTGGTGGTACGCTCGTACGCCGGTCTGACTGACCAGGCGCTCAGCTCCGCCTTCCACGGTGCCGGCAAGATCAGGAGCATACGACATCTTGTTAAGGGGAAGAAGACCATGTGTAAGTACTCAAACTGCTTATGATGTAAGTCTGAGAGATTTAGAGGATACATCACATTTTTCAGTCTAACCTTAGGAACCTGTGGCTCGGCCAGTGGATAAGCGAGTAGATATAGCAACTAAAAACTAGTGTTTGACCTACATCATTTGTACGCTTCATCAGCGAGAACATGTTCGATAGAAACCCGCGTCCTCATCGGCGCTAGAACAAGCGCCGCTAGGTCATAGAAACAACCCTGAGTTGCATGCGAGTATTTTTTACCTACCCTTTTAAAAATAAACTCCTCACAAAACACCTTATGTGCCACTTAAGAGTAGTGATCTAACGAGCGATAAGATTGGAATGCATAAAGTGTACTTCTTTTTATGATCATTTATTTATTATATTATTTAACATTTTAAAATATTTTAAACACAACCAATTAAAAAAAAAAACACCTTTAAAAATACAAAAAAAAACAGTACCAGTAGTGCACTAGTAGTCTAAATCTAAACTAATATTATAAAGAGGAATGATTTGATTGTTTGTTTGTTTGTTTGCATTGAATAGGCTCCGAAACTACTGAACCGATTTGAAAAATTCTTTCACTGTTGGGAACCTACACTATCCGCGGGTGACATAGGCTATATTATGTTTTCAAAAAAGTTAGGGATCCTTACTAAAACTGCAATTATGTAACCCAAGGTGTATAAAAATTACCTAAAATATTCTTTACATCGCGTGCGCTGCGAAAACTATTGATGGTAGAATAAAATAATGTATTACGACTTTGCAGAACACATCATTATTTACAAAAAGTGTCGCGACAGCATATGTCTAACTATTATATTTATGCCACAAGAAGTGTTCTTTTATTTAAAAAATATATATTTTAATGCCGCCGTTAGAAAAGACTCTGTATTTATATCTTGGTATTAATCCTTATCAAAATAAATTACTTCATATTCAAGACTGCTTCAATACCTTTATATAACTTTTTGAATTATTTAATTCGGAGATTCCATTCGAAAGATATCAGGAGTTTAAACGCCGCTCACCCTGCTCAGCTGGCTAGGCATCACCTTATACGATGTAGGCGTCACTGGGGTACTGGCCGTACGGGAGGGGATCAATCTTTGTTTTTTTTTTTTTAGTTCATTATCATTCATCATTTCAGCCAAAAGACGTCCACTGCAGGACATAGACCTCCCCCAAGTGTCGCCATTGACATAAGGGGGGTTTTGACATAATCGCCACGCTTGGCAGGCGGGTTGGCGATCGCAGTACAGTTGTTACAAAAGCCCACAGAACGCGGCTGTCCATTCTCTGGCAAGTCGCCTCTTACGAAACCCACGGGAAGATATGGGATGGTGCTATTCTTTACGTTCTACACCATACAGAACCCGACACCATACAGAATTTCACACCACAGAGATTTTTTTTAGTTACCTGACGCAAATAGAAGGGTTTTTTATATACCCGTGCGAAGCCGGGGCGGGCTGCTAGTAGATTATTATGTTATGATGTTTATAATGTTTAGTGGTATTACTTTTTTACATTATTTATTTAGGCCTTCTGAAGGGGGTAGGCATAAATGTACAGATCACACCCACATTCGCCAGTGTTATATTGTGAAGATAATTTCGATTATTTATTTACAGCAACAGCTTTCGTCGAGTTCGATGGACCTCAAGCGGTAGAACGGGCAATCAAGAGCTCAGGTGACGCTAAAATTGGCGGAAAGAAGATTCATCTGACCAAGTTTGAGATCCGACCCAAGAAAGTGAAGAAACCGAAGAATGATGGCGACAGCGACGCTGACGCTGACAGCGAAGATTCTAACAACTAGATTAGGAATAGTAGTATATTTTTTTTTATATTATACAGTACAAAAAAGGTAAATATAATATATACCTGAGACTTGAGTGTATTGCACATATTGATAAGCAGCATTCAAATAAATTTAACACTGCCATGGTCTGAGAATTAGCATTAGAACACGACGGTCCTATGTCCTTGTAGAAATTGATTATGTTGATGAAAAATATAATAAAACTCAATTATCAATGAAATAATTATGAGGAACTTTTCTGGGTAAGCACGTACCGTCGTCTACTTTGTCTCTATCATCGCCCTAGACTACAGTCCATCTCAAATAAAAAAAGTAGTGTTGGAATTGTAAGGTGAATCACAAAGCTACAAGCGTGATTGGACGATTTGTTGAAATGTTTAGCCATTCGTGTCTTTGTATATCATAGCAAAATGTGATTTGGAATTTAAAGTGATTCATTATATTGATAAGCTTTTAGTATCATAATAAAATAAATTTTACAATATTTTGATACTATAAAGCGCCGTATGACGGTAACATTGTCTCATAAATATGTTGAATAAACTGGCAGGTTCAAGTTTAATTCAATGGAAGAGATAGAAAATATTGTATTAGGTACTACCTAGCTTAATTAATGTGTGTTTACATAGATTAAATATTTTTATAATAAAGTATTCCATGTTATCTTGTATAGTTGTAATGTATTTTTACCAATCCATTTTGCGAGTGAAAATAATTGAATGTGTTAAAATGGCATTAAATTGTTCTCAACAGGTACTAAAATGATATTGTTAGATTATGTCTAATTTCGTGTTCGATCCATTTTGTGAAGACCTTATAAACATTGCCTGTTTTGATTGAAATGGCAGTAAATACTGTATAAAAGAGCTAATCCTGGGATAGTGAATGTAATAACAGCATTGTTAAATATGATTATGCTCCGCGGTGAGGGAGCGCCTGTAATTATGTTGTGCGTGAAAAATACTATGTAATAAACAAGCTCGTTGAATTTAATATTGTTTTCATTGAATCCGTACATTTGTGTAAAAATAATGTTTTATGCAAAAAAAAAGCATATTCTATCATTGTCACCAGTAATAAATGTGGTACGAAATACAAAAAGATATGTTTCCGCCCGGGATCGAACCGGGGGCCTTCTGCGTGTTAGGCAGATGTGATAACCGCTACACCACGGAAACGATATTATAGCAGCCCAATTTATGAAACCTTTGCCAAGCATTCTACACACCTTCTGAATTATTTTGTTATATACTGCTTTGTCGTCATCATCTTCCTGCCCTTGTACGATAATTTAATTCTAGCAGTGATTCAAAATGAATTCAACATATTATTTTGATCTCTTGGAATAAGAACCAATTAAAGAAAAAAAAAGTGTGAAGCGTACTCGCACACACAGGGTTCCGTAGCCCTAAACAAGTATAATAAAAATATTTTTAACGCTAATTCATCAAAATCTATACTCGACAGCAAAACTAAGTTTGTTTTTCATAGTCGCGTGTGTTAATGCAAAGCTAATAAAGTGCTGCAGCATGACGAAAAGTCCCATATCACAAAAACTAAATATCACATAAATTTTGTTAACGTTCTACATATCTAGATTTTTATTATTTTTCCTGTTTTGGCTATAGAAAAATAGAGGGGCCAGTTTGGCATCATTTTTATGACATTTAAATGGAAAGTATCTCATCATCATCATTCATCATCATCATTTCAGCCGAAAGACGTCCACTGCTGGACATAGGCCTCCCCCAAGTTTCGCCACATTGACACAACATGGAGGGTTTTGCCATAATCGCCACGCTTGGCAGGCGGGTTGGCGATCGCAGTACGGTTGTTACAAAAGCACAGATAATGCTGCTGCCCATTCTCTGGCAAGTCCCTTAGTCGTCTCTTACGACACCCACGGGAAGATATGGGATGGTGCTATTCTTTACGTCCGACACCATACAGAGCATTTTTTCATCTCATCAACAATTGACCTAAAAAACGTATTTAAGAAACCTCGATCATTTTTCAAGAGCTATCGAGAGACACCCCACACTGTTAAATACGTATTTTTTTTCAACCCTCTGATACATGTATTGAGGGCCACCGCTATTTTTTTATTATGTCGGATCATATAATTATGTATAGCAGTTGTGTAGAGAAGCTCGTCGCTAAGTAACAACAGCCGCTTGGGGTCGATCTTTGGGTTAAGCCGCGCTCGTCTTGTCTGGCCTGTGGATGGGTGACCAGCCATTACCCGGGTTACCTCCGTGCGTCGGAAAGCACGTTAACCCCGTTGGTCCCGGCTGTCATTTGTAGATCTTTGACAGTCGTTACAGATAGTGGCCCTTGAAGTCCGAGCACCTGTTAAGACTGGTGCTCGACCTGGCGATCGACACGCGAGCACTCATCTCCAGCAGTGGCCAGTGACGTCACGGGACTGCTAAAACAGGGAGGGCAAGTCATAATCGCTGTATAGGCCCAAACCCACTAAATCACCACCTACCGAGCTAGACCTTGCTTTGTTATTTATTAAATTTTCCGAATTTTGTACCTACCTTTTTATTTACTCTTCTCCTAGGAACCTACGCCTAGGTTAGGTGGAAAAGGTAGGGGTAGATCATAGACCGGGACACTGGCGGTGTCGGCGCTCGGTAATACGATACCCCGTGGTAAGCCACGGGGTATCGTATTACTCAGTACTAACTGGGTTGTGGAGGTCAGATAGGTAGTCGCTCCATGTAAAATACCTACTGGTATTCTGCTGCATCCGGATAAATGATGTTTCTTTTACAAATAGTTTTTTTACAAAAACTTTTAAACGTCGTCTTTTTTTTTGTAACTAGATGATTCCGGTGATTCGTACCGGAAAGAATTTCGACGTTTCTGCGAAGAAGCTGGTAGACTGGAAGCCGACCCCGCTATAGTTGGGAAAAGACTAGGCAGTTGACGATTTGTGTAGCGGTTCATAGAAGACTTACTCTCCAACAACAGTATGGTGCCAATTACTATTGGACGGACAGACAGACGGATATCGGACAGGACGAAAAGAGTTCTGTTATGCCATTTAGCAACAGAACCCTAAAAAACAAGTCAAATAAATTGAAACAATAATTTATTGTGTTCTTAGAGTTATGCTTTAAAATTAATTATACTGTATACACAAGATTCTTAATCGTCCGACATTAATCTACGTCTTTATTACAATTAGTTATTTACAATAATTACGAACAAATTACATGTATGTCTCGACACGACTCGGTTACAACTATATCATACAAATAATACTTTTTAAAACATATATTATAACTATCTGTATTGAGATAATACAAAAATATTTTATTTATATAGGAAAAATAACATCCCGTTTTATTAGATCGATGTCGATGATAAGATAGATGGGTTTCTCACTTACCTACGATTAAAAACCGCATTATGTAGTCGAGTCCTGTCTGTAAAGGACTGTATTTAGTAGAAATCTTAAATCTTAGATTTCTACTAAATACAGTCCTTTAACAGTCGAGTCCTGTCTGTAAAGGACTGTATTTAGTAGAAATCTTAAATCTTAGATTTCTACTAAATACAGTCCTTTAACAGTCGAGTCCTGTCTGTAAAGGACTGTATTTAGTAGAAATCTTAAATCTTAGATTTCTACTAAATACAGTCCTTTACAGACAGGACTCGACTACATAATGCGGTTTTTAATCGTAGGTTGAGAGGGTATGAGTAGGTTTAGGTAGGTTTCATAAGATTGCTTTAGTTCAGGGTATGATAGTCTCTGTGTAGCATGCTCTGCTTACCTTCGAGCAGATGCAGAATTCAATGATTCGTTAATAGTACTTTATTTTAAAAGGCTTGGACTACTTCTATACTAATAAGGGGCCATCCTATAATCACGTGAGGTTTTTAGGGCACTTTTATAAAACACACAGGGTCCCCCATTTCTCCCTTGGTGAAACGTCATGAGGTTTTATGATACTCCTCTACCCCGCATCACCTGTATTATTATTGAAAAGATCAGACATTTTAAGAAAATTTAAATTTACGGATTTTATAGACACAAATTAGCTCAGTATTTTAAATACATCACGTGTAAAATATATTTTGTATATCGCAAGAAAAATGCGTGATTGTCACATAATCTTCCCCCCATCGTGCATTATTTTCTGTTCAAAACTCACGGGATTTAAGAACGACCCTTTACGAGTATTATTAAAATATTGGTCAAAATTGCATTTATTGATTCTTATGAGTAATGTAAATGTATGAGAAACAAATTGGTTTTAATAATTAATTATTATTCAATTTCGTACTCCATCCTATATAGAGCGACACTACTTCGATAAAATATGTTCGTATTAATTTGCAAATTGCAGCAACAATTTTGGCAGAAGTAAGAATAAATAATTTTTAATAAATTATACAATAAATAATGATAAATACATTCCGAGATCGTGAACATATCGACAGCAGATCTTATTCCGAATGACGGCTATAACAGGAACTTGCAACTCACAGTCAGCCATAAATATTTATAAAAAACTCGACCTTAAAAAAAATCTCGTTTTCTAGTAGGATAGATGAAACAAAGGTCAGGTTTACGACATAGAATCTACATACAATTCTCTGCTTCTCTTGTAGGCCATCTACAGCCGGTCTTTAAGGGGTCCTCACACCGAACCAGCCGACACCTCCGACAATTCGGCTTCTTCCATGAACTCAAGACCGGCTTTACGCTTCTAAATGTTCCTTTGTTCGAGTTCCCTGTTATAGCGTCGCAAATAAATCCGCTCGTTCAAAGTCCCAGCTGATTATTGACTAAGGTAAACCAGCCGCTGAACAGCGTCGCGATAGAAGCTCATCATCTTGCATCCTCCAGGTATCCAACAGATTCCCCGATAGAAACGTTCACACTCCAACTATAGTAAGCCATACTTAAAATACTGTCTCACATTTTGTCCTTGTCCACATTATCACATTTTACACTGAAATAATTAACTTACACGAATGGTTTTTGGAACTGTTCGATTCCAGTTTCTATCCAAGCCTTGATACTATGAAACTTTCATCAGACAACAATGTTCAGTAATTGTTGTGGATTTTACTTCAAACTTCTGACTTGAATCTGAGTATGTAAGTTGTCGAAACGCCGCGAAAGCCGTGATTCTGCGTCTCCTATACTTAAAACTTCATAGTACCATCTCTGGAGTCGGCTGGATCCTAACCAACTGTGACATAATTAGGGTGCACATTATATCGCCATGTTGATAGTGAAGAGCTACGCAGCGCGCGCGGCGTGTGTGGCGAGCGACGGGCACGGTTCGCGTGTCGCGCACGGTTCGCGTGTCGCGCACGGGACGCGTGTCGCGCACGGTTCGCGTGTCGCGCACGGTTCGCGTGTCGCGCACGGGTCGCGTGTCGCGCACGGGACGCGTGTCGCGCACGGGTCGCGTGTCGCGCACGGGACGCGTGTCACGCACGGGTCGCGTATCGCGCCTGCGCCGGCCGCGCCGCTTGGCTAGTCGTAGCCCTTCAGCAACCCCTACGGGTGCCGCTGGTTCGGCACTGGAATGCTGGGAAACGAAATGCTGCATGTTATAATTTTATTCTACAATGAATACGAAATAAATCAGAAAATAATTAAAGTATTTAGTAGGTAGCAATAAATTGTCAAGTAGGTAATAATTATCGGCAGAGAATTTCTTCTTTGACTTTAACCCGTCAAGCAAAGCAAAAAGGTTCAAGGTTTAACGATTATATTTATTGCTGTTTCGAGTACATTTATCTTATGTACTATCGTCGGTTCATACGAGCGTTGTCGGGTTCAAGTTTTCCAGTCAGTTGGATATGGATTGCTTACCCGTAAAAGGCGGGAAAGCTGGTATCAGTATTGAACTGGAAGTTGACCGGCGTCTTGGGCGAGGCACAGCTGTAGCTCAGATAGTCGTCAGAGGCGTGCAGCTGTCGGTTGAGGTTGGGTTCGGAGGCGCTGCGCGTGATCTTGGGCATGGCTCGCAGCATGGACTCGAGCGACGCCAGGATCTGACGAAAGAGAGGCCGTTGTTCTCTGTCGAACTTGATGCAGTCCTCAAACAGGCGCTTCAGGGCTTGCGGAGCGTCTTGGCGAAGGCGGCGGGCGTCGGGTCGTAGGTTACCGCGACCTACCAGCCAGAGGATCTGAAAAGAAAGATGGTGAAAGAGTAAGGTAGACTGAAGGTGGCGGGAATCAACTTGATGGAAGGGACAAGTCGTAGTGGTATTAAATTACGGACATATATTAGCTCTTCATAATATAAACCTTACTATCATAAACACAAACTCAAAGCATTTATTTCAATTAGACCATTACAGGCACTATTGAAAGTCAAAAAACAAATAAAAAACGCGAAGCTACAGTCCCAATCACAAGACATAATAACTAGTGAAAGTACTGTAGTTGTCCATTACAAAGCGTAGATCTCTATGGAGAAGAATGGGCAAGAAACTCCATGGACACTCTTTTAAACCAAATATGTTACAAAATCTTGGTTACATAATTCGTGTTGAGAATTACAAGTATGTGAGAACGATGTAGAAATACGGGCAAGTTAAGAGCGTCCAAAGATTAAATCAGTAATTCGAAAACAAAGTAATTAAAATAAACCGTGGCAGCTAAGAGACGACCAGTCACAACTGACAGCGCCCGTTCACGAACATGATGCATGTATCATAGCGATGCGCAATGGCGAGAGGTTTTAATCGATTGTTTCAACATCTCGATGATTCTCGATTGTTTCGACTTGGACTCGAGTCCGACTCGGTCTGTTATTGCGACTGGCGCATGGCGCGTTCATTCGCGAGTTGTTCCTCGATGGTTTCGAGTTTCGCGAGTTCTTGACTTGCGTTGTGATTGCGAATCTAAACTAATTCTTTCAAGAAGAGCAATCAAAAATAATCAATACCGCGACGGGAATAAAATGTAAGTACCTAGGTAGGTAGTTAACTTACGTACGAATAATTAGATATAAGGAAACATGAAAATAAATAAAACGTATCGAGGGTTCTGGGAATATGTTTTTTATAAAATAAAACAGTGCATCGTAAGTAAACGTTTTTTCTTTGTTTTTCGGGTAGATTATTGAAAATTATTGGACACGTATTTTTTCTTTTTTCACGTGGTATTAAAATTACGGAGATAAATTAAGTTGAAATGGCGCATGACGTCACTTGTAGGTCATTTTATGCCAACTTGTGACGTAGTGAGCCCCCACTCTCCAACTAAAATGAGTTTTAACTGAGTGATTTTTTGATATTTTGCTACAACAAAAAATACGTGTCTAATATTTTTGCATTACCTGTCTGACGGACAAAATAGAATTTCGTTTTCTTTACCCAGTATTATCCCCTATTACGCGCGGCTCGCTCGATTCTAGTCTGGCACGCTCTTGCCTCTAACTAACATGCAACTCGGCTCGATGCATGTAATCGACTGACCCCGGTGACCGCTCGAGACTCGGTGAGTGATAGTGACCGATTCGAACAATCGAAAAGTAGCGGTCGATTCAGTTGACTCGAAACAATCGAAAAACATTTCAATTGTTTTGTAGCACGGCGAGTCGATGGTTTATTTGAACGACTCCGATTCTTTCGATTGTTAAAACATCTCGGAATCGCCCATCGCTAATGTATCAGCCTTCATTCAACTGGACCATATTGAAGGGAACTAAATGACCCGACACACTCGCCACTCGCCATACATTTGGATGTCGGCTCGAATAACTGACAGCGGCCGTGTGTGCGCGAGATATGTAGTTTTTCCTCGAGAAATAATCTTTTATCCAAAAACGCTTTTCGTTCATTATAGTGAAGATTTGGGGGAGGCCTACAAAGAAGAAGAGGATATTTTTGTCACGAATACAAGATGTTTCGCGTAGAACACTAACTTGGTCTTGGCTTACCAATGTAGCTCTATGTTAATATATGGATTTCTTATAACGGAAAATCGTGACAGCAGCTACGGGAGTAATTCTGTTATGTTACATTTTTATCAAGGTTAATATTGCAATGTCAAAAAACACTTGCGTCGCAGTCAATTTGCGGCCGATATTTGGCAATACTGTTCTTAGCAGTGGCGGATCTATCATACAAGATGAAAAGCCCGCCCTGCCTAAGAATCAAACTCAAGAAATAAGAAAAAAAAAATATTCCAAACAAAAACAAAAATGTACGTTATGTCAAAATAATAATAACATCAAATTTCGCGCGCATTTATCACAAAGTCACGACGCGCGACGTTGGCAAAAAAAAATCTCTTATCTCTCTCCTACCTACAGGCCGCGCGAGACTCTAGAGTTCAAGCTTAGTTCGCTATGGTATCTACGGACCCTAGGGTCAATGACTCCGCTCGGATGCTCCCACTTGCACTCACTGGCTTCTGCATTTGGCTTCTCGGATCTCTCTATTTTTCCTAATAAAATGTCTCTGTTTTGATAAAATTTATAGGTACTTATTTGGGAATTTGTATGAAGTTAAAAGCTGGGCTTTACTTTGAATGTGTGCGTGAATGTCGGTGTAAGGTTGACAGAGAATGTGTGTTCGATTTCGAATTGATTTGAAATTAGTTCATATTTGTTTTGAGCGACAACTGGTGCATTATTTTTTTGTGATATTTTATATTCAATTTCTTGTGTTTTAAAGTTTTGCGATTGGTTTTTGCTGTAATTAAGTTTGTTTTGAAGTGATTCATTTGTTTTAACACTAAAGTGAATTTGAAAACGCATTCAAATTGTTTGTACGGTCTCATCGCCGTGCATTTTTCTGCTTACTCGGTGACCTACTTTAGGCCAACGATGCGCGTCATAATTCAGCGTAATAAAACAACATGACAAACGAATTTAAATATAGTGAACTTATAACTGGGTAGCTATCAACAACTGAGAGAAATAATCGCCTTCCACTCTAGTACTGTAACTTACTCTTAACTTAAATAAACTTAACTATTTAGTGCATCTTAGTGGAAAGTGTTTCTCTATACTAACTAAAAAACCTTCACGACAAATCGGTGTACGGAGTTAACTACTACAACCCGTACATTTATGGTCCTTCGAGCCTTCGTGTATCTTAGTGTGTTTGTGTCTCTTGTGACGGTAGCGAATCGGTTCAACTGGTCTCCCGGAAGAGGGTCGCCCCAGTTGGATTGAGAAGGCGCAAATACCTAGCGAGAGTACAGGCACATTAAGTACCGGAACTAACTACAACTACGAGAAGAGTCTTCGACTACTGGAAGAATTTTCAACTCCTGAAACTAACTACAACTACTGGAAGAGCCTTCGACTACTAGAAGAGCCTTCAACTACTGGAACTAACTACAACTACGGGAAGAGTCTTCGACTACTGGAAGAATCTTCAACTACTGAAACTAACTACAACTACTGGAAGAGCCTTCGACTACTAGAAGAGCCTTCAACTACTGGAACTAACTACAACTACGGGAAGAGTCTTCGACTACTGGAAGAATCTTCAACTACTGAAACTAACTACAACTACTGGAAGTGCCTTCGACGATACCTAGAACAGTCTTCAACTACAAGGATAAACTTCGAGACTTTTCGAAAAGGTATTTTTTGAACTACAAGTAAGCTATCATCTATAATCAAGATGAATAAACTATCGCAACAATCAACATGTTTTGAAAACATCAAAACATTATGCACCAACTATAACAAGGATAGCAAAACCAGAAAAACAAAGGAATACTTGAACAAGCGGCTGTCCTCGTTAGAAGCTCAATGGATGGATTTCAATGCACGGCATACATTGTTGTTGCAAGAAATTGAAGACAGGAACATAAACTATTTCGTGGAAGATGTCTACGGTAAGACAAAAACCATGTACGAAACAACTAAAACAGACATTTTAAAAATGTTACAAACTACTGAAGAAAATGTCAAATTCGACCTGACAGACTTGTCGAGAGGAGAACCTGATGAGAAGACTAAAACTTTGCTGACTAAACAGGAATGCAACTTCAAAGCCATCGATCGAGCTATGGCAAAAATTAATTTTGATGCCTTAGCTGAAAAATGGGAACTTGACGACCACTTGTCAATCTTGAAGTCGAAATGGGAAGCTATTGACAGTACTCATTGGGAACTGGAAGCCTTACTGAAAGGTTCGGAACATACGTACTATGACAAGTTTAACAGCGTGGAAGACAAATATGACGAAACAAGAAAACTACTGAAAAGCAAAATGTGGTCCACCGCTCATCACCAACATTCAGCACCGAGAATCGAGATCCCAGAATTTTCAGGACACTACAGCAAATGGATATCTTTCAAAGATCTGTTCCTGGAAACCATACACAAAAACCCGACATTGAATAAAGCTCAAAAAATGCAGCATCTGAAGACCAGGCTGAAAAGTGAAGCAGAAAGACTGGTGCAACACTTGAGCATCAGCGCCGACAACTACACTTCGTGTTGGGAGATACTGACTCAACGGTACGACAACCGTCGACTACAATTCTCGTCGTACATGAACACTATGCTGCAGTTGCCTGTCATACAGAAGCCAGACGCTTACAACTTAAAGAAGCTGCATGACGTAACAACGGAATGTCTAAATGGTTTAACAAACATTGGTTTTGATATAACCAGTTGGGATCCGATGATTGTCCATCTGATGTCACAGAAACTAGACTGTGGGAGCTACAATGAATACATAAAAAACTTGCACGATAACAGAGAGGTGTCAACACTACAAGAATTTATGACATTCTTAGAAAACCAGTTTATGGCGTTTGAAACCATGAAGACTTCAAAGAAGGACATACAGAGTTCAGAGAAGTCAGCTGGAACTGAAAAACATGGACCTCGAAAAAACTTCGATCATAAGAAGTGGGTTCCAAAAACTTACCACACTTCATACGGGCAGTGCCCTCTTTGCCAAAACAATCATGTTTTAATGCGATGTCAGCAGTTTATTGACTTGGATACAAAGCAACGAAACAACACAGTTGCAAAATTCCGACTATGCAAAAACTGTTTGTTTAGTCACGAAAACCAAACTTGCAACTCTACGAAAACTTGTAAGGAATGTAATATGAAGCATCATACGCTCTTACATTACAACAATTCCAATAAAAATACACCTTCGACGAGCAATGAAAACAAACGCTCAGGTCAACGAACTTCGAGGGAAACTGAAACGCCAAGTTCGAATCATCTATCAGCCAGCGAGATGGAAGTTTTACTGACAACCGTCCAAGTCAAGGTCAAATCGATAGATGGGACTTACGTCACTCTTCGTGCGCTCATAGATCAAGGTTCACAAGTCAACTTAATAACTGAAAACGCAGCACAACTGCTAAAGCTGCCAAGAAGCAAACTAACTGCGAAGATATCTGGAGTTGGAACTGTATCAGGCGACTGTAAAGGACGCCTTACAATAACATGCAAATCAATCCATTCTGAATATACTTTCACCACTGAAGCATTGATTATGAAGAAACTTATAAATAAACTACCAAACAAAACATTCGAACGATCAGAATGGTCGCATTTGCAAAACTTAAAACTAGCAGACCCTGATTTTAACATTTCAAGGTCCATTGACATACTACTTGGAGCTGACGTTTACGCGGAAATAATACAAGATGGGATGTTAAAAGGCGCACCAAAGTCACCCGTTGCGCAACAGACACAGTTGGGATGGATTTTGTGTGGAAAACTAGAAACTTTAAACTGTCACGTCACATTACTAGACTTGGCTGAAATAACAAAATTTTGGGAAAGTGAAGACGTCTCCAAAACAAACACTGACCGATCTCAAGCGGAGCACTGTGAAACTTACTACAAAGACACAACTCGCCGTGGTTCAGATGGAAGATATATTGTGAAGATGCCATTATGTCCGGATTATGAAAATAAGATCGGAACATCGAAAACGATCGCAGTATCACAATTGCTGCAACTAGAAAAAAGGTTTAAAAGAAATGGCCGTCTTGAAATGTTATACAAAGAGTTCCTGCAGGAATACCTGGAGTTAGGCCATATGAAACCAGCTACACCTATGACATCTTCAACTACTGAATGTTTCTTACCACACCACGGAGTACTTCGAGAAGAGTCTACTACCACGAAACTCAGAGTTGTCTTCAATGCATCTCAGAAAACTAAAACAGGCTACAGCCTGAACGGCTTACAAGAAAAGGGCCCCAACCTACAAAAAGATATCCAAGAACTTATCATAAAGTGGAGAACTTACAAATACGCCTTTACAGCTGACATCGAGAAAATGTACCGATGTATCTGGCTGTCTGAGGAACAACAACATTTGCAGAAAATCATTTGGCGAACTACGCCGTCAGAGAACCTGCAAGAGTACCAACTTTGCACCGTCACTTATGGAACTAAATGCGCACCGTGGCTAGCCATGAGAACCATCAAACAATTGGCATACGATGATGGCTACAAATACCCCATGGCAGCCAAAGTACTACTGCACGAAGCATATGTCGACGACGTCATAAGCGGCCACAACTCACTGGAAGCGGCCCAGGAACTCCAGACATCCCTTATCGGTATGTTAAAGGGAGCCGGGATGAACTTACGCAAGTGGTCCAGCAATGATCCAGCATTGTTAGAAAACTTAAGTGATGAGCAGATCTCACGCAGAATTACTTTTGACTTCAAGCAAGAGGAATCCATGAAAACCTTAGGACTAGGTTGGAATCCGCAAGCCGACACTTTTGTGTTTAACTGGAAATATGAAGAAAAATGTCGACCGGAAATAACTAAAAGGCGACTGCTTTCAGAAATTTCACAACTTTATGATCCGCTGGGTTGGCTATCACCCATAACTATTGCGGCAAAGATTATATTTCAAGAAGTATGGGTCAACAAACTTGATTGGGATGAACAGTTACCGTCTTATATAGCAGATAAGTGGCTAAAACTAAGAGCTGACATACCCAATGTAAAACACATGAAAATCAAGCGCTGGATCGGTTCAACGAACCAGAAAATAGAACTATTTGGATTCTGCGACGCCAGCGAAAAGGCTTATTCCTGCGTGGTTTACAGCTGCGTCCGAGATGAACATAACAAGCCAACAATAACATTACTTGCTGCAAAAACAAGAGTAGCACCGTTATCACAAACAATCACATTACCAAAACTTGAACTTTGCGGCGCGCTCTTACTATCGCAACTCATCGAAAAAATCAGAGAAGCTCTGATTGGTTTCGGTATAACTACAAGCGTTTGGTGTGATTCCCAAGTTGTCCTGGCATGGATACAGGGGGATACGTCTAAAAGAGAAAAATACGTCGCCAATCGAGTTGCAAAAATAAGACAAATCATACCAGCCGAGCAATGGCGTTATGTGAAGTCGCAAGAGAACCCTGCAGACTGTGCATCAAGAGGATTGCTACCGACCAAGCTAACAACATTCAGTCTGTGGTGGGAGGGTCCTACATTTTTGAATACCTTCCAAGAACAAAGTCGTGAAGAAAACATAACATGCACTTTTACAACTAACATAGGCAGCGTTTGCCAAACGAAATCGAACACTATGAGCAAAGAGACCAACAATTGTATTCATGACTTATTAACTAATTGCAGTTCATTGACCAAAGCGATCAGAATTGTAGCATGGATACAACGATTTATCGGAAACGCACGTAACACGAAACGTGACACCGGATGCCTTACATTATGCGAATTAAACAATGCAAATGAACAAATAACAAAATATGTCCAACAAACGGAAATTGCTCAAGACTATAAACAACTTATGAAGAAAGAAACTATTTCTACAAAAAGTAACATTTACAAACTTAAACCATACTTGGACAACAACGGCTTAATCCGAGTCGGGGGTCGACTGAACCATTCCAGTTTACCCTTTGAGATGAAGAATCCAATTATTCTACCTAAGGGTGGAAGATTTACTGAGTTGGTAATCCATCATGCTCACCTAACGACTTTACACGGAGGAGCCAGACTAACTTTAGCGCACATCCGGCAACGGTACTGGATCGTTGGCGGTAACAGAGCGGTAAAAGCTGAACTACGGCGCTGTGTGCGCTGCCATCGCTACAACCCGTCGGAGTTAAACCAAATCATGGGAGAACTGCCACCACAACGAGTAACACCTTCACGCCCGTTTACCCACACGGGAGTTGACTTCACAGGACACGTCGAAGTCAGACTTAACAAAGGAAGAGGAGTTCGAACTTCAAAGGGTTACATATGCATATTCGTATGTATGGTTACAAAGGCTGTGCACATTGAACTTGCATCGGACTTAAGTACTGAAACTTTTATAGCAGCCTTCCAGAGAATGTGCTCCAGGCGCGGCACACCAGGTCACGTCTACTCGGATTGTGGTACGAATTTCATAGGCGCAGCAAGGTTGCTTCAGAAAGAGTTTGAAGACTTCAAGCAAATCTTGTCGCCAAACTTCTTCAATAACATCGCAGACATGGGAGTACAATGGCATTTTAATGCGCCCGCTTGGCCGACGGCAGGCGGAGTATGGGAGGCCGCGGTAAAGTCGATGAAATATCACCTTCGTCGGGTGCTAGGAGACCAAAAACTAACGTACGAGGAATTTGCCACCCTGCTTGCGAAGATAGAAGCGTGCATGAACTCCAGGCCGCTTTGCCAACTCACTGAAGACCCCGAAGAATTTTATAACTATCTGACACCGGGTCACTTTCTAACGGGGGGACCTACAATGTCTTTACCACGAGCTGACTACACTGATGAAAACTACATTGACCTCCGCCGACGTTGGCAGTTAACCGAACACATGTACCAACAATTTTGGAAGAATTGGTCAAGCGACTATCTTACTCAACTACAAACGCGCAGCAAATGGAACAATCCCAAGAAAAACCTCAGCGAGGGGGACATCGTACTGGTCCGGGATAACAATTTGCCGCCAGGAAAATGGGCCATGGGACGGGTGCTAGAACTTCACCCCGGAGCGGATGGATATGTTCGAGTGACAACCCTAAAAACCCAAACTGGTGTCATTAAACGACCTATAGTAAAACTATCGGCTCTACCCATCGATACAAACTGCAACAAAAATTATGAAGAATACAAAACGAATTCACAAAAGGTTGAGAAACCTACGACAACAAAACACTCTGGAAGAAAATGTCTTACAAACATTTTAATGTTTCTTTTCACAATGTTGATACTTGTGAATGGATCATATGGTTCGCAACTAAGGTCAGGCACTCAAATTACCAACCTGGAATCTGAGCGACCGATTTATTATGATACAATAGGCAAAATAGAACTCATTCACGATGAATGGACTTTGCTTACGTACTACAACTTAACAAACTACTGGCAGGGCGTTCAACTACTAGAAGAATACATAAGCGGTGTAAATGACCTTTGTCAGAAGATCCATAAAAGTTATTGTCAAGCAACGACGGATCAACTTACCCACGAGATGGAACTTCTCAACTTCTACAACACATTGCTGCTGGCTCCCCATAAGCATTTATCTACGCGCAAAAAGCGCGGCTTAATCGATGGAGTAGGCATGGTAGCAAACAGCTTATTTGGTGTTTTAGACCAGAGATTTGCTGACAAATACCACAAGGATATTGATGCCATACAACGTAACGAAAACTATTTGCGTGAACTCGCAAAAAACCAAACATCAATCATGCAACTACAAAATGACGTTTTGAAGAAAAACGATGAAAATATCAAGCTTCAATGCAAGATGATAGAAAACTTCATGGAAGAAACTAAGACGAATCTAGGCAGCATTGAAACAGAAATACAAATAATGATGGCCACAAGTTACTTCAACTCCGCTTCGCTCACAGCATCGCTACTACTACGAAATCTTAAGGAAATTCAAACTATGCTCCTGAACACTCTAACCAATGTCTACAGTGGACATATGGACGTGCACTTGATATCACCAGTCAGTCTAGTAAAGCAACTAGAAGACATATCCGGCAGACTGCCGAGGACTCTGTCATTACCGACAGAAAATATCAGAGAAGATATCAAGGAACTTTACAAGTTGCTGTACGTGAAAGCACGAATAACAAAGAACTACTTTATGTTCGAAGTTCACATTCCTCTAATTTCGAATGAGGATTTCACCTACTATCGGGCTATCGCTATACCCTTCAAGACGGAGTCAAATTACAAACTGATGGAGTTATCTTCGGAATATATTGCTGTGAACTTTGAGAAGAATTCTTACATCTCACTAAAAGATAAAGACTTCAACCAATGCATCAAAAGGCAAAAGAATAACTTCATTTGTAACGCAAACATACCAGTGTTCAACTTACATAACAAGAATGCACCTTGCGAAGCTAAACTACTTGGTCATCGTGCAACTACGTCACCGTGTGACGCCCACAGCGTGTCATGCGAGGAAGCATGGATCAAGTTGCAAGAATCAAACAGCTGGCTGGTCGTTTGTTGCGGAAGGTGCGAATTACGTACTGTTTGTGAAAACGACGTAATATCGCAAACTATCACATCGACGGCTATAGTAACTTTGAGTCAAGGATGCGTACTGCAGTCAAAAGAACTCACCATCACTTCACATAATCAGTACAACAGCAACCTTAACGTCAACTATGACCTGCATGTACCGAATCTGAATTCACCGATAAACAACATCGTCAACGTTACACTTCACAACGCGCCACACGAACTCTTCACTCTTAAGAAAAACGACTTCGAGGAAATTGACAAAAAGCTGCGGTTCCAACAAGAGAACGAGCCGAAACTACCATCCACTATTACGGATCATGACGTTCACCAATATGCAATTTGTTACCTTTTACTAACAATTGCTGTCATCACTTTCATGTGGATCATAACAAGGAAATACTGCACTCTACTCAAGAAGCGATTTCCTAGGAACAAACATAGAAGGCAAACACATGAGGACATCGAACTTCAACCAATGGGACTTCGACAGCAGACTGCCAGAGAAGAAAACCCGCAGGCGCCCACGGACGACTGCCAAGTTCAACCTCAACGGCACCGAGACAACATTGCCTTTACTTTTGATTGATTGTTTACCAATTTACTTTTACTTTAATGTTTGACTTTGTACAGGCGTTTATTTCTTTCTCTCTCTTTACTCATCTTAGCTTCTTTAAGGGGTTGCCAATATGTACGGTCTCATCGCCGTACATTTTTCTGCTTACTCGGTGACCTACTTTAGGCCAACGATGCGCGTCATAATTCAGCGTAATAAAACAACATGACAAACGAATTTAAATATAGTGAACTTATAACTGGGTAGCTATCAACAACTGAGAGAAATAATCGCCTTCCACTCTAGTACTGTAACTTACTCTTAACTTAAATAAACTTAACTATTTAGTGCATCTTAGTGGAAAGTGTTTCTCTATACTAACTAAAAAACCTTCACGACAAATCGGTGTACGGAGTTAACTACTACAACCCGTACATTGTTCCTTGTGAAGGATTTTAATGTGTGAAAATTAAATCTTAACTGTGCAAGGTAAATGTGTGGGAGTGTCTGTGAGCTTTGTTGTTTGTCATCTGTTCGTGGTAGAGAAGCGAAGAATGAAGAAGTAAGGCTGTTTACATTGTGAGTAATCTTAGCACAGTTTACAAAGACGCTTCCCGCCGTCTGTACGCTTAGATCTTTTAAACTGCACAACGAATTTTGATATAGTTTTCATCAATAGACAGAATGATTCAAGAGGAAGGTTTACATGTATAATTTATGCCTGAAAACATCAAAATTTCCACGCTAACGACGTCGTGGGAAGTTACAAATGTTTTAGAAACCTATTTATTGTTTGTGCGCCATCTAGCGGTGTTTTTAAAATTTTGCCAATAGCAACTGTAGAGAGCGAGCGGAACAATTACAAATTGACACGAAGAGTTCAGTTGTTAAATTTAATTCAATAGATGGCTCTTATATCATTTACTTGATACTGACTATAAATCAAGATTTGAAATAGTTGTAATTTTGTGACGGGATATAAAATACGCAGTTTTTTTTTTTACCACTGTTTATATTTATATATTTAGGCATATTTAATAAAAAAATTTAGATAACCAATATCAGAACAGGGAGCGAAACTTTTTTTTACCCCAATATCGTCAGTTGTCTAATTGGGCTTTGCCTCCGTTTCATTGGAGTAACGCCACTGGTTCTTAGATATATTATATTATCCTGTTGATAGGGTAAAATCAAAGAAACGATGGACGGACTGTGTGAAGAATGATATGGCAAGCAAGGAGGTGTCTGATGAGATGACGAGTGATAGACAAGTATGGAAGAAGAAGACATGCTGCGCCGACCACAAATGAATTGGTATGGTCAGGAGATTGGCGATCAAAATTCATCATTACGAGACAGAGAACCAGTAGGACAATGTGAGTAGAGGGAACATTTTGAAATGAATGATATAGGTTATGTTATTATTATAACCGTCTACATTGCATTCAAACTGGCATAGGTAGGAACTACATCTCGGATATAGGCACCGGGATGCAAGAGAATGATCACCTGGTCTTTGTTGTTCAGGTGCGCGTAAGGCAGCTCGCCGGCCATGAGCTCGTACAGCACGATGCCGTAGGCGTACACGTCGGAGCGGAAGGTGTACGGCGCGGGCTCGTCCATGCGGATGACCTCGGGCGCCATCCACAGGATGGAGCCCGTCGGCTGCTGCCACTGGACGCCGCCCGCTGTCGATGTGTCTGCGGATCACACAATTACGTCAGATTACTCATTTATTTATTTATTTATTTATTGACTTGCTCGTTGGTCTAGTGGTCACAAGCGCGACCGCTGAGCCCGAGGTCCTGATATCGTTTCCCGGGTCGGGAAAAATATTATAGGATTTTTCCACCAAGACATCTCAGTAGCAGCCATGGAGTCTGGATTTGTGACTGGTTGACGGTATGGGACTTAAACATAACTGGCGAAATATGGGTGTACTATTAGGTACAGGTTTACCAAACCCTTCGAGAATTACAGACGCGATATTTTGTTATTTATTTATGTTACAGAACATTTATGTCAGTTGAGTAGTATAAGAAGTAATTATCACAATAATTGATGATGAGTGGTGTTAAGATGATCCAATCCGCTGAATGTACTTACTACTGTCGCCAGAGACATTCTCGCGTCAAAATCGTAGCATGTGATCAAAATATTTTTTCTTTCAACTACGCAGTAATGTTATCATTAATCACTACAAAACCGATCACAAAGGATGTCTTTTTTGCTTAGAACCAAAACAGTGCAGAAAAGTTATATGAAATCTCATTATTGCACTGGTTTTCATTACTGCACTGTTTTAAATTTTAAATTTGGAATAAAATTTACCACAGAGGTGTAATGTCTCCTATTAAGTTAATAAAATGTATGCATTAGATCAAAAAGATTACTGGCTGAAAGTAAAACTTGGCTGAATAAAACTGTCTTGGTGAAAAAAAAAAACAAATGGCGCGCATTTTTTGCCATTGTAAAACTTTGATACTTCTTATTTACCAAATAAAAAGGAAAAAAATCATGGAAATTGACAGCGATAGCGATATGAATTCAACTCCAGAAAATATAAAACAGCTGCAAATGAAGTTGTTAATAACCTTTAATAACTGCAGTTTTAATAATTGTAAGTTTGAAGGGAAGATGAATTAAACTTTGTTTCATTAACTTGAGTTTTTATTTTGAGTAGGTATATTTTGTCAGGGTAGTTGAAAGAAAAGCAGATTACGCACCTCGATAAAGTGAGTAATTAATGTACTCGTGATAATTTAGTGCCCTCGCATGCGCTCGGGCACCAACATAACACTCGTGCATTAATGACTCACTTTGCGCTCGATGCAACAATCTACTATTATTTCACATGGGCACTTATAAAACGGCGACAAAAAGGTGCTTGGCTCGGGTTGGTCGTTTCCTATGGAAAAGAACCGGCAAGAAACCCCATGGTTACTCTTTTAAAATCGTTTGGTTTTACAATATTTTTTATGTTACAGCGTTAGTACTTAAGTATGGGAGGACATCTTATGCCCGACAATAAGTCAAGCAATGACTTATTGTACAAAACGTAGTTACCAAGGATCTAGGAATCTATAAGGCCTACAGTATCCACACATTCACAATCAATCGGTAAATAAAAAAAGAGTCTATATAACAAAAAGAAAAAAGAAAGAAAATATTATTGACTAAATTTAACAAAAAAAAGGTGTAATGATTTGAAAAATATTGTAAAAAAATCTGATTAGAAAAAAATAAGATTAAGAATAGTTAAGAGACATCCATACAATTGTGCCGTTTATGAGCTACCAGGGCAGCCGCATGCGCGAAGGGGCTAAGGCCAAACTTCTCTATCTTCAACCTAGTCCTTAATTTTGTAATATTTTATCCAATTATATTGTTTTTTGTAGGCATTTGCATGTGGCTGAGATGAGAATGCTAAGGGAGATGTGTGGTATTACGCGAATGGATAGAATAAGGAATGAGTACAATAGAGGAAGTCTGAAAGTGGCGCCAGTGACTGAAAAGATGCGTGGTAATCGGCTGTCGTGGTATGGGCATGTGATGCGGAGGAATGAGGAAAACGTCGTGAGGAAATTTTGAGTATGATTGTGGATGGGTATAAGGGTAGAGGAAGACCAAAGAAACGATGGATGGACTGTGTGAAGGATATGGCAAGAAAGGAGGTATCTCATGAGATGACAAGTGATAGAGAAGTATGGAAGAAGAGGACCTGCCACGCCGACCCCAAATAAATTGGGATAAGGGCAAGAGAATGATGATTAATTTTTTGTAGATATGGTACTCACCAGACCACCGCACTTTGGCCGTGGCCAGACCGAAATCCCCGATCTTCACAGACCAGTCGTCTCGCAGGAATATGTTATTCGATTTTAGGTCCCTGGAACATGAAATTTGATGGTATTAACAAAATTTGGGTGATCAACTGATCTCTGGACAGTCTGGACGGTAATTAGTTCGACTGATCGTTATTTAGTCTGATGGCATAGACGATACGGTCGGCGACGATGATGCTTGTTTGCCTAGACTACATAGGCTACCTTTATGCTCGAAATTTTATTCCTCCCTGGTTTATACCTTCGACAAAGATCACATATGCTCGATGAAATTATATCTAAGCGTTTTGTGTAGCTGGATATACCAGAAACATTTTATTGGGGAGGAGCTTGTGGCTAAATAATAACTGTAAAGCCGTGCCGTGCCGTTGCCTAGGTCGGTCTGCGGATCGGTGACCACCCATTACATACCGAGTTTACTCCGTGCCTCGGAAAGCACGTCAAGCCGTTAGTCCCGGCTGTCATTTGTGGTTCTTTGACAGTTTTGGTTAGGTGGTTAGGTGGTCCCGAAAGTCTGATAACTAGTCTTACCAAGGGGTATCTCCCAGTTCTGAATTAACCAGTTCCAACTGGGTTGTGGAGGTCAGATCGGCAGTCGCTCTATTTAAAATACTGGTATCCAGCTGAATCCGGTAAAACTGGAAGCCGAGCCGAAAAAGGCTAGGCAGATGACGAAGCCCACCACACTCGTCCCAAACCATTGAAACTCCTGTAAACCAAAATCAGGGCCTACTACCAAAAAAGCGCCGAGACAATGAAGCTAGACGAAATAATTTAACTGTCTTGGATCCTGCAATAAAATAATCAGAAAAGAATAGCAGAGGAGTAGGAAATATATCGGTACCAGATGGTGACTTTTACCTATGTATAATGTTCTTGGCGTGCAGGTAGTCCATGCCCTGCGCGGTCTGTCGCGCCACGTCGATGAGGTAGAGCAGCGGGAAGGGCGTCTCCAGCACGTGCAGGTGCTGGTACAGCGAGGAGCCCTCGCACCACTGCGTGACGATGGCCAGCGACGGCTTGGACACGCAGCCCATGAACAGCAGGATGTTGCAGTGCCGCGTCTTGCGCAGGACTGCCACCTGCCGACAATAACATGGTGATTACCAACTGCTGAGGGTTGACACTCAATAGTTCATGTCCTACCTGGACATGAATTGCTATGACTGAGATCAGGAAGTCTTTAAATAGACTCTGGACCCAAGTTGGTCGCTGCATGAAAAAATTTGCTCAGGTGGAGATTCATTAACGACTCTGTCCTGGAGTGTAAATGTGGTGGTAATCGTATCCTGCTGTTTGTTCATTACAGGAACTGATGGATGCTACAGAGGGGCCAAACTAGTGGCTCAGTTCTGGGCCTACACAATATAGGTTGCACTTAGAAATTGCGCTAAGAAGAAGATTCTCAATGTCGATACATTGTTTTGTGGTGTCGAGCAGAGGGAAGCAGACTACGGAGCTGCCGTACCAAGACAAGTGGTTACGTTTTATGTGTGTAGAACAAATTCGTACCACAAAAATCTGTTTTATCTTTTTAAGGAAGATTTTTTTCCGTCATTACCTCATTCTTGAAAGCTTGTAGCTGTGCCGGCGTGGGTGTCTTCACGTTGAGCGTCTTCACGGCGACCGGGCCGTGCCAGTGAGCCTTGTATACAGTCCCGAAACTGCCGGAACCTGAATAAAAATAATTCTTCTTTGAGTTCCTGAATAAAAATAATTATTTCTTTATGGCTGAGTTTAAAGACACGTTTAATTTCTTTCTAGTTTCTTTGGTATTTCCTTGATTCGCTCTTTGAGTACCTGATAACCTGCTGAATTCAACCAGTGCCGTCCAATCTCCGTCACCGAAGCAAGTGATAATTATACAATACTCACATGAATCCGAAAAGTCAGTGGTGTCTATGGTTCGAACTCGAACAATGACTAAATTCATTCATATAAATGGACTAACGGTACAAATCTTACGTACTGTTGTCCCAGGTAGAAAAAAGGAATTATGCGCTTTGCAGTATGCTCACCTATCCTAGCCCCGATGAGTATTTCATCAGCATGTATGACCCAGTCGTCGTAGCTCTCGCGAGGTGACAGCGCGTTCTTCCACGACTCGTCGGCGGACCGCGCACGCGCTCGCCGAGGTCGTAACGTGCCCGTTGGAGATGTCTGCAAAAAAGTAAGTATTTGAAAGAAAAGTTAAACTTTTAAAATAAACTGTACGAAGGAGATGGTGGGGCGACCAGCATGTTTTTTTTTTTAGTAATACTCACGCACCCACGATACAGGAGAAATTCCTAGTGTGGGGTATCCACACTAGGAATTTCTCCTGTATCGTGGGTGCGTTTACAAACATTTAAACTCACATACACAAACAGCCAGACCCGGAAAAACTATCTGTAGGCAATACAAATATTTGTTCCGTGCGGGGATCGAACCCGCGACACGCAGCGCGGCATTCGATCGCTCAGCCACTGCGCCAACCGTGTGGTCAAATGATGTTATCCTTATAGATAAGAAAGAAGTAACGCAGTCACGATTCTGCGTTACATAGAATAATCAATAATCGAAGGATATCCAGCAGTGGGACAATACGGCTAGCTATGGTGACAAATAGAAACTGTATCTGCCCGATTTTGGAGTAAACCCTAAATTCTAAAGGATATGAACAATAATGTGTGAAACAACAGTGTGAAACCCACCTGTGTGCTCTGGCTATGCTGTGGATCCACTGCCTTGTCCTTATCGTCCTGCTTGTGTCGGCTCGACGTCAAGTAGTTGGACGACTGCGGCGAGTTGTTGTTACCCTGCGAGTATAACAAGCACAAAATTATATTAAATCCGTAATCACCGATTAAGCATACATCTATTTTTGGTAGACTTTTCAGAAGCAGTAATAGCCCAATGGGGTGACCGTCAGATTGCCAAGGCATAGGTCTCGAGTTCGAACCCAAGACACGTGCCTCTGACTTTTCGGAATCATGTGCGTATTTTATAATTATCACTTGCCTGAGAGATATTTCTCGACGCCATATAAAACCAATTCAGAGGCTATGGGCGGCATAAAAAACTCTCGACACCAGGTTTTAACCACACGAAAAAGAAAGAACAATCAGACAGCCTTTTCGAAATCTTATTCAACTTAATCTAAATCAAAGCTTACAGCTGAATTCAACTGAAATCCAGATCCCATTCCCATCATTCATATTAAGGATCTGGACTCTGTATGGTGTCGGACGTTAAGAATAGCTCCATCCCATATCTTCCCGTGGGTGTCGTAAGAGGCGACTGAGGGACTTGCCAGAGCATGGGCAGCAGCGTTCTCTGCTCTGTGCTTCTGTAACAACTGTACTGCGATCGCCAACCCGCCTGCCAAGCGTGGCAATTATGGCAAATCCCCCCATGTGGCGAAACTTGGCGGAGGCCTATGTCCAGCAATGGATGTCTTTCGGCTGAAATGATGATGATGATATTAAGGGTTGTGAGACAAAAATAAAAGCTTTTAAAAATGTTATAAGCTAGCCCGAACCAAAGATCGTTTGATCGCGGATCTTTATACGGATACGGATTATACCAGTAACGCATGATACACAAAGCCACACGCATTACTGTCAAATATTAAATACATACTCAAATGAACACGCCGCTTCACGCGCAATTGCGTGCAGTTTCTACGCATTTCTCACTGTCTTTATAACAATTATCATCGACGTTGAAGAAAGTTAATCAATCCAACATATTTTCCATTCAACTATCGGCGATTTATAAACTCGGCACCGTGTCCTGCGTTTCCTACTGTTTCTTTATTACAGGAACTGATGGATGCTACAGAGGGGCAAAACTAGTGGCTCAGATCTGGGCTGATACAATCTAGATTGCCATCGACACGCTAAGAAGAACTCGGCGAATATAACGTGTTTTGTTTTATACAGATTGGATACATATTGTGTCTGTGTGATTTTCTACCCAAATAAGATCAATCAAATCAGCCTACTGCAGAAAATGCTAGACATGGGCCTCTCCCAGGCGCTACAACACCCTGCCTTCAACTTCCTGTGTCCAGTAAGACAGCCAATAGTTTAAGGTTATCGAAACATCTATGATGCCCTTAGCATAATTAGCCTGTTATGGTCTCGCTGCTAGGGCACAGGCCTCCTCTCTATGAGAGGGAGTGGGTTGTAAATCATTACGAGGGCCCAGTGCGAGTTGGTAGATGTCACATAAATATCTTTGAATTTTTAGCTATAGGACATGCCAGTTTTCTCACGATTATGAGATGTTTCACCGTTATGAAGCACGCCGTGATTGCCTTGCCGATACCAAGCGAGTGTCGGACTCACAAAATGTAGATTTCCGTAGGATGAAATTAGATTTAAGTTGTTTATATATGCTTTTGACAATTCATGCTGCTGACTAATTTAACGAGGGAGTCCCTATCGTCGTGTAAGCGATTCATACCTGGTTATGCTTCCTCTGATGTTCGGCGAGGGTCATGGGGCGCTGCACCATGTTTATGCACACGTTCGGCGCCGAGTTGGACCGGTCCTGTTGGTTTAACGAGCGCGGGTGCTGGTGCCTGCGTAAGAGAGACCAGGTTAGGGATGGGCATAGATAATGGCGCAATATTAAGTGAAAGATTTTCCAAGCTAATTATAGTTGCAGAATTTGGTATTCATGATATACCATGATTATTTTCGTAAACATTTATGTGCCTTTGGAAATATTGTATTAGAAATTCTTGTATTTTTTTTTTTTTTTTTTTTTCTTTATTTATTGGTAGGGGATTTGATCATGCATGATCATGCCATCCCCATAGGTGCAGACATTGTAACTTAAATATTCACATTTAACATAATAATCTTATCTACGTTTTAAAGCACAACTAACCATTTTATATAAGAATCTCGCTTCCTCTGATAAGGGGGTAGCAAGAATAATATTACATACACCGGTGTCGTGTAAGCTAATGCCGTAAGCAAGGCCAAAAGAAGTCCTCTCAGCCTCGTTTCGGACACATTCCACTAAAATATGATAAACGTCTTCAATCAAATCACATTCAGTGCAGTTCTTGGTACTAACTTTGCCCATCAGGTACGCAAAGCTATTCAGTGGGATGTGTCCGGAACGCAGCCTGATAGCCGTTACTATGGTGTGTCTAGATAAATCGGAATGTGCAAACCAAGTAGAACGGGACAACTTGTGTTGGATAGTTTTATACCAAATTCCTTTTACTAGAGAACGCTCGTCAAAATATTCATCCCACATGATTTTACATTTAATCTTAATTTTATAAAAAACGTCGGTATAATACGGTAACCAAACCATGGGGATACCATCAGATAGGGCTTGTCTAGCGAGATAGTCTGCCTCTTCATTTCCTGCCACGCCTACGTGTGAAGGTATCCATTGCAATACTATTGTATAATTTTTAGTGGCTAATGTGGATAGTGACTCCAAGATGCTATATGCTATCGGTGTGCCTCGACTATTCGAGGTGCATCGAGCAATGTGTTGTAGTGCACTCTTGGAGTCTGTTAAAACAACGTATTTGCCCGGCTGAAAAGATTGAATATACGAAATTGCTTCTGCTATTGCTATCAATTCTATCGACATTATTGAGATATTGGAATCAATCCGTATTTTCACTGAATTACTTACTTGAGGGTCATAAATAGCTAGTCCGCCACAGTTACTTTCCTTAGAGCCGTCCGTATAAATTTGATAATAATTTGAATATGAATTTTGAATAAAACCATTACAAAGTTGTTGTAAGGCCAACGAATTATAACTTCTTTTAGCGTTACTTACGGCGTCTATGTTAAACTTAATTATATTTGAAATATTCACATTGCTGACCCAGGTACTGAGTGAAAACATTTCTAATTGTGTACTAACATGCACCGCAGTATCTTTAAGGTAGATATGAACTAAAACTAAAATGGGTTTTTCTTTGCACCTCCAATAAGAATTTTGACTAAATAGATTTAAATCGTCTAATATTTGCATAATCTTATGGTTAGAAAAGGATTTCGCTTTTAACCAGTACTTTCCGGCAAGGTAATGTCTTCGTACACTTAAAGGCGGTAGGTGTAGTTCACATTCCATGACATGTATTGGTGTCGTTTTAATAAAACCACCTATTACCCGCATACACTGATTCTGTATTTTGTCTAATTTACTTAAATGTGTCCTACAACTACTACCATAAAGGAAACTTGCATAATCCAGTCTGCTACGAATACACGATATGTATAAACGCCTCAAATTAGTTGGGTGAATGCCCCAACCTGCCCCTGCTAATACTTTAAAAACATTAAGGACTTTTAATGATTTTTCTCTTAATTCATTAATTTGTTTAGACCATCGTAGCTTCCTGTCTAACCAAATACCCAAATATTGTACACTATCAACTACTTCTAAAGAATTACCACCGACAACAAGAGACACAGGGTCCCGTATAAATTTATTTTGAAAGATACAAACTTTACTTTTGGTAGCTGAAATTTCTAAGCCTGCAAGAGAAATAATATTATCAAATTTATTTAAAGCTAATTGTAATTGGTGTGTTCCTTCTTCTATATTACTACAGGTGATATAAAGCACAAAGTCATCTGCGTACTGTGATATAAAGACATTATTTATTGACTTACAAATCTCCATTGTTAAGATATTAAATAAAAGAGGGGAAAAGGGATCGCCTTGAGCTAAACCGAAACAACATTTCCTACTTATGGTTGACTTATTATCTGTCTCAATACTTAAGTTTCTATCTTTTAAAAAATTCCATAGATATGTACATATTTTATTACCTAACCCTATAATATCCAAAATCTCTAATAAACGTTCTAAATTTACATTGTTGTATGCATTATTAATGTCAATAAAGCAAGCAATCGTTGATTGTTTTTTAGAAAATCCTAGTTGGATTCTCGAGACCAAGGTAGACAAATTATCTAAAATGGATCGCCCTTTGCGGAAACCAGTAGTATCGGCCGATAACATGTTATTTTGTTCAATAAACCATTCTACTCTTTTAATCAATATATTATGTAGTATTTAACAAACACAGGAAATCATTGAAATGGTCGCCACGAGGAGATTGACTCAAGATCCCGGCCGGGCTTAGGTATAGGTATAATAGTAATATCACGCCACTGCTGGGGGATAAAACTGGATGTAAAAAAATTATTATAAAGACTGACTAAAATCAATTTAGCATTATTCGGTAAATTATGTAGCATTGTATATGAGATGTTATCAATACCAGGCGACGTGTCTTTAGAGCGCAAACATTTGTCCAGTTCTTGTCTAGAAATCTCTGACTCAAGCGTAGGGTTATTTGAATTAAATATTGGGTCATCAGTACACACAAAGTCTGGCGCTAGGTTTTGTAATAATACAATCGCCTTTTCTTTACCTATAACAGATCGGGGTACATAGCATCCTTTAAACCATTTCATTTTCTTCCATAAAACACTATGAGATGTTGTTCCATCTATTGAAGTGCAGAAGTCCTGAAAACCCTTACGTTTTGCTATACGAAGAACCCTCTGCCCTTCCCTGATTTTCTCCTGTAACTTATCCAAATTACAAGGTGTAGGGTTACGCCTAAATGTTGTTAGCGCTAATCGTCTTTCGGCCACTAATTTTGATAAGGAACTATTCCAGTAAGGTTTGGGAGTGAAAAGTTTATCCGGGTCAGAATTAATTTTAGTATATGGAATGTGTACATCTGCAGCTAAATTAATCAACCCCATAAATGAATCATATGATTTTTGTAAGTCTTCCGTGATATCAAAATCTTGCATGAGCGTGTGTATTAGGTTGCGGTACTGAGACCAATCCGCTTTTTTATAATTCCTACGTACCGGAGGAATGGACAGACTATCAACCTGCATTGAGATTTTAATCATAAGGTGATCGCTGCCAAACGTTTCATTTAATGTGCCCCAATTAAACTTGTACGCTATATCTGAGGAAGCCAATGATATGTCTGGAGAAGATTGTTGTAATGCATTATTCACTAATCTAATACGAGTAGGGTTACCGTCATTCAATGTTACGAGTTCAGTATCTAAAAGTGCGTCATAAATTTGTGTACCTCTCTGATCTAATTTGTGAGACCAATTAGTGTGGTGTCCATTAAAATCGCCAAGAATCACTACCTTACTGTGAAAACGAGAAAAAATATGTTCCCACTCACTTTGACTCGTGTGAACTGACGGGGCACAATATAAGGATATTATATACTGAACATGCTCACAGTTGCAAATCTTAACACAAACTATCTCCATCCCCGGGTTAAGGCTTTCGAAAGACACATAACTTGATTTGAGTGACCTGTGGACTAAAACCGCCACACCACCATAACCGTCATCCCTATCCTTACGATATATTGTATAACCATTTACCTTCAGCTGATTATCCCGTTCTAACCACGTTTCACTGAGTGCAGCAATGTGAATCTTCATTTGACTCATAAAATGTTCCAAGGATATCAATTTTGGTCGAATACTTTGACAATTCCACTGTGCAATATTTAATCTAATAGGTTTCGAACTAAGCGGCATTGGGGGCAAAATAGTCAACAATAATCTTAAATAAAGGCCACTTTGATACGAATTGTACACTCATTAATATTAACCACTCTAAACAACACTTTAACACTCCATGCACCTTGTCGGCCATCGTCAATTCCCTTAAAAACATAACTTCTTTTAGTCTCACTAATAGTTCTTCAAATCGAACACTGTTATTCTTTTGCTCTTCAGCCGCTGGAGGGGTTGCTGAGTCACTACCCATATTCATTGTTGATGAGTTTATCGGGAACTCCAAGTTACAAAAAGCCTTGTCCCTACTACGAGTACGTCGAAATCTCGTTGAAGTATTGGCATTGTTTTTATCATCATCCTCTTTATGCACAGTGAGGTCAGCTTTTACTATCTCTGCAAAGGTGGAGGTATCACGTTGTTGAAATCTAAACTCTGGTTGTGATTTTGTGTTGGTGACAGCAGGGATGCCGGAATGTTGTTGAGCACTACTTTTATCATGCAAGTAAGTCGAGGGCGGTACATATATTGTTAGAGCCTTTCTATAAGTACAGTTAAATTCTACCATGATCTCTCTCAACCTCTTCTCCTTTAAAAAGGCTGAACATGAAGCTTTATGCAAGGCCAAATGGTTGCCACCACAGTTAACGCACTTGAAGTTCTGTGTTTCACAGTTCACATGATTATCACCGCATTTCGGACAGACTATTTTATTGGAAGGGCATTTCTTTGTAGGGTGGCCATACTTCCAGCATTTCGAGCATTGCGATACGGGAAATACGTAAGGAGTAACTTTTATACGTAACCCATGGACATATATGTACTGAGGAATAAACGAACCTTTGAAACACACCTGTACCGCTTCACTTGGCTGCCAACCTTGTCCCTCTCTGTCTCGACGCTTAAGCCGGTATACAGATATTATTTCCGCGGGTTTGTCACACATTATATTACTCAAAATGTCCTCGTCAGATAAATCAAGATCAACATCCTTTATGACGCCATAGGATGAAGTCCTTTCCATGGCTCTGTAGATCTTCCAGCCTTTTTCTATAAATTCCCGACATTTTTCGATTTTATCGGCACTCAACTCGCTGCACACTTCGACACGGATCTTGAACGGGTTAATATATTTAACTTTGCTGATATCAACTATCCCATAAGCCTTAAGCATCTTGGCAAAAGCAAATTGTTTAGGCATCTTTTCGTGGCTAGATAAATACATCTCAATATTATCTTTCATTAGTGATTTTAATCTTTTCTCTTTACTTTGTACTAAATTCCATCCCTCATTATCATCATTATCTCCGACATACTCCTCCTCCCTATCTCTTTTCTCCCGCCTAAATTGTTGGTCCCCTTCCATTTCAGATTGTACTAAATTCTCTTCTCTGTTTAGCTCCTCCTCACCATCTGACATGCTATGTCCACTCAAAGATATGTCACTCGCCATTATTACTGTATTCACATTCTCTAAATGCGGTTTGTTTACATTCATTAGTATTATAACACGCTAATGAGTGTCTTCGTTATCCGTGGGCCGGTCGCGCGTAGGTAACATACCGTTACTCCGGTGCGCCGCCGACAGCGAGATCTGGCAGCGCACACGACTTTAACAACTTGTAATGCAAAAATAATACTTAATTACCGAACACGCGCCTTCCTCGTACGATTACCGCAACGAGACTGAGAAATTCTTGTATTGTAGTTTTTAGTTAAAATTAAGCATTATATAAACACACTTAAACACAATGTGATATCAAAAGCAGCGTTATAGTTTAGTATCACGTTTTAACACCGCTTTACAAATGCTACAGGATAAATATTTTCAAAAACTTAATTACTGATTGTGCAGAAAGTTACTAATTACAAATAGCTGTTTAAAATAACATACAAACTCATTAGAGATATAACTGAAATATAAACAGGTGCTGATATCCTATTAGTCTCACAAAATCTAGAAGAAGGAAAGGTACAACTAAGAGCTAAATACAAAGTACAATTTGTGTGGTGTAGCTGTACGCAAATCTGACGGAAGATTGATATGGAAACAAACATCTCGAATTAAAATAAGAGAGTGAACCAAGTCTACATAATGTAATTACACGATTCGATCGGTCTTTACAACTTGGCTCAAGATTAAAGCTGGTCTTCCAATTTGTCATTGAACCTTTAAAATAGCCTCCGATGGCAAAATAATCGACGTGTAGACGCGTTCATAGGAACCAGTAGTTCATTCAACATCATCATTTCAGCCCAAAAGACGTCCACTGCTGGACATAGGCCTCCCCCAAGTGTCGCCACATTAACATTTTGGGGGGTTTGCCATAATCGCCACGCTTGGCAGGCGGGTTGGCGATCGCAGTACGGTTGTTACAAAAGCACAGAGAACGCCGCTGCCCATTCTCTGGCAAATCCCTTAGTCTCCTCTTACGACACCCACGGGAAGAAATGGGATGGTGCTATTCTTTACGTCCGACACCATACAGAGAGTAGTTCATTCGCTACTTGTGTAACAATCGCTGGTCCTAGACCTGGCTGGCCGAATCCTAGCCCTAACATTGCATTATGTAGAGGTATTTTACTCAGCAGTTGTAAGTTCGTCTACGCGTCAGTTTTGCGCCAGCTTTGAGTGTGTGTGTCATGTATTAGTGTCGTTGTGCGAGTGTAAGCGTTCGATGGCGTACACAAAAGCAAGCGGTGCCAATCTAGTGACTGATATTCACCAGTGGACATCAAACTCCTTCAGTTTCTTTGCTGGAGAGATAGACCTGTTACATCATGATACTGCTTAGTAACTATGCCTTATTTACTACTATTACTATTTCTTATTACTTATTCAAAAACTGGAGAACCCCAAGTTACAAGGTTTGGATAAATTATAAGAAACTTTTTCAATCATAACAAAAACATCTATTGAAGTAATTTTAAAAACTAAGGGCCTATAGGCCTGTTAGATTAAGAAATTATCTGCCAGATAAAGTGGCTACTAGCCCAATTAAGAAATCAAGTATCCACCAAATAAATGTACCGCTACTTATCAGGAGGTCGTGAAACGGACTATGAAAAACGAAATACCTATTTTAAATATGCTCATGAATGGTAAAGCTGTGTTAGGAAGAATACTGACTTGCTTTGGTCGTTCCTTGCGATCATGTGGTGGTAGCCAAAGTGTGGAGGGAAGTGTAGGATGCCGGCTTGCGTCTCCGGGTTCTGTGCCAACAGCGCTGCGTAGTACGTGTCCGTCATACGCACCTGGTGGAGGAACAGATGATCTTTAGTATTAAGGTGGAGACTGTGAAGAGCTTTGATTGATATGGCCTGCTATATCGCTAGAGCGCAGAGAGCGACTGCCAAGTTTATAATTCGGAACCTCTTCTTCGACTTGCTCTGTTTCGCCCGAAGTATCAATATAATAATGGCATGCGATGCATGACCTTACTCGGGGGTGGGGGGGTCCCTCTGTAAAACTGATTTATTAACTATCCTGTATGGCTAGTTTGTCAGTTTAGACAGAACGGAAATATATGAGAGCATATAACTGACTGCATTGAAAATAGGAGCGTATTACCATCGTTTAAAAACAAGCGATCGAATCGCGAGCATGCGCGAGGCGCCGCTTGATGTCCGAATCATGGTAATAGAGTCCTATTTTCAATGCAGTCAGGAAATTGCGCGAGGATTTTTCCGTTCTGTCTGAACTAACCAAAAAGATCTGTTTTTTTTTATCGAGCGTGAACGAATGTGATAGCAAATCGTAAGATACTCGATCCTACGCACCTTTAAAGCCGGTAAGACGTATATTAGCAACTACTTAATACATGAATCCTTCACAATACCTGATGACAAATACTGGGCACTTTGTCAGCGCATCGCTGGTGGAACTTGAAGTTGCACTGCGAGCAGTAGAAGCCGTTAAACAGCAGTCGTCTGCAGCACTCGCAGAAAGCGAGCGTGAAGAATGTCTTGCGGGTAAACTGGTGCGATATGTGGGACATTATGGGTAGCTTGTCCAGTGTGCGTACTGTCACCTGATGACAAAGAAGATAACATTTTTATGGTTGTTAAGGTTACATAATCATCAGCCGACAGCAGACCACTGCTGGAAATATTGACAGTGAAAACTGAAATGCATTAGTTGAACAGGGTGTTGCATTTACAAATGTTGCTATATGACCCAAACAGCTTGCCAATATCACTTTTTGACCATTGGAAATGCATATGCATTTCTACCTTATGATTCTTAGCCATTCGAACTCTCTAGGCACATTCTTTGAGTAAAATTATCAGCTTGATACTATATGCTACTGGTACAAGCAGATGATACACAGAGAACCTAAAGATTTAGATAGAGAAGGGTTTTTTGTAAAAAAATCAAGCTTTTATACAAATTCAAGAGTAGAAATTAAATGCTGCACTTTTAAGGGAATAAGGATAGTAAATCTATGGGCCACCAGGACTATTTTAGGGTTTAATACATAAAATTAAAAATTAGTAACAAGGAAGGAAAATACATTCTGGATTTGAATCAAAGGTCAGCCAAAGTATTATTCGGGTTATCCATCAGGAATTTCAGAATCTGAATTTGTGCCCAGTTGAGGGCAATAGGGTCGCCCACTATTACATGGGTAACATACTGATGGATGCACATATGGTTAACCCTTCAAGTATTACAAGCGTGATGCTATTCATTAATTTTACAATATTAAAACTTAGTAGCTTTTTTTATGTTCAGCAGCTTCTAATTTAATCCCAAAGGCATGTCAAAAAAGATGATTGTTTCAATAGAGATTTCATTTTGATTCTTATGATTGACATCAATTGATAGCATACCTGTACTTTTACAGGATGTTATTTTTTGGATTTTAGCTGTTTCGATTCCTGAGAGTTGCAAGCGACACCTAAACCGTTGGAACCGTAACCGACTGGAAGCCAATCCTAACATCGTTGGGAGAAGGCTAGGCAGATGATAATTATTCTCACTGTATTTCTTCATCTTCCAACATTTCCTTACTGAGTTGGGTTTCAGCCTATCAGCAATTAAATACTAGCATTCTCTAAGAAGCATATTGTTGTGTCTTTAAATCTAGTTTAATACTGTAAAACTTAAAGCTTAAGACATTTAGTATGTTTCAAGAGTTGAAACATACTAAATGTCTTATTCTACAAATAATGCTAAGCCTGCGTTTCCCAATTGGTAGGTCAATCAAAATAAAATACCGGGACGCAGCATTTCTGCCTTGTTTAAAAAATATATTAAAATAATCATTAAAACTTTGTGCACAAGTAAAATGTCTTGAGCATTTTCTACCAGTCCACCTTAAAAAAAAATTCTCCATTCACACAAAATAGGCGATACCAATCTATTTTACTTAATGTAATCAGTGAGGGACAAGGTTTTAAAGTATTGAGTGGGTCACTAAGGGCCAGTGTGACATTTGCCGGGCCATGGCAGAATAATGTTTGTTTTTGTTTATAAACAACCATAGTATATTTGTCTGCGAACCTGCTAGACATCAATTTGATAGCATTGCCTGGGATACCAGAAACTTATCTTACCATAACAGCAAAGTAACACATTTCAATCTATTGCCTTCAATATCTACTCTCTTATTAAAATGGGAGGACAACTATAAAGAAACCAACTAAACCTTCTGTTCTACAGCAAACTGTCAGTGCTGCAGCATACACATGCTGCAGCACTGACTTACCATGAGCAATACAAAACAAACAACACTTGACTGACCTCCTCCGCGTCGATCTCAGTTATGTCGATGTCCCACGGTATCACTAGGTTATAGCCTGTCCGCACTACTTCACACATCTCACACGTCAGGTTGCGCAGTTTCAGCGCCTTCGACAGCGCGTCCCGCAGCGTCACACCCTCCTTCACCTGCACACTCGTCCGCTGCTGATTCGGCAGGTGCGCCCGCAGGAACACCTTCGGCTGCCGCGTAAGAGTGTCGAACTTTTTACTATCTTCCTGCAACGAATGCTCCTCACTCCTGTCCGGCGACTCATACTGCAGCATTTCCCGCAGAGTCCGCTCTCTCAACTCCAAATTATGCAACTTTGACGTCAACTCCTGGTATTCCGACAAATACAGCGACGGGGGATGCTGGAAACCAGCGAATTTTGCATTCAGAGCGTCAATGTTTTCACGAGTTACATTTATGATGCTTTGAATGTTTCTAATTTCATACGTCGGGTCCGCAACGTCGTCACTATCCGTGGACGTCGACATATTATCACTATTGAGAGATAAAGCAGGTATATTTCCATTAATTTTTCTTGAACAATTTTCTTTCTCTCTAATAACTGCCATTTCTTTTCCTATTATTTTTTTTTATTTTTCTGCGCACACTCGCGGCGCAAGACAAGAATATTGTTGCCATAATTTTTTGAAATTATTTTGTACATTGGTCACACGAATAACAGGTGTGGTCCACTGATTCTTACGGCATCTACGTCTGCCTCGCTGCTTACAGGCTGACTTCGAAGACACCGGATTTTTGCTCATCATCATCATCATACAGCTGAACGACATCCAGTGCTGGATATAGACCACCCCCAACATGCGCCACACTGACCAGCCCTATGCTTCTCTCATCGAGAACTTTCACCAGACAATGTTAGCTTATCACAACACGCAAATCCGACATAAAATTAGCCCAGTGGCACCAATAGGAGATGGTGCTGCCTTACCACTAGCAGCACTTAAACATTTTCGAACTGAAACGGATACCATAAACTGTAAAAGGTGGTTTGCCTTCAGCTTCGTCAGACAGCACAGCACAGATAACTATAATTATATTAATCGGAGATAGATAATAAGACAGTTGTGATTAGTTCCAAAAAATGCTTTTAGGCGCTAGCGTCATAATGTCACCTAGCGTTCTCGTCCTACAAAAAGTTGGTCAGAAATCGAGGAAAATAATCAGAGGAAAAATCGGCCCGATTATCTGTCCTACAAAAAGACTGACAGGGGCGGCCAGCTTAAATGTTTAACGCAACCTTGTTGGAAGTCGCATAAGTTTCACTTCAAAAACCGACTGTCTTCAGACAGAATATACAATCTTTCAGTTTGACAGCAGTTAACACACAACCGCCAACATGCCTGCCTGTCTGACCTCCACAACCCAGTAATTGGTTAATGCGATACCTATTGGTAAGACTGGATGTCAGACTTTTGGCTTCCGACTTCTCCTAACGACTGTTAAAGATCTACAAATGACAGCCGGGACCAACGGCTTAACGTTCTTTCTGAGGCACGGGGGATATTCGATATGTAATTATGGTCACCCATCCATGAACCAACCTCGGCAAACACGGCTTAACCGTAAAGATTGACCCGTGCAGCAGTTATTATTTAGCCACGAGCTCCTCCAGAACACACAACAGTCAACATGGCTGCCAAAAATATGGCTACCGCGAAAGTAATGCCATAACGCATTTTTTGGAACTAAAGCTGACTCAGGCCTGTCAGTCAGTGTCAATGTCATTGTCATGTAAACCACCTAAACAATAAACATTGAATTTGATGAACTTGCTCGACAGCTGTGGTCATGTTTATTGTTGATATTTTTCTATCTTTATCTTGTGTAAAACAATATTATCAATTGATAAATGAAAGGACTCCATCTATACAAATATTGAATTCGAGTGTAAGTTTATAGACACTGTTTTTTACTCATTTATAATTGAAGGACTTTTTTTTCTCAGAAAAAGGATGGTTTTCAAGCAAGTTTAATTTCTTACTTATTGTTATAACTGTTTTATGCGAGATTGTATAGCAGTGAGACCACTATAAGCATTGTAAAACTTTATTTTGGGTTCTAATTTGTTTTAAATTCCGTAAACAGTAGCCAAGTGTTTTAATAGAGAAATTCCAAATAGATTACCACACATTATCGAATACCGTTTTCAGTGCCGCAAAAATGAGCGATAGCAACATTCAGTCCCGGCTCGTGTCATTTGAACAAGTGAAGTCCATCATAGACTTCATGGCGCAGCATGTAGAGTTTGCTTCGGGCAATCTGCGGTCTCTGGAAGCCAGGCATACTTCCAAAAGGTTATGGGAGGAACTCACCAAGATGCTCAACAGCTGTCGAGGAGGTACTAGGAAAACATCTGATGGATGGAGTAAGGTTAATATATCAATATAAAATTTTAGCTATCTGTTTTCTCAGTACTATTTTGGCAAAGTTTCCAACCAAAAATTAGATTCTTTCATTTATATTACAGCATTATTTATAAATTATTAGAAGCAGGTTTTCAACTGTATTTTATACTAAAGTAGTTTGTAAAATACTTCTTATACTTGCAGTACTGGAGTGACTTCAAGAACAAGCTGAAAAATAAAGTATGGCTACTAAACAAGAAGAAGTCAGGTTCTTCTCTCAAGGGCATCAGACCCCTGACGAAGATGGAGAAGAGAGCACTTGCAATACTAGGCCCTTATTATGAGAAGAAGAAGACCCGACCAGGATTTGCTGAGGCAAATTCGGTATGCTTGTTATTATTTGTTTTCATAATAAAAACTAAAGACCCTTGCCTTGTTGCCAGCCTTGTTCATAATTTATGGTTAATACATGTTACTGTAAATTTAAAAAAAGCTTTAATTTTTTACTTTTAGTGTTCTATAAAAAGTTGATAGTTTGCAAACAAAAAACAACAAAATTGCTGTATAACAATATCTGCAAAGGTCTTGTAAAAGTCCAGACTTTTTAGCAAATCCTGTAGTTGTACATTTTTATTTCCAGAATAACTTACACCCAGAAGTGAAGCTGGAAGCCTTTCACGACACAATACATGTGGATAGTTTCAGCAAAACAAATAGTGAATCAAGTGACAGATTGTCAGGTAACACTTTAAAATTTAAATTGTACTTTTCAGTGATCCAGATTTGTTCCAAATCTTATTTTTCTCGCTCATGGAATAACCATTGTAACTATGAGAAAAGACTTACCTACTATACAAGCTGTTGTTTTGCATCCTCGTCAAATTCAAGGAGGTAACTATACTAATGATTCTCAGACTCGACCCAAATCAATAATAAAATGGGTAGGTAATTTTTTTGCTTATTTACGGTAAGTGTGAACTAGCTGTATTTTCATTGCGGCCCGTCTGTTCCTTGCCCTATAACCGCGCAATCACACATACAAACAATCCCAAGCGTTTATTTGATACTACATATTAATAACACTTAAAACGGGATATTTACCATGTTTACTATTTGTTATGACTTCCCAATGTTTCGGCGCTGTTGCAAACGCCAAGATCACGGATAAACTGAAGTTATTGCGGGTGGATGTTTATTAGCAGACAAATCGGTCTACCTACCCCCTTTTGTTCGTTTTTTGCGCTCCGTACCACTAGCACTGTCACTCACAACTCGACACACAAAACTCACTGTGTCCACTCGCGAACTTTTTACGGCACTTTTTCGGTTTTTCCATAGTTGAACCACTGGATATCAGGCTCTTGACAGTTGAAACCTATCCTCCTGATTGAAGTTCTTACATTTTGAAATTTCGATTGCTGCTCTTCTCTTACCAATCTGGGTATATAGTGGGGTTCTGTCGATATAACCTGAGGGTTATGTAAGTCAATCCAGTGGTTCGATCCTGATTCGAAGATTGAAGCAGATGTTGAGCTATGGCCGATTTTTGGGTGCCAGTGGTTCATCGACACAAGTCGTTGGCGTACAGGGCAGGCGCTTGCTTGTCACTTATATGTGACAATGGCGTTCAAAAGGGTTAATATACGTATTGGTATTAGTGCTTATGACTGCACATTTACCGGGCTAGGGAGCAACTCGTCCCACTCGAAACTGGGACGAAGGACCAATTCTACCCTTTCTTTATCGATAGGGGTTAATTGGTCTCATTTCGTAACTGCAACCAGGAGTTTGTTCCCGTTGAGTTACACAGTTTTTGTGTTACACTGTTACCCATTGGGAAAAAAATTACCGATTAGTAACACTAACTCAATGCCACGTTTTTTTCCGTTAAATAACCTACGGATTGTATGTGTGTACAATAGGCAATGTTACTTTTGCTACCAGGAGAATTTGGATGCAAGAGCGAGCGAAGCGAGCTCTGGACTTGGGGCACCCCGAGTCGGACAGGTTAGGTACCTGTAAAGCCTGCAGACAGAAATAAGAGCTCCGCGTAGCGGGACTACGTCGACTACGCTTTTTAGGCGAATATAAAATGTTCACCACCGCAACGCCCATCAACGGCGTCCACGGGAACAATTAGGTGTTACTTAACGAGAAAAAAAACGTGGCATTGAGTTACTTACAGTGTTACTATTCGGTAATTTTTACAGCACTACGATAAAAAAAATAACAACATTTCCTATTATCAAATAAAAAAAGCTGGGATTGGTTTCTGATCGCAGTGTCGAAGTGGGACGAGTCAATCATTATCAAAAAATAAAAGGTAGAATTGGCCCCAGTTTCAAAAGGGATGACTTGCCCCCTAACCCCATTTACCTACACATTTTTTCATGTGGGTAGGCCGACACAAACTGTGATTCTATTAAAATATTCTTGAAATGTTCAGAGGTTTATGTAAGCCTAATACAAGTGAGTATAATAAAATAAGTGTGCTTATGCTTTCCAATTACAGGTGGAGATGAACAAAGTAATGATAGTGCAGAGTCCTCTGGTGGAGAATATGTAAACGGCGATGATTCGAATGAACCTGCTATACAGAGTAAGTTTATTGTACTAGGTTCATGCTTTTTTTTTTTGATCTGGTCCCTCGCAGATCAACCTGCTAAGGTTATTTCTGCTCAACCGGACTATCCTGTGGTGACCTCAAATGGATTTAAGGCCCCCAGCCAGGGCTTACAAACTAGTTACATTTAAATGACCGCTCGCTAAGGGCACCCCCTGTGGGGTTCGGACCTCGGCTTAGGGCGTCATTGAGGGGTGGGCAGCAAGGGACAGGCTGCGTCATATTATTATTATTTGGGGAATTTAACGTTACATGCTCAGCGGCGCGGGCTGGCTCGTCGAGCAAGGGTCGGGGGGTAACTAGGTTTATGCCTAATATAAATTCATGGGCTAATGTGATGATTTCTACCGACTTGGAGTCGTTATAAATCATCACGTCAGCCTATAAACCTTCTTATCTGGATCCGGATTAACCATTAGGCAGATTAGGCAACTGCCTAGGGGCCCCGCATCGGGTACCGGGCTCCGCGCGCGCACAAAAGTAATTGAAAATGTTTCATGTTGACAATACACAAGGTTGCCAAAAAATGGATCATGTGGACATTTTGATCTCAAATTACATATCTGAATATATTCAGTCGAGGCAGCCTGTAAAATTTTTCGAGTTCAGCTGCTCGAGCAGCCTATTTTCTTTTGAATCTAACTGTCGGTCGTGTGTGGTATAGGGTGTTAAAATTTTCGAGCTCGCTTCGCTCGCTGTTCGGACCACTTTGTCATAAATATTGACTTTTTTAAATGTCAACAAGTGACTCCGGTTGTGCCAAACAATTCTTACCTATTCAAAAAGGTGGGGTTTTAAAATTTTCGCGGTTGCTTTGCCTAGGGGCCCCAACATAGTTAATCCGGCCCAGGCTGGATATCCTACCGTAGCTACACCACAACAACTGCACATGTTCTGTCCGCTTAGGGCCTTTATGCTCCACATGCCTTCGTGCACGTCGATGGTCGGGGCCCGTATGCGCGCCGTCCGCATCCTATCGTAACAGGGAAACTATATAGTAAAGGACGCAGAGAGTTTGTGGTAGCAGGTGTTCGCGCATGCGAGTTTGGCACGTCATAAAAACAGCCCCAGCATTCACTACCTAGTCCCTGAGCCATGACACATTTCTATCTCATTAAAATACCCGTTTATTTATTACCATGTTCCTTTTACAGACCTATACCCACAATGGCTTATAGAAGTAGAGAAGAAACGTGCAGACGCAGAGTTATTACGAGCTAAGGCAGAAGAACAGCGAGTTGTTGTCGCCGTAAAGAACGCTGAAGCAGCTCTGTTACAGGCTGAAGCGCTAAAGCGGCTGGCAGATGCTGCGACCACACAGGCCGAGGCCGTCATGAGGATAGCCGCTGCGATGGAGACGAGGGGGCAGAGGGACATGCTGGCTTTGTGATCCGAGCGCTAGCGCCGTAGCTTAGGGCTATGAAGGAAATTGATATTGGATTTGTTTGATGGAATCAAAACATTTATGTGATTTTTGTTAGTTAATATGCTGTCAAGTCATTCATCCATGTTTTTTACATCATTAATTACATAATTTGTGTACAAAGTTCACAGGATATTCAAATTTTTGGAACAGTTATGTATTTGAAACAGAATCAGCCTTTGAAGTGGTAATAAGTATGTGGGGACTGTATTATTAAAGTTTACGATAAAGCAGAGATAAGTTAACAAATGTAAATATTTAAAACTAATGTAAGTAGATAGATCTCGTCAAATTAATATACTAAATTATGTGATACTTTTATTTTATTTTTAACCAACATCAAAAAAGGAGAATGTTTTTATCACAATACTCAACACAATCATTACAATTTAACAGTACTTATTTACATTATACTATCTTAATTACAGCTATGGTATGTTACAGCATCTCAAAATCATCCCTCTGAAACAATAAAAAAAAATACAATTTTATCCATCAGACTTGGTAGTAATTTTAACTGCCCAAACGATAGAAGTCAGCATTGTTATGATTTTCTACTACACATGAGTATGTACTATCTTCTACATATGTATATATAAATTATGTGTCACATTGTTTGTCGGGGATAGACTCTTTAACCGATTTTAATCAAATTTGCACACCTTGTGCAGTTTGATCTAACTTGAAAGATAGGATAGCTTTCATCTCAATTTATAGTCGCAAGATTATTTTGTTGCAAATTAAATCACAATTATCGGTTAGCTCCAAATGATTCTAACAGATGGCGGTATCTGTTGACTGGATTGAGTACGTATTCAATAGATGGCGCTGTATAGGAACGGAGCAGCAATGAAAAATATTGCGAAAACGGGGAAAATGTGACGCAGACGAAGTTGCGCGGGACAGCTAGTTATTTTATAATTATCCTTCATAAATAAAGTATTCTGATGACCAACCAGTGTCATCATAAAGATGAACTTCATCATTGGCAAAATTCTTATCTTTTAATCTACAGACGCCAGTACATCAAGCTACAAAAATCAGTTAAACTTCTTTAATAGATTTTCAACCTTAATGTGATAAAATACAGTTCAAGACCTGCTGGCGTCTGAACTTTCCAGTATTAGCCACAAAATTAAAAGAAAAATGTTCTTCATTTAAAACTCACCAAGTCATTATACTCCATAACATGTCGTCTGATAGCGGACCCATCTACCCATGTGACGAAGTCCTCCAAGGCTCTAGTAACCAGGAACGCTGGGTCCTTCACAACTTCCGGTCCTACGCGAACATGACCCTGTTCTATGTACTTAGTGGCTTCCTTCATATTCTCGGACATTTTATCTAAAAATAATATAAGATATGATAAAGTACTAATTTCTATGCTGCTTTGGGAGGAGTTAGAGTAATGTTATAATTTAATATTAGCTAACAATCAAATCTGGCTACAATAAACATGCCAGAACTTAAAGACTACACTGATTATTAGCTTTTATTGGCTCTTCAAACAGTGGCATTCTTTTAGTAACAAAATTTTCATACTCACTTCTAACCATAACAGAAGGCAGTCTTCGTCTGCAGAACGAGCTTGCTGACACGGTGCTGGCTAGCGTGAGGTCCCACCGCGTCGGTATCAAGCCCATCTGATATAGTTTCTCCAAGAGTTGACCACTAGACTCTGTGCGAAATTCATTGCTAGCATCCAGATCTTTTATATTATTTGCCAAGTCACGGATCTCCCTCGACAGCTTATTGTACCTATTATTTACAAATTAGTTATTATAATATATTATGTTCAGTTTTAACAATAACATTAATCAAAATCGTGGTTTACTTTGTGTAATCTTCGCGTTTCTGTATATGATATTTTTTCATAACTTTCACTTCATTTAAATTGTTGTCGACTTTCCATGATATAAAGTCAACCTTTTTAAGCAGTTTCTGTTCATGAAACTTTAATTTTCGCACCATATTTATTGAATTTTCTTGTTGTTTTGTTTACTCAAAGTAAAAGCACGGCAGGAGAACACACATCACACACGTGTGAATATCTGTCAACGTCAACTATGACACTATTGACACTGTTCTTTTAGTTCAAGTTGTTTTCTGTGCTGGCAGGCATGGAACTAATAAATGTATTATAGTATTATGGCACTCAGTACTCGATAGTCGGTACGACCCGTTTATTGACTTTGAAATTAAAAAACAAACGAATTATCATACATAATTTGTTATAAAGGGCATTGGGTAAGTTTGTATGAACCAGTGGCATGATTTTTTTTCACAGCGGCCACAATTATAATTGTTGCTAACGTATAGTGGAATATATACATATAGATAATAATGACTCATAAATGAATTTTGCCGAAAATTATATCAGAGGTGAAATATCTGTTCGAAGTGGTGTTGTTCCTACAAACAGTTTGCATACTGTATTTGTTGTTATGTATTTTATCAAAAATTAACTCTTTCCTATCGTTTGCCGCATGTCATTACTTCCCAGAATTTGATCCTTAGCAGCGACACTATCGAATGGTGTGATCTACAGGGTGTTTTTTTTTTTTTTAACTAACGGGTTCGGTACCTGATGCAAAAAAAAATGATGCAGTTTTAGTTTTTCATCAAAATCAGGCTCGTGACTCCTTTGAGTGTTTTTCGCTATTCCTCATAGTTTCGGATTTGGCCTTTCACCCACTTGAAAAGTTCACCCAGTATATTTCGGCTCCGATACATTTTGGAAATAATCTATATATATAAAACAAAGTATAAACAAAGTATAAGTATGTAAAATATGATATTCATCAATAAAAAATAGCTATTCATGTGTTGTAGATGGTATAACAAAACAAAACTGACATTGTGTCAGATTCCTAGTGGTGAGGTGCCAACGAAGTACTAGGAGATCAGAAAAATGAAGGGATTGGGGTTGGGTAGGGTAGGTAGGTAGAGTAGGGTAGGGTAGGTAGATAGGTAGGGTAGGTTAAGTAGCTAGGGTAGGGCAGGTCAGGTAGGTAGGGTAGGAGTAGGGTAGAGTAGGGTAGGTAGGTAGGGTAGTTAGGTAGGTAGGGTAGGGTAGGTAGGTAGGGTAGGTAGGTATAGTATATAGGGTTAGGTAGGTAGGAAAAGTGTATTGCATTAACTTTTGACAGAACGAAGTCTGTCCGGGCAGCTAGTTGTTAATAGAAGAAAATGAATGTCTTATAGTAAGAACATAGTATTAGTAAGAACACATCTTACATTTGCAATAATTTTCATTAGTGGCCGCAGACTTTTTTTTAAATAATTTCATCCAAATGACGTTCACTTCTCGAAACACACTCTTGTACACGAACTTTCAAATTGGCAGTGCGATCAAAGCGCTTGGGGGATGGCAGGAATTAAAAGACGGATATTTTCTTGTAGGGCACATGAGGTGGGGGGATTATTACAGGGGGGTGGGTAACCTCACAAGAAAAAATCGTTATGGCTAGGTTATGTCTCCATGCTTGATTATTAATTTACCAGGGAATATTTCCCGTAACCCTTAGACTTGGGACTCTCTGGCAATGAGTGGAGTTACCCCATCTTGCTGAAAATTTGTTCTAATGTTACGACCGTGAAACACATGCAATTGCACTGTCAAAAATTCATCAATCAGGCGGCAGTATACCGAGGATGTGACTGTTTCTTTTACAGTGGTCATGCTACGCGTGCTGATTGAAAAAATATGAGCCGATTTTTCCATTAGCAAAAATTTCGCACCTAACTGCCGTTTTAGGTAATGAAAAAAATGCGGCCTATTGACCATTGTTGATTCTTGTCGGAATCCTTGGACACACGACCAGTAAGTTGCGTGTTTGGAACGTCGTTTAAACGCCGAATATCAAAGAGGGAACAGAAAGCACGGCGGGCTCGAATCAACGATTCACCACATTTCAAAAATTGTTCCACCGCAAACGAGTGTTGCACTGCCGGGCAATGATTGATAGTTATTAACGAACCCGCAAAGATTACCCAACAACCGATTCTTCTCCCGCTTCCCCGGCCCTGCGACAAAGTGTAACGATAATTTAAACTTCAAATAATTCCCGCTAGACACAGTTTACAACGCTACAACCTATAACGCAATTAAATGTAAGCTGCTTGTTTTGGGGTACACAGTGCAGATACACACCGTCCTGCCATTCCGAAGAGGTGAGAAATGTCATGTAAAATGCCCAATGTAAAACAGTACCAGAACCATGCTGAAAAAAATTGGCCCAAGCCTAAAACAGAAGAGTTGTGACACCCATCATGTTTTCTTAGCGACAAGCCAATGACGAGCTTCTTGACTGTGTTAAGTGCTCGCCAAAAGAGTGCACCTCTTTTTTGGTGTACTCGCTCATGAGAATAACTGTTCCTAAACGTTACAAAGATTGTCAAAAACATCCTCTCTCTCTCTCTCTCCGCTCATTATATTACAAAGTACTCTGTGCTCTCCGCTCACTGCTTCTTTGTCTATGTTTGATTGATCGAGTTCGACATCGAAAAAAGAAAATACCCGAGTGTTTACTTTTTAGAGTAGTCATAAATTGTTTATTGTACTAGAAATTGCTAAAAATGGGTGAACGGTGCAAAACTAATCCTGGTGATTTCACTGAATATATACAATCAGTATTGAAACTAGATGCTTTGGAAAAAATGACCAACGATTTGGATAAAGAACTTGAAGATTCAAAAAATATTATGAAGGAAATAAGATCGATGTACGGCTCAGCCTCTGCAGTGGTGGAGAATACTGAAGAAGCCGCTAACAATGAGCTGCGGCATGAAAACATTTCGAAATTCTTGGAAACCGGTGTTCCAAAGATGTTAATGCCTGATATGGCGGAGGACAAAATGGATATTGATGTTAATGAAGCTATTTCATCACTGAAGACCTACGCCGAGCGTCTCAAGGAGTCATTAGTTGTACTAGAGCAACTGCCCCCTAGGCCTACAGGGATGGTCGACCTTGATCTAGATCAGTATGCACAGAGTCTCGACCAGCTCGGAAAACGCTTGGCGAACATCAAGTTAAACAAAAATGATGATGCCAAACTCAAGAATGCTGAACTAGAACCTAAGTTGCAACAGCTGTGCGGAGATGTTAGCATGTTTACTAAGGTAAGAATTCAAAACAAATCAATTGTTAAAACAATCTTCTTTACAGTTTTCTTACAGTTCTTTAACATTTCTTACAGTTCATAAAAATCTAAGGTTTTAGAATATTATTATTTGCACTCTTACAAAAAAAACTTTACAAATTCAAAATGTAAAATATCTAATTATGATAAGTCATTGAAAAATTGTGAATAATCTGATGGTTTTCTTTTTTTGTTTCAGTTGATTGAATCTAAGAAAACTCTCAGCGAAAGTAACAGGAATTGGTCTGAGAGTCGGCAAGATGGCTATGAAATGCAGTATGACAATATTATCAAAAAGCTTATCTCGGACCTCAACGAGGTTGTGTATTTGCTGCAGAACAAAGTGTAAATCATTGAAGAATGATGTTCTATGAATGGATCTCTAATACTGTTGTCGAAGCACAGTTTTTTTTTGTGTAATTTTAGGTTTAAAAGAACCCCCACTTATTTTGTGTTCTATAATATACAACAAAATAGTTTGTTTTTGTATTTAAAAATATTTATTTGTTATGTGAGAATGCAAATTTTTCATCGGTAACTTCAAAATAATCAGCTGTTCCATACATTTTGACTGCTATGTATTGCAGTTTTATTTGGATTGATTTGCTCTTGACTCTATTCTAGATCAGAGATGACATAGACAAATTCAACGATGGTACGAGCTTACCTAGAAGAAGCTTATTCACTTTAACTTTGAAGAGATTAGGGTTGTAAGCATTCGGAAACACAGATACAGGCATAGAGTTTCACCCCTTTGCTACTCCTTTGCACGTTATGAAAGACGTTTGAAAACGCTTAGTGCGAATTAGTAGAAAAACAATAAGGTAAGGATGGTAACTTACAGTGCGTCTAGATGTCCCATGGTAGAAGGGGCCGGTGGGATGAGGTCGTGGAGTTCTAGGGGACGCTCACCGAAGTACAGCCTGTAAAAGACCGACAAGCAGGCAACCAGCCTTGCACCGATGAGCCAAGCTTCACAGCTTGGCTCATCGCTGCAAGGCTTTGGGCTTTGTACTCAATGGTGGCGCAGAAGTTAAGACTAGACGTCAACTCCATGCCTAGGAGCTTAAGTCGATCAGTCACAGGAACACATGAACGAAAAGTAGGGATTTGGTCGAAACGGCTCCTTTTTGCGGTAAAAAGACACGCCTGTGTTTTGGTGGCATTAAAAGAGACCAGATTGTCATCACCCCACTGGGAGAGAAGGCTTTACACTTAGGGAGTCGCGTCCTAATTTGTAACACAAGTACTCGCTGTCGGGTCTACTGAACCCAGCTAACAAACGTCAATGTTTACTTTCATAAAAGGATTCTAAATATACAGGGTGTTTGGTGCATCGTGTACCAAATTGAAATGGTCGACTGGGGGGATCACCTGCTATCCTTTCAGCCCCCTAAACAATTCTCAAGCCCTGTGGATATTTTTCATCGACTTTTTATTGTTTTATAAAAAAAATACCCAAATTATACATTCAAATACAAATTTAAAAAAAAGTATAAGTCGTAGACTCTGAATTTTAATTTTATTAGGATAAGTATTGTAGTCCATTTTTCTAAAACCCCCCTTTTTCCCCCAAAAGAGAGATACGAGGCAGATTTTACCTTACAAGAGTGAGATAACAGATTTAATAAGTTTTTCAGGCATCATATAAGCAAAAATATTTTTCTAAATCATAATTTGGAATTTAATTTTTTGTGACTTGATACACAATTCTAGCGAATTCACAAAGTTGTAAAAAGATTTTTATGGTATGTGGCACATCACTAGCAAGAAGATAGACTAGAGAATTTTTGAGGGAGTTGGAAGATCCCGGTCGCTTTTAGTTTTTTTTTTATAGCCATGTAAATAGCTGTAACATGGACAGCGTTAATTGAAGTCCGAAACTTGGCGAGTAAATTAAAAATAAACTAGGTGGCTAATATCACTAATTTTGAATTCAAAAGTACTGGAAGACAATACACATCTGAATAAAATTAAAATTCAGAGTCTACGACTTATACTTTTTTTTTAATTTGTATTTGAATGTAAAATTTGGGTATTTTGTTAATAAAACAATAAAAAGTCGATGAAAAAAAATCCACAGGGTATGAGAATTGTTTAGGGGTCTGAGAGGGTAGCAGATGACCGCCCCAGTCGACCATTTCAATTTGGCACACGATGCACCAAACACCCTGTATAATAAAAGATGAAATTGAGTCAAATATTAATATTTATTGTTTGCCTTAAACAAAAGCCATTACAAAAATATACTCCATAGTTTTGTGACTAGATTTAGACTAATACTATTGTAATTTCTTTACTTATTTTAAACAAAATCTTCTGTATTTATTTATTACGCAAATAATTATAATGTACTTAATGCCAACTGAAGGCATGCAAGGTTCAAATCTAAAAGCCCCGGACTATTATCTTTAAAAGGTACTTAGAGCGGCAACGTCACATTCGTCGAATTTTAATAGTTATAAAGCAAAATATGAAGGATTGGGTCCGTTGGACCCGTTAGCGACTCCTTAAGTGTTAAGGTCATAATATTTGTTTGCTCTACCATAGCCTCTCTCATGAAAAAATCATCCTTCCTGGTTGTTGCGCTGGACAAGTATCTCTATGAAACGGTACTGTCATCTGCTTCCCAACAAGACCAGGATGAAGTAAGTCATTGATGTGCAGCAGGAAAAGAGCTGCAGAGAGAACAGACCCCTGAGGAACTCCGATCAATAGCCATGAGGTCAGAGGAGCAGCCGTCAACCACTACTCGGATCGACCGTTCACATAGGAAGTCTGATATCTAGCTACAAAAATCTGCTGGGATGCCATAAGCAGGAAGCTTGCTGAGTAGACTTGCGTGCCAGACCCTGTCAAAGGCCTTCGAGATATCAAGCGATACAGCAAGTGCTTCGCCGTATTTCTCGATGTCTTCACCCTAGCAGTGCGTGACAAACACTAGAAGATCACTGACATAGTTGACCGTCCCCGGCGGAAGCCATATTGATGGTCACTCAGGAGGTCATTTTCTTCAAGGTAGGTCAACAACTTACTGGTTAGTACCCTTTCCATAACCTTGCACAGAATGGAGGTAGTGGGCATCGGCCACGGTTTATTTTAATACTTTTAGAACTATTGATTTCGTATTTTACTCTGGACGCTCACTTGCCCGTATTTCTACATCGTTCTCACATACTAGTAATTCTCAACACGAATGATGTAACCAAGATTTTGTAACATATTATATTTTGATTTAAAAGAGTGTCCATGGAGTTTCTTGCCCATTCTTCTCCATAGAGATCTACGCTTTGGAATGGACAACTACAATACTGTGCCTGTAATGGTCTAATTGAAATAAATGCTTTGAGTTTGAGTTCGGGCGGTAATGAGCGGGGTATGCACGGTCGGTTTTGGGCACAGGTACCACAAATGTACCTTTGTAGCTTACAGGATTTTGGCACCGTTATTTTTTCAAGAGAGAGGCGGAATAGGCGTGTCAACACACACAGTTCAGGCGCACACTGCCTCAATACTCTCGCTGGAATGACGTCAGGCCCGCTGGCCTTCTAGTTCACTTCTGGACTGCACAATACTCTTCGGACCTCTCAAATATCAACTGCGATCTCCGGGATCGAAGAGTCACAACGAGGTATAGTTGGTGGTTGCTTGGAGCCAGCGTCCAGACGTGAATTGCTTGCAAAGAGAGATGCAAATAAATTGCTTTTTCATTTGCAGAGTGAGCCAGCGACCCGTCAGGTTTCAGCATTGGTGGTAAAGTGGAACGACAGAAATTCATTTCGACCGCTTTCGACAGGGACCAGCCCCTGTATTTACTTCGCTGGTGCGATGCTAGTTTGGCCTCGATATGCCCGACATGATCAAAACTAAGAACCCGCTAGCATAACTTTGCAGAAAGGCTCTTTTCTTCGCGCGAACCCTACGTGCTCTAAATTTTCGGTCCTTGATCCAGGCTTATAGAAAACACCTGTTTTTTTTTAAATGACCAGCAAAAAAATAATCCATGTGGGGGGTCGATGTACCGACTATGTGGTAATCGTTAGCACCCTGTATTATTAATTTTGAATCAATATGAAGTGTGTAGAGAAAAATTTGGTTCCAGTTTTTGAACTAAAATCACTTCGTTTTCTTCATTAGTAAAAGGCACTTGTGCAAAGCGACTGGGTCATTAGTGGCAAATAAAAGTCAGTATTTTTGTTTTTATAATTTAATAAATTCATTCACAAGTGATTTTGCCCGCAATTTATTGTAATCATGATAGAGCCTGTCAAAATAGTGTTGAGTGCATGGTAATTTGTAAACATACAATTTTGTAAATAGTCGAAAAATATTTTTGTTTAATTTATGAAAAAAATCATTTCTGTAAAGTCAGTCATAACTCATAAATTACAAATATGTTGAAATAAAGGATTCAAAATAAAGAATACTGTCTTTTAGTTTCAAAACAACATTAACAACAGCTGCGTCAGATCTACCTATAATATCATTAAAGTGGAATATCATGCTTTGTCATTAGCTCATTCTTGAATCTTCGTCAAGTAATTTAATTCTCTTTCGATCAGTATTGTGGTCTACACTGTTTTCATCATCAACAGCTATTTTGTCATCTTTAGACGGTTTCTCATCTGCTTCTAACACCTTGAGCCTAATGTCACATAGAGTGGCTCCATGGAGGGTCTTAATAGCCTCCTGGGCTGCTCTTATTGAAGCATACTTGGCAAACCCAAATGTTTTGTTAGGAAATGTAGAAACATCTATGAGATCCCCGAAACGACAAAAGGCATCTTTCAAAATTGAGACAGGGGGAGGATGAGGCTTGAACACTAAGAAACATCTCTGGGCTACCCTGCTGCTACTACCAGCCAGTGGCTGAGGAGGGGGCAGACTAACACTGCAGAAGTCAGATTGATGGCCTTCAGTTTTTATCTCTCTCAAGCCAGAGCCTGATGTAGCAGCTTGTATCAAAGTTGATGCTTGAGCAATTGCCTCTGCGAGCTGTACCAAATCGGGATTTGCCGTGTCCATAGCATTTTTAAAGCTGTTAACAATACTAGAAAGGTTATTAGCTGCCTTGCTTAGAGGGTTATCATCTGGTTTCACAGATATGATTTCTCCTGAAGGAAATTCAAAATTATTTAATCTTTCAACAGCATAACTTGCTGATTTTTCATCTGCATATGTAATAATTGCCTTGCAGTATCCATTGAAAGAGTCAGATGTGTATTTACAAGAAGTCATTCCGGGGATAATGTTAAATAGCCTATCTATATACTTCTGAGGCACTTGTGGGCTGCAAGTCACACATACAGTGTCATAGTCCTGAGGTTTGGATTTGATAAGTGAAGTCAGACTGTCTCTTTTGTTAATTTCTCCTCTGGGCTGACTGTAATGGTCACTGAAATTATCTTTAATAATACTGGAGTTGCTAGAGTGAAAGCTCTCAGTAAAATTCTCAATACTATTTCTACTTCTTTTCAATTCTTCTTTAGGCGTTGCAAAAATTGCCTTATATTTCTTGTCACATCCTTCAAATGCCAGGGCTGCATCAAGGAATGATGAGTAATTGACATAAGCAAACCCCCTGCACTCATCAGTGAGTTTGTCCCGCTGCAGGTGGATGGTATCTACTTTACCAAATGTTGAGAAGTGTTGCCTCAACTCACTCTCAGTCACTTCTTTATGTACTTTGATAAAGAGACGCTTGTACTTGTCCTCGTTGGGGTTATGACTCTCATTCTTGTGTGTAGCTACCATTACTCGGACAGGTTTATTACCGTTCGCAATAGTTTTTAAGTGCATGTCCTTAATAGCAGCCGCGGCGGAAGAAGTCTTAGTAAATTTAATGTACGCTATGCCCTTCGACTCGCCAGTGGCGCGGTCTCGCGGCATGTGAATGTCTTCGATCTGTCCGAACACTTCGAACGCCGGTCTCAAGTCTTCTACTCGTAAATGCTTGTTGCATACTACGAATATCCTCGAGTAAGGTGGTTTATCGTCATTGCGGTCGTCGTTTCGCATACTTTGGTTCCAATTGTTCATGATCACAGTCTAACGGTAAATTAGATCAATAAGTGGTCGTCAAAGTCGATAATAAAAGCAGTCTGGGAAAATAAATAGTCTCACGTTAGTCGTTATGTTGTCTCTTCATGTCCAATAATTTAAATCACCAATCATTTTGCGAAAACAAATAATCATCACACGAATACCGACAATACACAAAAGAAAACTAAAAAAGTTCATTCAACTAGTGTTGGGAAACTCAGCACATGTGCTAGCACACTTGTAGTGACTCACTTCGATAGAAAGAGTCACTCGCTCTTTTTATTTTGATGTGCTAGCACAGTCGCACACACCACAGATTAGCTACACACAGTGCGACCACAGAACAACAAAGCACGTTAACACTTGTGAGTTTTGAGAATGAGCTCGAGTTCTGTTATTGTTCGTTGTAAACACCTCATGTGCTGTGTGCCTGTTCATTCGGTGTAGGTATGTCTACGTTCCTACGACTTTATTAAAGTAAGAACGAACGAACGTAAGTTCCTAGAGTGCTATTCAAGGGAGTAGAATGTGTTGCATGGTTTTATTGATTGATTTGTTATTGTCGAGTTGTCGACATATGAATGTATGTATAATTGTTTATCCGTCCTAAGTGGAGTACCGGATTGACGTGATTGGGAGTGTGTAAAATGTAACGTAAAATTAATGACTTTATTAGAAGAAAATAAAAATCAATTTTAAGTAGGTATTAAAAATAAATATAATCCCAAAATTAAAAATCGAGTTACCGTTACCAAAACCTAATATTCACACAGCACACTCTTTCACCAAAATAATTAGGTAACACAAATCACATAGAATTCTCAAGCAGTTAGGTATATCCTAGCAGAAAAACAGTTGAGTCAGTCTTTGATCTATAAGGTAAATTAAAAACTAGATAATTAGTCCTTCACCAAAACAATTAGTTCTTCACCAACATAATAGAATAAATATTTAAAACTCACGAAAAACTTTTAAAATTGGTACTCAAAAATTCAAATAAGAAATAAGGAAGGTCAAATAAGAAACTAGCTAGAGAGAGAATATTAAGTGGGTCAAAATCTCAAAATAAATTTCGATTTCGGAAAAAAATATTACTTATTAACAATTCATTGTTAGTCTATTTACGACTCTAAGCAAACGAGTTAACGTCTAAGTTTATTTTGTTCACGATTGACGACGTGAGAAAGACGTCACATAACTTTACTCTTTCCCTTGTCCTCGTGAGTGTGTGACGACGAGCTCAAGTGATGAGTCACCGAGTGAGTCTCAAGTGTGCCTGACGACATCACGAGTCGGGACTAGCGCCACTTAACTCGCTCGCACGCACCAGTCCTCACTCAGAGCCCACCGCCCGCCGCGCCGCCTCGCCTCATTCGTGGTAGCACAGTGTGGTACCACACTTAGTTAAAAGAGTGCCTCGCACGATCCTCATTTTAAAGAGTGTGCTGCCCAACACTACATTCAACTCATTGCATTGTTGTAATTTTATTGGCACAGATTATCCAGAAAAATCGAATCTCCTATAGTCTATCTACGAGAAAACAACTGAAAGCACATAGACAAATTCATGTTTGCGTTTATCCGAATGAATACTTTCGTTCTGAAAGGATACAAGATGGAAATTCTCTAAAATAAATCAATGACAGATTGACAGAAAACCAACTGTCAGTTATCCGTCATTTCATTAGTGGTTGTGTATTTTGTTTTCCTTTCCTTCCATGTGAAAATACAAATGCAACGCAATAAAAATGAGCTGAATTATATTTATCTCTTGAAGTATATACTGTAATACCTCTACTGGGTTCTTGAAATTACGATCGCTCAAGTAGCCTTTCCGCGCACTAAGAAATGTTTCACAAAACTGATAGCTGCTTGCAGTCTCGGCAAAGATTTTTCAGTAATGACGATTTTCAAGATGAATTGAACAACTTGTTCAATAAGAAATTCCAGTTTCGCGTCCACAACGACTGGAAATTGCCCGAGAAAGAGTCGTGGTTCTCGACGCAGCCATGGAAAGTGAAGGAATTAGAGATATTGAAAAATCGATTAAACTTTAACAAAAGTCAATTGAACGATTTCAATATTGAGGAGTGGAGCAGTCATACGCGACGCAGGAACCCTGCGGGGGAGGTCGGCTGGAAGATCAGGTGTGTGATAAACCCAGAGTTCTTAACACAAGCATGGACGAAGTTCTACGAGTGTGCGTGCACATACAGCATCATACCGGCGGAGGCGACGCTCGAGAGAAAGATGGTGTCGCTGCACTTGTGCGAGGCTCCAGGCGCATTCATCACATCTCTGAACCATTACCTGAAGTCAAACCACCAAAACATTGATGTAAGTCTGCGTAGCAGCCAGCGAAATGCTAACAATTTGAATTACCAAACATATTGTTAGCATTCTGTGGTATCAATAAGGTGTTTCTATCATTATCTCTTCTGAGTTGAGTAGCTTGCATGTGTTCCCATAATTATTACCAATGTCCCTTTTGATGACCATCTGTTCACACATCATTATCATAATTAAATACATGAACACCAAACATTAGCTACTAATTCCATTAATTAAATTTTAGTAACAATGACATCATCACACCTAATCCAAGTAATAAGTACACAGGTACTTATTACCCTAATTAATAACCATTAAAATTAAGTCATTTGTATGTTTTCCAGTGGAAATGGGTGGCTAACACACTCAACCCTTATTACGAGGGAAACTCTCCATCCAACATGATCAGCGATGACCGGTTCATGTTCCACACTCTGAACAACTGGGACTTTGGGGTGGACAACACTGGGAACCTCATGGACTGGGAGAACTCACAGGCCATTATCAAGAAGGCCAAGTCCTTGGGGAAGGTAGGCCTTTTGGTGATTTATTATTTATTTAGAAGATCCCACTGCTGGGACACGCCTCCTCTCCATCTCTGTAGGACCTATTACGGAGTACTATAGAGTAGATGTTCATTTTATAAATCACGGCGGCCTGAAAGTATAACATTCTGAAAATGCCTGTCTTTGCCCACAGGTGCTACTAGTGACAGCAGATGGCTCCATTGACTGCCTGCAGAGGCCTGATGCTCAAGAAGAAGTGACCTCTCCCCTACATTACTGTGAAATCATCACTGCACTGCAGACTCTCAGCTCAGGTACTACAGTTGTTTTGTTATTGATAAATTTATAGCCATCCATTGAATGGTTTGACAAGGAACACTTAAAATGATTAGATAATTTACTGTTTTCAATTGAGGTATAAATGAAGAGCTCATCAAATATTATTATGTACTGACTACTTTATTTATGAATATTTCAGGTGGGACACTAATCTTCAAGCTGTTCACATTATTTGAACATTCAACAGTGAGCCTCCTGTACCTTGTCAACCATTTGTTCAGTGAAGTGAACATTTACAAGCCCATCACCTCAAGGCAGGGCAACTCTGAAGTTTATGCTGTCTGCCTTAAGTATAGGGGCATGGCCATCCTTGAGAAGTTCCTCCCCATACTGAAGTCTGCTTATGGATCAGATATTTATGGAAACTTTGCCCTATTCCCCCTTGAAGCTATACCAGAGACATTCCTGAAACAAGTTGAAGAGTGCGCATGCTACTTCTGTTCTATACAGTGCCAAGTTATCAATAATAACCTTCAAGCTTACCTTATGCAGAAGAACATTGCACTCCACAGAGATATCAAGAAAATTCGAGCTACAGTAGCTGCAGAATTTATCTGGCAATATGATCTGAAACCTTTAGATAGTCAACAAGAGATCTTGAAAGGGATTCTACATGAGGAGAATAAAATTAACATGAACCCTAGATATCATCGAGGATCATACACTGAGAGGCAGCTATACACTAAGATGTCCCTCAGAGAGAAGCTAAATAATTTGAATTCATTCCTACATGCAGAAGTACTGTCAAATCCTTTGATTCTAATAGAAGACGTAAAATGGATGCAGTTCTATGATGCAAACTCAGAACTGAAACTGGTCTTCACATATGGTCGTCCTTTACAGAAAATAAATAGCTCAAAGTTTATATTTGTACCTATTTTTAAGTTATACCAACAGATTTTAGCTGAAGATGAGTTTAGGGAGATAATATTTTGTAAAGATGGTAAATGTATGGATAACAATAGAGATTATGGACTGGAGATAAATATGAGACCATTGCTGGACGAGTTCCAGCACTTGGAGAGCTATCATATTTTTGAAAAGAGGTGCTTCAAGATGTTGTTGCAGAGCTTGCAGAAGCTGGAAGTGGGACAGAGCCTGCTGGTGCAGAACATCAACATACTGTCTCACTTCAATGTCAGTGTTATATATATTATCACTAACAAGTGTTTTGAAAAGATTGGCTTCACATCTCACAATACTATTGTGTTGAAGAACCTGATGAACAAATCTGCACTGAGCTACCTTGAGCAGGTAGACAGTGAATGTAACCGAGTAAGTACTGACGGCACCAGGGATGTGCTGAACTGCCTGATGGTGCAGACAACCAATGTTGGTGACTTCTACAACAGCATTGTTTTCTACAACAACACATTTTACCGGAACAAATGTCTGGAATACCTGACTAAAATTGAAAAATTTATCTAATCTATTTTGCATTTTTAACTGTATGGTGTACTTGAAGACTATTTTTTAAAGTTTTTTATTGTTATAAATGTTCTTGTTCTGTAAATCCTATTTTACATACATTTAAATAAATCTTAAATGTTGTGTGAACTCAGTAGAATTATTCCGCAAAAACTTGCCGGCCCTTGTGACCCACACATCGTTAAGGGAATATTTGAATGGGTTGGTTGGGCAGTAACTTTACATAGTTCGATATGTTGATGCAAGTCAAGATCTATAGAGGGAATTTACACTTAGCTAAAGCTAGGTACTGTTGCGCAAAGAGTAGAATACATATTATTATTATACTCATTGGTAGAATACTTTTACCAAACACTGTAGCGTTTCGTACAAATCTGAGCCCTATTACCGTCAGGGTGACCCGCGAAATTCAAATATTACACAAGAATATTTAAATTTCGCGGGCATGTCAGTGTCAAGTTGGATGTTGACTAGAATATGATTCGCGGCCGTAACAATTATGGCTTTAGCAGAATTAGGGTCGTATATTCGTTATCCGTTCAAATATTTGTAGGTTTCGTATCGTAAACGTTTCGAAGTTTTCACACTGTCAAACATTCGTGAAACTCGTAAGCCAGCCGTCGACAATTACGATACTATCCGTCACTTGATGCCTTCGTGCTAGCTATCTTCATACAAACTACAAACGGCTAATAGTCCGGGGCTTTTAGATTTGAACCTTGCATTAAATATAAACAGCGATTTTTTTCTTGAATTGTGTACTTGACCTTAGCTCTCCAAATAATAAAAAAAATTAAACATTTTCCAAAACCGGATCAAGGTGAAAAAGACCAAAACGCGTTTTTTGTGAATAAAAAAATGGGAAAAAAAGTTAACAGAACAAATTTGGTTGCTTTAGGTAAAGAATTGGTGACAGTAATATTTTTTTTCAGAATTAAACATTTTCGTCCACGGAAATTGCGGTAAAAAAACATTTAAGAAATTTTTGGATTGTACGGCAAAAATATAAACAGCAGTTTTTTTTACATAAAATAACTTAAATTAATATATTACACCGCCATTAAACAAAATTAAACAAATTGTACTACCGGAAGTTATTATTACCAGTTTTTTTTCAATAGCGGTTGAGGCAAAAATGTAACAGGGTTTAATTTAGTTTAACTTTCATCTAAAGGCTATTTCTAACCTATTTACACGAAAATTAAACACTTTAAAGCAAATCGTAAAAAAAAAAATCAATTAATGTTTTCGTAAAATACGTCTGCAAGCTTTATTCTTGTATTTGGCGCAGCACTTTCATAGGAATTTGATCTTTCCGAAATAGAAATAAGGTGTACAATTGCGTTACTCAATAAAACTCTCAATCAACAACAGTCATTCGCACACAATGAACGCAGCGCTTATCTTGTTTACGCACACTAGCACACGCCGTACGCCGCACGCTGCTTAGCGCTGACACCGTGCATCGTAATTTAATTTTTACTTTGACAATATTAATTAACGCTCTAATCTGTTTAATTTTGGGGGATTAAGGTTTGGATTCATATATTTCTCATTATTAAATGAATTTAAATCCTGTTGCATTTTTGCCGTAAGTAGTATTTAAGATTTTTTGATTTTCTTGATTTCCTGTGAAGTCCGGAGCAGAATTTGTTTAATTTTCATAATAATAGTTAGACATGGTGACATAAACCATTTTAGCACTATTTTTGTCCTGTTAATATTTTTGCCTTAAGTACGAAGTCAAATTATAAGTTTTTTAAAAAAAAAAACGAATGTTCCGTGGACGAAAATGTTTAATTTTCTGACCTACTTGTAGTACTCAATCTGTTCTACAAATACTCCAAATAAACATACCTGTTTATATTTTTTTCCACCAAGTTAAATACATATTAGACGTTTTCTTAAAAAAAACATATACGCGGAGGTGAACTTTTCGCGGGATACAGCTTAATATACTCTCCTGTCCATACCCTACACATTCAATGAAAAAAATCGCTGTTTTTAATTAATGCAAAGTAAGCCTAATATTCGGCGTAAATTCCCCGGACTAGTCCGGGGCTTTTAGATTTGAACCCTGCATTAAATATAAACAGCGATTTTTTTCTTGAATCGTGTACTTGACTTTAACTCTTCAAATAATAAAAAAAAAATAACATTTTCCGAGACCGGATCAAGCTGAAAAAGACGAAAACACGTTTTTGTGATTAAAAACATAGGAAAAAAAGTTAACAGGACAAATTTAGTTACTTTAGGTAAAGAATTGGTGACAGTAATATATTTTTTCAGAATTAAACATTTTCGTCCACGGAAATTACGGTAAAAAAACATTTACGAAATTTTTGGATTGTACTTAAGGCAAAAATATAAACAGCGGTTTTTTTTACATAAAATAACTTAAATTAATATATTGCACCGCCAATAAACAAAATTAAACAAATTGTACTACCGGAAGTTATTATTACGAGTTTTTTTACAATAGCGGTTGAGGAAAAAAGGTAACAGGTTTTAATTTAGTTTAACTTTCATCTAAAGGGTATTTCTAACCTATTTACACGAAAATTAAACACTTAAAAGCAAATCGTGAAAAAAAAATCAATTAATGTTTACGTAAAATACGTCTGCAAGCTTTATTCTTGTATTTGGCGCAGCACTTTCATAGGAATTTGATCTTTCCGAAATAGAAATAAGGTGTACAATCGCGTAACTCAGTAAAACACCAACTCAAACAACAACACAGTCATACGCACACAATGAACGCAGCGCTTATCTTGTTTACGCACACTAGCACACGCCGTACGCCGCACGATGCTTAGCGCTGACAACGTGCATCGTAATTTAATTTTTACTTTGACAATATTAATTATCGCTCTAATTTGTTTAATTTTGGGGGATTAAGGTTTGGATATAAATATTTCTCATTATTAAATGAAATTGAATCCTGTTACATTTTTGCCGTAAGTAGTATTTAAGATTTTTTGATTTTCTTGATTTTCTGTGAAGTCCGGAGCAGAATTTGTTTAATTTTCATAATAATAGTTAGACATGGTGATATAAATCATTTTGCACTATTTTTGTCCTGTTAATATTTTTGCCTTAACCTCTTTATCCTTTCGCGCGAACAGTAAAGCCCCGCGTGTAGCCCTTCGGGGGCCCCTTGATTACGCCATCGCGTGAGTCATCCGATATCGTAAAGATAAACACTTATAACTCGAGTTATATTAGCTCTAATCTTAAACGGTAAACAGTGTCGGGTTCGTGATGAACGGGGCCATTTATTAATAATAAACAACTCTTTTAGAACTACTTGAGAATTATACATATCCCATATATATGAGAGAGGTCGCAGTAAATACGTCTGTTTTCGTTGCTTATTTTTGTTTGGTAAAACTACTCATTCAATTTACACGAAAATTTATATCTAACATCACAAATATACAAGTAATCTAATGACAGTGTTTTTTAGGAGTCCTTCATACATTATTCTTATAAGATCCTAACTCAAACTTCTTGTTAGAATCGGCCATTTTAGAATTCCGCTGTTCAAAGCATGAAAATACTTGAAATATCAATAAATATGAATAGATATGCCTCGAATACATGAAATAATGAATTATCACTATTTTTTCTTTGCTACTATTGTTTCCAAGACCATTTTACATGGTTAAAGAGTCAAATTATTTTTGTTAATTTCGACTAACAAACTTCACAACAAAGGATTTTTTGTTGGCTCAAATCATAATTTTTTGTTATTTTTTCAAGCAAATGACTATCTAAAAAGTTGCATTATACACTTATAACATACTATACATTTACTTACCAAAGTTTTACAACGTATATCTCACAAAAACAACACTTTTCCGAACATAATAACACGGGTTGCCATTGTCGTTTGACATTCGACATAGACGAGTTTCTATATTTTTTTTAATAATGTTGTGCCGTTTAGTATTACTAACGATTGGTTTTGTTTGAATCGACTACTAGTTGACCATAGAGGTAAATTTTGACAGAACGATTTAGAAATTTACTTTTTTTTATATTAGCGTTTAAGTTTGCTGGTGCGCCGTTGATCCTCGGCGTACCGAATTCGGTACGGCGAGGATCAGCGGTAACGCCCGCGCGTCGGAAAGGTTGTACGAAGTCAAATTATAAGATTTTTTTGAAAAAAACGAATGTTCCGTGGACGAAAATGTTTAATTTTCTGACCTACTTGTAGTACTCAATCTCTTCTACAAATACTCCAAATAAACATACCTGTTTATATTTTTTTCCACCAAGTTATATACATATTAGACGTTTTCTTAAAAAAAACATATACGCGGAGGTGAACTTTTCGCGGGATACAGCTTAATATACTCTCCTGTCCATACCCTACACATTCAATGAAAAAAATCGCTGTTTCTAATTAATGCAAAGTTAGCCTAATTTTCGGCGTAAATTCCCCGGACTATATTGTATTTGATCAATTTGATCATTCGTATTTTAAATTTTTAATTTCTGAACGGAATGAGTCGTACGCGACAGCGCGCGTCTGTCTTTCTATCAACTGTCAAATCAAATCAAATCGAGATTAATTCAAAATAGAAGAACATTTTTAGATGATTACAAGTATATAAATTATTTATTACTGTGCGCAGTGAAAGTGGACAGTTATCTACTTATGGTGCTGATGTTCGCACAGTAAACAAATACAATGGATATAAACGAAGGTAAATATTTCCTTGTCATAACCTATTTGCATTAGAACTTTAGCGGTATTTCGAAAATCGTTGTTTTGCTTCGTGGGGGTTGGCTTGTTTATTACAAGAATTGTAATTTGTAGATAAATAGCCTTTTTGAAAGCGTAGCAACTCATATCAGCTATAGAAACAATGATTTCAGTGGCTGACTAATTTGGGCGTTTGTAGGTTATAATAACAGTTGTATAGAACTGTAAAATACTAAAATCACGTATTAGTTGTGATAATATATCAATATCCCGAGCCCGAGAATATAAAACGCCTCATACAGAGATAATGACACCCTATATTACAAGATATAAATTGTTTTTCTAACTATAGATATACATTAACCTGCATTTGTGTTCATTCAGCAAGCATTTGTTTAAATCAATATAAATGTCCCTGCTTTATTATCGCACACATTTGTTTACAGGCACAATTGCAGATGACCTATGGACCCCATACAAGGAGTTGGTCTCTGTCGTGGAAGGATACCTGGCGCACGAAGGCAAGGGAGCCCCATATGCTGTTCATACATTTGAGTCAGTACTGAGGCGGCACAAACAAACATTCCTATCTTTATTCAAGAACCCAGTAAGTTTGTTTATTTATTTTTTAATAATAATATCTTTTGCAATATTAGTTCACAATAAGTAAAGAACTTGAACTTAAAACATTCTGTTAATTGCTTCTATGAACCTAGTCTATCTCTTTTCTTGTCTATTTCTTTTAGATGTCATGTATCATTTAAAACAGGGGTTTATTAATATGTAATCATCAGTGATCAGAAATAGGTGAGCTAATGTACCTACCTAATGTTCACAGAACAGATAAAAAAAAGCGGAGAAACATTAGCATAAAAAAAAAAAAAACTTTTGGATGGTGGAGGGACCCTAATTTTTTTTTTGTGACTATTGTTGGTGTTTCGGTACATCACTTAAGTACATTTAATATTAAGAGTAAACTAATTAAATTTGTTTGCCATTTTGAACCCACTTCAAAAACAAGAAGAATGTTCTCAAAAAACCTGTAAGTAGATACATTTTCTACTGTTTTTAATTCAGGTAAAGAACTGCGTCCGCCTCATGTTTTCATTTCCTAGAATAGCCAACTTGCTTGTTGTCTCTTTCTATCTTTTGTCACTGGTAAACAATGACAAAAAGATTGAGGGGTAGAGGGGTGTTTTGCATTCCAAGTGTTCTGCACGCATCACTCACTCCTGTAGTTTGTCAAGTTTAGTATGCATAATAAATTTCACTTGTGAATTGTTTTTGATAGTTGTTTTACTTTATTAATTTTAGTTCCGAATCCCAGGACATTAGTCCCGAAACACATTTTGTCGGAAGGCGTCGCCACTTTGTCTCAGTTCTTTTTCGAACTTTAGGCATTTTAGCTCACCTATTTCCGATCACTGGTAATCAAACATGATTTACATTATTAAATTCTTCAAAAAGAACTTCAATACATACTCAGACATGTTAACTAAAACAATCCGTATGCTTTCAGGCAAAGAACCCATCAAGCCGGGATGAGATAAGGCGGGGCATCACAGAGGGGGTGACCCTCCCCAGTGTGGGGAGGATACTCCTCTCTAAAGAACTTGTAGATGAAGCCATAATAATTTCAGGTAAGTTTCCTTTACTTAGTACTTTTCCTATTCAAAAAAGCATAAAAAAAGTCTTTCTCTATGATTTAATAAATAAGTCAAATAACTGTTTGACTTATGTCCCAATTATTCTGCAAATCTCATTTATTTGTCTTCAATTAGTGCCCCTGACGATTCAAAGGTTTATTCTGATGAAAGACTCAATTTTATTAATTATATGTATTTTTATTTTACCTTCAATATTTGCTATTCACTTCAAAGCCCAAGGATAGTTATTGCCCAAAAGATTTCTTTGAAGCATGTTATTGAGGCACAAGTAATAGAAAATGAAAAAATTCATCCCACAAAAAGTCCATAAACAAGGCTAGGTGACAAAATAAAAAAATTGTGCGTGGAGTCCCTCCGCGAGGAAGAAGTGAAACGTAATGTGGAAATGAGTGCTTTCATACCCCCTCCATGGTAGCGTTAAAGTTTAACGCAACCTTGATCACCCAGCCACATACTGACCTCGGCTGCCGTCGCTTACCCTTGATCACCCATCCACATACTGACCTCGGCTTCCGTTGCTTAACCTTGATCACCTATCCACATACAGACCTGGGCAACCGTCGCTTAACCTTGATCACCCATCCACATACTGACCTCGGCTTCCATTGCTTAACCTTGATCACCTATCCACATACTGACCTGGGCAACCGTCGCTTAACCTTGATCACCCTTCCACATACTGACCTGGGCAACCGTCGCTTAACCTTGATCACCCATCCACATACTGACCTGGGCAACCGTCGCTTAACCTTGATCACCCATCCACATACTGACCTGGGCAACCGTCGTTTTACCTTGATCACCCTTCCACATACTGACCTGGGCAACCGTCGCTAAACCTTGATCACCCATCCACATACTGACCTGGGCAACCGTCGCTTAACCTTGATCACCCATCCACATACTGACCTGGGCAACCGTCGCTTAACCTTGATCACCCATCCACATACTGACCTGGGCAACCGTCGCTTAACCTTGATCACCCATCCACATACTGACCTGGGCAACCGTCGCTTAACCTTGATCACCCATCCACATACTGACCTGGGCAACCGTTGCTTCACCTTGATAACCCATCCACATACTGACCTGGGCAACCGTCGCTTAACCTTGATCACCCATCTACAAAATATAATTTAGGCTACAGCACAAAGAGAACCACGCTTGCGCTGGCCTGTAGCAGGTAAACTACGCGCATGCGTTCGAGTGCCACGCATTCACTCTCGCTCTGTCTCTTTCTAATCCCTCTCCATGGTAGCGTTAAACGTTTAACGCGACCTTGTTGGAAGTCGCATTAGAAGTTTCACTTCAAAAGTGTTTTCTGGTCTTTTCCACTCATCTCTCTCTCTTCCTACTTTCCGCCGCAGTATGTCTCTTCGTCTTGGTCTTATATTACATTCTGACACTGAAACTAATACATAGAATGAATCTTTCCAGACATGTACAATGTAAGTGAGTACCTATCGCTGGAGCTCCTGCACACGGCGCAGCGTCAGTCGCCGCGGCATCCGGGCCTGCCTCGCGGGCTGGTGGCCGTGCTACTGTATTACGATGGCAGGAGAGCGCTCGTGCAGGCTCTGAAGGAGCTTGTCATGGCACGGGATGGTGTTTGCTGGTGAGTGGCGAGCTTTTTTAGCACCTTGCTGCAAGCTTTTTAAGATGCATCTACTGCAAACTGCTCAATTAATGATGTTAGAAAGCAACTGTTTGTGACAAAAAACGAAACACAGTGGCGGCGATTGATGAACTACATAGTTTTAAATAACGTGTATGGTCAAATAGCTTAATTAATAACTTTGGCAGAAGGGTAAGCCCAGTTATGCCGTCTCTATAGCTTATACCACTATGATCATGTGATGGGTGTGTCCCCACACCTCTGCTTTTCCCTTATGTGTTAAACAGGCGTGATGTTTTTTCCTAAGCAACTCTTACCATCTTCTATCCAGGTCAATAAACGCCCGCGAGGAGATAGTATCGTACGTGTCGCGCTATGTGGAGCAGCTGATCTCGGACGGGTTGCTAGGCAACGCACTGGACGCGCTGCGCCGCTTCACGCTGGAGACCGAGATGGAGCTGCTGCAGAACAACCGCGCAGTGCCGCCCGGCCGGCATCACGCCACCCTCGTCAGCACTATGGAGACTACCAGGTATGTGGGGCGAAGCACTACTATACATACGGTCCAAGGACATGCAGCTGGTAAATCCCAATTTCAGAAAAAAAATACAATTCTTTACAATCCCAAATATGATATCATATTTGGGATTGTAAAGAATTGTATTTTTTGAAACCATTTTTGATGAAAAAAAAAAAACTTGTTATTATCTTCTCTCAGGCATGCTGGTTTGATTTCCTCAGGATTTTTCCTTCAACGAAGCGAGTGATTATAAATTATACAATACGCGCATGAATCCGAAAAATCAGAGGTGCGTGTTGGGTTGCAACTCGAGACCTATGACTTGGCAGTCCGACGGCCACGCCACTAGGCTATCACTGCTAGATAGCACTAGTTATTATTAAAATTATATTTATTTGCTTCACAGAAAACTTCTAGCAGGTGTAGTATTCTCAGCTTCAGCACAGAAGGGACTCAACAGAGACATCATTTTGAGATTGATAGCAGAGGTATGTGAATGTTTCTCTGGGATCATTAACTTGATGGATACCCCCTCCAAACATAATATGGTTTTCGGCGATGTTTATAATTATTTTAATTTCTTGTTTAGCAAACAACGTCGCCGACACAGGGACCAACAGGCGCGCTCGATGAGATTTCGCTTGGTTTACAGATGGCTCTACTATATGCTCTGGATTTATCGGTATTGCATAGGTAAGAAAAGTGTTTTTTAAGATCCATTTAAATGGCCATAGATCTTTATTATCACATGGTTATGAAAAATTCGAGCCAAAAATCACTGAAAACACGATACCGCAGTCATAAAGTTGTTGAAAATAAATAAAAAGTTTCCTTTTCTAACCAGACGTGAAGACGGGGAAGAGTTAGCCAAGAAGCTGCCCCTTATACAAGACCCAGAGCTGATCTCCGTTCTCCTAGACGAGCTGTCAGGGCCCGCAGAGCAAGGCAGAGGCACTGGCGTGCGCGCGCTGTGCCAGCTGTCGCTGGGCCTGGCGCTGGCGGCGCTGAAGCGGGCGCCACAGTCGCTACTGCGCAGGGCCACAGCGCCGCATCTCAAGTGCGAGCTGCTGGACCAAGATGAGATGCTTGTGGATGCAGCTATTGATGGCAAGGTTAGTGCTAATTCATCTCTGAAGATATTTTTCCAATATGTGTCCAAAAAGCGTCCGAAATTGAGTCACATAACGACTAACAATGTTAATCAAAATGTCAAGTTCAATATAAGCTGGAGATACACATGCCCGTAGCTTGCACACTAGCAGCTCCTTGCACGTGCCAGCTACAGTCATGTGTATACGCTAACTGGCATGCCTGTTACTGGCATACAAGTAGCTAGCACAACATTTGATTTACTTGCATGCCCGTTGAGGGAGGGGCCGCGGGGGGTTGCCAAACAGACACGTGTGAACAGATTTGACAGCTACGGGCATGCCAGTAGAGCCTTTTTTTTATTATTTTTTTTAGGATGGGAAATCATCCATGTTCCTTCTTAGCCCTTTGTGTTCCAGGGGCACGGTATCTCTTTCGAACAACCCGCAGCCCTGGCAGGATGCCAGTAGAGCCTGACTCTTTCTTATTTTGTCCCCAATTTTTCCTAACAATTGTTTTTTTTTTCTGGGAGCATTCTCAAATGGTTTCTGTAACCACTTGCTCTAAAATCTTCCCTTCTACTAATCCAATCTCTTTCCCAAACCCCCCATTTTTTACTTTTTATCTCTCATTGATTTAGCTACACATTCAATTGCTCGTAACAACACGATTTTGTTTAACTCACTTCGATTGTTATCCATTTTTCGCGCAAGAATAGGTAAAAGTGACTCTCATGAACTGTACTGTGTATACGCGATGGTAATACTTGCATGCAACCACAATTTGCATGCCAGTATTACTTGCAAATGTATCCGCAGTGTGCCAGTTAATTGTACATGCCAGTGACTTTCATGCCAGCTACTTTCTCGATTTACTGGCATGTGTTTCCCCGCCTATACAGTTAAGAGTTTCCACAGACAGTTTCCACAAACATTATTTACTTAGCGTCACCCAAAAACACTTTCTTTAATTTGACAGTTCTCTATGACTTGTTCCAGGTGTTCGAGTATTTAGACGAGGCCATACTGTCCACGGAGCTGGTATCGAAGGAGGAGTACTACCAGCGCCGCATACACACGCTGCTCACGGACTTCATCGTGCTCATGCACTCCAAGCTTATGGAGATGAGGGTCAAGTGAGTTCATTCAAATATGGACAGCAGGATGACAGCATATGGTTTAAAGGACATGAGATGATAGCTTAAATTCAAATTTTGCTCTGTTCTATTCCCTCGCTTTCGCAAGAATTAGTAGATGTGCCTAACTGAGGTATTTGTGCACTAATATTAAAAGGAGAACTAGAAAATTATATTATATTTAGGTACTGTACTTAGGTTATTGTGGCCCTGAACAGGTTCGATCAGAGTTTATATATTAGAATATTTCTATGTTTTAATACTTTCGCATTTTTTTTGTAGGTTTGAAATAATTATGGTTGATTATGAAATTATTCATTTCTCCTTATTCAAGTCACCCCCCGCACGGCAATGCCAACGCATGTCTTGTGTGTTATTTAAATTAGAGTGATGTCCTTCTAACACAATTTACACAATAAATGGCTCGTTTAATTTTCTAAACTACCATTCATTTCTATTTTTGTTAATATTTTTCTGTAAAACACTGATTTGTCAGTCGATGTAACCTTCAATTTGTGTGTGAATTCTAAATCAATCAATTTTAAGATGCACGAGCATCGCTTCTTATTTTTCGGTCATTCACGTCATTGTCGATATCTGTTCTACGTCCAGGGCCGACGAAGCCGCGCGCGCGGTGCAGATGTACGCGTCGGAGGGCCTCACGCCGCCGGGCGCCGCGGCAGGCTCGCGCACGCGCCTGGACGCGCTGCTGCGCTGTGTGGAGCGCCTGTACGCGCGCGACCCGCTCGGCCTGCGCCACGACTACTGGCAGGCCTGCCAGGCGCATCAGCACCCGCACACGCAGAGGTATGCAGACTGCCGGAATCCATTCTGAAGTACAATCGTTACATCGATTGTAAAATAGGTTCAAAAACCGATACATATAATATATGTATCGGTTATTGTATATTTCAGTAATACAATCACTAAAACATATTATGTTTTAGTGATTGTATTACTGAAATGAGTATATTGTTCTCCCCCAGGACGGGCGGTCGCGCGGCCACACTGTACAAGTTCGTGCGCCTGTCCGGCGAGGTGGTGTGCGGCGCGCTGCTGGCGGCCTACCTGCGCGCGTTGGCCAGCCTGGCCGTGCCGCGCCACACCTGGGCGCTGCTGGCCAAGCGAGACGCGCTCTCGGCCTACCATCTGCTCACGGCACTGCAGAGATATCACAGGTCGGAATAACAGTTGTCGTGTATTGTGTTCATTTTGAACAGTCTTTTCATCCTTAAAATTTTACGTTAACTGTACCAAGAAAATCAATATCTCTACTACTACTATACGCTACCATATATCCTCTTACAATCCTCAAATCAACCCTGTATTCCGTCCAGTAACCTGCGCGCGGACCCGGCACCGTTCTCCAACCACGTGCACTCGTCGTCGCTGGGCGCGTCCGCCATCGTGACGCCGGCCGCCAGACCCGGCAAGATGCTAGTCAGGCAGGAGGAAGTGAGTCGAAAACATCCATATCTCTGCTTGGTTACAGGTTATTCTTACTGCAATCTTTGATGATTTGTGCAAGCTTCTTGCTTGTGTTAGCAAAATCAGCCTATAATGTTCTCAGTGCTGGATCACAAGGCCTCCTCTCTATGAGAGGGAGTGGACTCCAACACGCAGGCTCAGTGCAGGTTGGTAGATGTCACATGTCATCAACACGATAAAAAGAAAAAAAGATGTCACATGTTTTCGAATTTTTAGTTCTAGTTTCCTCACGATGTTTTCCTTCACGTTTTTGAGATCAGCGGTGATGAAATAACTTACACAAAGTAAGTGGCTGCAACCACTGGGCCATAAATTGGGGTGAATTTTTTTTACAAAATTTGGGCAAAAAATATTTTGACGCTCGGTCAAAGTTATTATTCTTACATGCTTTTCGAGCTTCTAATATGGTGGAAAACAATATGTAGCCATGATTTTGTCCTTTAAAATGGACTACCTACTCAATGAAGTAAGTTCTCCGTCTTTATTAAAGTTTAATTAATATATTTTATTTACTCAACTCTCAAGTTTAATTATATTACGTTCATTGTTGTTTAGGTGGAAGCTCTGATAGCTGCCCTGAAGTTAATAGCGAGCGTAGCGCGTGAGGACCACGCCGCGTGCGCCGCTATATGTGAGAACCTGCAGTGGGACGCCGTCAACTGCATGTTCGGTTAGTGTACTTATTATGGTAACCTGCTAGACCAAGAACCTTTCTCCAAAAAGGCCATTCAAATTAGTTATATGGCAAAGATTTTTTAATGTTTTAGTAAAGAAGGCAAGGTCAAAACTACTTATACTAAATCGTTCTAGTATTTGATCCTGTTTTCCTTTTAACCTGACTGCGACAAAGTCCAAAAGGAGGGTTATGTAAACACTCAAAGTTATATTATGACACCCTCAATCTTTGTTGACTAGTATATTGAAGTCAACATTATTGTTCCAAGGTCTGATCTGCTGCCACATCCCGCTGCAGCTGAAGGCGGAGCTGTGCAGCTGCCTGGCGGCGCTGGGCGGCACGCCGGGCACGGCGGGCCGCGTGTGGGCCGCGCTGGAGGCCGCGCATCTGGTCTCCACCACCAATGACAAGAGAGCACTCAATGCTGAGTTACACGAGGTAGGGAGAACTCGTTATATTACGCAGAATGTTAAATTTAAGGTGCACCCTCATGTGGAGCGATCGCATGTAATTTAGCGTTTCAGAGTCGATTTTGAGCATTACATTACAGTACCTCATATCTTCCCATGGGTGTCGTAAGAGGCGACTAACGTATTTGCCAGAGAATGGGCAGCAGCGTTCTCTGTGCTTTTGTAACAACCGTACTGCGATCGCCAACCCGCCTGCCAAGTGATTATGGCAAAACCCCTCAAAATGTCAATCTGGTGACACTTGGGGAGGCCTATGTGCAGCAGTGGACGTCTTTTGGGCTGAAATGATGATGATGATGAAAAACGATTGCAAACATGATATTCAAACAGATATAAGTTTAAGCCCATTAACGACTTTTAGACGAAGTATGTCAAGCAGCACTTAGAAAAGTGTACTTGTGTGTCCACGAGAATAGCGCGGTTGCGACGACGGGCGCGAAGTCGTTCAACGGCGTTGTCATATGTTTGATACATATGAAAAAGCCGTTGAGCGACTTACCGCGCCTAGCTTTCAAAAGTTCCTATCCGCGTGATATGGCCACATTACGGGCCTAGTCAGCAAGAAGCAGAAGTCAGAAGAAGAACATAAGTTCTTAAGGTTTCACTATATTCGGCATTTCAGCCGTACAAATACAATTTAGATTTTCTCAAATATTTTTAAAAGTATGGGAACCAAAGTAATTGTCTATTACTTGCCTCAGATCTAGGTCCTTTTTGTGGAGGGGTTTTACAACAGAAAATGTTAAACTCTCCGGGAATATTCTCTTTTGCAGAGATAATGTAGTATGTACGTGAAGATTTTTATACGGGGTAGAAGGGACACCGACGTGAAAACGCTTACCTCGTACTCAGTACATCTTTCTGAACCGAAATTCTTACAAAAGTGCAAACACAGTCAAACTGTGTGGGACAGCGGATTGAAAAAAAAATCCCTTGAAGAATTTTTATGTGGTTCAGAATAGATGTACCGAGTACGTTGTAAACGTTTTCGCGTCGCGCGTCGGTGTCCCTTCCACCCCGTATATGATAATATATACACTTGAGAGCAATAAAATCGCACTCCTTGACTTTTTTTTTGTTAAAGCATATTTTTTTCATAAATCTGAATAAATATTTTAAAAAACACACACTAATTGAAAGTCTACCTCATTACCTTTCTAATGATATCAAATACAGTGTAAAAAAATACCCATAAGAGGTTTTACGGCACAAAACCCAACAAACGGGTAAAATTACCCAATTTCGCTTAAGAAATAATGAAAATCAAACTCAAAATTCTTGATCAAATTGTTTATTGATAAGGTGTATTCCCTCCCCTAGCCTTAATTACAGCTCTTAATCGGTTTTCCATGAACCGTATTAATTTTACCATGAAATCTTGTGGTATAGCGTTCCACTCCTCGTCAATGGCATGTTGAAGCTCACGGAGGCGCGTAGGAGCAGGGCTTCTTGCTCGAACTCTTCTTTTTAGCTCATCCCAGACATGTTCAATCGGATTGAGATCAGGACTACGAGCTGGCCACTCCATCGCGGTGATTCCAAAGTCTTCCATGTAGTCGCAAACGGTTCTAGCGACATGCGGTCTGGCGTTGTCCTGCATTAGGACAAAATCTTCTCCCATAAGCCACGCAAGCGGCCTCACATGTCCTTCGAGCACTTCTTCGACGTATCGTGCAGCCGTCAAATCTCTCGATCTCAGGCCGGTATTCGCCCCAGTGATGAATACAATGTCAGTTTTAGTGTCCAACATTATGCCACCCCAAAACATACACGATCCACCGCCAAAAGCCACACGTTCGCTTATGCAACATTGTGAAAATCGCTCTGATGACCTTCTGTAGACCCTAGAGCGTCCATCATGACCATGTAATGTCATTCTGCACTCATCAGAGAACATAACAGACCGCCATTGGTCATACGTCCAATTTAAATGTACCCTGGCAAATTGTAGTCGGGCTTGTCGGTGAGCTGTGGTCAATTTGGGACCATTTGCTGGGCGGTGTGAAGTCAGTCCTGCTCCACCAAGTCTTCTTCTGACTGTCCACCGACTTATACTGACATTGCGGACTTCTCGAAGCTCTTGTCCCAGTTGAACCGCATTCAGTTGCCGATTTCTTAAAGACCTCGACACAAGAAAGCGGTCATCACGCTCTGATGTTCTGCGTCGCCGGCCAGATCCTGGTCGCCGAATGTAGCCACCGGTCTCTTGAAACCTCTGGTACACACGACAAACAGAGTAGCGGCTCAAATTTAGTCGTCGAGCAACTTCACTTTGATTATGGCCTGCTTCGAGCAAGGCAATAACTTGAGCGGCTTCTGCGGGCGTGGTATCCATATTTTTCCATATGCTTTCAGTAGAGTGTTATCACGTTAACCTTGGGTACGCAATTGATTGAAAATCCAAAAAAACGACCCTGTTATACCTGCGGGTAAGGGGTGCAAGTGCAAGACAATGCTAACGGTTCACCCGTTTGGCTTTGGCTAATTTGGTGTACGGCTGGTTTCTGTAAGTTACGTGAAGGTCAATGATTTTAATTTTGTGTTTTTTTAAAGCTAAGCTTGTATTCTTTAATTTTGCCTAATGATTTGTACTCAATATCTATAGATTTAAGAAAAAAATCAGTAATAAACCAAATTACAAGGGGTGTGCGATTTTATTGCTCTCAAGTGTATATTTATAAGCAAGATACATATATCATTTCACGTCAACTTGTTAATATAAATACCGATATTCCGATTCCGATTTATAAAAAAAATTCATGATGTTGGAAAGATTAAAGTTAAGGAAATTTTATGGAATCAACTTAGCCTATTGACATCGCGTTTAATGTCTTCATTGTTTCCGAGCTAATCTGTACTCTCCCCGCAGGTGGAGTGTCGCATCGAGGAGTACCCGCTGTCCCGCGCCTTCCTGCAGCTGCTGGACTCGCTGTGCGCGGCCGCCCCGCTGCCGCGCGCGCTGGGTGCCGGCGCCCGCGCGCCCGGCCTGGACCCCTACGTGGAGCACGCGCTCAACAGGCTGGCGCTGCCCGCACCACACCGGCCCTATGCCAAGCCCACCGAGAAGTGGCAGGTATGGCATCTAAATACTAGTTCAATTTTCAGTAACCTCATAAAACATAGTTTATTTTTGCTGCTATTTGAAATATGTCTACCAGACACGTTCTCTCAATTTTTTGTAATAAAACTTTATAGAAAGTCTCATAAAGCTTTGTATCATGTCTATGTTCTGCCCATCGCAAGCTCGAACACGGACGTGTGGGGATGAGTTCATATTAAATGTACTCACGACTATTTTTTTGAGCCACATTCGGAGTTCGGGCTGTCTACTTGATATGTGTAAGTGGATGTCTATCCACACATATGAAGTAAATCTCTGGATGATCATCATAAACAAGTGAAGTAATTACATTTTTCGATGTTTTCTACATTAACACAATTTATCTCCCTGCAGATGCTATCCCTATGCTTCCGTCTGTTCGCGCGTTGGCTGGAGTCGTACGAGCCGTCCCCGAGCGACTTCCCGCCGGCCGGCCGCGAACCCGACACCAACCCGCCGCCCGGCTTCCGTCTGCTGCTACAACTGCACACCAAGTCCGAACTACTGCGGCTACTGCTGACCTCGCTAGACGAGGCGCATGATCTGCTGGACCGGCAGCCACAGCCGGCCAAGGTGAGTGGTGTTAATAGTGTGGTTATATCATTGCTAGGTTTGATGTAGTTTCTGTTTTAGCGGTTATGAGCTGATCATAATAAGAATTAAGACTTCCTTACTCCATCAGCTAGAATATAAAGAGTAAATCATCGAATAATTCAAACAATATAAAATACAATACAATTATGAAAGATTTCGTTATTTATTCAAGTAACGTAAATGTCGCATGGAATTTCAACCGTAAAATGTTAAACAAGAAGTTTAATTTAAATAGTATTTTTTTTAATTTAATTGTCTTTTTGTACACCACTTTTACCATTTTTGTATTTGTAATTGAAGAGCGGGGGGGCCTCCTAGCACAAGTTTATATTTTACTTAAAAGGAGGTCCCTATGTAAGATTTACTGTAAATGTTGTACAAGTCAAGTTTCAAAAAAACTTTTTAATTTTTTTATTTAGTATACAAGAGCGTTTGAGTGGTAGTTTGCCTTTAAAAAGAGGAATCTGGGAGATTCAATGTCTAGCGCATTGCATAGGTTGCGCCGTGCGTCTGTGCATAAACGCCTATAGCTAAGTATAATAATCCATGTGTACTCCCCAGGTGTTCGTGGAACAGAGTCTGATCAGCATCCTGCAGATAATTGAGCGCGCGCTAGCTCTGGAGCGACCACTGCAGACAGCGGCCGCAGACGCCGGCCGATCCGTGCTCATCGTGCCGCTGTCCAAGCTCATACTGGGTAAGTTTATTTATTTATTTATTTATTTAATGCAAAATGTACACAATCGTAGTTACAAGCTGGGCTTAAAACTAGACAGTACATCACCTTGTTAGGGCGCAGCAAAATAACTTAAAACTAACTTATAAATAACTTAATAATATTGTAGCGAGTATTTTATAACTTAATTTAGGAACTATCATAATAAAAAAACAAACTTATATCTAGCACTTTTTTATACATAAAATAAAATATATTATAATTAACATAAACAGAATTATATATTTGAGCTCTATTTTAAATTCTTGTCGTCCATATATTCTTTTATACTATAATAACATATGTTGTTTAAGATATGAAATAGTCGTGATGAAACTTTGGATGGTCTTAGTGGTGGGATTTCGCTAGAAATGTGGTGACTACAGTTTACAATACTATACAGGATAAAATTAAATCAACTAGTGCAACTCTGCAAATGTTTTAATTTTATCATGTTGAGATATCGTTACCCATTACGACTATAGAGTTTAAGCCCAGTATTTGTTTGGTATTTAATATGCCTTGCCACAGCTCTCATACAGGGTGGAAGGGACAATCCCGAAAACGGTTATCACGTATTCAGTACAACATTCTGAACCGCATAGGAAACACTACCCATATGTTTCATTAAAAAATATTGCTGTGATTACATTTTGACCATGTAGGTATTGCACTTTTGTAGGAAACATCTTTTTTAGGGTTCCGTACCCAAAGGGTCAAACGGGACCCTATTACTGAGACTTCGCTGTCCGTCCGTCCGTCCGTTCGTCACCAGACTGTATCTCATGAACCGTGATAGTTAGCCAGTTGAAACTACAGATTATGTATTTCTGTTGCCGCTATAATAAAAAATACTAAAAACCGGCCAAGTGCGAGTCGGACTCGCGCACGAAGGATTCCGTACCATTATTTATAAAAGTAAAAAATCACATTGTTTATGGGAGCCCCCTTAAATATTAATTTTATTCTGCTTTTAGTATTTGTTGTTATAGCATCAACAGAAATACATAATCAAAATTTCAACTGGCTAATTATCACGTTTCATGAGACACAGCCTGGTGACAGACGGACGGACGGACGGACAGCAAAGTCTCAGTAATATAGGGTCCTGTTTGACCCTGTGGGTACGGAACCCTAAAAACAGAATAAAATAAATATTTGAGGAGGGCTACCATACAAAAAAGTGTTTTTTTTTGCTTGTTTTTATAAATAATGGTACGGAATCCTTCGTGCTCTAGTCCGACTCGTACTTGGCGGGTTTTTTTTAAATAACCCATGGTATTTTTTTATGGTAACCGTTTTCGCGTCGCTGTTCCTTCCACCGTGTATTTGTATAGTGTTGAAGTAAGTTTGGTGGCACAGCTCCCGAGGGCCCGGACAACAACTGCCGGCTGGTGACGTGCTGCAAGGTGCTGCAGCAGGCGAGCACGCTGGCGGCGCGCGCGGTGGGCGTGCTGCAGCGCGCGCTGCAAGCGCCCGCCGCCGCGCGCCAGCTGCTCGCCTCCATCGCGCACCGACACGCCTTGGCTGCCGAGATCAGGTATGTGCGAGATACTACTCTATTTCTAGTCATTACTTGTCCGAAATAACAGCTTTTAGACAGCTGACTGGAAAGTGGTGTGGGCATGTGATGCGGACGAATGAGGAGAGAAGAAAAATGTGAGGAAGGTTTTAAGTATGAATGTGGATGGGCCATAAGAGTCGAGGAAAACCAAAGAAACTATAGATGGACTGTGTGAAGGATGATATGGCAAGAAAAGAGGTGTATGATGAGGTGATGAGTAATATGGAAGAAGAAGACATGCTGCGCCAACTCCAAATGAATTGGAGAATGAAAAAATTGTATCTTTTAAATACCGGACATTTAAACTACCGTATAGGATATTAAGCTACTGTTCCCATAACGCGCTTAAAATTCTAATATCAATTAGTTTTTCTTTTTCATTTTTATTGTGATCGACATACTGTCTGACCAGATGCAGCAGCATATTTGAAATGAAGTGACTGTATAAGTGAGTTCCAGAAACTAGTTTCTGGGTAAAACCCAGCGACTAAAAATGGATTACCAAATGAAAAAACAGAAGCAGTCATAAGGACTGTCGGCTGAAGTGAAAACTCAAAACTATCTAATTACTGTGTTCTTTTTTAGGGTTCCGTACCCAAAGGGTCAAACGGGACCCTATTACTGAGACTTCGCTGTCCGTCCGTCCGTCCGTCTGTCACCAGGCTGTACCTCATGAACCGTGATAGGTAGCCAGTTGAAATTTCTACTGATTATGTATTTCTGTTGATGCTATAACAACAAATACTAAAAACAGAATAAAATAAATATTTAAGGGGGGCTCCCATACAAAAAAGTGTTTTTTTTGTTCGTTTTTATAAATAATGGTACGGAACCCTTCGTGCGCGAGTCTGACTCGCACTTGGCCGGTTATTTTAATTTTTAAATCAATTCATCATTCTCTTGCCCTTATCCCAATTTATTTGGCGTCGACGCAGTACGTCTTCTTCTTCCATACCTCTCTATTACTTGTCATCTCATGAGATACCTCCTTAAATTGAATTTTTAAATAAATTATAGTAAAATAATCATAATTTTTAAATTGAAATTTTTTACATGATTTTCATATTGGCACTCCGAGCAATAATTATATATATTTTATACAGTTTAATTATTAATCAAACATGATAAGCTGCACAAGCTCAATGCAAAATATCAGGCTTGCTATATTACGCGTCGCTAGTTTAGCGCGCTCGTGACGTATCACGAGCATGTCGAGATTATCGATTACGCGAACCCAAACATATTTCCCCTACCAAAAAATCGCTCAACGCGGCTGAAGAAGATTTAACTTAAAAAAAAAACTAAATGTCGAGAAATCCTTTGTAGATAGTTTGACTAGTTAGTACATAAAAACGTTGAAATTCACGTAGAACAAGACAATCATTTGAAACTATAATTTCAGCTGATAATACGGCGTAACGTCTCAAGTAAACAATTTCAACTAACTTTTCAATCAAAAATCAAAGGCCTACACGGGCACAAAAACATCGAAAAATAGGTGCTCGTGCTTTTGGAGAGCAATTTAGTTTAACACATCAGTTTCTCTTCAGATACGGCTTCGTAGAATGCCTAGAAGCGGAAGAGTGGTCGGAGCCAGTGGTGCAGGCCGAGGGCGGCAGCGGCGCGGCGGCGACAGCGGGCGCCGAGCTCGGCAACCACGTGCGGCGCGCCAAGGAGGGCGTGCTGCTGCTGCTGCAGCATGTGCTGCCCACCGCGCCGCCCAACCTGGCGCACTTCCTGCTGGGCTACAGCCTCACGGACGACGTGAGTACTATACCATCACCCAGCATGAACCGCCTTCATTCATTCATGATGGTCTTCTTCGTGACGCTGACACGACATATTTTATTAACCCCCGACCAAAAAAGAGGGGTGTTATAAGTTTGACGTGTGTATCTGTGTATCGGTGTATCTGTGTATCTGTGTATCTGTGTGTCTGTCTGTGGCATCGTAGCTCCTAAACGGACGAACCGATTTTGATAAAAGTGGTGTCGTTTGAAAGGTATTTTAATCGAGAGTGTTCTTAGCTATGTTTCGAGAAAATCTGCTCAGCCGTTTGAAGATCATCACCTCTTTTCTAGTTGATGTAGGGATTAAACCAACTTTCATAGGTTGTCTATTTGAAATGTTGTCGCTTGTCACCATGGGCATTGCTGAGGGGGGGGGGGTGCACCCCGTCCCCCCAAAATTTAATTTTTTTTTTATAATTATATCTTTCTTTGGTTTCGTTAACCAGGAGTAGGACAATCAAGGCTAAGAAAAAATAAAATAGGTTTAAAAAGCATGAAAACAAATTAAATTAAAAATTTAAAAAACCCCCGACACAAAAAACCTCTAAAAAGCCAAAAATAAATTAATCCAAGCGTCGTAGCGTCGGGGGACCGCTAAGAAGACCGCTTAGTACAAGCACAGAACAAAGCGGACCCCCGACGCTACGACGCTTGGATTAATTTATTTTTGGCTTTTTAGAGGTTTTTTGTGTCGGGGGTTTTTTAAATTTTTAATTTAATTTTTAGCCCTAAACTTCACCACTTTCATGACTTCGTCGGTGGTAGCGCAAATTATAATAAGCCTTCAGGCTTTAGTTGGGCTATATTTTCCTAACATTTCTAAATCGAATTAAGTAAGGTACTTATGTATAGAAAACATAGAACTTGTCTTCAGACTGAGACTTGAAACAGTACTTTGTATTTTAACACTACATTATCTTTTGCTGAGAACGCGTCTCAACATGTTAAAACAAAACAACCTATAAAATAGTTTTTTTTTTTAATAATATTGCTTTCAACTCATGTGTCGTATGGACAGGTGAGCCGCAGTCAGCTGAGTGAAGCGGGCGCGTCGGGCTACCCGCGCACTTGCCTGCACTCCATACTCGACATCCTGGAACAACACATCGCCTCACACAATCAACAACACAGGTACGTGCTCTCTCTTATAGGACAAGAACTTAACTATCATCATAATTATTAACTGCATCATGACACTCATGGGCGTACAACGTGTGAGTAGGACGGACATCGTTTAAAAAAAACTGGGAATGCATCGATACACATTTCAGACAGTACAATACCAATACAGATATTTATAAAAAAATATCTCCGATATAACAGATAAGAAAACAAAAATTTAATAATTAAAATTCACAGTTATGAGATTTTCTTCAGGAAACACAACATTCTTAAAGTATCCGGTAAAAGCCGATTTTCTAAGTCTGTTTGGACGAGACCTGCTCTTGAGAATAGGCTTTCACATGCAATAGAACTAAGAAAAAGTATAAAAATTAAAATTAAAAAGAAGTGTAATATTCTGATATATCAGAAAACTAGTGATATCGATATATAGATATTGTTATCGGATGCATCCCTAAAAAATAAAAACTAAAAACGTCTTGCATTTTATGACCGCGGGCTGCCACTAACAATATTATAATTATGAAAATGTGAAATATGAAAATTCTTCGTTCGAATTCTGTCAGTAGTTTGTAGAAGAATAATTCTTGAATAGAAAATGAATTAAGTTATGATATTGACAGGGAAGCGAACAATCTAGTGGAGAGCTGTTACCGCCTGGTGTACTGGCTGTGCGCGCGCCCCAACACCTCGGCGCCCGTGCTGCGCTTCCTCAGAACCAGGGACTACTTCCTCTCCAGACATGTTAAAGCCACTGTTGACCTCAAGGTAAGTTTCCTATTGGTTTATTGCCATAAAGGCGTATTCAGTGGCGTAGCGTGCCTGGGCGAGCCCCCCCCCCCTCGCCCATTTCTCACAAAAGAAAAAAATGTTTTCTTAAAATCAAAAGAAAAATATATTCATCTTAATAAATAATCGAAATGTCATTTTTTCCAAAAATTTTACAAACAATTCAAATTAAATATTACACTCTCTTTGCATTTTTTTCGGCAAACTGATTTATTAAATCATTTATAGCTGATGATGACTTTAGTTTTTACAAATTTTTGATTACGCACGTCGGGGGCCCCTGTGGCCCGGGGGACCGTATAATTGATACGGCAGATACGGCGGTAGCTACGCCCCTGGGCGTATTAAAAAATGTGAAATCAAAATGATTCACAACAAAAGAAGTTCTGCTACATACCTAAATCACTACTCATTTATTTAACACACACGACACGATACTCGTAATAATTATTCTTAAAAATGTGGAATCAAAATTATTCGATTCACGGTCGTGAACACTTTAAACAATGTGTTGTTTTGCATTCTCGTCAAATTCAAGGAGGTAATTATGCTAATGATTCTCGACCCAAATCAACAATAAAATGGGTAGGTGTTTTTTTATATTTTTTTCTTATTTACGGAAATCCGTAAGTGTGAACCAGCCGTATTAAAACGCGGCCCGTCTGTTACCGCGCTTACACGCACACAAAGAAACGCTAACAATACATACACAACGCAACGAACATACGATAATTTCATAGGTACCTATTCCCTACCACGCACGGCGCGAGTGTGCGGGTAGCGCACTCTTTCGCTCGCGCGCCTATCCACCCCCCGCCGTCCCGGAACCAAATAGTGTGCTTAATGTCGCCGACGTGTGCATGCGCGTTGCGAATTCCGCTCCTAGGTACATCGTTGAGACGTGAGCATTTCTCTTTTTTTTTGCCATCTTTTCAAAAAGTCGCCAAAAATAAAAATATCACTAAATCGCTTTTTTTGTCTTCAAATCAGATAGATTATTTCATGAATATTTTAATTTTTCAAACGGAATTCTATTTAATTTAGGATTTTTGTAAAAATATTATTAAAATCTAAATGAAGGTAGGCTAAACGTTCCTATTTTGTTACTCCTTATTTGGTAAAAAAAACGTAATGTCGCAAATTCTGTGGCTAAAATGTTATGTTTCTTAAACTTCATGATACATTTTAAAAAACTGTTGCAAAGGAATAATAAGAAAACTGAAAAAATACTTCCAATTTAGGTGCTTCAATATTTTTTTGTTACTTTTAACTTAGAGTCAATTTAAAGTTTTGATTATATGAAAAATAAACAAAATTTAAAGATTTTGCTTATTGCTTATAAAAACGTTAGGCAAAATTGATTTTCTGTACAAAAACTATTATTTTTTTATTAAATAAATAAATACATAAAAGTGAGTTTAAAGACGGGCGATTTTTGGGACAGTAACAAAAAAGGAAGTAATTGGTAACAAAACAAAAACATAAAGCTGGCTCTATAATGCGTAATAAAAGGATTAAAGATATGAATAAATAAAAAGACGGATTCGTGCTAAATCATAATCAACGTTTAATAAACTATAATTTAATCAGACTCCAACTTATCCGGGTTTTGTTTTTATTTATCTCTAACGTTTAATCTTTTCTGCAGGAGTTAGTGGTCTTTTCTTGTGCTGTTGAATTGTAAACATAGCTTTGTAATTCCGTTTTTGTTACTTCAATTTCCGCTTATAAGTTATCTACCCAAAAGTAACAAAAAAAAAGTAACGAAACAAGTAATGATTTTTTGAAAATATTTTTGTGGTATTTAATATTGCAGTTATGTCTAATAATATACACTAAATTTTACCGGAAGTTATTAACTATTGTAATAAGATAAAAAGAGAGAGTAAATATTATCAAATTTCCTTGAAACAGCAATAGCAAAAACCGGAATGATATTTACTCAAAAACGGGTACATGCGCACACTACAAACTTCGGAACGGCAATTGACACAAAACACAATACATCAATATAGCGGCATTTAATGGTATCTACGGTGTTGAAATTTCAAAAAAAACATTGCTGAATGGAAGTTTTTAATATTTCACATGTTTAAAATGGGTAACAAAAACTGAAATCCGTTTTTGGAACTTTCTCTGGGACAAGTTTAAAATCCATTAAATAACCGTACAAATTTAACCAAATTAGCAAAAAGGCATTACAACGTGGACCTTTTTACCTTGTTATACTATTTCTATCAAAATCTCAGTATAGTTTCTTTGAACCTTATCAAAATAATTGAGTTTGAAATTGCGAGTGAGAGACTGGGACATACGAATTTTCATACATTACAATTTTCGACAGCTTTTATTTAGTTGATTTTTTATTTAAATACTATGTATTTATGATTTGGTAAATTATCTGTAGTGTATGTAGATATCATTACATCGCACTACAAACCGATTACAGTACTGTGACGTTGCCTCGGGCGCGCACGTCGCACGTTTATAAATACCGGTCCGAGTAGTGGGGCGGGCAGTCGTTGTCGAACTGTCGGCCTGTGCGGTGGCGTGTTGGCGAGTCAACTATTAGAGTAGATAATTGTGCATATTTTACATTGGCGACGAGGAGAAAACCGTAAGTTTTATATTTAAAAAAAAAAAAAAAAGGGAAAGGTAGTCTCCTACAGGTAGATTAATTGTATTTCGGAAAGAAATATTCAAAATATTAATACATTAGAATCTTTCATTGGACTTATTAACTGTAAATAAATAATTTTGTGAAGGCTGAAACAAAAAGTGGTTCGTTAATGTATTGTTTTGCAACATAACATCATGCTTGTGTTCCCCAAGGGGGTAATCAGAGATGTGTGATGCAACCACGTTTCACCAATTACGTTGAGCATGCCTGTTACCATTAACCGGACGCCAGGGAGGTTCCTTATGGAGAAACTCAGTGACACTGCCTGACCTGGGAGTCGAAACTGGGACCTCATGTTTAGTTATTTGATTTGTGCTACATGATTAGTAAATCAAATAGCAGTAGAATATATCTACTGGTCATTAAATTGACAAGTCATCAGTGAATGACGGTAATAGCAGTATAATATACCTACTGGTCATTAAATTGACAGTCATCAGAGAATGACTAACAGCAGGAGAATATACCTACTGGTCATTAAATTGACAAGTCATCAGAGAATGACTAACAGCAGGAGAATATACCTACTGGTCATTAAATTGACGAACCATCAAAGAAAATTTGGTCAACAGTAGTGGTACTTTGGATGTACATACTGGTCATTAAATTGACAAACCATCAAAGAAAATTTGTGTCAACAGTAGTGGTACTTTGGATGTACATACTGGTCATTAAATTGCCAAATATTTTAACTGGGCAGATTAGTGCAAACCCTTTATATAATGGTTCCAGGTTATTTATTAATAACATGAGTTCTCAACTCACGTTAGAGAAATTTGATTGTGAGGGTGAACCTTCAACAGTAGGAACGAGACGGGAACGCTGGAAGCGGGCACTATTGATCTACCTGGAAGCTGCTGGAATTGAAAGTAGTGCGAAGGAACGTGCTTCGCTGCTACATTTTGGTGGACTATAATTGCAAGAAATATTCTATAATATACCAGATGCAAATGTATCACCAGCAGATGAAGAGGATGTCTTTGGAGTGGCTATAAACAAACTCGACGCATACTTTCTACCTAAACAAAGTAAGATCTATGAACGTCACCTTTTTAGATTGATAAAACAAGAGGCAAACGAAAATTTTGAAAAATTCCTAGTACGGCTTTGGCAATAAGCTGACAAATGTCAGTTTAAGGACAAAGACGATCATATAATCGATCAAATTACAGAAAAGTGTTCCTCTAAAGAGCTTAGAAAGAGAATTATACAAACAGGAGACGCAATAACACTAACAAATACAATTGTCGAAGCAAATACTCTTGAATCTGTAAGTCGACAAATAGAAGAATTCGGAGAAAGCAGCACATCAACTGAAAACATAAACAGAGTGAATAACAGGAAAACAAGATAAGAAGTGGAAAAGAAACACAGGATGTGGAAGATGTGGGAGCTCAGGATACGCGTCTCAAGACAGCAAATGCCCAGCAAAAGAAAAAGATTGCCACAAATGTGGGCCTAAAGGACATTTTGGACAATTCTGCAGGACAATGACACGAGACAGAACGAATAAAAGGAAATATGAGGGAAACAACAACAAATAAAATTTAAAAAAAAAAAAAAAAAAAATGAAAAGAGATAACAAAAGAAACGACACAAACCAGATAGATCAAACAGAGCCCGAAGACATACAATGTGTTCAAAATCGATGATGACAGTGTATTAGATTGCCATATTGGCGGAATGAAGGTTAAAATGTTAGAAGACTCTGGGTGTAAATGCAAATTGATCACAAACAAAACCTGGGACAATATGAAACAAAATAAGGTAACGTAACCAAACAGTTGCAATAAGACTTTTTATGGTTATGGAAGTAAGAAGCCATTGACCTTAAAGGATCATTTGACGCAAATATAAAAACCGCTGGTAGATCAGAAAATGCAACTTTTTACGTCATCGCTGATGGAACCAGAGATCTGCTTGGGAAAGAAACTACCATGGCTATGGTTTTCTTAAAATTGGATTAGAAATCGACCAAATGGAAACTAAGACAGAGTTTCCCAAATTCAAGGATGTTTTAGTGGAGGTACCAACCGATGAGAAAGTACAACCAGTTTCTCAACCATTAAGAAGGATCCCCCCATACCACTGGAAGAAAAAGTTGAAAAAAAAAAAAGAACTGTTGGAGAAAGACATTATTGAGGAAGTTCAAGGATCCTCAAGTTGGGTATCACCAATAGTGCCGGTTTTGAAAAATACTGGAGATGTTCGCATTTGCATAGATATGAGGCGGGACAAATAAAGTAATTCTACCTGAAAATCACCCATTGCCCAATATGGACAAGCATCTAAAAATTTAAAGTGCGAAGTACTTTTCAAAACTGGACATAAAAGATGCTTTTCAACAGATTGAATTACATCCCGACTCTCGACACATTACAACCTTTATTACAAGTAAAGGCCTGTTCAGATACAAAAGGCTAATGTTTGGAATATCCTGTGCCCCGGAAATTTTTCAAAAAACCCTAGAACGAATGTTATTGGGAGGGATGTAATGGCACTATTAATTTTATAGATGACATTTTGGTATATGGAAAAGATTTGAAGAACATGATCGAAGATAAGAATCAGTAATTAAAACTCTAGAAGAAAATAATGTGGTACTGAGAAAGGACAAGTGCATTTTCATAGAAGAAAAGGTTCAATTTTTAGGATACGAATTATCACAGAGGTGTAAAACCATTAGATAAGTACGTGACAACTAGTCAAGAATTTCGTCCACCTATGAATATAGGTGAGCTTCAGAGCTTCTTGGGATTAATCAACTATGTTGGAAAATGGATCCCTAATTTGGCCACAACTACAAAACCATTAAAAGAACTGCATAAGAAGAAACAGACCAAAACCACAGAATTAAAGTCTTTGGGGCAGTAAACAGGAATTTGCATTTAACGAATTAAAATTGGCCTTGTCTAATATTCCTACTCTAGGATACCATGACGTCAAAGATCGGACTATAGTAATAGCAGATGCTAGTCCGTTAGGACTAGGAGCAGTATTAGTTCAAATTAATGATCATGAACCTCGCATTATTGCGTATGGTCACCGGACACAAACAGACTGAAAGGCGATATTGCCAGACAGAAAAAGATGCCTTAGCTCTGGTCTGGGCTGTGGAACATTTTTATGTTTTTCTTTTTGGAAAAGAGTTTGAATAGGTGACGGACCATAAACCACTAGAGGTTATATTCGGTCCTAAATCAAAACCATGTGCAAGGATAGAAAGGTGGATACTACGCCTTCAAGCATATGCATTTAAAGTAATATACAAGCCTGGCAAAGAAAATATAGCAGATAGTTTATCAAGATTGTGTAAATTAAGTAAAACGTCACAGGACAAGTCTAAAAACTATATACACCAAGTTGTTGAAGGAAGCAGGCTAATAGCAGTTTCACTGAAAGAAATTATGGAGGCATCAAAACAAGACAAGGAAATATTAAAAGTAAGTGAAGGCCTTTATAACAACAAATGGGATGAAGAGCTAAAAAAAATACAAAATCTTCCAAAACGAATTATGCTTTTACGACGGAGTTTTATTGAGAGGCACTAGAATTGTTATTCCAAAAAACATTGCGCAGTCAGGTTCTGACAGCTGGTCACGAAGAACACCCAGGAATAGTCCTAATGAAGGTGAGACTAAGAACCACAGTATGGTGGCCTAGACATGACAAGGAAACCGAGAATTTGGTCAAATGCTGCAAAGGCTGTACATTAGTATCAGCTCCAAAACCTCCAAACCCATTGAAACGACGGGCATTACCATGTGAACCTTGGGTAGATACTTATATTGATTTGTTGGGCCCTTTACTACGCAGCGATTACATATTAGTAATCGTTGATTATTTCAGTCGATACAAGGAGGTAAAGATTTGTCGTAATATTACCAGTGGCGACATAATAAAATCTCTAAAAGAGATTTTTGCAGACTTGGTAACCCGATGACGATAACAGCTGATAATGGCAGACAGTTCTGCAGCGAGGACTTCAAAAAAATTCTGTACTGAAAGGAATATAGTTTTGCATAATACGATACCATAGTGGCCTCAACAGAACGGAGAAGTGGAACGTCAGAACAGAGACATTCTTGAGCGAAAAAACTGGCAAGAAGCTTTGTTACAGTATCTGGCTATGTATAACAGTACCCCGCATAGTGTTACAGGTAAAACTCCTACAGAATTATTTTTCAAACTGCAATACCGTGACAATATACCTATGGCAGGAGACATCACACATACACATAAACCAGAAGATTCAGATGTCAGAGACAGAGACCAAGAAAAGAAAGAAACTGGGAAAGAATATACAGATAAGAAAAGAAGAGCTCGTGAATGTCAACTAGTGCCTGGGGATAAAGTTTACGTTAAGAATATGGTCAAAGATAAACTTAGCCTAAATTATGACCCAACTTCCCATACTGTAGAAAAGAGTAAAGATGGAGATATAAGTGTTCGAAACGATATAACTGGGAAGAGATCACGAAGAAATGTAGTTCATTTGAAGAAAGTTGAAGACTAATGGGAAGTTATAAGTGACCAAAATAAAGAAATTAACATAGGAGAAGATATAAATGAATCAGAAAATGAAATAGAAGAAGAGGAAGGGTAAAAGGAAACTTTAAACTAAATCATAGTATAATGATTTACTAAATATTATTGTGCTGTGATTTTGTTGTGCCAGAGATGCTCAATGTCTTATGGTTTTGGTTACATAAAACTTGTTAAAACAAGGAAGGGATGTAGTGTATGTAGATATCATTACATCGCACTACAAACCGATTACAGTACTGTGACGTTGCCTCGGGCGCGCACGTCGCACGTTTATAAATACCGGTCCGAGTAGTGGGGCGGGCAGTCGTTGTCGAACTGTCGGCCTGTGCGGTGGCGTGTTGGCGAGTCAACTATTAGAGTAGATAATTGTGCATATTTTACATTATCTTCTGTGAATTTAAGTAACAATTATGCTGCTAAGCAAAACAGTATCAGTAATTTATAGATTACACCAAAGTTATTCATCTACAATGTCATGGGACATTCCAAAAATGTGTAATGGCAAAAAAAAAGAGAAATGCTCACGTAGGTGCAAAGTGCAAGATGACGGACAATTACTCAAACGTCGAGTTGGTAGAGATGGTCCGCATGTATGCCATCAGTGGAGACAGCCTACGTGGAGCAGTACGGTGTTTCCCCTCAATATGGTCGGCATGTACGCGAGTACTTAACCGAAAGGTTTGGTGACCATTGGATGGGTCGCGGAGGACCTGTGGCCTGGCCCGTTCTCCGGACCTGACGTCTCTAGACTTTTATTTGTGGGGGACGTTAAAAGGTTAGTTTACTCGGAGAAAGTGGCAAGTGTTACAGAATTACGTGAAAAGATAATTAGTGCTTTCGAAACTTTAAAAAGGAATGTGATAGTGCTACGTAAGCTGAAGGAAAACCAGCTACGTCGTTGTCGACTGTGCCAAGAACGTGGTGGTGGCAACTTTGAACATACCTCCGGGTAACTTAAGTAGGTAATTTATTTATTTGTACATAGACTATCATTTTGTAAATACGTTGTTAGCTTAATCAATTTTATTAGTGTAAATAAGTTGATTTCAAATTTTTAACTACGCCAATAATACCAAACAGTCGAAAGTATTTCTACACACCTACTTAGCTAGCACATCTTTCCAATTCCAACAAACGTAAAAAACATTTTTAGATTTAGTAAATCGGTACACCAACTAAGGTACTAAGCACCAATAAATTCAATCCACAAATTCAAACAAAATCATTACGAAAACTTAAGGCTGAATTTACCTACGTACAATGTTCAGAGTGTTAGTGTAGATAGCAATAAAGCAAAACTAACATTTTATTAATCATCTGATAACTACCGAACTTAGGTAAGTACAGGTCAGTGAACTTATCTTTGGCACACTAGTATTGTTGTCGTTAGTAAGATTTCCGTATTCCAATGATGCTTAAAAATTAGTTTAGTATCAAGCGAAATTTGTGACAATAATGTAGGTGATTTTTGAAATAAAATTAGGCAAAATTGCTAGGTACCGGTCGCCGTAGGTCATCGCACGGTCGCAACACTGTTGCATTTCGTAGGTAAGACGTCGACTGTCGACTATCACGCACACAGAGCAGCTGCATTGTCGCTGTGTGCGTAGTTGGGTGATTCTGTTTTAAGTGTTTTGAATCAAGGGTTTTATTCTGAAATACTGTTAAATTTCAACTTTAAAAAAAAGCAACGCTTATTAATTATAGACCGGTACCGAACTTTAAATTGATTATTTATGTGTTTTATGACAACGTCCTGAAATTTGACGAGGATGCAAAACAACACATTGTACATGTGTGTTATGTTTAAAATGGGTGTATTATTGATGTGCCTGCGTCCTACCTGCAGTCCGCGTCCGTGGTGTCGCTGTCAGCGCGCTCGTGGCTGCTGCGTGCGTGCGCGTGCGAAGCGGGCGCGGCCGCCGCAGGCCGCCAGCACGCCGCGCTGTCCGCGCTGCTCACCGCGCTCACGCACACGGCGCACCATCCCACACAGGTAACACTAACACTACTACCATCACCGCCGCAGGCCGCCAGCACGCCGCGCTGTCCGCGCTGCTCACCGCGCTCACGCACACGGCGCACCATCCCACACAGGTAACACTAACACTACTACCATCACCGCCGCCGGCCGCCAGCACGCCGCGCTGTCCGCGCTGCTCACCGCGCTCACGCACACGGCGCACCATCCCACACAGGTAACACTAACACTACTACCATCACCGCCGCAGGCCGCCAGCACGCCGCGCTGTCCGCGCTGCTCACCGCGCTCACGCACACGGCGCACCATCCCACACAGGTAACACTAACACTACTACCATCACCGCCGCCGGCCGCCAGCACGCCGCGCTGTCCGCGCTGCTCACCGCGCTCACGCACACGGCGCACCATCCCACACAGGTAACACTAACACTACTACCATCACCGCCGCCGGCCGCCAGCACGCCGCGCTGTCCGCGCTGCTCACCGCGCTCACGCACACGGCGCACCATCCCACACAGGTAACACTAACACTACTACCATCACCGCCGCCGGCCGCCAGCACGCCGCGCTGTCCGCGCTGCTCACCGCGCTCACGCACACGGCGCACCATCCCACACAGGTAACACTAACACTACTACCATCACCGCCGCAGGCCGCCAGCACGCCGCGCTGTCCGCGCTGCTCACCGCGCTCACGCACACGGCGCACCATCCCACACAGGTAACACTAACACTACTACCATCACCGCCGCCGGCCGCCAGCACGCCGCGCTGTCCGCGCTGCTCACCGCGCTCACGCACACGGCGCACCATCCCACACAGGTAACACTAACACTACTACCATCACCGCCGCCGGCCGCCAGCACGCCGCGCTGTCCGCGCTGCTCACCGCGCTCACGCACACGGCGCACCATCCCACACAGGTAACACTAACACTACTACCATCACCGCCGCCGGCCGCCAGCACGCCGCGCTGTCCGCGCTGCTCACCGCGCTCACGCACACGGCGCACCATCCCACACAGGTAACACTAACACTACTACCATCACCGCCGCCGGCCGCCAGCACGCCGCGCTGTCCGCGCTGCTCACCGCGCTCACGCACACGGCGCACCATCCCACACAGGTAACACTAACACTACTACCATCACCGCCGCCGGCCGCCAGCACGCCGCGCTGTCCGCGCTGCTCACCGCGCTCACGCACACGGCGCACCATCCCACACAGGTAACACTAACACTACTACCATCATCATCCCTATCATTCTCCTGCCCTAATCCGAATCAAACACTATTCATTAATAATAAAATTAGATTATCTAAACTACAAATAGACTACGGATAACCTTCGCTAGATATGAGACCGTCCATAACCGTCAATAATATTACAATCTTGTCTAACTCCGAGCAATGATCCTTTACCGAATTAATTGCCGTCTTATAAAAAGCATTACATCTGTGCTTTCATCGAATAATTTAAAATGTATGTTGACTTCCATAGGAGTGGGAATGGTGCCTACTCCGTCGAACATTAGAAGAGTTACCAGTGAGCGTGGAAGCAGCGATCGAGCCGCGCTGGGAGCTGTTCCAACCGCAGCAGTTACGACAGGCCATCGCCTCCTGCGATCTTCCCACAGGTATGTGTACAAAAGCTATACAAGACGCATAATTCTTATGACTATTGGTCTATAGCATATCGGTAAAAAGCCTCTGTCATGATTTCCTCGTGAGCTCTTAACTTTGTCTTTCGATCCAGGGCTAATGTAGACCGCTGGTTTGTTTTCTCCACATCTTGCTCGTTCATTTAACTATGACTTCGACAAACATGTATTTAGACCTTCTTTTTCTTATCTTGTCGACAATTACAATGTTATGTTATTTGCGTCAAGTGGTTGACTTAGTCATTACATTAATTTAAGCCAAGTATCTTTGAGAGCTGCGCTGGCCCAGTGGTGGCAGCCCCGACTTACGAGCAGTAAGCCGTGGGTTCGAACCCAGGCAGGCGCATTACTTTGTGTAATATATTTCATCACCGCTGCCTTTAAAAACGGTGAAGGAAAACATCGTGAGGAAACAGGCATGTCCTAGAACTAAAAATTCGAAGACATGTGACATCTACCAACCCGCACTGGGCCCTCGTAATGGATTACAGGCCACTCCCTCTGACAGGCCTCCTGGCCTGTGTCCCAGCAGTGAGAACATTATAGGCTGATGATGATGATCAGTATTTACTATAAGGTGTGTGTCATGTTCAGGTCTAGGCGGCAAACGGATCAGCGTGTCGCGGGTACATGCGTTATTAACACGCGAGTTAGCCGCGCTGCATGCCACCGCGCCGCAGAGAAACCTCGTCGCCACTGAGATACAGAAGGTAAGATATTTACACTCTTTTATTGCGGAATCCGAACGTGTGTGTAGCGTGTCATTAACTAATATAAAGTCTATTCTTATTTTTTAAACTGACATGGGCACTAACAATATCAATAATATTTGTAACGAGTAGACTGATTTGTCTGCTCATAAACACCCACCCACAATAACTTCAGTTTATCCGTGATCATGGCGTTTGGAACAGCGCCGAAATATCGGGAAGTCGAAACAAATAGATTGATATTTTAATTTTATCAGAACACCTAGTCAAAGACAGGCCAAAAATCATTATCCTATAAATGTTAAAATTGTCGTCTGCAGGTCCTCGACTACGTAACAGAAGTAAACAGACAGCGCAACCTGGCGGCGACTCTCACCCACTACTACGACTCGTGGCGGCAACTCACTGAGATCCTCTTCTGTGTGGCGCCTCACGACATACTCAGTCTCGAGTCGCGGAAGAACTTGCTCCTCAACATACTACAGGACCTTCTAAACAAGATCCCGCCTTCAGAAGTATTACCACAGCTTGGGAACTTAGCCTCAGGAACTGTACTACTCCTACTAGTCAACCTACGGCATTGCTATATCCTACAAAAAAGAGAATCGAATCAGAAGTCTTCCGAATTTGAAATGAGCTTCTTTGGACCGTCAAACCAAATCATGCAAACTAATTCTTTGACCCTCAAATTCATTCTACATAAAATTTTATCGTGGATCTTGGTGTCGGGCGGATCAACGCAGAAAATGCGAGTGAATTTATACGGGGCCTTGCTAAACTACTTAAATATAGTGAATTTGAAATCAAGCGCAGCGGACCCGGAAGACGAAAACATGTCTAATACGTATGTTAGTAGACTAGATAGTTCGAAAGCAAGGCCTAGTCGTGAAGAGTCTGCTCTGAAGTCTATGGTGATCGATGTGATCAGTGACTTCGGCGAGAACCTGTGCTCCATCGTGTGCGGGGACTGCATCGGCGCCGGCCACGACGTGTGCCGCATGGTGGCGCTGGCGTGCCTGGACACGCTCATAGAGATCAACCCGAGGACCGACTGGATGAACACGCTCACCAATCAGGGCTATCTCAGGAGTTTGATTGACAGTTTGCTGCAAGATGATGAGGGCTTGAAGGAGGTCAGTGATTGTTTGTACTAAATTGATATTTTAATTATTACTTGCGAGAATTTTTAGGATCGACCCAGATTTTAGACAGCAAGATTGTATTTATTTATTTATTTATTTATTTATTTAAGAACTTTGGAAGACTTACAGCTAAATACAATAGTGATAAATAACAGTATGATAATCTGACAGCCAATTACAAGTCTTCACTTCTAGAGCTTGTCTGGTATAAATATACCGTGGAACAAAATATACACACTGCCAAATAATGCCAAGAAATTTAAAAACAAGACTTTAAACATTTAAATAGATCACCTAAAGTATGTAAAAAATAATATAATTGCGACAGGTTATTTACCATGAGATCCAAGATGTTACAAATTCAATTAAACCAAAATAAAAATAATGAAACCAAAGTCTAAAGAAATTTAGGCTTTAAAGAAATTCATTGATAAACACTTTTTTGCCGAGTACACACTAGTTTCAAAAATGTCAAAGTCGAACTGCTTGCACACCTTATTAAAGTACCTACTTACACGCACAACGTACGAATTTTGTCTATAATTAGTATTTGAAAATGGCACCCGTAATGGTGGATTGAACCGTTTGGACTTGCTTGGAACGTTAAAATAGTAAGTTGACAAAATGTCGGAACAATTAATGTCTCTTCGAACCGTCTTCAACAAGAAAATACAGTCAGAGATCTCACGACGATTAATCAACGGTAAGAGGTGATATTTTTTACAGAGACTGAGATAGTTACTGGACTGATACGGTACCCTTTGATGAAAGCACAAAAATTTTATAAATCTTTTTTGTACGCGCTCAATACGGTCAATATATTTATGATAGCATGGATTCCAAATTTCCGATGCGTATTCCAAGTGGCTTCTAACATAAGTGCAGTAAAGAATTTTTAACGTTTTAGCTTGTGTGAAGCACTTGGATAATCGCATTATGAAACCAAGGGATTTTGAGGCTTTAGCGACGATGGCATCAACATGCTTATCAAAAATGAGTTTGGAATCGTGATGAACCCCCAGATCACGAATAGTAACACAACTAGGTAATATATGACCACCAAGAGTATAAGATGCGGCTAGGACTGATCGTCCACGGGAATATGTTACAACCGAGCATTTCTTGGGATTTATTTCAAGCTTATTTTTTTGGCAGTACACTTCAAGACACTGCAGGTCAGTTTGAAGTGCGATCATGTCCGCAGTCGATGATATAGTGGCAAAAATTTTCATATCATCTGCGAAGCACAGTAACTTGGATGAGGTCAGACAAGAGTCTATGTCATTTACATAGATAATAAATAATAATGGACCGAGCAACGAACCTTGAGGTACTCCGCTGGGGACTAAAACCCAGCTAGATATATAATTATTCAGTACCACAGCTTGCGACCTGTTTTCTATATAAGATGAAAACCATCTGAGTAAATCCCCCCGTATACCGATGCCCTCTAACTTCCGTAATAGGATGACGTGGTCGATTCTGTCGAAACACTTACTATAATCTGTGTAGACTACATCGACTCGTTTACCGTGGTCCATTGCGTCGGTGATGTAGTTATTAAGCAAAATAAGATTGGTGACAGTGGATCTACCTTTAAGAAAGCCGTGTTGGAAGGAACTAAACGATTGTTCCAGAGCAGAATAGACCTGGTTATAAATTATCCTTTCAAAAACCTTGGCAATGATACACAATTTGGATAATAATAATAATAATAATAGCCTTTATTAACAATCTTACAATCTAGTTACACATTACAAATATTTTCAGACATCGGTTTCCGAAGATCGTTTTGCTTTAGCATAGGCCTCCCCCATATTCTTCCAATTTTCCCGGTCTCGGGCTTCCCTTTTCCACAATGACCCTGCTGTCGCTTTGAGATCGTCGTCCCACCTTCGTATCGGGCGTCCTCTCTTCCTTTTTCCTTCCCTTGGATACCATTCGGCTACTAATTTAGCCCATTTCTCCTTTTTGTCTCTAATTAAGTGACCTGCCCATTTCCATTTCAGCTTTTTTATTTTGTATGATACGTCTGCTATTCTCGTTTTCCCTCTAATGTGCTTAAGGCTTAATTTGTCCTTTCTCTTAACATTAAGCATTACATAACAATTTGGATATCGGTCTATAATTAGTAATATCTGTTTTGACTCCTTTCTTATGTACAGGCGTTATGAATGCCGATTTCCAAAGTTTGGGGACAACACATGCATCTAGAGATTTTTTAAATAGAATTGAAATAGGAAGTGCAATAGATGCAGCGCAACGTACGAGAAGCTTGGATGAGATATTATCCGGACCTGGTGCTTTCGATGTATCTAACTTACGAAGCAAGTTAACTATGTCTTCAATGTTCACAGTTATACGACTGATATCGGACGACAGGTTTGATGATTCAGTAAAAGAAGAGGAAGATGAATTAGAGCTACCCCCATGACTAAGGTTGGGATCTAAAAATGTGGAGTGAAAATAAGTTGAAAATGCCTCACTTATGGCTTCCCCGGTACACAATGTTTCGTTGTTAAAATTGAACGTGCTCGGGATCGCATTTATATTATGACGTTGTTTTACAAAAGTCCAAAATTGTTTCGGGTTATTCTTAATAGACGCTTCGGTAAGTTTCAGATAATTTGCGTAACACTGACTTTCTAATATTTTTGCCCTATCACGAAGTAGTTTAAATGTTAGTTCATCGGCTTTACTGCCGTAGGTTTTAAATTTTCTAAAGTATTTATATTTCTCTTTAACTGTTTTTATCAATGAGGAACTATACCAGGTCGGATATGATTTATTACGACAAAGTTTCTGAGGAATATATTTCGATTGAAGCTTATAGACAACATTATTGAAAAAATCTACAGAATCGTCAGTTGACCTTACTGCAAACTCACTTTCCCAGTCGGTCCTACAAATGTCACGATTAATGGATTCATAATCACCCTTATCATATAAAAATTGGATACGTGACGCACACCCAAGGGGAGGTGTTTCAACAAGATCCATAGTAATTAACAATGCTGGGTGATAATCATCGATTGGTACTAGTGGGCTTAAACTTTCAGTCACGTTGACTGCCTGGTTCGAAAGGACTAAGTCCAGTATTTTACCATATCTGTTAGTCACCCCATTATATTGACCAAAGTCAAGAGTACATAACTCGTCTCCAAGTAGCACTTCATCACTACTCTTAAGATTCGTTGGGACGAGAAATATATTATCAGATGGGACCCAACTTATTCCGCTCATATTAAAATCACCCACAATAAGAAATTTATCGGAACCATTAGCAATCACAGACCGATTTAATGACGAAAGAAAATTCGTTAATTGTAAAGAAAAAGAATGACCAAGATTTTGTTTACATAAATAAATCCCACAGATATGTAAGTCAAAATAGTTACGCGTAATCGAAATTTTTAAATGTATGCTTATCCAGAGGTCTTCAGCTGTAGAATGAAAATTTTGTTGACATGTTACTGATAATTTTCGACGAGCAGCTATTAGAACTCCTCCACCACGTGATTGTCCAGTCAGAGCATAATTTCGATCGCGACGCCATACAATATACCTTTCATCAAAAAATTCCGAGTTCAAAATGCCATCCAATAACCAAGTCTCAGTGAGAACAATAACATCAAACGAGCTGGCTACCATTTGACGATAGAATGTCTCGGTTTTAGTACGAAGACCACGAACGTTCTGATAAAATATGTTTAAACCAGGTAAATTAATATTAAACTTAGTAGCCATTGGGTAAAAAATCAACAACAGAGTATGAATCAATAAAATAGGCCACAATAACACATAGCTTAAAAAGAGGTTTAATGTCTCCTATTAAGTTAATATGATATAAAATGTATGCATTCGATCTCGGCTAAATAAAACAGACTTGATGAAAAAAAAAAAACAAATGGCGCGCATTTTTACCAGCGTAAAACTTTGATACTTCTTATAGGAAAAAAAAAGGGAAAAAGACGGCGATAGCAATATGAATTCAACTTCCGAAAGTATAATAAAAAAAGCTGCAAATGTAGTTGTTAATAACCATTTGCCGCAAAAGTCGAGGGGTAAGTATTTTGAAGGGAAGATGAATTAAATTTCGTTTCATTAACTTGACTTTTTATTTTGAGTAGGTAAATTTTGTCACGGTACTTGAAAGAAAAGTAGATTACGCACCTTGCTATAGTGAGTAATTAATGCACTCGTGTTAATTTAGTGCCCTCGCATGCGCTCGGGCACCAACATAACACTCGTGCATTAATAACTCACTTTGCGCTCAATGCAATAATCTACTATTTTTATGATTGAGACAAGCAATAAGGTTATCATCAAACGACTCCCACATTTATTAACTTCGCTATTAGTATTTCAGCAGCTTTATGTACAATATCTTTATCCTGCATTATAAATGCGAAATAAGTTACTTCTTCACTCCTAAAACACTGATCATCCTGAAATTTTGCTTATACGTGCTGAGGTGTATAGAAACACACATAGGGTAACTTTCATCCCGAAATAAAGTATTGTTCCAAAGGAAAACAACAATAACGTTCTTATAATAATTCTTATAATTATGATAAAAGATAGATGGCGCCACTCACAACGGCCAAACAAGCAGCTAAATACAACCCGAATTAATTGTCAAATTCAAAATTAACGCGAGTGAAGCTGCGGGCAGAAGCTAGTGGAAATATAAATAAAATATAAACAATCATCATTAAACGTTATGTAGATGTTCACTGCCAGTACTATAACTTCCATTCTCTCCAGACACTAGAACCAAACCCAAAGTCCCTGCGCGTCCTGTACGTGTACGAGTCGAAGATGGGCCTGCTCATCAAGATGGCGGGCACCCGCGCCGGCGCCGAGACGCTCCTGTCGCAGGGCGCGCTGGGCTGCCTGGCCGCGCTCACGGCGCTGGCGGCACACCCCGACATACACACCGGCTACGGTACTCATAAGGACACTGAGTTCGTGCCCTCCATCGCTAACAGGTGACGAATACTGGAGTTCCTTATATTCAGAAGAAGTAGCTATCGCCAAAGTTTAGGGCATGATTTATGCTGGAACTTGCCCGGCGGGAAGAGAATTTAAGAATTATAATTATTGTTTTATAAATTATATACATTTACAATACGTACTTCTGCAACAAATAGTTGTACCCGAGTAACAAATTCAACCTGATAATCAGTTCTGAATAGATTTGTTTATGTTTGCCGTAGGTTCCGCCAGATCCTGGTCCCCGCGCTGTCCCTGTGCGACGCGCTGCTGACGACGCTGGGTCCGCAGAACCACAGCTGTGTGCTACACGTCACGCACGCGCTGCTCAGCCACGTCGAGTGCATCGACGCCGTGCTCCGGTGAGTGTGGCGGACTTTGTTTTTATCTACATTTTCGGCATCAGCAAGCACTCTTGAAAACCTATTTCAAAACCATATCATATTTTAACCCACAAGGAACGCAAAAAAATGTCCTCGTCGTGACCACTTATTAGCTTTTCTTTTTGATAGAACACGAAATGAAGAGGAGAGGAATCGCTGTGTTACATTTTCTTTTGTTTTATGTATAGATCGGCTCACCCGAACTCTCCCGTGGAGCTGCTCATCGAGGTGGAAGCGATCACATCAGTGATAGGTCGCGCGTCCAACCGGGAAGTGTTCGGCGGCGCGCAAGCGGCCGAGCCCACCGCGCTGCAGGCCAGCGCCGCCGCCGCCGCCCGCGTGCGCTGGCTCATGCTGGCGCTGCTGGCGCGCTTCCACCGCCCCGCCAGCGACCTGCCGGACCACACGCAGGCGAGCCTGCTGTACTACAAGGTAAGCGGCCGAGCCCACCGCGCTGCAGGCCAGCGCCGCCGCCGCCGCCCGCGTGCGCTGGCTCATGCTGGCGCTGCTGGCGCGCTTCCACCGCCCCGCCAGCGACCTGCCGGACCACACGCAGGCGAGCCTGCTGTACTACAAGGTAAGCGGCCGAGCCCACCGCGCTGCAGGCCAGCGCCGCCGCCGCCGCCCGCGTGCGCTGGCTCATGCTGGCGCTGCTGGCGCGCTTCCACCGCCCCGCCAGCGACCTGCCGGACCACACGCAGGCGAGCCTGCTGTACTACAAGGTAAGCGGCCGAGCCCACCGCGCTGCAGGCCAGCGCCGCCGCCGCCGCCCGCGTGCGCTGGCTCATGCTGGCGCTGCTGGCGCGCTTCCACCGCCCCGCCAGCGACCTGCCGGACCACACGCAGGCGAGCCTGCTGTACTACAAGGTAAGCGGCCGAGCCCACCGCGCTGCAGGCCAGCGCCGCCGCCGCCGCCCGCGTGCGCTGGCTCATGCTGGCGCTGCTGGCGCGCTTCCACCGCCCCGCCAGCGACCTGCCGGACCACACGCAGGCGAGCCTGCTGTACTACAAGGTAAGCGGCCGAGCCCACCGCGCTGCAGGCCAGCGCCGCCGCCGCCGCCCGCGTGCGCTGGCTCATGCTGGCGCTGCTGGCGCGCTTCCACCGCCCCGCCAGCGACCTGCCGGACCACACGCAGGCGAGCCTGCTGTACTACAAGGTAAGCGGCCGAGCCCACCGCGCTGCAGGCCAGCGCCGCCGCCGCCGCCCGCGTGCGCTGGCTCATGCTGGCGCTGCTGGCGCGCTTCCACCGCCCCGCCAGCGACCTGCCGGACCACACGCAGGCGAGCCTGCTGTACTACAAGGTAAGCGGCCGAGCCCACCGCGCTGCAGGCCAGCGCCGCCGCCGCCGCCCGCGTGCGCTGGCTCATGCTGGCGCTGCTGGCGCGCTTCCACCGCCCCGCCAGCGACCTGCCGGACCACACGCAGGCGAGCCTGCTGTACTACAAGGTAAGCGGCCGAGCCCACCGCGCTGCAGGCCAGCGCCGCCGCCGCCGCCCGCGTGCGCTGGCTCATGCTGGCGCTGCTGGCGCGCTTCCACCGCCCCGCCAGCGACCTGCCGGACCACACGCAGGCGAGCCTGCTGTACTACAAGGTAAGCGGCCGAGCCCACCGCGCTGCAGGCCAGCGCCGCCGCCGCCGCCCGCGTGCGCTGGCTCATGCTGGCGCTGCTGGCGCGCTTCCACCGCCCCGCCAGCGACCTGCCGGACCACACGCAGGCGAGCCTGCTGTACTACAAGGTAAGCGGCCGAGCCCACCGCGCTGCAGGCCAGCGCCGCCGCCGCCGCCCGCGTGCGCTGGCTCATGCTGGCGCTGCTGGCGCGCTTCCACCGCCCCGCCAGCGACCTGCCGGACCACACGCAGGCGAGCCTGCTGTACTACAAGGTAAGCGGCCGAGCCCACCGCGCTGCAGGCCAGCGCCGCCGCCGCCGCCCGCGTGCGCTGGCTCATGCTGGCGCTGCTGGCGCGCTTCCACCGCCCCGCCAGCGACCTGCCGGACCACACGCAGGCGAGCCTGCTGTACTACAAGGTAAGCGGCCGAGCCCACCGCGCTGCAGGCCAGCGCCGCCGCCGCCGCCCGCGTGCGCTGGCTCATGCTGGCGCTGCTGGCGCGCTTCCACCGCCCCGCCAGCGACCTGCCGGACCACACGCAGGCGAGCCTGCTGTACTACAAGGTAAGCGGCCGAGCCCACCGCGCTGCAGGCCAGCGCCGCCGCCGCCGCCCGCGTGCGCTGGCTCATGCTGGCGCTGCTGGCGCGCTTCCACCGCCCCGCCAGCGACCTGCCGGACCACACGCAGGCGAGCCTGCTGTACTACAAGGTAAGCAAACAGGGCCTCAGCTCAGGCTGACGAACAGTCCCGCAGTCCACAGACATAAGCTTGCTCGAATTCTTGTTGAACATTTATGAGTAGATACACTACTTTAGCGACTGAATAAATAACACCCGTTTTATCGTCCCTTTTTTATTTAGAATATATCTTACCATTGTGATCATCATCTCAAATGCGACTTAATTTAAAGACACGTGAAATGTGGGCGCACTATCGCTGAGTTCTACATATTGCATTATTATTATGTAAATCTCACTTTGTTTGTGATTATAGATTGTGTGCAACCTGCTAACGTACGCGCGCAACATAATGTGCGACGAGTCGGGGCGCGCAGTGGGCGGCGTGAGCGTGGAGGGCGGCGCGTGCGCGCGCCTGCTGGCACTGCTGCAGCACCTGGTGCGCGCGCACGCGCAGCACGACAAGCTGCTCGCTACCACGCGACACCAGCTGCAGAACCTGCCCACCATGAGTCTAGATGGTGAGTGGATCATGTTGGCGTGTTCTGGATTTTATGCACGGTGGCCTTTGTTGGCTCAGTGCCTAGTATGTGATGGCTCATATTGACTCAGTATCTTAGACACGATGGCCTATGTTAGCCCAAGATTTTTGTAAACAGTGGCCCATGTTGACCCAGTTTCTTTTACAAGATGGCTCTAAGTCCTCTGGGTGCCTAAGACATGTCTGTTACTTCTCTAACGCGAAACAATAGGCTCGTTTGAAACTATTTTTAACAGACTTAGGAGGTGTCGACTATCATCCTTTTTTTTTCATGCATGTAATTTACAGGTCCGACTTGAGTGATTTTTTTTTATTTGGTAGAATAATGTCGCGTTGGTACCATATAAATTTTATTTACTCAAAAATGCATGTAATGTGGTAATGACCAATTTTGACAACTTTGTTTGAGCAAAGTCGACCTTGCCGGTCTGTTTCAAGGAGCGGCCGGCAAAGTTTTGCTGGCCGCTGTAACAGGCCGGCAATGTTTTGCCAGCCGCTATTTTGACGTTTCAACGTTTTAAAAAATTCAAATCCAAAAAGATTTTATTTAGAACATAGCTGTTTGTATCTATAGAGATAGGTACAAAAAGATTTTATTCCATGTTAGGCTGTATAGTTCCAACTACCATTGCTAAAAAAAAACAAAGAAATAACAAAAGCGCGGTTCAGCGAAAATTTTAATTAATATATTTTTTATTTAAATTACTTGCTGGTTTTATTTAGATTAGGTACTTGCATTTTTGAGTAAAGCACTATACTAACCTTGGCCCACAATGACTACTTCGCTGGTCACGTTATGATTGCCTCGAGCTAGCCTAGCTACGCTCTAGGCCTTTCAGCTTGGCCATCATTGCAGCCCTTGCCGTCCTCGCTGTAAAGGCCTCGGCCTCCGGTCTCGGCCTTTATCTCAGCTCGTCCATCAAGTGCTGCACGCTGACCGCACTGTGTCGGCCTGGAGCTGCGCTACGCTGCGCTGTCGGCCATAATCAGCGCGACCAGCAAAGTAGTCATTATAGACCGCGGCAGTAATGTACTATAACTTTGCTTTGGTACTTTATGAGTTGTCCTCTATCTATACTTTGCATTTTTCTTCTTGTTTATGTGGATGATGTGGTAAAATATTCTTATTACAATGTAAAATTGATACTTGAAAAGAATTTGTGTTAGATAACGCAACTAAAAAGCGTAAAATAAAAACTTATGTTGCAAAAAAAGATTACCGATATTTTTTGGGAGTTATATTTTTGGGAAAAAGTTTTTCAAATTAGAAGTAGAAAACTAGTCTCCTTTTCTCTTAAGGGCTTAAGCACCTGATTTGACAACTCTTAAGAGGGATCTCTAGTGGGCCTTTCTCCATACAAACGTATTCCGCTGTTTTGTTCGTGGATAATGCGACTAGAGCAATTATTTTTTTCCAAAAAATCAAGGTCTTATTAATACATGCCCCATCATTTCCTTTTTTTCAAAACATAATCACTAAAAGAATTATGACAATCCAAAACCCGAAAGGAAGCCCGTTTTTTACCGCCATGTTCAGACGACTATCAGATAACTTAGACAAGTTTAAAAAACAAAAAGAAAATAATAGAAGCATATATATATACCTATCCTTTAAATTTTGATGTAAGAATTATTTAGATCAGTTGAAAACATCGGAATACAAAAAGTCTTTTGGTCAAGATTTTTGTAGGTATAATCAGCCTGAGCTGCAGTTGTCGCTTTCGCACTTTACGGGGGCTTGGTCGGGCGCAGCGCGACGGCAATAGTTTCTTCAAATACCTATTCTTCAAATTCCTCGGGACTAGAGTCCCCTCTTAAGCCCTTAATACATTTATTTAGTTACCTCTATATGTGTGCCAGACATGCGCAAGCTCCTGCCCGCGGAGTCGCAGGCGCTGCCGCCGGCGGAGTGCCGCGCGCGCGCACGCTCGGCGCTCGGGGCGCGCGTGCGCACGCGGCGCGCCGAGCTGTGCGCCTGCGCACACGCGCTCGACGCCGCGCTGCACCTGCTGTGGGCACATGCGCGACTGTTATTGAGAGTGCATCTGCCGACCGATGATAATGATAACTGTGAGTAGTCGCGTGTCTACGTCTATTGGAAATTGTGTTCAATTCATTTAGCCAAAAACCAAAAATGCTGGTAAAGTAACCGGTCACTTCGCATCTGCATATTACCTTGTGAACCAACAAAATTGCCACCATTTCCCTAAAATCTAAAGAACTTTTAAAACGTGAGAATACCATCTTCAGCATTAGTATGCTCGATCGTCAGTTGTTTATTTATGACGTCACTAACTGAAAAGCGACTGGAGTTGGAGTTGTCCTGTGTTGTCGTGTCAGTTTTCTTATTATTCTTCATTTTATTTAATTCTTGTCGGGGTATTTTTTTACTTGTTATACAAAAAGGACTACATAAGTAGAATTTAGATCAGACAGACAGATTGGACAGGTGTTTTTAACATATTGTATTTAAAAATAATACACGCAAAACTAATATAGAATGTATCTTGCAGCGATGTTGAACACGTCCGGCGCGTGGCGCGGCAGCGGCGACGAGCTGCCGGAGCTGCGCAAGGAGCTCATCGCTGTGTTCAACGACCGCTTCATCGAACAGCTGCTCGACACCGCCAAGGTACGCACTAGGTGCATCAACACATCTCAGTAACACAGCAGAGTTGAGTAGTTGGTTACCGACAAACTCATCCTTTTGTCGCCGGTTATATGTTAGTCCTTCATCGAAGCTATAAACCGGTAACATTCAGACGCATTTGATTGTCTCTCCAAATAAAATACTGGTATTCGACTGCATCCGCATAGACTGGAAGCAGACCCTAAAACATAGCTGGTAAAAGTTACATTTCTTGTAAAAAAAAACACGGCCATATTATGCGAGACGAAATCACAATTTTGACTGCCTGCTCTTATCTGTTAACCAAATAATTAGAATAAACACGATACCCAACTTACCATATTATATCGTAATGTATATCGTGCTGGCTAAGCATACATAGGGACAGACAGCGGGAAGCGACATTGTTTTATACTATGTAGTGATAGTGATACTACCTTATCTTTTCAGAACCAGCCTCAGGTCCATCGCGGCTTCCTGGAGATCTTAGTGAAAGACATCAAGACGATGATCCAGTTCTCAACACTCTGATCATTATGATAGTATTTATGTTACTGATTACGTTTACTTTAATATAACTATACGAAGTTTGTCACGTTGGCTAATAAATAAAATTAATTTTGTAATTGTTTCTGTTGTTATTTTGGGTCTCTATTTTAGTGACCCTAAAATATAAAATAATCCTGAGAACCTTTCAATGGTCATCATTATTCCAAACAATAGCCAATATCAGTTCGTATCTTTCGGACAAAGGATCACCTTCCAAGGGCTCTCCATGGTCACCATCCGTTCAGTCTTGGGTTGTGCAACCAAAAGACCCATTGTACGACCAACCCATCTGACGGACGACTAACCATCCATCGCCTGTTGGTTTGTCACACCTAACGATCCGATGAGTCGCCTTCCCACGAATAAGCACACATCGCGTGTTGGCTTGTCGGACCAAACAATCCGATGAGTCGCCTTCCGACGAATAACCACACATCGCGTGTTGGCTTGTCGGACCAAACAATCCGATGAGTCGCCTTCCGACGAATAACCACACATCGCGTGTTGGCTTGTCGGACCAAACAATCCGATGAGTCGCCTTCCGACGAATAACCACACATCGCGTGTTGGCTTGTCGGACCAAACAATCCGATGAGTCGCCTTCCGACGAATAACCACACATCGCGTGTTGGCTTGTCGGACCAAACAATCCGATGAGTCGCCTTCCGACGAATAACCACACATCGCGTGTTGGCTTGTCGGACCAAACAATCCGATGAGTCGCCTTCCGACGAATAACCACACATCGCGTGTTGGCTTGTCGGGCCAAACGATCCGATGAGTCGCCTTAAGACGACTAAACACTCATCGCGTGTTGGCTTGTCGGACCAAAGGATCCGATTAGTCGCCTTCCGACGACTAACCACACATCGCGTGTTGGTTTGTCGGACCAAACGATTGATGGAATCTCATTATCTGCCTAGTATTTTTTCAACTTTATTTAGGTCGGCTTCCAGTCTAACTGCAGCCGCTAAATACCAGTATTTTACATGGAGCGAGTACCTATCTGACCTCCACAACTCAAATAATACTGGGTAATACGAGAACCCTTGGTAAGACTGATTGTCAGACTTTCCGGCTACTGGCTACCTGTAACGACTGTCAGAGATCTACAAATGACAGCCGAGACCAACGGCTTAACGTGCTTTCCGAGGCACGGGGGAAACTCTATATGTAATGGGTGGTAACCAATCCACGGACCAACCTAGGCAAGCGCGGCTTAACCCAAGATCGACCCGATTAGCTGTTATTATTTATCCACGAGCTCCTCGAACGTTTGATAGAATCTATACATATATTATGAAATCGTTTGTCCTGACTAACAACGCACAGCTCGAAAGTCTGGCCGGATCAGGTTAAAATTCGGCGTACAGGTGACGTAGGCAACCGCTTAGAAAGGATTTTTCTAAAAATCTGTCCCTAAGGCGGTGAAATATAGGTTGATAGTTTGTATGAATCCCCATATCCTGATATTAACTATACCATAACGATTATGGAACACATACGCATGATACACAAATATTGAGGTTTATATATTTTCAGAATTTTCCTCCTCTTACTTTAGAAATTAGAGGGGGGGGGGCACACATTTTACCACTTTGGAAGTGGCTCTAGCGCAAACTATTCAGTTTAGAAAAAATGATATTAGAAACCTCAATATCATTTTTGAAGACCTATCCCTAGATACCCCACACGCAGGGGTATGATTAAAAAAAAAATATTTTGGTTTTCAGTTCTATGTATGGGGAACCCCAAAATTTATGTTTTTTTTTTATTTTTGTGTGAGAATCTGAATGCGGTTCAGAGTATACATCTACTTACCAAGTTTCAACAATATAGTTCTTTTAATTTCGGAAAAAAGTGGCTGTGACATACGGACGGACGGACAGACAGACAGACAGACAGACATGACGAATCTATAAGGGTTCCGTTTTTTGCCATTTGGCTACGGAACCCTAAAAACGAAATCCCAAAATTTACCACGAAAATTTATCATAATTGGTAAATAAACAAAAACAGGTGTTTGAGGCGGGGCAAGTTCGTGCGAGAGCACGCGAACGCGAGAGTGAGAGAATACGATTAATGAATACTACTATGAATGTGCCTGTACTAATATTTCCATAAATTGACTGACATTTTGGGATATAAACAAACGCTAATAACTTCGCTGTTTATGAATATTATTTATTGAGAATTAACATATATGTATAATAATAAGACCTTCTCTAATAAGCCATTTAAGTATTTGTACTAATTAAAAATTAGTGGTGTATAGAAGTCGTCTCTTAATACGCGGACGTAAAACGTACGTATTTTATGAATTATTTACATAATTGTAGTCATTCAAATCACCAATAGGTACTTCCTCTTTTAAGTTCATTTAATCCCAATCAATGACAATTTCATGAAAAAGTCATTCAATGGGGTTAAATAACCTTAAAGGGGTTGTATTGATGACTTTAATGATTATAACTCAGTAAAGCCAAGTTACGGCCCCGTATCATATTTTATTCAACATAAAAACTGTCACTGATTACTATGATGACTATTCCTCTTAAAGCCAAACGAATTTGTTTATGTTTTTACAAATGCTAGCAATGATCCACGTGAGATATTGATCAATTATTATGTCTAAAAATACATCACCATTCATCATTTCAGCCGAAAGACGTCCACTGCTGGACATAGGCCTCCTCCAACGCCACATTGACGTAAGGAGGGTTTTGCCATAATCGCCACGCTTGGCAGGCGGGTTGGCGATCGCAGTACGGTTGTTACAAAAGCACAGAGAACGCTGCTGCCCATTCTCTGGCAAGTCCCTTAGTCCCCTCTTACGACACCCACGGGAAGATATGGGATAGTGCTATTCTTTACGTCCGACACCACACAGAACAAAAAGATATGCCTAAAAATTTGGTATTGCGAATTTGTTCCATTGGTTGATTATTTAAAAATCTTTGTACTTTTAAATATTAAAAGCTTTTAAACTGCAGAGCTTCTTAGAATTAAATACCTACCTACAATCCACCATATAGGTAGTTAAAAAACCGGACGTGTGCGAGTCTGACTCGCTTACTATAGTGTTCTGTACAAACTTGTAACTGTTTTTCCATCACGGAAATCAGGTCTCAATGATTCATGTATAAATCGGATTGGAGAACGAATTTAATTTTGCAATTAAAATAAAACTCTCGCATACATCGATATAAGTCCCGTTGAATTTATTTATTTATTTATTTAAGGACAACCAACAAAGCTTACACCATACATGCTAAACTACTCATACTATTTTACAATTTATAGTGTAGCCTTAATTAAAGGCTGCCACGGCATGCATTTAAACACATTTTAACATAGGAGTATAAAAATAGAAAAACAGATTTTACTTATTTAGTTACATAAATATAGTCATTTGTTACATAAATGCAACATTCAAATACAAAGAGAATTCATCATCATCATCTTCCTGCCCTTGTTCCATTCTACTTGGGGTCGGCGCAACACGTTTTCATCTTCCATTCTCCCTTGTCAGACGTCACGGCCTCATGTACTCCTTTCTCTTTCATATTGTTCCTCAAAGGAAAGGCTGGATGGATTGTGTCCATCCAGCTTTTCTTTGGCTTTCCTCTCCCTCTTCATCCAACAACAATCATATCCACCACTCCTTTTTTTGGGTTTCATCCCTCCATAATACACGTCCATACCAAGACAAACGACTTCCTTTGATTTTTTTTGTAACAGGCGCCACTTTCAAACTTCCTCTAATATACTGATTCCTTACTTTATCCATTCTTGTCAATCCATCCATTCTTGTCAATCCATCCATTCTTGTCAATCCATCCATTCTTGTCAATCCATCTTTACATTCTCAACTCCGCTACTACCTACATGCAATCGTTTTTCATCCATCTTCTTCACAGCCCAGCAGTCTGATCCAAAATTCGTCAACTGTAAATGTAAAAGACAATGATGTAGCAATATGGTGCCTTTTTATTTTATCGTGGCCATTAAGGAAACAATATGTATTACATCCCACTTTAGTAGTTTGCTATAGATATAGTCCTTCTACTTAGTACCTAAGTAGTTTATAAAAAAAAAAACAAAAAGAAAACAAAAAAAAAAAGTAAATAGAGGTTCGATTATAAATGTAATCAGTCACGCTGAAGTTTAAACATTCAGATAACAAGCACAACATTACGAAAGATCCGCGCTCCGCGTCCCATCGAGTCCGCCGCGTACTCCACAACAACTATCAATTTAATTGGAGAACCGCGGGCAGCCTCTTTACCCCGCTTAACTTTTCGATTTACATTCAAAACGGTCTTTTAAAAAACACAACTCAATAACTACAAGTCTAAACCCTTGTTCGATGCGTACTTTAGAAATCATTCGGCTGTAAAACTTTGTGACTGCGCTGCCATTGGTGCGCGGCCGTGGGGTGGAGCCCGCAAACCACGCCCGGCGCCCGCCGCGCATGCTAAACGCACTTTAAACCCCGTTTAAGCGGTATTTTGGTCCAAAACCACAAGAAAATGTATGTAACATCGGTTAGGGGTAGGGCGTAGCTAAATGAAAAGATTTTCGCGATTCAACGACTATTTTGCGAATATGGCGGACAGTAATGTCGAATGCGCGGGAAAGTGCAGGTTGTTTATAAGTCAGTTTTGATAATTACATCAAGGGTTCATAATCTGAAGTTAAGTTTATGTGCCAACATAATTATATGCACTATATTCTTTTCTGGACGGACAATTACTGTATTGTTTAAAATGGTTTTGAACTTTCTTACGTCGCTATGTGAGATATGAACTAAACAATAAAAAGTGACTTTTGTGAGGGATTTATGTTTTAAAGATTTAAAACAAAGTGTCGAAAAAATGGATTCCCGAATGCAGGACAGTCACAAATCGTTCTTAATCAAAGATCTGCTCGGAGATGTGTTGAGGCCTGGAGCAGCTGTGACAATAGGTATGTTGGTGAAAGTTATTTAAAAGTTTAGTAATTAAACCATAAAAAATCATGTGATTAAAAATTACCATTTTCTTATACAATCTTAGAACGTTTATAAATTACATTTTATACCTAATTTAAAAAAGCTTAGAATTATATTTGTCACGTAAAATGGAGAGCGTGAAAGTATCAGTGATAGTTTCTACTCCCTTTAATATTTACCTTACTTACCTTTAGCTAAAGCTAATTTCAATTAAGTTCAAAACTAAAATCATTAAAAATGCATAACGTTTACTAAACACTTATAAGTAAGCTTTCCTTGTCCCGAATAAAACATGCTTTAACGCGTAAGTTTTCAATCCTTGTACAAAATAGTTCGTAGCGCCGCGCGTAGCAGTTTCGTAGCACCCGCGTAGCGGCGGTTACAGTGCGCGTAGAATTTTAATGTGTCTAAGTTCAAACGTTTACGATTTTGTTATTACTATGGCCCTTATATGTTGTGTTTTAGCAGAGTAATAGGTGTCATTGACGCACTTGGTCAATGACCGCTATTGCCATGCTAAAACTCTACACTTCAATTAGAAGAATTTAATTAACAAGGAATTCTTGTCCTGTCTTTCGATACTGTACGGGCAGTGAAAAGGTAACAAACCATTGGACATTGCAATTCCCAGTAAACACTGATATTAAACAGCGTCTCGACTCAGTCATATTTGGAAGACCGCTCGTTAATCAAAAGAGTGTTTCTATGTCTGAGCTCGCAATTCATTGATAACTAAAATTGGTAGCATTAATAGCAACAGTGTTAATCATTTCTTCGAAATTCGACCGATGCCGAAGTGTGAATCAGCCTTGAAAGCTCTCGGTGTTAAAATAAGTGAGTTTGCTTTCAAATTAAGTTCGGTAAGATCGATGCGAACTTTAAAATGTAAATTCAATTCAACTTACTGTATGTAGGAAGATGTTTATTTTTTATCTAAGTACAGAAGTCAGTTATATTTCTAGAGAAGAATCAAATACCCTAAAATGCCTAACTATCGAGGTACCTACAGGTTTAATTAACAAGTTTCGTGCACAAAGCACGGAGACGCCCCGGTCGGCAGCCGCTTTATCTACTTCGTCTGTCAACAATTCACGTAATTATTTTAATAAGTTTTGACGAGGACTCTGCCACATCGCCTACCTTGGTAGTTGCTTCGGATACTTCGAGCAGGACAAATGGTGGGTGGGCCATGATTTGTGATGAGTCTCATCGTACTTTCGGCGTCACGATTTTGATTAGAAAGTTCTATTGCCACTATCTCTGCTTTGGAGTTGCTTTGGATTCCGTGCGGTTTGGCTATGGTATGATTTGAAATAACGTGATCAAATTAAAAAAATCTTTTCATCACACTTGTACATTCGTAAACAGTATCTAAGCATACAGGTTAACATGGCCGTAATGCCCCATATAAAACCCTCGAGCTTTCTTTTTGTCATAGAGAAACCCACGGTCGGTAAGTATTTTTTTTAATTTATAGCACAGCACACAGGTCTTGCAAGTTCAAGCAAGGAGTTTACACGCAATTGAAAAATTGTCTTAAAATGTTATCTAAACAGGAATTTCATTGCAATCTCGCTACATGTTACTTAAATACTCAACTAATGTTCTTAATATTAGTTTTGGCTTAAAAATGTTTTTTTCAAAATTATTTAATTTTTTCACACTCCGTCTTGGTTGTATACCTTCGTAAATAACAGTTGCCCTTAACGTTTCTGAACGAAACATGTGTGTAATCTGTGGTGTAGGCAAAAAGACCCCAACCGCTAAAAAAAAGTTCTCGTATTTCGTTGTAATAGTTGTGCTGACTTGTACTGTTGTGCTGTTGTGTATTAAAGCTATAATTCATAATTATTTACTCGCAAATGTGATGAAAAACATTGTATGTTTCACGGGCGGTACGGGAATTACGAACCTCGACTCAAAAAGCCCTCAGTCTTCAACTTCGGGCTTCTACTAGAGCCTGGATCGTAATTCCTTACTTACCACCCTTAATACACAATGTACTATAATATCTTCCTGTCACAACTTTCTACGTGGGGCGAAATCTGATCGTCAATTAATTAATTACTTCATTTTATGAAACGTACCTAAGGGTCACATTTACTGGAAACGTTTCCAAATACTGTCCATTAAATACCATGTTGGTACCTATCTTTTATTTACCTGTTTTTTTTTTTTTTTTTTTTAAATAAATAATTTAATGATTAACCTTGATAAAACAAAAACAATGAATTTTAAAATACGAACTCGACGTACGGGTACTTTAAAAATCCATTACTTAGATAGCGATATTGAGGAAACTGAAGTAACAAAATTTCTAGGGCTACATATTGACAACAAACTTATTAAAATACTAATTTCTAAATCTAAATTAATTACTAAACATAAAACTAGATAATTAAAACTAAAATAACAACAAATTATAAAAGGGCGTCAAAAAACTCCTCCTCAACGCTGTCAGCTGGTAACGTGCCCAAAGGACTGGCGGCGTTGCCACGTTGAATGGCAACACTTAGCCTCTGGCCAAAGTAAAAGCCAGCCCTTGGGTCACGTGAAGCGTCAACTAAGCGTTTGGAGATTTCCTTAAAAAGGCTGTGAGCACCTGTGTTTTTAATTTACACTCCGTCTGTTAATCAGACACCTATTCCGATACTTATATATGTTATGAAGCTTATGTTATGTAGGTATGTCCGTTCCATGAATCCTGTCATAGAAAAAATGCCATTTGGTCGTTCAATAAACCACGAGTTAGACAGTAAATAAACTCCTCCGCACTCCTCGAAACATTCAGTAACCAGTAACTGCGCAAGACATTTGAAATTCAGGTGCCATCTGAAGTGTGTATAAACATGGGCAAGGAAGTTGCTCTAGCGTGGGAAATCTTTATGAATGAATTAAATTGATTTTGTGAACAAGCCGACGGCCTACTTTATGTAATAACCGTCGCTTATAGATTTAGTAGTATTTCAGACATGGTAGATGTGCTGCCATCACATAAACAAAACTGTCTCATGAACCTATTTTGCACTAGAATTACGCAGAACGCTGTGGTTGTAGATTAGCTTAATATTAAAATTGAAAGCTCTTCACATTCTTCTAAACAGGGTCTTCCAAGATAGAAGTTAACTAGATTTTTGGCGTTTGTAATCAGAAGTATTACACTGCACAGTGCAAAGGCAAACTTCCTCATGCAGATGGGAAATACAAGTAAGGTGAACCACCTCACCGTTACCTACAACACATGAATATGTAACCACTAGTGTGAAGCCTGTAGTACAACATAATCGCATTATTACCAGCCTACGTGTCTAAGTGTGCGCGGCGCGAGTCTAATAAGCCGCCATTTTGCAAGTATGAGCGCGCCCTGCAGCGGCATACATTAGCCGGGGATAGGTCGCGCGTCACTGCCTGGCCACGACCTACGCGCTCGAACGACACGCGTCTTGCGACAGTGACTGCGAGAAAAACACAAAAGAATCTGTTTAGAGCAAATCACTGTACCTACTCCGGTCCAGATTGCAGACTCTGCACTTTGACAGATAACCATCTGCCTTTTCCTAAATATGTTAGGGTCGTTTTCCAGTTTAACCGGTTGCAGCTGAATAGTAGTACTTTACATGGAGTGACTGCCTATCTGACCTCCATAAACCAGCTAGTAATGGGTAATACGATTACCCCTGGTTGCACCGGTTGTCAAATTTTCGGGCTACTGACTATCTGTCACGACTGTCGAAGATTTACAAATGACAGCCAGGACCAACGACTTAAAGTGTTTTCCGAGGCACGGAGGAAACTCTGTATGTAAAGGGTGGCTAAGCATCAACAGACCAACACAAGCAAGCACGGCTTAAAGATTGACCTCATCATCATTTCAGCCGAAAGACGTCCACTGCTGGACATAGGCCTCCCCCAAGAAGGGGGGGTTTTGCCATAATCGCCACGCTTGGCAGGCGGGTTGGCGATCGCAGTACGGTTGTTACAAATGCACAGAGAACGCTGCTGCCCATTCTCTGCTAAGTCCCTTAGTCGCCTCTTACGACACCCACGGGAAGACTTGGGATGGTGCTATTGACCTGAAGATTGACCTGATCGGTTGTTATTATTTAGCCTCGGAGCTCCTCTAATTTGATAGATAATGTAGGTAGGTACTGAAATATTTGTTCCAGTTCGGTACACAAGTGAAGGAAATAAATGAGCCGCGCGTGTTTCGGTACACACAAATCGCATCACCCGAGGCCGTGTACGAGGGCTAAGCCGCGGGTAAGGTTGCAGTGCATGCATTAGCTACTAATAAACAATCTCGACTGCGTAACTAGCCGTCTTTAATGAATGTTTCATGTGTCTCCGCCATTTTCACGACATACTCGTCAGGAGAGGGGCAATCATGGCATGGTGGTAACGAGGTATCTACATACTGGTGAATTTATTTACATTTTAATTTACTTGTTTTGTTTGTGATTGAACTAACAATTCAATACGCTATGGGAGATTATATTTTTAAATTGGTATTCAGTTGTATCCGGTTACACTGAAAGCTGACCCCAACATAATTGGGAATAGCCTAGGCAGATGATAAGAGGTAGAAAAAGAAGACTGTTATAATGTGACGTACTTTGGTATTATACGGAGTTCGATTGGTTTGATTACAGGGCAATCTGAAACTTGGTATAAGTAAAGTTAACCGTGACTTTCATTTTGAACGTTCAGACGTTCTTTGTTCTACTAAACCTACGTATTCGCATAGCATAACATCGCATCTGTAATCCCCCTCTACATATATTTATTTTTTATTATATTTCGCCAGTTAAGTTGAGGTCCCATGTAATCGGGGGAGACAGGAATCTAACCTAATTATTTTACGGCACGGTTGGCGCAGTGGTTGAGCGATTAACTGCTGCGCTGCGTGTCGCGGGTTTGATCCCCGCACGGAACAAATATTTGTATGGCCTACAGATAGTTTTTCCGGGTCTGGCTGTTTGTGTATGTAAGTTTAAATGTTTGTAAACGTACCCACGATACAGGAGAAATACCTAGTGTGGGGCAATATTTAAAAGTTTTTTTTTTTTGGAAAACTATATTGTAGTTTTCAATCATTTTCTGCTATCACATTAGGGTTACGTTAAGATTTTAGGTAACTTTTAGTTACCTACCTATTTATTTCTCCAAAGTTTATTTTTTTCTTTAATCATCAAATTAACTCAAACATCGCCAACATAAACTGGTTGTCCTTTCTTCAATATAAAATTGTGTTTAAAGCACAAGTGTCGAACGTGACTTTTCTACTTTTGGTCACGATTCGCACTCCTCACCACCCTTGTGACAAAACTATCCTTCGAGACTAAAAGTTTATCGATTGCTAACGACCACTCACCGAGCTGACCACTTCACTCAAATAAAGGTTTTTTTCCGGTGCATGAGGAATAGGAAGAACGAGTTTTTTTTTAAATAAATAAAACAGTGACAAAAAAAATCACATGGCAACGTATCGATAACACATACCTCGAACTGCAAAGCATATTTACCTAGGTAAACTGTAAAGGGTTTGAGTATGCGAGAATGAGGATTATTATTTGTAGAGGCTTTATTTCCTTGTTTGAAGAAAACTTATTCCTCATCATCTGCCTTACCATCCAGATCCATCCAGATCATGGAGGTCAGATAGGCAGTTGATGCCTTTGAAATAGAAGGTAAGGTAGTTGGTAAAGCAATTCTAAATTAATTAAGGATCGTCAAAGATCTACAAATGACAGGCGCGCCCATGGGCCTAACGTGTTTTTTTGAGACACGAACAGGTCTTGTTATACAATAGACAGTCAACATCCACAGCGTTGCTAAATTTGGAAAATGACTCGTGTGGCTGTTATTATTTAGCCATGATCTCCTGAATCATTCTCCAGAAAGCCCACGAGTAGCCTATTATTTTCTCAGCTGTTCATCAATTTCTTAGTTAGTTCAAAATAAAAAAAAAACCTAGCCTACCTTAGTACCTATCTATTTTAAATCGAAGACACTTTAGAGCTATTCAATTTCAGGAGCTCATAGTGTCTGCACCATATAAGTTCAGTACCTAGTTTTCAATTACATACTGAAGTTTATGGATATTGTATGAGAGTACACTAAAGATTAGAGAGATAGAGTGAGAGTAGACCAAACCATGTTTTCATAAAGTCGGTATCAAAACGCCTTTTAAAATCATATCCATCATAGCTAAGACAACGTCATGGCTTCAGGACAATGCCGTTGCATATGCTCTTGAGCGCAGCACGCCGCCACTCAGCGGCGCACGCGCCGGCCACGCGCCGCGGTCGAGCACCGATTAACTCGCACTCTCTACTCAAATTAACGACTTTTCATTTGTTTTGTCCAATCACATTCGTGCTTTGTTCCTTTTGTTCATGAAGTAGAGAGATAGAATTATAAAAGCACTGAGGTAATTTTATCGTTGGCAGTACTTAAACAATTTAATTGTATTCAGATAACCAAGTACGATAATATAAGGGGAAAATCAAAGGAATTTAAGATAATAAAGACAAGCCTTTCAGAAGAATTGTCATAGAAATATCGCGATCTCATGTTTCAATGACCATGAAGTCTTTAAACAAATTGACATAAATGCCAATTTTGAAAAGTCCTGAATAAAAGCTTCCAAAAGTGTGAAATGTTTTTGCAATCTCCCTACCAGGAACAGGCAATCTTCGTTTAATTATGCTGAATAGCTTAGGAATGAAGGTAACGGTAGACAGGAGCAAGCGAAGAGTGCTCTCAAAATTTTCTCATCGCGAATATAGATTTCTTGTCCATTCATAGAAATAAGAATAATTTTGACGACTTTTGCTGATCAGCTTTAGAATTAAGAGAAACAATGCTACAATATTGAGGAAAATGTAGTGAGGAAAATGTTTAGTATGAATGTAAGATGGCTATAAGAGTAGAAAAAGACCAAAGAAACGATGGATGGACAGTGTGCAGGATGATATTGCTAGAAAGGAGGTGACAGCTGATATGAAGAGTAATAAGGAAGTATGGAAGAAGGATACATGGAGCGTCGTCCCCAAATAAGTTGGGATAGCAGTATTGGAAGCAGGAGAATGCTGATGATGCTACAGTTTTATATTTGTAATAGAAAACAGCATTTTTAAAATAGGATTCAAATTTGGTTGCTTCTTCTATGCACGTTAATAACTTCGAACAAAACTTTTTTGTTTAAAATCTTTCACACACTTTATTTTAGCTAACTTTTATCCAATGATTTAAATCGTACTCCGGTACATTAAGAGAGGCATATGAAGACATTCTGCATTTTCGATCATTTTACGCCGCACTTATTTCAAGCAGACAAGTAATGGAAGATAATTGAATATGGTAACTCGTTTCGCTCATTTACAATGAGCCCTAAAAAAATCCTGAGAAAAAATCCGTTGGAATATGATTCAAAATAAGGAGCTGCATGCACCCTGTCAGTTTGCGGATGGTTGTCCCTTACACAGTGTATCTAGACTTTCTTCGTAAAAAATCCCTTACCGATTCAGATTAATGGAAGAAACTAGAAATGACAGGTTTCTTATTAAGTTATTACGTAATAACTTTTTAATACACCACTTTATTTGCAAATAATTTTGTAATAGCAATAATATGAAAAGCATCGTTGACAATCAGTAGCTATTGACATTAAATTGGGCACTTTGTCAATACTCGCCGTTAATACGATTGATATAAAAACGTTATCGTTTCCTCCCAGCATGAATTGTAATTAACTATTTATTACTCTTGTTAGAAATGTTCGTGTACCTGTCATATTAAACAACTTTCCTAACTATATACATATATAAACTTATATCCGATTCATGAAGAAAAAAATTAACCTTTTAATACATGCATAGAAACAGTTTGTTGTCAGACGGTTGTTCATTGTACAGGTTTTTTTTTTCACGAATCGACGAAAGTTTTTTTTGGAAAAGTTGTTTAATATGGGAGTCCAGGAGGACTCCTCATCCTTGAGGATGTTCTTCTATGAGCAATAACGATGTTGGGAGAGTTTAAGGTCTTTTAAATCAGTTCTAAACGTGTTATTTCACAAATACTTAAGGTTACCTTGACTTTATTTTGACTTCTACACGATGTCATGTATGCCTGTATCGGAAACTTTTGGTCGATCGAATCTCAAACAAATTAAATCTTTTCTCATTGGACTTGGCCAGATTTTGTCAGCTACTTTATGACGTCGCCACGACCAAAATTATAGTAGAAATATAAGACAATAATAATATAAAGCTTGAAAAAATAAAACGTAAAACAAAATTATAAAACATACTTTACCTACTGAATGAAAACGTCTTAAACTTATATTTGGGCCCAGTTTGAATACCACAGCTACTTTTACTAAAATGTTTATAGAACAGGTAGATTTTCATTTCAATCGAGGTAGTCGAACAAACAGATAAAAGACAGGAGAAAGACATGTAGGTAAGAATAATATATTAATTGAGATGTGATTCTCAGGGTCGCCTAGTTTGAAGTGATTGTCGTCGTTATGAGCTCACAATTGACAGGACAACCCTTACAATAACATTAATGATTGTACAGATTGTACTGCAACTAAACCCTCTTGATAGTTTGCCAGACAAATACCCAGCTTCCGAGTTACAGTATCTGACCTACTCAAAACAAGTATAGGTGTGCCAATAGCCATTGAATTGACAAAGTTTTCAAGCGAAAATATGTATTTTATGTCCACTTCATAGCGATATGCTCACCTCTTATTACATGGCACTTAATATAACCAGTAAAATGTAAGTGAACGTACCTACTAAAAATACACATCTGACAAACCCTTGTCAGGTAGACCGGTGTTGGTTGTTGTGGTTACATAATTATGTTAAATGTGTAACAGCTAACTGGGGGTTTACTATGACGTCATAAAGCAGTATTGTTTTAATCTTATTCCAGTGTTGGAAAGAGACGGAGCTATAGAGTACGTCTAGCTCTGCCTCTACTTTAGAGTAAGACTAAAACAATACTGCTTTAAGACATCATGGTATGCCACCTGTTAACCTAATTCGCAGTCGTAGGTTGACGATGACTGAAATACATATGCTAGGGACCGATAACGATCTTCAATAGGTAAATTACTGAAAACAGACAATATTCTGTAGAGAGGTTAGGTAACTAACTAACAATTAATTCAGTAATATAAGTTTCTTAAACTGACATGGTCACTAACACTATTAATAACATGTTAGATATCCCGTTACATGTGTTTTAATAGAATTCATTCAGTATGTGATCAGAAGCATTCTCAACCCTCTTGCAAACATTAGAGAGCGATAAGTATAGTAATGCCGGCAGGTGCGGTGCCCGCAGGTAGTTCAGTTTAGTTAAAGACGAGACCAATGAAACAATTTACCTCCACCATTAACACAATACGTAAAACTGTTTTACATTCGTAACCTGACTAATCCATCAATCAAGTTGCTATTTTGCCGAACGAGTCTATAAGGCGCAGCCGTGAGAGTACACAGTATTACATTTTTTGATTAATACCAAATACATGTCTTTTTTTTTTTCAATTTAATATGTTACTTTACAAAAAATGATCCTAAGCAATTTACTGCAATGTTGGTAAACAGTGCTTCATCCATTGATCAAGTATCAAGACTGTCTGCTCAGCGCTCAGAAGTCCGCAGGGGTGTCGATGTTAAAGCGCGCAGCGGGACATCGCTAATTTGTCACGCGTGCTATTTACATTGTCGTCGGGGGCTTACGGGCTGGGGGCTCTGAGCACCCCACGACATAATGGGTTGAAAACCGAAAACATTGTTGTTAACTTTTGTTCATAAAGTGTTTGTTTCAAACCTTAACAACTTACTACCGAAGTGACATAAGGAACAGTTTTATAAACAGTATGATTTAAGTTTTTCTTTCTTTTTCTGAGGCTTATTTATACACAGTATGCCAGAAATTTAGAGTGATAAGAAATGACAAAAGTGTCTGGACAATATTGTACCTAACATAATGCTGACGTGTAAACCGTCGGCCGACGGGTTTGGTATAAACTAGTTTTCTTATAATTGCACGTTGAACAGCAGGCCGCATGTCAGTGGTAACTGTTAGTATTTCACTGGTAACATATAATATAATATATAACCCCCTGGGAAAAGGTGTGAGTGGGTGTACACTCACACCTTTTCCCAGGGGGTTAGACAGAAACCACAGCTGGTAACCAAGCCAGTATATCTACCCAAGTTGAACACTTATTCCATAGAACTTTGGACTATGCTACGTGCTACGTGAGCTCAAGGTGACCGCGGGCATGCGGTACTCTGTACAATGTGGAGATCAATCATATTTTTGTGCAGTAAAACCTTCTTGAGATTTCTTTGTTGTTTGCTTCCAGGACTTATATAGGCATAGAATAGAGCTGTTCAGTGTCCAGGTTACTAGGTAATACAAGATTACTAATTGATCGGACAAAATATATGTTATCGTCATCAAGAAGAGGGTGCCAAAGTTTTTCCTGTCCCCTTTTTAAATGAATACAATACTTTTTGGGGAATTTTATTACAAATATTTACAATTCAACCAAAAAAGACAGTTTTCGACAAAAAATGAATTAACCAGCGCCTTCATTTGAAATTGTAATGTCATCGTTCATTTTACGTCGGGCTTGACTTCAACGTTGAATAATTTCATTTCAATTTTCATTTCAACTTTTTTTCTATCAATATGCAAAGCAAATCGGCCACATTTTTAATGAAATTAATTACCTGACTGCGCGACGCAATTGGGGGTAATGTCTTTGTCAGCCTTTGTATGATGTTTGTTCCTTTGTGACGCTCTAGAGACGCGGGGGCCGATTTTGATGATTCTTACGTTAATCGATTTGTCTTATTCTTAACTCACAATATCTTACAACATGACAATATCACATCTGTAATCTCGGAAGTGTGCCTATAAGTACACCGACATTTCGCCAGTTCTATTTAAGTCCCATCATCGCATGTATTAAGGAACTATCCTATTGCCGTCAACTGGGTACACATCCAGACTCCGTAGTTGCTACTAGAAAATTCCTGATGGAAAATCCCAATAACACTTTGCCAGATCGAACCCAGAACCACCAGTCACGCTTGTGACCACTCGACCAATGAGGGACTTCTTATTCTTTCTTAATGGTGTAGAGTTATTATGCCGCACATAGGCCTCTATCTTGGTTTTAAATGGCGTCGAGAAATATCTCTCAGGCATGCTGGTTTATTCACCATGTTTTCCTTCCGAAGCAAGTGATAATTATACAATACGCACATTAATCCGATAAATCAGAGGTACGTGTCTTGGGTTCGAACTCGAGACCTATGACTTGAAATTCCGATGGCCATACCACTAGGCTATAACTGCTTAACAAGGCAGTTAAAGTTATAGTTTTACACAAGCAAATATTCTTCAGCAAAGGACCATGCAATAAATTGTATGGGCGCTGTCCCCGTCCACCAACAGATATGGCACTAGCTTCAATATTATTATGACGTCCCATGAAAAGACTTATAACCATTTCCAATCCAAAAATCGATGGGGTTTTTAGTCAGAGAGGACCTACAGAGCTCTAAAAATGAGAAATATAAGTAAAATTAAATACTGTTATTTTGTCAATTTATTAACTTTCATTGATAGTATACGTTTCAAACATCATATTATTAGCCTATAAACGTCGTTTGCAAAACATTGACTTCCTAAATGTTTGTCAGAAATCCTTACAGTACCTAATCAAATCACAAATCGTTAATTCTGCCCCAGCGCCCAATAGCGTCGACATATGATATTAATAGATTGATCTCTTCAAGAAGAATGTTGGTCAATACAACCAAACGGATTACGAAAGGATAGAGTACAATTAGTAGAAATAGAATATTTTGATAACAATACAAATGAAATAATTAAAATTAGATCCGACAGTAAAGCTGTTAACGCGTCAATTCCCCAAGGGAGCGTAATAGGCTGCCTTTTGTTCCTTATATATATAAATGACCTCCCTAAAATCATAAACGGACCATGTGTTCTATTCGCGGACGATATCTCTCTCCTCACCTCTTGCCGGAACGATGACGATATAAACGCCAAATTAAACTCCCTTCTTTCTACAGCTGTAAACTGGATAGAAAACCACAATCTAGAAATAAACTTCACCAAAACAAAATTAATTACCTTCCACCCCCATCAAAAATCCCCACTAAAACTAAATTTCAGTTTTAATAATACAAAACTAGAACAAGTAAATGAATTTACTCTCCTCGGGTTGTCCATAGATACCCACATTAATTGGAAATCCCACATACAAAAAGTAAGGGCAAAACTATCAAAATTTTCATATGCCCTACGCGAAATTAAAAAATCTACCAATCTACAAACTGCACTCGTTACTTACTATGCATATGCCCAGGCATGGCTCAGCTATGGGGTCATGCTTTGGGGAAACAGTACAGACTCACAAACGTTATTTATTTTACAAAAGAAGTTAATTCGAGTAATAACCAATATTGAGCAAACAGATAGCTGCAAACCACACTTCCAAAAACACAAAATACTCACACTTCCCTGTTTATATATCTTGGAATTACGTAAATTTGTAAAAAAACACCCAGATTTTTACACCACTTGCGAAGAAACACAAACAAGATACACTTTTAGACACAACAAAAACAAAATAAACATACCTCAATCCCGAATCAAAATGCACTCAACCAGTCCTTTAGTAATGTCCACAAAAATTTATAATAAATTGCCAAATGACATTAGAGAAGTAAACAAAACAAATGTATTTATTAATAAATTGAAACAATTTCTAGAATCTAAGGCATACTACTCAGTAAAGGAGTTTTTAGATGACAAATCGATTGCAAAATAAAACTACCTCTTTTAAATATCAGACTTTGTGAAATACTTTTAATATAATATAGAATATAGTAAACCAAATATAAATATGAAAATATGAATACTTAACTAATTAAATACTTTATTAGTAATGAAAATACTTTTATGAACTTCTTATTACCCACTTTTAATAATTAATTACCTGCCTATTGAATTGTGTTTTTTGAACAAAGGAATTAATAATTTAAGATAATAATATAAGCAACAAAAATAGATCTCATTAATTATAAAAATACCCAATATAATATAATACTATTGTTCTTAATAATTAATATTGATCTCATTATAAATAATTTTTATGTTTTATGTAAGTACTATGTCTATTACTTTATTGTTATCATGCATTGAATAAGATTTTATTGTTATCGTGTATTTGTAGTATGTATGTCGCTAATAACTATAATTGCATCTTTTAATTAGAAATTATTTAATTTAATTAATAATTATTGTATTAATTAATATAAAAGTTAACATTAATAATTATATTGCTGTGCCCTAACAGGGTCCATAACACTGTTCTTAGCTTTAAGCCTTTTATAACACCTGTAAAACATTATGGAACGCAATTAAATGAATATGAATAAGAATTAGCAAATGTTGCATTAGTAGCAAATATTCTCATTCAAATGCTCTTTCGAATGTTGTATATCTTACTGATATTGGTTACCCAGAAGATCTTAACGTCAGTACCCAATTAACCACACATTTAGGTGAACAATTCTGAAGAGAATACGAATTAGTAAAACTGGTGCTAGTAGCAAAAGTTATCATTGACAAGTTACCAGTATCATCTTAATTGGTTGCAAATAAAATTTTAACTACGGTGTCCAACTAGTCAATAACTCCAAGCAGACTGTGAATTAGCAAAAGTAATGTTAGAAGCAAAAGTTCTCATTGAAAAGCTCTATCCAATGGTGTATATCTTATTGCTATTGGTTACTCTGAAAATAATCAAATTGTCACCTATTTAGATCAATAACTCCAAACGGACTACGAATTGCCAAAGGATCTCCTTGAAAAGTTCTTTTCAATTATGTATCTTATATCTTACGGCTATTGGACCTTGGGGCAGATGCCTATACTTCGAGACCCATTCTCCTTTATTTCGTAACTCTAAGTACATATTCATGACAACAGAACTGTTATGTATTGTAAAAATTGAATAATTATTCGTCTCTACAAGATAAAAATTCAGCTGGCAGATTAAAATTTATGTGACGCCCTTTCCCCAAATACCAAACAATTGAGTTTAAATGAGTGCTACTTCCAATTGCATGGACCCCTGTTAAACATGTGCCGTATCAGTGTGTAATGGCATGTCTATCAGTTAAAGCACGGTTTATTAAAAGATAACTATATTAAACGTGTGACCTAACGTGTCGAGATTATATGCGTGATCTGTACAATCAGGCATAATCCGGTGTCATGTTGTATCTAAACAAATTATCTTACTGATTATCACACCGACCATATAAATATAAAAATAACATAGTATATAAAAAAAATAAAACATTACAAAAATAAAATATTCAAATACGATATTTTGCATGAAAACCCCATTCTTTCGGCGGATGTCGTCGTAGAAAATCATCAGGCAGTCGAGATTTGTAATAATTGAAACATGTTTGAAATCTGTTGGTGGGTGGGGACGATTTTTTGCATGGTCCTTTAAAGTTGTGAGGAATTTCGTTGCAGGTCGTCATTTATTTTAAATACCACGGTCATGTGGTAACGGCTTGTCTCACGGATGACCAAGATAGCGACCGCAGGATGTTGGCAACCGGATGCAATATGCTTGCTCCCAGGTTTGCACGGTGTACTAAAAAAGTAAAACTGAGAGTTGCCAGTACTTTTAACTCTTGCAGCCTATGGGTTAGGTACCTATATGCAGAAGGCCTAAAACGCTCTGCGCGTTCAGTATAATAATGAACTGAGGAGAGAGGAACTTCCTTTCGCTCATCTTGATGTAGTCGTTTCGGTAATCGAAAGTAGTAGTAGTAGTAAGATGTAGTAGTAAAGTAGGTATTGAAGAACACGTAGTTCGGTGTCTTCTAGTTTGTAGGCCTCGGATTACCCGCAGTTCACGTCGTAGTCCGGAAGCTGCAGTAGTAGAGTAATGGTATCGAAGAACACGTAGTTCGGTGTCTTCTAGGTTGTAGACCTCGGATTACCCGCAGTTCACGTTGTAGTCCGGAAGCTGTAGTAGCAGTAGTCGTAGTAGTAGTTGGTTTGTTGCCGCAGTTGAGTCTTGTTTTTCCGCTTGATTCACGAAGAAGTTCCAAAGTATCCCCTCTTCGTTGATTGCTCAGAGCTCTTGTACTCTTTTTACGAATATGCGCGCTTTCTCAACTTGACTGGTGAGATCCGCTTGTGGAAGGCCAGCCAAGCCGATTCGCTGTCGTTCCAAGAGATACAATTACCCCAAACTGTGAAATACTCGAAGGACCATTAAATGTAAGGTCCCGTAGTGGTTGGTACCTTACACTTGTAGCTTTAAGTAAGAAGTGGTAAGTCAGTACTTGGAGTTAGGCGAGTTGATGTAAACACACACAGATTTGGTAACACTAAAGGTTTATTAGAGTACCGATCACAACAAAGTAAAAGTGGGTTGGATGCTAATCCGCGGTGTTCGCGTAAGTATGTAATTTGTCAACTAACTTAAAATCATATTAAACATTGTTTTAAATACCAAAGAGAAAAGTAGGTTGCTGCGTTTGCAGCCTGACGGAATGTACGTAAACCGTACACGCGCCGTGTCCAAAAGTACTGCTTTCTGAATCAAGCCCTTGATCCAGCTGCCAAGCGAAAGACTCCGCAGATGTTGGTCGAGGCTTTTAGCTATTAAGCCATTGGCTGACACGACTATCGGCACAATGACTGCTGTACTGTCCCACATATCGACAACCTCGCGAGTCATGGTCTCAATCTTTGAGCGGCCGCACTGAAGTAATCCCGGTCGTAATCGATATTTCCGAGCCATCTGTTGATTGCCACAATACTATTCTTATTCTTTATTGCACACAAAATTAAAAGATACACATAATATTCATCTTCTGAGTCAGTCGAATCGCTTTCACTGTCACTCTTTAATTGAATGATAAAAGGTTGACCAAAATATGCATCTTTTTGTCTGTATATGTCGAGTAGGAGCTCGTGGCTAAATAATAATAGCCGCACGGGTCGATCTTTATGGTTAAGCCGTGCTTGCCGAGGTTGGTCCGTGGATGGGTGACCACAATTACATACCGAGTTTCCTCCTTGCCTCTGAAAGCACGTTAAGCCGTTGGTCTCGGGTATCATTTGTAGATCTTTGACGGTCGTTATTACAAGTAGTCAGAAGCCAAAAGTCATCCAGTCTTACCATTTACTTACCATTACCAAAGGGTATCGTATTACCCAGTTACTGGGTTGTGGAGGTCAGATAGGCAGTCGCTCCATTTAAAATACTGGTACTCAGCTGCATCCGGCTAGACTGAAAGCCGACCCCAAGATAGTTTGGGGAAAGGCTAGACAAATGATGATCTTTTATTTTCACTTTTTGTCATGGTTTTTCCACTCCGCCCGTGAGATTTTTCGGAATGCATCTTCAATAATCTTCAATTCAGTAACTTTGGTAAGGTTGGAATGCCTCTTTCTTCTTATAACACCAATCAGTGTCAAAATCATCAATTTCTGGTTTACTTATTTACTTAACTTTCCTTTTTCTTGTCAGGGGAGATTTTATAATTAGGTTCTTTAGCCAGTTTCTCTTCATTGATTAGTTTGAAGAGAAAACGTTCGGAAACTCCTGTAATAAAACGGGCAAATAAACATTTTATAGGTGTATCCACGACTATAACATAAAATACCAAAAACAGTTTTAAAAACTTACGATGACTAACAAAAGATTGATTTCGATAAATTAGGATAATTATAAATAAACTCACAAAAAAAAAAATGTTCAGATGGCTATTTCATTAAGATATATTATGCTTATTTTATTTTTTTATATAAAACCACAATCCTAAATATAAACGTTTTTTGAGTTCTATTTTTTGGTAACGGAACCCTAAAATGTAATTTTTTTTTTTTTTTTTAAACTTTCACATTAAACTGAAAAGGTGGAAATAAAAAAATGTTTTCAAAGAAAACTAAAAACACAGCAGCGGTAGAAAAAAAAACACAAAAAACAAGCACATTTGGAAGCAGGACTATTCCATATTAATTTTATATTCAAATGGTTCCCACCTGTTTGAGCCTTATGCCTGAACCACCGATGAGGCTGTTGCCATCTCGAATAAGACCTGGATGATCCACGTTTTGTTCGCGTTGGCACAATATCTGTCTGTATCTATGTCTGCCCATCTCATTCCAGTCCTTGGACGCCACTCGGCCACGTCTTCACTTCACCTGCCATCACCGTGCCTAGCTAGGTCATTGATGTCGCATGCCATTGTGTTCTTTCTATAAATTGATTTCTATTAACCTACCTACCTAGACCTTTGAACGTCTTTTGACTTCGACGTCTACCAACGTTTGCTAAGCACGGAATATTCCATGGCTCTCTGTGCTATTATCAGCCTCCTCTGTGAGCGTCCACATCTCAGCACCGTAGGTCATGTTGAGTAGAACACACAGTGCGGAATTTTTATCTTATTTCATGATTTCTTCCAATTTGCTGAATTGGGTTGCATTCTTCTCAATATCTCCATTGGTTGATAATCAACAAGCAAGAAGCTCATCGCTGGCTCAGGCATAGGGCCCATATCACCATCACGTTGTTGTTCATATCGCTCAAATCAAATTCAAGTAATCGAAAGGTCCATTCAAAACTGCAAATCTTTAAAGAACTATGAAATAAATATCAATGTCAAAATGAAAGAGATATTTATTCTATTTACAACAAAGTCGCTGTTGGGTGGCTGCTAAATGTAATGTAAAAAATCTGTAAATGGACTGTTGGTATCATTTTTATGAAGCGAAGATACCTCTACTACATGTCAAGGTATTTCAAAGATAGAATAGCTTCAAATTAAATAAAAGAAAAACAAGCACATTTTCAAGAACAAAACCAACCATTTGAATGTTTTTTTGTGTTACACATTTAATTATATTACCTATAAAATAATGTACATTATTTACAAACTACAAATAAATATAAAATAAAAATAAAATGTGTACAAGTATCAAAATTACAGGGCGTCAAAAAATTCGTCAACATCGCTGTCAACAGGAAAAGTGCCCAGAAGGCCATAATGTTTCAACCCCAATCGGCTCAAATACATAATTACCAATTATATTATTGTATTTGCGCCGTTTAAGGTTTTCAGCACCTGCAGCAGCCGCCCCAGCGCAGCTCACCGTGCTAGAAAGATGGGATGGCGCAAAGGTGTCGACGCGAGTCGTATCCAACACCAAAGGCCTACCCAAATTCCATGGCATTATGGTCATACCATCTGGTCTCTTCCCATCGACACGTACCAAGCCATTGGGTTCTAAGACAGCTGGCACCCACGACAAATTGGTGGCAAGAGTACGACGAATGAGATCATTAATGCTATCCGACCTGCACTTTTACTGCAGGAAAGGCCATGGTGTCCGAGGCCGTCGACGTCTTCACCACATCGACACCGATGTGGAGCCCCGCTAGGAGCGCCCAATTGCAACCATGTAGCGAGCCGGAATGTTGTATCACGTAGCATATTGCCTATGTTAGGTGACGGTAGTGCCTGAAGCCAGAGACCCGACTCCCACTCACCCACAGCCAGCAGGCGGGCACGCTCCATTAAAAAAAAAGTAAAATTATTAAAATATGGAATGGGTCCCACCTGCAAATCCATTGGTTGCACTTTTTTACACTTTGTTACTCTTTGACAAATAACATAATATTGCCTAGACGCTTCGGTCAACCATCTTCATTGAACTTTCATTTCCGACATCCGACAGAATTTACCAGCGGTATACCGAGATCTGCCTGGTTCTGCATGGTTTCGGACGTAAAGAATAGCACCATCCCATATCTTCCCGTGGGTGTCGTAAGAGGCGACTAAGGGACTTTCCAGAGAATGGGCAGCAGCGTTCTCTGTGCTTTTGTAACAACCGTACTGCGATCGCCAACCCGCCTGCCAAGCGTGGCGATTATGGCAAATCCCCCCCTTGTACACTTGGGGGAGGCCTATGTCCAGCAGTGGACGTCTTTCGGCTGAATGATTATACCGAGATGATTCTTTTCACAAAATTAGTATGATAATTGTTAAGTACGACGTATGTCTGTTATCTATTTTGTTTATTTGCGATGGGTTTGGTCTTGACTCTAGTCTACGCCAGAGATGACAGAGACAAATACCTACGAGCTTACCCAGAAGAAGCCTGTTCACACTAACATAACATTATTATTTCCTTTATTCATTTTATACACATTCATTTTACATTTTTAAATATTTTTACAAAATTAAATACAAAAACATTTAAAAATATAAAAATAGTAGCCCACCGGTATCGGGAACAGGGTCCAAGCTACCGGCGGTCAGGGCTCCAGAGAGAGGAACCTCCTAACAATACGAGCCGTGTCCAGGAGTACCGCTTTCTGAATCAAGCCCTTGATCCAGCTGCCTAACGAGAGCCTCATCAGATGTTGGTCGAGGCTCTTGGCAATTAGGCCATTGGCTGATACGACTATCGGCACAATGATCGCTGAGTCAACAGGCCACATGTCGACAACCTCGCGAGCCAAGTCAATATACTTGATTTGTTTATCTTTCTCGGCCTTCACGAGGTTCTCGTCATGTGGAACCGTTATGTCAACAATCATTGCGCGCCGCTCTGATCGATCCATCACCACTATATCAGGTTTATTGGCTACAATAGTCCTGTCAGTGATGATGGATTGATCCCAATACAGTGTGATATTGCCATTTTCGAGAACTGGGTCGGGCACATACCTATAGTACGGCACTTCCGATTCCACAAGGCTGTATTTCAGAGCAAGTTGCTGATGGATAATCCTGGCTACAAGGTTGTGTCTATGCAAGTATTCTCGGTTAGCTAGACGAGAACACCCGGAGATAATGTGACGGATCGATTCGCCCGGACGGTGGCATGCCCGACATATGTCAACCGTGCCATCCTTCACAATAAATTTCCGGTAGTTATTCGTCATCATAACTTCATCCATAATTGCACAAACAAAACCTTCGGTTTCTCCAAAGAGTTCCCCGGAACGTAGCCAGGCTACGGACGCTGCATGGTCTACATCAGGCCCATGCAAGGCACTGAAGTAGCGTCCGTGAAGCTCCTTACTCTGCCATACTTCCCTGCGGTCATTAGTGTCAAGCACTGCAGGTTTGCGCCAGTTCTCTTTAGCCAAGGAGAGCGGGGTGAGGGCTTTGTCCATCGCGACCACATCTCGATGCATCCCCACGTCTGTTTCTAGGAAATATTCCCTGAGACTGCATATCTCGCGATTGTGGAGAGTCTTGGCGTTTAAAAAGCCTCGACCTCCACAACTCCGCGGGATATACAGTCTCATAACCGAAGAACGTGGGTGATGCATTCGATAAGCCGTCAACAATGTACGGACCTTCCTATCCAGGGCGTCTAATTCTGTTTGAGTCCATTTGAGTACGCCGAAAGAGTACATCAAAACCGGCATGACCCAACCATTGAAGGCACGCACCTTATTTCCGCCTGATAAAAGACTATTAAATACTTTTCTCAGGCGGCCAAAGAAACGCTCCTTCAACGATTGCTTCATGTCAACAGCATTGATGCCCAGCGCTTCCGACATACCCAAATACTTGTAGGTTTCGGTTGCTGAGAGGGATCTAAGATTTATGGAATCTGAGAGCTGGGTTCCCACAGATTCCACAATCCGATCTCGCTTTACATGCATGACCTCACATTTGTCTACACCAAATTCCATCCTGATGGCGCTACTGAAAGTTTCTGTTACCTTCAGTAGCTCCATCAGTTGCAAATTGTTGGGGGCAAAGAGTTTCAGGTCATCCATGTAAAGAAGGTGAGATATAACCTGACCACCTCTCCTCAACCGAAAGCCCAGACCTGAATCCTCTAGCAGCGTGCTTAGAGGATTCAAGGCTAAGCAAAACCAAAGCGGGCTCAAACTATCACCCTGAAAAATACCACGCTCTATCCTTATCGGTTCGCTGGTCCCTTGGATATGCTGACATCCTGGATAGCGAAGGACTGTCCTCCATTGCCTCATACACGACATCAGGAAGGTGCGCAGAGTTGCATTTATTTTATACAACTGTAGCACCCTCATAAGCCATGTATGTGGCACCGAGTCATAGGCCTTCTTATAATCTATCCAACATGTCGACAGATCCCTTCGGGAACGGCGAACCTGTTGGTTAATGGCCATATCAATGAGAAGCAGCTCCTTAGTACCGCGGGACCCATTCCTACATCCATTTTGAGAAGCGGACATGATCGAATTGTCATCAATGTGTTTGCAAATTTTAGCTCTCAAAATGGATGTAAGAACTTTATACACTGTCGGAAGACAGGTAATAGGTCTATAATTTTTGGGCTCCGCAGTACTACCAGATTTATAGAGCAGGTGGGTGATTCCAGTAGTTAAGAACTCGGGCAGCGACCCTGATTCTAAAGCTGACTGGAATAGGGCCGCCAAGCGAGCGTGCGACCTCTGGATCCACTTAATCCAGAAGTTGTGCAGTCCGTCCGGCCCTGGAGATTTCCAGTTAGGCAACGGACGGACTGCACGAGCTACATCTTGGGGGCTGATAGTGATAGCCCCCATTTCTGGAACTGGATCGCATACTCGCTCGACCACCCGAGTCCATTCACCCTCGGTGTGGCTGACAGGCACCGACCAGATACTGCGCCAGAACGAGCACATGGCGTCATCATCCGGCAGGTGCGTGTCAGCCACACCTTGGTCCGGTCGCTCCCAACTCCTATAAACCCACCTTTCATCTCTTTGGAATGTGCGATTCAGAGTGTATCGTTCCACCCGCCGCTTATACCTACGGATACGGTTTGCCCATGCATACACTTTCTGCTTCAGGAAGTCGATGCGCTCTGTGATACGGGACATATAGTCACGAGGACTAATATCAGTACCCGCAAATGCCCGCTTCACAAAACGCATCACTCGAGGGCGATTGTTGCCCTCCCTGAAGCAGATTAGTTTGCCGATGAGTGTTCTGGCCCCACTAATACGTCGCTCAATCCTGCATTGCCAAGCCGGAACGGCAGGTTTAGGTCGTGTAGCTCTGTCATCAGAAAATTTTACATGAGCTACACGACATGCCGCTACAGCCGCACAATACAGGATTGAGTGAGCATCAGTTAGGTCTTCGCAGTTATCAAAATAGTTTGACAACTGCGAATCCAGGACAGCCACCAGCGCCCTATTTCTGTTATGCATGGGCAAACGAGGTAAGCGTGGCCTAAGTTCGGGCGACATGAACCGATATTCTCGAATCGCACCCTCCAAAGCACTTCTCATTTCCTCACTGCATTGGGTACTTACATTAGTAGCCACGTCATTACTCACTTCGTCAGCGCGATGGAATAACTGACTAGACTGTGGTGGATCCACAGCCTGCGACGGAGGGACAATGACGTGGCTACTCTGCATTTCAGTTCGCAAGCGATCAAGTACGGTGTCGTCCAACATACGATTACGTTGGATGACCCGCACCTGATCCGACAATCGTTGCGCCGACACGTTGACAGCTGGCTCAAGCACCTGAAACAGAGAGAGCATCCGAACACGGTACGCGGTCAGGTTGTTTCCTCCCTCTGTAGCCCCATAGTATGAGCGCATGACATTTTCATTGATGGTTCGCGTCCATCGCATGCGCTGCACACTTCCGCCGGGAGCTGGGACCCTATCAGAAGCCGGTGGGCCTCGCGGTCCTAAGCCGTCCGGCGGCCGGCGTCCTCCCCGTCGACGAGCAGGTGGTGGCGTCGTGGGCGGAGAGAAGTACTCGTCGCTGTCGCTCGACGCAACTGCCACGGCCGGTGTCACAGCACTCACGGTGAGGCTGGGTTCCGGTGGCGGCGAGGCGGAGCGGGGCGACGAGTCCGGAGGCGGTAGGCGTGCACGAAGAGCAGCTGATCTAGTCAACATTGGTCTTCATTCTTCATTTTATTGAGTAAATTTTTTCTTGTGACGTGATCTGACACTGTATGTCAGATCAATGAATTGTTGTGGTTTTTTCTTTTTTCGGAAACATTTAGCCATTTTATTGATATAATATATTAGAAAAGTCTATTTGAATTGGATGGAGTAAATTAAAATCACAAGTTCAACTATTAAGTATTAAATATTTAGTAAAAATGGTAAATCAGAATAGAAGACGTTTATGTGACGTAAGTGTTGCCAGCTTATTACATTATTATAATTCTTATATTTTATTAAATTAAAAATCATACAATTATTTGATTCTGCGACTGGAAAACTTTTCATAGGAGGGTTTTATTTGAGTTACTTAAAACCACGTACATAATACGTATATAGAATACAACATTTTAACGATGTTTTCGTAGAAGATACTCATGCGGAAACATTAAGACCTCTCGACGTCGCGGGGAGGAGTGCACGCTAAAACATATTTATGCGATATTATAACGAGAGAAACACTCGAGGGCCGCTCTCCACGCCCGCCATATAACAAGTAATCGTGGCACGGCCACGCCATTAACAACGGCGCACACAAAAGTTTAGCGAAAGAAAATCATATGAAAAGCGACCACCCGGCCTGAATGCCCCGCGCCCACTCCTCACCATTTTCACGCAAATTAAAAGACACAAACGCAACCATAGTCGCGAATTTCCCGCGCGCGCTAAAACACACCATTCACAGACATCGTATTCAATTGCTCGAGAGCGAAACGGAACGCCCCGAGGCATTAATTAGAGCAGAAATCTCGCGTCTATGGCCGTTCCTTTTTTAAAACTGAGGTCTTTATGCAAGCCCCCGCCTTTGTGCGCGTTCCGTTTGTGCTCATGGGTAAGTGTCAAGTCTTAGTGTCAAGCGATGCTTTAACCTCTTTGTTGACTATATTACGGGAACTCCTCATTTCACACAAACAAGCGAAGTAAATTAGTAAGGAAACCATCTAAACATGATAATATCATATCATCTGGTTTATTGTCCCCAGGTCAACCTCATACCGACGAGGACCAAGAAGCCTTAAGATGCAACTCAACAACAAGTCAGAACGTAGAAACATCGGATGCTGAAGACGACATATCCGTCGGCGACAACAGAAGCAAGACATCCACTCCTAAAAATTCACAATTCTCCTTTCCCGACGAACATAAAAACAAATTAGACGGAGACGAAACAGAAAGGTCATCGCCATTAGAATACAATTTAAATAATCAAACGAATTACAGTTCTCCTTTTAAAGAAGATGAGAATGAGTTTGAAAACAGACCGGAAGAACGAATGAATTTGTATGATACCAGTCTATTTCACTTGTATAGGCCAGATCGGGATAACAAGAAGGATGAAGGGACTGAAGGGTCTGGGTATGAGCACATGGCTGGCTTGTCAGACAGTATTTATGGCAGGTCTATGGACTTATCGAAAAACTCGTTCCAATCTCAGCTGTTGGCCGGCTTCGCGTCAGTCATCGCTGGAAATACACAGAGGGAGTCACAAGAGTCCAACGGTAATTGTTTCATCCTTAATTCCTCATTTTAATTTAAATATATTTTTTTGAACCGAGCGATAGTTTGGATTCTGCGTCTGTTATTTTGTACATGTTTTATTTGGATAAATAAATAGGAACGGCAATATAGGGTTGAGTGATATAGGTTATTGCAATCATATTTACAGTATCTTGGGTTCGATTTCGAGGTCGGGCTAACTGTTATTGACATTTTCATCAGGAATTGGTCAGTAACAGCATGGAGTTTGTATTTCTTTGCTTGCCCGGTTGATAGCAATAGTTACATGGGATTTAAAACATAACTGGTGAAATGTTGGTGTTCTGCCTAAGCCTTCGGATAACTACAGGAGTAAGGTTATGTATTGCTTTGCTTTTTATTTATAATTTTGTTTTATAGCAGGACTACCATTGACATGATTCTGCATTCCTTAGATCGTCAGCCCAGTAGCCGGCCGACGGCCTCGTCGAATTCAAGCCGCAAACCGCGCCGACGTCGCACTGCTTTCACTCACGCCCAGCTGGCCTACTTGGAGCGCAAGTTCCGCTGCCAAAAGTACCTGAGCGTCGCTGACCGCGGGGACGTGGCTGAAGCGCTCAGCCTTAGCGAGACGCAGGTCAAGACTTGGTATCAAAATCGAAGGTAAGTGTTACTGTTCGTGATATTCATATTTAAGCTAGTATATATGGGAAATACGTCAGATTCGTTGCCAAAAAATTAGGTATAAAAAACTATTTGTAAAAGTAAAACTTTGCTTTGTACACAACCTGATTGAGATTTGAGACACTCTGTATGGTGTCGGACGTAAAGAATAGCACTATCCCATATCTTCCCGTGGGTGTCGTAAGAGGTGATTATGGGACTTTCCAGGGAATGGGCAGCAGCGTTATCTGTGCTTTTGTAACAACCGTACTGCGATCGCCAACCCGCCTGCCAAGCGTGGCGATTATGGCATAACCCCCCCCTTGTGAGCGCAAAAAACAAATGGCCCATAGTACAAAACCCCCCTTATATCAATGTAGCGACACTTGGGGGAGGCCTATGTCCGGCAGTGGACGTTTTTCGTCTGAAATGATGATGATGATTATTAAGATCGAAGTATACTTTGGCGCCCAACATAGACTGCAATGATCCCAGTTGGGTGCCAATAACAGCAAACAGTTATGAAATTCACATTTTAATAATTAAAATAACTTAATTCAGTCTTATTTAGGCATTCACTAGATTTTATAACACAGAACTCATTAAATTATTTTCTCTTTTCAAGTTATGGCGCCCAAGTGGGACTATGATAAATGAGTGTAGTAGAACAGCTCCTTCATGAAAACTAGGTTTTGTTTACAATAATTTACGTTTCATTAATTTTACTTCTGTGATAGGCTAGTTTAATACATTCACTTCAGTAGAACAGCCATACATTAGAAAAGGTTAAAAATAATACCTATCAACAAACAATTTAGCTGTGCTGACAACTTGTGCTATATATAAAGTACCTATACACCAGCAGCGGCAGTTATACTTACAGTATAATTCCTTAAATCATCTAAAATACGGTATTGTGTTTCTCACAGAACAAAATGGAAACGTCAGAACCAGCTGCGTTTAGAACAACTGCGCGCGCAGGCGGCGAGCGGTGAGCGCGAACTGTCGGCACACGCGCTGCCCCTTGCGTGTGCGCTGCTGCCGCCGTATCCCGCCTACATGCACTGTCATCTGTGAGCACCAACGAACAGTGAAGTTCATATACTAAAACTTTCATTATAGTAACTTCATCTACAGTGACTCCTCCTACGTCACAGTCGTTAAGTACATCTTCTATCAAAAATTTTATTAACTTCCAGCCCGAACAAACTGCTCTAGCTTCCTAACTTGTGATTTTTATCTTGATGGTCACCTTGATGATTCAGAGCCAGTGCTTTAGAAGTCGAATGTCGATAGAATTATATTTTTAGAAATACCAAATTAAAAAAGTATTTTCAGTTGTTTCTTGAACTCGGCTCATTTTCATATTACATGCTCATGAAGTTAAGACTCATTACCAAATTATGCAAAATAATAATGTATGTACTTAGATAATTTAATAAGTAGCCACAAAGTTGTTAGTAAATTAGCATTAAGTTAATGTAGAGCTACGGATAACGCACCACTTTAGCTATAAGTTGTAAATGATAAGTAAAAAATTGTGCAATAAAATTGTGAACTATTTCGGAGTAGTTTTGCGTTAATAGATACTTTATTCTTAAGTATTCTTAGTGCAACATTAAGTGGTAAAAAGTCTATGAAGTTACAGCTGATAGATAATATTTATTGTTCTACATGTATGTCGGTAAGCAAAGACTCTCATCGTGCTAAATTCTGTTTCTAAACTCACAATAGTATTTGAGGAGACAGGAAAAGAGCAAAATTCACATTCTATCTGCTATGAATAGTTGGGACCATGCTTTTATGAACATAATGATTTAAACTAATATTATAAAGAGGAAAGATTTGATTGTTTGTTTGTTACGATGTAACTCAAAAACTACTCGACAAATTTTAAAAAATCATTTTAATTCAACATCAGCGAGCTACATCTTTACCGAGTAACATAGGCTATATTATATCACAATTTTCACGGACGAAGTCGCGGGCGAAGTGCTAGTTTATCATAAATGTTTATGAAAGCCAGCATGCCACCACACGCAATGACATGCATGCATGCATGGTCGCGACAATTCATAGCAGATAGAATGTGAATTTCTCTTCGTTTCGATTATGTTTTCGAAGTCTATTTTCTAAGAATGAAACTGAGATTGACCGGCCGACGGGTTTTGCTAAGGAGATACTGTGTCCGTCGGCAAAAATGTAAGAAGAGGTTACGAATTCAAATGATTTATCTTATCCTTAAAACTGCTGCAGATCGAAAATACCAATATTGTAAATATTTTTTGTTAAAAACTGTATAAAGTTTGTAAATATTATGTATTTTATTTTTGTAGATAATTTTATTCTCTAAATAAATTAAAAAGTTAGTAAACCTCAAACCTGTGTCTACGTTTAGCAAAATAGTGGATATTATTTATAACCAGTTGTATTTTTCACTGGTTAGTATGTTATCGTTTAAAATTTTAATTTATTTTGGGTAAGTACTTTTCTAATGTATCAAATTAAAATGTTTCTGGTTTATTGGCAAAAACACACAAACATAGATGCTGATCCAAATCTTTCTACGTATTTCTGTAAATAATTGTGTCTAAATGACCACGTAAAGAAAGTTTACCTGATATTTTGTTGTTACGTATTACTAAGTAGAAACTTAAACCATAGCTTTAATGTAGAATAAGAGTCCAAGTTGTAATAGCAAGTAAAATGACCTTAAATCACCCACAGCTTTTCAATCACGCTCCATTTCTGAACCCACCATTCAATTCTGTGCGAATTATGCAAATGTTTTGGCGCCATTCCGAATCATGGCTGCCAACCGCTCGCAATTTGCATCTCTTAGCGAGTTGTTAACATTTGAAACGAGAACACAGCCGCTACAGCGCTCGAAACTTTAAGTCCAGTAAGTATATGCGCTGAACTTTACCTCCCTTTAAAGCGCAGTAACGCTTTACAGCCTCCAAGTTCGTCGAGCCGACAACTTTGACCGGGTCTCAGCGTCACATTTACTGTCCAATTTATTCAAACAAATGCTAATTTGTAGCTTTTCGTTTCAAAATTGTTGATTATTTATCCGTCTTTATTTCAGATTTGAGCAAACGAGGGTTTATTAAAGGGTGGGTTGGTGTAATTGGGCTGTTTTGATCTCACGGGGGGTGTCGCGGGTGAGGGGTGAAGGGTGAGGGTAATTGAAGTATTTTCCCGACGTTTGGAGGGTAGTTACGTTACCCGAGGCTGAATGGATTAGTTAGCGCGGCGAGATAACGATCTGTCAATGATGCCTGTATATTTGTATAATGGGCGGTTTGTATTCTTTTATTATTTGCTGGAGATTATGTTCGTTTAGTTTGTTTGTGTTTTACCACAGATTGTGTATGTTCAGTGGCTTGTGGAAATTCAATTTCAACATAAATGCTATGATTACTGTTTTGGCTTTTATTTAGCACTGAATATAGTTTTGATTCAAACTGTTTATGTTTACTAAATTACAATCGCCGATCGTGAATATTATCTCCATTTAAAGTTTGACCATAGTAAGATATCATGAAAGTAGGTAAGCTTTCATATTTTGGACGGAATACAAATACCCACTTTTATATGCTCGAGATGTCCCTCAAACTCACCTGGTACTCAGCTTGATCCGGTTAGACTGGAAGCCGACCCCAACATAGTTTGGGAAAAGGCAAGGCAGATGATGATGATGTCCCTCAAACTATCAAGTCTCTATAATTATCACGAACATTTTCAATTAGAATAAGTCTATGTAAATACTCTATACGTTAATAAGTCTAATTAAACACCTCTATTCAGAACCAACAAATACAAACACTGAAATAGTGTATGAATGCCCCGACCCTAAAAAGATTTCTTTCATAACGGAAAGAACTTTAACCGGAGAGCTGCCAGCAAAGATATGCCACTCAAACATCATCCTATTTCATAAGAATGAGGAAAAAGCGATTTGAAAAGCGATGTCAATAATTACAGACCAATAAGCTTAGTGTCACATCATCATCATCAAAGTTATCCATAAATACATCTATGCAAAATTAGATTCCCACCACCGGAGCAAGATGGTTTCCGCCCAAGTTTTTCCACTACATATCACCTTCATACTTTAAACCAAATAATGGCCAAGCACATTGAATTTGGGAAACCTTTGTTTTTGGCCTTCGTGGACTCTACAAAGGCATGTGACAGTGTAACATACAGCCATTTTTTATTTAAAAAAATAGCTACAGTTAGACTAAACCTTCATCAGTATCCTCAAAGTATTTTACAACAATAGCACTACAACTACAACAACAATTTTGAACGGGAAAATTGAATTTAATGTTTGCTACATTAAATTCAATTTTCCCGGTCAAAATTTCAAAATACACAAAGGCGTGAAACAGGGTGACCCGATCTCTCCCAGATTACTAACAAACACCCTTGATGAGGTATTCAAGAAACTAACAGACCCATGGCTTAGTAAAGGTATAACAGTCGGTTGCAAAAAACTCACAAACAATCGTTTCGCTGATGACATTCCGTGATGACTCCTATTTGCACCGACTGCTGCCGAGTTACAGTAGATCTGCAGATGCTCCAAGATCTGAGCACAGCAAGTCTTTTTTTTTACGATGGGAAATCATCAAATGACTTCTTCTGGAGTGTCAGACTTGACTGACTAAAACCCATCCATGTTCCTTCTTAGCCCTTTGCGTTCCAGGGGCACGGTATCTCTTTCGAACAACCCGCAGCCCTGGCAGGCGTCGGCCCTCTCGGACCCCTTCCGATTTGCTGACATCTCCTTGAGGCGCGCGTGGAACACGAACGCGCCGTCGGCACGGTCTGTCGTCATAAGACGGACGGACGGTGAGCTAGCCCATTACTCACCGTCCACAGGCCCGCGCCTACGGTGGCCGGGGGCCACTGGTTGCCCCCCGACGCCCGGGGCGTCTCCCGCGGCGGCTGGGACGTGAGGTTCTCTCCCTCTCACGTTCCGCCACCTCCTTCGCTAGCATGACTGCTTCGCAGAAGGAGGCGACGGCTTCCCATTCCCTCTCGCTCCGGACCATGGATTGAACCAGGGCCGGACGCGAGAGGTCGCCGCCGCCAATCGCCGCTACGAGGACACGGCGGTGCTCAGCCCAAGCGGGGCATAGCTCCACAGTGTGCTCCACCGTGTCCTCCGGCCGAACCTCGCAGTGGTGACACCCGGGCGTTTCCTCCCGCCCGATTCGGTGCAGGAACCTCCCGAAACAACCGTGTCCGGTGAGGACCTGCGTCAGGCGGAAGGTGAGGGCGCCGTGGCGCCTCTCTAGCCACTCCTCAAAGAGGGGACTTATCGCCACTATTGTGGCGTGCCCTGCACGGGGTTGCGACAGTCGCTCTCTCCATGTCGCCATGAGATCGCGCCGGAGGTCTGTCCGCTGAGCGACAATTTGCCGCGGCAGCGGAGTTTCCCCCCGGCGTAGTGCCTCCGCGCGCCATTCGTGCAGGCACGCGAGGACTATCGCCTCCAGATCCCATGGCGGCAATCCGGCCAAGAGGCTCGCCGCCTCGCCGGAGATCGTGCGGTATCCCCGGATCAGCCTTACGGCTACCACCTTCTGGGGCGCGTTCAGGTAATGGGCGGCTCGCCGCCTCAGAGAACGCGCCCACACCGGGGCCCCGTGAAGGGCCATGGACCGCAAAGCACAGCAAGCCTTGAGGTTGGACTAATGATGAATCGGTCAAATACTAAAGTCATGACCAATAGCACAAAGAGTAGGGTTGAGGTAGATGGGCAAGAAATCCACTTCGTCGATGAGTACGTTTATTTGGGCTAGCTAGTTTCCTTCGAAAACAGACAAGACAGAGAAATCGACCGCCGAGTAAAAAACGCCTGGAAGAGCTACTGGTCCATGAAGTCGCTGATGAAGGGTGACTTACTTTTATCTCTGAAGCGCAAACTCATCAGCATGTGCATTCTGCCCATCAAACTTGGTCCCAGACCGAGCCGCAAAAGTCCAAACTCAAGGTTTGCCAAAGGGCGATGAAGCGTAGCGTATTGGGTATTAAGCTCAGCGATAGAATTCGGAATACCACAATACGCTCAAAAACCGGAATCGCTGATATGGGCAATAAGACTACTGGTTTGAAATGGGATTGGACGGGCCATGTCTCCAGAATGCATCAAGGCCGATGGGCCGAAGTCGTCATGGAGTGAGTGCCAGAAGACGAGCGACGGTGCCGAGGGAGGCCTAGAAAACGCAAGCTAGTCGACTTAGACGCGTTTGTGAGGGATTGGCCGAAGAAACCCGCACAGAGAGAAGAGTGGAAGGCAGTGGGACAATATGAGCTAAATATTATTATTATCATGTATTTATTTATTAAACAAGTTTATTATAAACTTTCATTTAAAAAAACTATACAAATATTATTATATAAAAATATAAAAATTACTCGTTTAATTTCCGATCTTTAGCAAACGGAAATACTGAAACTATATTTTGTTGGGTATTATGGCAGCAAAGTAAGCTCTGTGATTGCATTCTAAATGTAATAGTATTCTTTAAAATTGATCAAACTGTTAGGTAGCAAATGTCTAATAAAGTGATGAATTTATTTCATCACAATTGTAAATAATTCTTCAAAAACCCAATTACGCTACATACCTGTGAACAATACCTAAATATCAATTTATTATAAACTTCAAGCATTTCCGACCAAATCATAACACAAGATTTTTCTAATTAAATATTGTTACGTCGCGCGTCGTAGAACTCAGATAAATTGTATCGTTTGCTTAGACATGAATATTCTGTTCCATTTCTTTTTATTTGTTATATCTTTAAGTAAAATCGAAAGTCTGGATGAATGGTTATCCATTTCCACGCAAAATCCTAAAGACAAAATAGATATTAAAAAGACGAAAATCGAAAGGCGATTTATAGAAGATTTAAGTGATTATGAGTGGCACATCGCACATCTCAAGACAGCCGTGTTAGACGGCAGAAGAGCTTGCGCGTCCGATACTTTCGCCGACAAAGTCAGAAGATACAGGAGAATGTTGAAACAGGACGCAGCAAGGGTAGATTATGTTTCAGCAAAGGCTCTTCCTGTGAACCCCGAAGATATGGTTGAAGAATCTTGTGAAATAAAAGACGAATTAGACGATTTAATGAATAAAGTGACCATGAAAGTTACATCTGCAAACTTTGTCGATCCTACGACTGTCTCACCAAACGTAACGACTGCTAATACAACAGACACGATGACAGTGGCCGAAACGACACCAAAATTAGACTTTAAGGCAACGACAGTAGAGTCTAAAGAGAAACCGAAGAAGAAGTTAAAGGGTAAGTTGAACGATACGAGACGAGCCAGTGAGTACATGTTCAGCTCCGTGGAGTATTACGACGAGTCCATCGAGTTCGACGCCAACATGTGCCCGGATACCGTGGAGATCATCACGCTGCAGATAGATCAGCTCAGGAGCTACGACTTGGAGTGTGAGTTGATGGTTGAGTGGAGGAGCTTAGAATAAATGTTTCTTACACTCTTGCTGTTTTGTTGCCATAGTATGACAATGTATGGTATTCTTGGAATCGAGTGCTTCATAGACACATATGAGTTTAGATTACCCGAAATAAATGTATTTTATTTTTATTTATTTTGTTAATGAGGATAAAATAAATAAAAATCTTTTTGCAAAAAGAAAAAAAAAACCGACTTTAGAAACACAAATAGTGGAAAAATAACTTTTAGCTTCAGAATTCGGTGGCTTCTGTTTCATTGAATGAGTTTTGTTGCAATCGCCTTCTGAATTTAAAAGTTGATTTTCTTTTAATCTTCCAAACAATACAAAAAACCTCGAAATTGGTTCACAGTTGCTAAAGATATCGCTGAACATACACACAAAACATTCACACGAATTGATAACCTTCCCTAGTTCTTGATTTTCCTGGGTTTTTTTTTTTTTTGTGAATGGCGTCTCGCAGTTCAGCCTCTGAGGCTGGCTACTGCTTAACCGGACAAACCTGTGGATGCCTCGAATTTAAGGCCTCCAGCCAGGCAAAAAGCTTATAAACTAAGCGACAGCGCTAAGGGCACCCCCTGTGGGGTACGAGCCTCGGCTTAGGGCGTCGCTGAGAGAGGGCAGCAAAGGGACAGGCTGGATCTGATAACCACTATTTAGGGACTGATCTATAACTACTGGCTCAGCATCGCGGGCTGGCTCGAGCAAGGGTCGGGGGGGGGGGTATTAAATTTGGACGTCGCGACGGGCCTCGGCGGCGATCCCAACATCAGATACTTATACCTTTCATCATCATCTTAGCAACATTAAATCATGATTACCAAGCACAATGCCTATGTGTACCTGTGAAATTTGGAGAGTTCCCTCATCAGATCCTGACTTATACATCATCAGCTCGGAAACATGAGATGATGACTACCAGGCACAAAAATATGAATTGCGTTAAAAAGTATATGAAAAACATTGAATGTGCTTATTAAATTTGAATGTTGCCCTCGATTTTCCTGGGATGCCATAATCATATTCTGACATGGTGTCAATGGGACCACCTCAAGAGTAAAGGCTATCGAATAAAAAAAGAATGTTGAAAATCTTTCCACAATTGGCGGAGAAATCGGTGAACATACTAAAAGAAAAAGTACAAACAGTCGAATTGAGATCCTCCTCCTTTTTGGAAGTCGGCTAAAAATAAAATGTGAATAAGTTTACCGGGAAAGTTAAACCTTAACCAAGTGGCGGCAATCTATCACAGTCAGTTATCTACCATGCATTTCGTTACATATTTTCACTGATCCCTCCAATTTTGGTACACTAAGGTCATCTGTTGGTTTAAAAGGACGTACTTTTAGCTCGTATGGAAATCAGTCCCTACACCGGCTACGTGGCAATCCGTGTAGCTTCTCTATTAATGCTACAAGGCTTGGTCCATAGATGGCGTTGATCGTTTCAGCTGGGAACTACGCGACGCGACGGTGTAAAAGCGGGAAATGTTACGAGTGTTTTACTACGAGGATAAGTAAAACAAAGTGTGGATAGATGGCGTTAGGTGTAGATTAAGGAGCTTGATGCGAAGTAATTACTATGAAAATTAATAATCTGAAATACATAGTTCAAGTGTCCAAGTGTCAATTGAATGAAGCAATTTAAGTAGACGATTAAAACAAATTGTAGAACTGCAACTCCTGGTATTTAAACTTTTATATCTTACCTATTTTATTACGTACAATTACACAAATAAGGTATTAAATAAATTTCTTTTAGTTTTATGTAACAAATGACATTACTGAAAATCTAAATTTTGTAACTATTTTGAAACTAAGATTTAATTAGAAGGGTTTAAAACACAGCAAATCGTATAAAGAACAATGAACTTACTGTTTCAGTTAGCGTTTAATTAAGAATGCTACAAATATATATTTATATATATGAAATAACTGAATTCTGAAACACTTAATTAGTTACTACATACGTTTAGCAGGCAACAGGCTTCGCAAATAGGGCCCAATTTGTTATGTTAATTAGTTCCAGGTGCGGCAAGCACCTTTATATTATTTTAGAGCATTCCTATGGAGTTCGGTATAACATTTCGTTCTGAAATGGAACATTAAAAAAAAATGAATTCAGTACGTACATTATTTAAAAACTACAGATAGATCTTATATAATAATACATAATATGTACAAGTATCAAAATGGGAAAAAAATAAGAGAGCGTCGAAAAAATCGTCCACATCGTTGTCAATAAAAATAATAAAAAATCTTCAACAGTTTTAGTACACTCAATCTATCTGCGTAATAGCGCACCCCACCGTCCTAAGAAGATGGGAGCGCGCACGGGTGTCGACTGTCGACGCATCTTTAGGCCGGTTAGGGAATTAAACATAGACATTCGTACACTCGAGGTATGTTATTCAATGACCTGGTGAATATCGAAGAAATCCAATGGATGCGAGAAGCACAAGATCGGTGCATGTGCCAACGCGCAGGAGAGGCCTATATGTCCACCAGTGAAAGGAAAGAAGAAAGAAAAAGTTTTTATTACTCTCGCACAAGACAGGCAAGAAAAAGGTTAAAATTAATAAAAAAGCTATTGTATTTAAAACATAAGAAAAATATCTAAATAAGACAAATTAAACAGGTCTTGTACGAGGCTAAAAGGACAGTGGACTACCTTTCGGCTAATTCGGATTCCAAATTTACAGAAGAGTGTTTCTTTTTTACTTGTAGCTTAATTAATTAGCCCGTATTGTCCCAGACTTGGGCAAAAGTCTCCCCCTGTTCCTTCCACTTCTCACGATGGCGTTCTTCTTCGCAGCAATTCGCGAGAAAGCCATCCAAGGCGTCCCGACATCTTTCAAAACACCTAATTATTTTCTTTTTACTTTACTTTTATTTGTCGAACACTAAGCTTCTTTTCCCTACAAGCCGCATCTACATCCACAAGGGAAGGGTACACATGTCTGCAAGTAAACCCCGTAAGCTTGCCACTACTAATGCCTCATGACTGTAAGGAAGGCATTAGGAAGCCCTTATGTGGCGCGGCTTTTGTCAACTTCAAGGTTTGTGGGCCGACGCGCCATTTTATATGTCGATATGCTTCCGATATCTGGTTTATGGTGTGAGTATGTTGTTTAGTTCCTGCTTTATGGTTTGCTCTTTTGTATCTCGGGCAGGTTTGTATTGGGAGATTTGTGTGAATTGTGAATGTGTGGGTCCATCATAGATTTACCTATATCGAGGGTCATCCATGAGATATTAAGTATGTTTGTTTGTGTCGTTATACGGGTAGGTAGTGTGTGCTTTGTTAATTTGAACTGCTGAGCTGGGCCCGAAGCCGTTTTATTTACGTTTGAAAAATATGAAATAATAATAGGTTATTGACTAAAAACTAACGTTTTGGTGTGCGCGCGAATAACAATTGTAACGTCGACGACCGAAGTCTACGAAGAGTGAGATCGCACGGCCACAATAGCGGCGCGATCGACTCGCCGCCGCGTTTGTGGCCTTACGTTTGATGGATCTTACTATGTAGTAGAAGGAATATGTCTTTACATGTTCATAACTACGACTTTTTAATAGTTGGCCTTCAAAGGAGCGTGGCCTTCCATGGTGCACCCACCTTACATATAAGTTTAAAAAGCATAAAAAAACCCCGACACAAAAAACCTGTAAAAAGCCAAAAATAAATTAATCCAAGCGTCGTAGCGTCGGGGGACCGCTAAGAAGACCGCTTAGTACAAGCACAGAACAAAGCGGACCACCGACGCTACGACGCTTGGATTAATATATTTTTGGCTTTTTACAGGTTTTTTGTGTCAAGGGTTTTTTTTATGTTTTATCATAAAAACATGTTTTCATATAAAACGTAAATCACAATTCGTTTATGTATGTACTATTTTAAAAACAATTATTGCCTAAAACAAAAATCACAAGTATAGTCTTTGGTGGAATCACTTCCTAAAAAAAACCGGCCAAATGCGAGTCGGACTCGCGAACGTAGGGTTCCGTACCATTATTTATAAAAACGAAAAAAAAAAACTTTTTTGTATGGGAGCCCCCCTTAAATATTATTTTTTTCTGTTTTTATTATTTGTTGTTATAGCGTCAACAGAAATACATAATCTGTAGAAATTTCAACTAGCTAACTATCACGGTTCATGAGATACAGCCTGGTGACAGACGGACGGACGGACGGACGGACGGACAGCGATGTCTCAGTAATAGGGTCCCGTTTGACCCTTTGGGTACGGAACCCTAAAAATTAAGTATGTGGCCTTTCATCATAGGCCTTGCGTCTGTTGTGGCAAAGATGCAAGGCCTATGATGAATGGGCACATACTTCATTTCGACAGGCTCTGCGGGCCTGTCTGATTTTTCTGTCTGACTCGTCTGATTTTACAGATTCACAACAAATCAAACACGTGTTGAAATCATCATTGACGTAGTCACTACTAGCATCATGTAAAATATTATTAATTAACTGAGTTACCTGATGATGGTCAGAAATAGGTTTTTTAAAACTTCCTTTCTGGTGCTTTAATTTCTCTCATGAGACGTTCCTTATTCTTCTCCGTAATGCTATCCCGGTTTTGAGGCACCTGGGACCAGTTAATAGCAATTGTTAAGTGAGATAGTGAGAATTATTTTGCTCATTTTTGAGTTTTTTTTGAATTCTCAAAATACCGATTGTTATTTATGTAAATTAACCTTTTAATCCATGTTTCTAATGACACCAGGCAAAACTTATAATAAAATAATTTGAATACAATATCGTACAAAATCTGTCTGTATCGTTCTGTATGGTGTCGGACGTAAAGAATAGCACCATCCCATATCTTCCCGTGGGTGTCGTAAGAGGCGACTAAGGGACTTGCCAGAGAATGGGCAGCAGCGTTCTCTGTGTTTTTGTAACAACCGTACTGCGATCGCCAACCCGCCTGCCAAGCGGGGGCAAAACCCCCCGTTATGTCAATGTGGTGTTGGGGGAGGCCTATGTCTAGCAGTGGACCTCTTTCGGCTGAAATGATGATGATGAATGATCGTACAAAATTAGATCGATCGCCCGAAAAACCTACATGTGGTCTGTTTATGCCCGAAAAGTGAAATAATAAGTAATATGACTAGTCACATATATCTCTCCCACGTCCTTCTATACAACGTGAAAACAAATTTGGATCTAATTTGTTTAGATAAACGTGAAGTAGGGTGGTTCTCATTACCCGGTGGCTCCGAGTCCCCCTATTATCCACACGTTACTTACTTCCTTGAAGTTAAGGTAAGTAAATATACTCTGCCAATTCCGATCTTTGCTTATTACAAAGCGTACCACTAAATCAGAGTACATAAAAAACAGTCCGTACAATAAGTTCATTCATCCCTACTTTTTAGATGGCCAAACATGTTGAGGCCGGAGGGGTGCACACACAGAACTTTATTATATCTATGAGTGCACACCTCAACTGCATTCACCACACGACGACGAGTTGAGCAACTAATCCATGTGCTAGAGCCACCCCTTCGCTCGGCTGCGCGCCTGGTAGCACGCCTTCGAGAAACACGTGAGGTGACGTGTCGCTACGTGTCTCTCACACACGGGGGGCAGGACATGTCGTTGTATGTACGACACACACGTGTCGAGTGTTTGCATGTGTTGACATGTGTCTGGCGAGACAAAGAGGGATGGGCTTGTGGTGTGGCAGAGTAGGGGTTGTGAAGGTCAGGGGAATTTAGGTCAATGTACCTTACTTACCAACCCGCACTGGGCCCGCGTGGTGGATTACAGCCCACTGCCTCTCATAGAGTGGAGGCCTGTGTCCAAGCAGTGGGAACATTATAGGCTGATTATGATGGTGTACCTTACTTAGATACCAAAAAAATCGTTAAGTATCTGTGAATGCTATAAAAATGTTACTTAGATTTACTGAAATTTCACAAATTTTAACGACATGGAACTTTCTGAAATAAAAAGCTAAGTTTTTACTGACTGTTAACAATATTCAAAAAAAATCCGTCCACTCTATTGTTGATACCAGCTCATTCAGTCATCATTCTACTAAAAATCTCCTAAGTCAGCCCAGTAACTTTGAAGTAACCTGCGTGCATGAAAAATGATACTGGTCGAATACATACAACCTTTCCTTATTTTAAGTCGGTATAAAACTATCGTGTTTTCAATTAATAGTTTCCACAATTGCCCGACTGGCGCTGTAGACCTCGTTCATCAAATGAAGAGAGCAAGCATGAATGGTCTCTTTTCAACGTAGCTATTTATCTGTAGTGCATCCCTGTCACTCGGAAGCATTCATAGGGGTATGCAATTATACAATTTGCTTGAAAAAAGGTCTTAAAAAGCAGTTCAGAATTTATTAGAATACACTCTGAGGTAAGCAATTCAAGGATCAAAATTGAAAGCAAGCATGGAAAATTTTACAGATAAAAGCATGGGTTGGTGTTGGTTCTCGTTTTATCGGTTGTGGAAAACTGCGATGTATCCTGTATGCATTTGAGTTGCAATTCCTAAAACAATGAGTCAACGTTAGCCGGAGGGGTGTCTATGACCAACCTAATAGAGACTCTGACTGTTCTGTTTTAAGGATAGATGTAGCCTATGCAGGAGTTGGGCATTACATCCTGGTGTCTTCTGGTCTCCTAGTAACGTATGCCCTTTAACACGTGACGTCAGTGTCGTTTTCACACGGTTCGCCCAGCTGTTTTGTATTTAACAGGTGGTTCCGGTTTTTTTTTTTTCGACCGTTATAACGGTTTTTTTTTTGGTCAAAGATGATAGACAAAGTCGGCGATGGTACGAGCTTACCCAGAAGAAGCCTGTTTTGATGAAAAAGGTGCGTTATTTTTTTTTACCCCACTGCAAGGAGGGTTATTTGGTGAAAATGAATGTACTGGTCTTGCACTTTGAAGAGCAAGTTTTAATATTAATAGGTTATTTAACAACTTTTTAAAACGCAAACAATTTTTTTTAAATTTTATTGTTTATTTTTAACATTTGGTATGGTCATACATTACAATACATAATAATGGTATTCGATTCTACTCTTGGTGTATGTTAGGGCCTTCTACAAAACGTGACGTCACTACCATTTACCCACGGGTAGTCTTCTAGTGTTTATGGGGAGAATTCAAATAAAATAACATACCATAGAGGCACCAACACCTTTTTGACAGCATTACATAGAGCCCTCAAGTAACAAGGAAGATCTTGAGACTAAATGATTGGAGTTGGAGTAATTGTGTTCCTTGTTGTCAACAAGGAATACGTGATAAACGCGTGCGTTTGCGTACGTGTAAAATCGATCGATCAAATTCGGTATTTCATTTTAATAAGATAAAACATGTTATTAAAATGAAAGCCTAGCCTATTATGTTGTTAATTGCCTGTCATCCCTGAAGAGTCAGATAGTGTACCTAATAGTAGTACACCGTCTTTTTGTCAGTTATGTTTTTTAGTCCGATGTAATACCGATGCGATTCGAATACGAGCTATTATTTTAATAATTCACGTAATAAAATTATTGGGTTTTCTAAAATAAAATAGACCATTCTAAGTTTACCTACAACTACAACAATAAGCTCTTCCCTTTCCCATAGCCGGGGAAAGGGAAGCACAGAGTGTTATTTCATTGCAAAATGGGGATCTCATGGGGAAAGCGAATCGCGATTCGCCCATGGAACGAAGCTTTACTTTGCGAATGTACTAGTTTACCTCTTCGTGATTCCTGATTTCCTAGTAACTCGCCCCTTTTGGAAACGGGGTTCGCGCCACTGTCGCTTTCCGACCCCTCAACAATATGTTTCGGGTTTCAAATCTGTGTGAGATCAGAATAGGTGGCGCTGATTGTTCGACAAATAACTATACGTTTACATGTTAAATGCTAATTCAATGGTTTGACTTAAACTCCATTTCACCAGACTAGTATAATTATAGACTTAACAGTGGCTTTTCGGTGATTGGATTTGATTGCTTATATTTTGATTGTTTGGTGTTTTTTCGGTAAAAAATTGGTATCGTTTGGCTGGTAGACGGGGTGGGGGAGTATGGAAGACGGAGTCGGGGTTGCTCCCCTCCGCTGGCACCATCGTCCTACTGATAATTTGGAACAGTACCCGGTTTTCAAGAGAAAAAAACAAAATAGCTCGTCAAAATGCAATAAAATTAAAAAATAAGACATGAATTTGTGGCACTTATTTCAGTTTTACGTTACATATTTTGCCACAATTCGAGAATTTATTTATAATTTTACAATTTACATGCATATTTCGACCATTTTATGCTTTCTATAATCCGCTCTCTACTAATCACTGCTCTGGAGTTTGGTATTTAACTTCAAAATCAACTAATTGAAATGGTATATTTCTAGTATCAAAAATATTGAAGCTCTGCCTGGCCCTGTCCTTGGCCTCGAATAGACCCAGCTGAGGCCACGTGTTTTCCAACTCTGAGTACTAGGGTACCAAGAGTCAACTGGAGTAATCAATACAAAAATCCGAGCGAGTCCATTTTGCCAGGTGCAACAAACGGCCTTGACACCAATACTACCCCTCTGCTTCACCCCTTGTTGTTTTCGCTGCACACCTGACTCACCACGTGGCTCAAGGCATTGAATACTGAATACATCAGCGGTAAGGAGGTTACCAGAAGCTTTACATAAACACTTGCAATATACCAAGTAAAAAATAATGGCCGAAGAGGTCATTAACATGGTAGTTAATATGGTTATTTCTTATGCCTTCTTTTCAGACCATATCTTACAAAAACAAATACTTATTTACTAATGCACTAGTTTATGCGCGTTGTGTTCAATAATTGTCCCCCGAGATCTTACTACCGAGAAAGTATTCTAAGTGTATTAATCCAGATTATACACAATATGTGTGTCACTTACCATCCATCGTCACTAACTTTCGCATTTATTATAATAGTATAGTAAGAAAAGTTATTAGTTTCAATACATCGTTATTTATGTTTTTTTGTAAACGATATATAATAAAATAATAATTTACTTTTCAGAAAAACACATTTTTAGGTTAACAAATACATATTTTACAAATTAAAACAACATTACAGACATAAGTGTATCGTTGGTGCCTGAACTAATGAATGAAATTCATTGTATCACAGACACCAGAAAAATAACAATTAAAATTCGTATACAATAAAGAAAACCCGGAGGAAGTTAGTTGCTTAAAAACAATGACATTAACTACTGTTTTTACCTCCTGCAAATTCTAGCGCCCTAGTACAAAATGAACAGAAGTCGATACTGAAGCACTTTAGAACGCGCGGTGTGACGACACACTCTTACAACACTATTTGACGTCACAGACTATCGACCAGTGCTGTCTAGACTTACTCTGGCTGAGTTTTTGAATTGGATACCAACACGAATAGTAGTTGAGACATGAACAATCTGACAAATTTCTTCAATTGATTTTCAACCTTATTTTTAAAGAATACGGTTCAAGGTTGATTGGGAAAATTTGTCAGTTTCAGGTAGCTTGATCTGCTGGCGTCTGTCCATAGATCTTATTAGACACGTTTTTCAACACAAGACTGTTTCTGGACTACTGCCCCGGACTGATTTCAGGACACATTCACAAATGTTTACTAACAACTGACAGGGTCAATGCCGTTCAAGTGCCAAGAGATCCTTGTAACACTTCACCAGAAAATCTAATTTGCACTAAATGCCACATAGGCAGACCATGGCAGAGAGGACTTTTATCCCAGTAGTATGAACCCGTGGAATTATGTCTGACATATATGCGGGCAAAGACGCGAGCGAGGCCTAATTGTAATATTACTTAGAATGCGTTACGACTCGACACGCTACGAGCTACGACGTAGCATACTTAATGTTTCGATCAAACTTATCTTCTTGTACTATGACTTTTATTTTAAAAGTAGTTTTCGTAATAAAGCAATGGACATCAGCCAAAATTTGGAAAAAAAATATCAAAATTTGGAGTTTTTCGTAAGATTTTTCACTTCATCTGCAAAAGAAGTTGTGTTAGAAATCAAGACTTTGGCGTTACTTCCGATTTTCGCCACGCGGCGAAACAGATGTACCTACTGCCATGACTATCCTAGCGTAACTCCAGTTGACTCCTGATGTCCTAGTATTCAATGTATGAAAACACGTGGCCTCAGTGCGGTCCCACAAACGGCAGATTTCTGTAAACTGCGACGTCTGTTATAACTGGATAGTCTTTTCTGAGCCTGGCGATTATTATGTGTTAATTGAAATGTGAAGGGGGAATTATTCATATAATGCTAGGTGATATCAGAAACTTGACGTCAGACTATTGTACTGGCTATGATTTTGTACCTAGATGACTGTAGATATTAATATACGATCTTATTATATTCAAATAAAAGACCAACTTAAACCAACTTAGTAATGATAGTCTTGAGGTTGCATTGGCGATAAACATGTCAAAGACCAAACTGATGTCAAACACCACTAATCAAAGGATCAGAGTGAATAGTGTTGGGCCAGTTAGTCTCTTTCCAGTCCAGACAAGACAAGGAAGTAACAAGAAGAACCAAAAATACCTGAAGAGCTACTGGTCCATGAAGGACCTTATGAATGAAAAACTTCTTTTGTCGCTAAGGGAAAAATCATGGACATGTGCATTCTTCCCATTTAGATCTATGGATCCCAGACTTGGTGTTTGACAAATATTCAAAAGTCCAAACTCAAGGTCTGCCAACGTGCAATGGAGCGCAGCATTACAGGCGTCAAAAAATCCGACCGTGTACGCAACACCACAAATTACTGATGTTGCTCAAAAAAAGCCGCTGCCTGGACTGGCCACGTCTGCCGCATGCCCAATGATCTGTGGGCCAAAATAAACACTTTCTGGAGCCCTGACACAGCCAGAAGGCGTTGCGGCAGAAGATGGCAGGACGAGCTAGACAAAACCAGCGACCAGTGGACCACATTGGTCCTGGATCGAGATAATTGGAAGTCATAGGGAGAGGCCTTTGCCCAGCAGTGGGATGACGCCGGCCAATAAAAGGCTTTTATGGAACATAATTGAGATCATCATCATCATCATCATTTCAGCCCAAAAGGCGTCCACTGCTGGACATAGGCCTCCCCCAAGTGTCGCCGCATTGACGTTTTGGGGGGTTTTGCCATAATCGCCACGCTTGGCAGGCGGGTTGGCGATCGCAGTACGGTTGTTAAAAAAGCACAGAGAACGCTTCTGCCCAGTCTCTGGCAACTCGCTTAGTCGCCTCTTACGACACCCACGGGAAGATATGACATGGTGCTATTCTTTTACGTCCGACACCATACAGAACGTAATTGAGATAATTTTATTGAAAAGAAATTATATATAAACATTTCACACGTTTATCCGTCTAACCGTCTAAACTTTTCTTAGTCTAATTTAACGGTAAAAGGCAGATGATGGTGTTTTCCTTTTTATTTACAACGTGTCTGATATGCTTTTTAAATGACCGTAGACGTTTAGGCCTTTACATTGTCTACGGCCCGTAGTGTATTTACCGATTCTATTATTTATCAGAAATAAACACTAAGTACCGGCCTGTATCTGAGAGAGATGTCTCTACCTATGAGGGGGGGGGGGAGGGCATGTACGTCGGGGCTTTACTTAACATACATTGATGACACCTACCAGTGCACTAATTGACATGTCTGATTTGCATTAAATATTGTGGGATACCTACCCATGGTAATTAACATTGTTGCATGTTTTTCACAAAAAGATAAAAGAAAGCAGTGTGGTTGAACACATTTAACAGCTTGCCGTTTTTGTTAAAAGGAAACGGTTTGGATTCTCTGGCTCTTTTTTTTTGTCCAAAACCATAGTCACTGTTCCTTCGACGACTATACTACCATTTGCTTTTAGCTCTGATGAGCGAACGTAAAAATTACCCTGCATGAGCTGACTCAGTTTAGTCCGGAATTTCATTTTTTTTCGGAGGTTTGAGCTTTACGAAAAATTTTGTTTGTTGCCTTGTCGCGCTTGACTGGATCGTTGGTCGAGTGGTGCAAGTGCGACTGCTGACCATGAGGTCCTGGGTTCGGTTCCCGGGTCGGGCAGTGTTATTGCATTTTCATCAGGAATTTCTTAGTAGCAGCCATAGTCTGGATTTCTGCACAGTTGATGGTAAAAGGCCGCTTACATGGGACTTAAAACATAACTGGCCAAATGTGAATGTACTACCTACACTTCTGTGTATCCCTTCGGGGATTACAGGCGTGATGTCATGTATGTTATTCCAAACCGTCTCGTCTCTCAATTTTATTTATTTTTTGTTCTACACAGCCAGCATTTTTATGACACATAATTCTGTCATTGTTTCAGAGGCTCCACATACTCAATAGTGTTCAAAAGTTTTCGAACCTCTCGGCACGAGTACATGAAGATAACTCTGATTAGAACATTAACCTACGTCGTAGAACTCGTAGCTCGTAGCATCTCGGAGTGCAATAAAATAAATTGGTTGTGTTAACAGTGTTGGGTAAATAGTTATAAGAACTCGAAGGTTCGTCTGCGTGAAGGTATGAAAAGCGCAGACATCTGCGCCAACCGAATCCACACCACCCTCTGGTCGCTTTGATGAGTGATGCGAGGGCAACTGCGCGCACCAGACTCCAATCTGCCCTGGGGCACGTGGCCGCTGTCATCCACTGCCCCACCACAACCTTGCGCATAGCCGAGGACAGTATCTGTTAACCTAAAATATCAGTGACCCCCTACCCCTAGTGAGTACCCTAGAGACCACTCCCTAAGATTCTGAGCTCGTGCTCAAATCTTAATAAATATGTTTTCAAGTGGGATCCTGTTACAACCAAGTCTACGTAAATTTTCCCATTAGCACCTTCTAAAGAACAACCACATCATGGTACAAAAATAAGTAATCTCTACACAGTATAAAACAAGGTGGCTTGCCGCCGCTCCGTCTGCACACCTAGATCTTTTAAACTACCCAACGGGTTTTGTTAAGGTTCTCATCAATATCAATAGATAAAATGATTCAAGAGGGAAGGTTTACTATGATGTATACTTTTCCCCTGAAAAACATATCAAAATCTTCGCGCGAACGAAGTCGCAGGCAGCAGCTGACATTCTAATGAGCTTGAAAGTTGAAACAAAACTTTGCTTCAAGATAGTTTTGTTAAAGGTCATGGTACGGCCGCGGATAAACCCCGCATTTTAACTTAAAGGAGACTACGCTATGCCCAATAAGTTACAAGGCATCCTTGCGAATTGGACCTTCTGCGAATTGGAAATTCTGCGAACTAGACCCCTTGCGACCGCCGGACATATTGCGTATTGCACATTCAGCGCCTAAACGCTATAGAGCGATGCCCATGCCACGTGTACTTTTAGGCATTGGATACTAGGACATCAAAAGTTACCGGAAGGTTTTACCTCTACACTACAGTATCAATTAACGCCATCTGTGAATGGTTAGGGCGCGGCAACGGTGGCGGTGGGCGGCGGAGTGCGGCGGCTTTGGTAGTGTGTTATGGGTATGAAACAGGCCACGTGTTTCACAACACACATTACTAGGAGATCACAGACCAAATAGAGTTATTTGAAGTTACCACTGCTGTACCAAACGTTTTCAAATTTGTTTTTTTTTTGCTAATGATGAGACTATCACACTGATAGTCTCATCATTAGCAGTTCAGTGCAGAAAAACCGTTGGACGTTGATAAATAATTATTGATCAAAAGTAATAATCATTGCATCCGCGCCGTATGGATTTTCATTTCACAGAATTCCAGTATAATCACGAAACAGTTGCACAAAGTTAAACAATTGCACGAACTGAGGCCACGTGTTTTTAAACATTGAAAACAAGGACACCAAGAGTCAACAGGAGTACGTTACAACTTAGGGGCGAGTCTATTATTGCCAGTGCAACAGTCGACCTTGACACCATTATAAACTGCACCCCTCACTTTATGCGCAACGCTGCGCATCAGCTGCCTCGCCACGTGGTTTAAGGCATTGAATACTGGGACATCAGAAGTTACCAAATGCTTTTACGTGAAATGTGAACTTTTCTAGTTTTTCGCACTCGCTGCATGAGTAAAAGGAGTCTCAGTAAGATGAGGTTCGTAGTATGAAAATAGGGATTTTATAAAAGTTGCTTTTTTCTGTGACAGTATTTTACATACGTAAGTATTATATTTAGAAAAAAAAAACAGAGGCAGTCATAAAGACTGCCGTCAGAAGTGAAAACTCAAAACAATGGAATTTGTATTTTTATTTGAATTTTTAAACGGGTTGCTAGTCTGGCGCAATACATCACGAGCATGTCGGTGACGCGAACTCAAAGATTTTTCCCCTAACAAAAATCGCTCAACGCGGCTAAAGAAGTTTTCACTTCAACAATTGGATATTATAAAAAGTCGGTCGTGGTGGCTTAAGCAGATATCAGGTAACAAAGTTGCGCTAATAGCTGCTAAGTTAAGTCAGTCATTATATATAAGGTGTGAAAAACTGCTTGACACCTTTAAAGTATGTTAAAATGACAAGTGAATTTACGTCACTGTATGAAATCTGAATGTTACTGTATAATTATATTGCTTGGCCAACTATTTGCGGAGGTAACCCAAGCCGCCAGACAGTTTTGATGGTTCCTTCCAACAGACAGACTTAGTTGAAGGTCAAATTGTCGTGCGAGCGAAAGGTAAGGGAAATGTATACGTCATTAAAACGGCATTCTGTTGTATTCTGTGTAGGTGGTGCTATAAATTATTTTGAAGTTTCTGCTAACCGACGCAAATGTGAGACATTTTTTGCATTTTTCATTAAACTTTTGAAGTGAAAACTTCTTTAGCGGCGTTGAGCACTTTTTCTGTAATGGGTATAAAATCTTAAACTCGCGTCAGGTCACGTGTCCTGATCGAAAATTCGTAAGACGAATTGACATTAGGTTGCGAAGGAATTTGAACTTTATGACATCTGTCATTGAGTTTGGTTTTCCAAAACTGGATAATTATCTTATGCACAAACAAAACCTTCGATTTCTCCAAAGAGGTAAAATTCGTAAAACGTATCGTAATATTTCTGTGTTAAATTGTTATGTATTGTTATGTAATGTAAGTTGTCATGTTTGTGTATGATAGCGCAATAAATGAATATTGTATTTTACCACATAAATGATAGAACTAGATAATTAAAGCAATTCGTTCAAAATTATTTCCTAACCATATCCAAAAATGCACAACGTTACTATTCAAGTTTTCACTTCTGCCGGCACTCCCGGAGTGCAACCCGTTTTTTTTAGCATACTTTTGACGCCTTCTGAGGTCCTAGTACCCATGGCTCTCTGAAAACGTGACGCGACCGACTATTTCCCGCGGTCGTGTTACCATTATTAAAGAAGAAAGTGAAAAAAAGTTTTTTCTTACAAATGAATTTTTCTATAGGTAAATAGGTGATTTGGCTGATTGATTACCGGTTCAACGACCACGGTGTTGACTTTTTGCAAAATCAATACGAGTATTTCCGGGACCGGTGAGAGAAGTGAGTTCTGTGCAGGAACAACCCCACCATCAACTTACCGCTGAGAATCAAACCCGGGACAAAATACAGGTTCGTGTACATAATTATGACAAGCGAGGAAGAGGATTAAAAGTTGTTGGTCTCCAATATCCTAGTAGGTAACCTCAAGCCAACATTCAAATTGTTTTCTCTCTAAGTGTGTCAAATACCTACATCTCAGGCTTACACAGTTTTAAGTTTTGTAAAAACGAATGGTTTGTAGAAGTAACCGCATAGTTGTAGTGTAAATTATTTGAATGAAGTACTAGCTGTTCCTGCTTTGCTCACGGGACCGTGCATTCATAGTCTTGACATTGGAAGACGTAATAAGGAATATTTATTAGAACAGAATCTATGCATTCGCACCATTTTAGAATATCGATTTGGATTCTATTATAAAGGATTGAATTGTAAAACATTTCCTCTCACATTTTAATTCAACCATTATAAACGCCAGACTCACAAACAGTCTTTAATAACAGTGGAAGATCTCGTATTTTACAGAATCCTGCCCCTGATGTTAATGAGGCCGCACTGAGGCCACGTGTTTTCATTCATTGAATACTAGGACATCAGGAGTCCACAGGACTATTTATTAGTGTAAGTTTGTAAATAGCAGAAAACATAAATGCGAAATTAGAAAACTCAATATTTTATCTGTTTAGCTGTCAAAGTCAAATTGTCTGTCAAGTCAGTCATTCATTTGTCATTATGTACGAGATTACCATTCTAAGCCATTTCTTTCAATAGAGTGTGGTTGATCATTGGGAAGTCATAATGACGCCAATATCCTCGTAAGGCCCAACGACCTAATTTAATGACAAAAAAATTTTGACACTCCGGCCCGAGACACTATTTAAAATCATTAAATTACGGCCCAGCGACCTAAAATTGTGACATGATATTTGAACATATTTTTCTGTTTAAATAATCCCGCCAATTCAAAACTGCCATCGACAAATTATTAACTTTGAACGCATCTCTAATTTTGACAATTTCAACTTGACGTTTTAGAACCAATAATCTGTCTATTTGACGTTTCATCTCGTGTAAATGGAAGCCTCGTGGATATAGGTGAGTAAATCTATTAATATCTTTATAATCATTACATGGTGATGTCTGAAATGTATTGCAAACAGTTGCGGAAATGTTATATTTTGTTCCTACGCATTTTTTTCAATGGAAAGTCATTTTAATTCAGTAATATACGAACGATAAAAACTATGTCCCAAAATAAAGTCGGTGGGTTTTTATTGTAAAAGTTAGCCTAACTTCTATGTCATAATTTTAGGACGTTGGGTGTTTACTTTATGTTTTCTTTGTTTAAGCCATGAATAACGAAGCTATCGAAGCTGAGCTTAATCTGGACATATCCGAGTTTGAAGATGACGAAGACAACGATGATATTGATGATGTGGATTATCGACCACCTCAGGGTCGAAATCGTCAGTCGGATAATTCAGCAGAATCGTCTTCGGATTCTGAAGGCGAGCTTTCAATTTCAAGTCCTGCGATTTCTAATTCTTCTGTTATGCGAGGGAGGAGCTTACAGCGTCGAGGTGGCCGTCGTAGTCGAGGAATTTCTTTGATTTCTCAACCAAGTCATAGAAGAGGAAGCTCTTCTCGTGGAAGAATGTATCAGCAAGTGGAAGCTGTAGCTAACGAGGATATTGGCATTAACGATGGACAAACTGGAGATTGGATAGAAAAAGATTTTAATCCAGATGTAATTCCCTTTATGCAACCATCGTATTTACCTCTTAATGACGAAGAGTTTAGTAAAATTGATTACTTTCGTCGATACGTAAATGATGAGCTGATGCAAATCATCGTGGATAAATCCAATGAGATGTATCTATCAAGAAACGGCCAGTTATTAAATTTGACACTTACCGAGTGCTACATTTTTTTCGCAATTAATTTGGCTATGTCATGTATTGGATATCCGATTCTCCGCATGTACTGGCAACATAAGTTTCGTGTCGCTTTTGTAGCTGATCACATGTCACGGAACAGATTTTTCACTCTTCGAAATTCTTTAAAACTCGTCAATGATAACGACTTTTCTGCCGAAGATAAAAGTAAAGACAAGCTCTGGAAAGTTCGCCCACTTATCAAAGAAATTCTTAAGGGTTGTCATTCCATACCAAAAGACCAAAAACTGTCAATTGACGAAATGATCATTCCTTTTACGGGCTCCTGTGGGATGAAGCAATATTGCCCAGGTAAACCTAATCCTACAGGTTTAAAAGCTTTTGTCTTGGCGAATCCTGCAGGAGAAGTGTGTGATTTTGATATATATCAAGGGGCAACTACATATCCTTCTTATGCTGACACATCATTCGGGTTGGGAGAGAAAGCAGTTCTTGCCTTAACGGAGGATTTGATACCGGGACATATAATTTACTGTGATAGGTACTTTACCACCGAGACACTGCTTTTGCAATTAAAAAACAGAGGCCTGATGTGCGCTGGTACATTAATGAAGAATAGAGTACCTAAGCCCGCAAGATTAATACTCAAAGAAGACAAAGACTTAAAGAAAGCAGGGAGAGGGAGTTATCAAGTATTGGTCAACGATGAGAAGAATATAGCTATAACTAAATGGCTTGATAATAAACCAGTCACTTTTCTGTCTACTGTGCACGCTGCCCAAACTTCCGACACTTGCCAAAGGTGGTGTAAGCAGAATAAAGTTTATGTTACTGTCCCACGACCGGAAGTAGTAAAACAATATAATTCAAATATGGGAGGAGTCGATCTTGCTGATCGCCTCTTAGCTGTGGCACCGTCGAGATATCGGACAAGAAAATGGACAACGCGATTTATCGCGCACATGTTTGATTTGGCTATAACTAATTCTTGGTTAAATTACAAAAAAAATGAGTTACGCAAAAATGTCCCGATAAAAAAAATTCAACAACTGAGGAGTTTTAAAATGGAAATAGCTGAAATTTTAGTATCAGCAAATGTCTCCACTAGTTCCGAAACAGAAGACGAAGAACAGCCTCGGCCTAAACGTTCTAAACCAACTATACCGCTTCCCAGCGTCAGTTCAAGAACTCATGGTGCACTCCATTTGCCCTCGGCTGGAGAAGTTCAAAACAGATGCAGAAGACCAGGATGTAACAAGAAAAGCATAATTATATGCAAGAAGTGCAACATTAACTTGTGTCTCACTAGAGAAAGAAATTGTTTTTTCAAGTTCCACACTGAGATTTATTGATTTAGATGTTTTTATTTTATTGTTTTTATTTTTTTTTATTAACGAAGACTATAATTGTGATTGGTTTATGTGCAATTGTCATTGATATACCTAAAGATTTAAGACCAGTTTAGCATTTTTTTTAATTTTTAATATATCTTAAAATATTATAATTTGAAATATTACCATTGATTAGTAGATAAGTACCTACATTATGTTGTTAATTATGATTAGCGCAAGTGTAATGCTAATGATACATTGTTTCCTAAAAAATGAGACTGATTTAGAGACATTTGTTACGTAAAATGATTAATTAATACGATTTAAAATAAAAGGAGAATAAACGATTTTTTTTTTCACAAAATTTCTTTTTTTTCCGGTATAATTTGTAACATTTGATGATAAATAACTGCATAGATTTGATATATTCAAATTAATATTATACTTAAAACTATGGCCCAGTGACCTAAAAAAAGGACAATTAATTTCAAAATATTTGTTGCTTGAAATAGTTAACTTTAGGTATAAGAAATACCCCTTAAAAGAGTTTAGCCAAAAGTATTACATTTAAACACTTTTTTACTAAATCAAAGTTCTGGGCCGCAACTACTTGCACCTATTTTTAGTACATTGCGCCGTAATATATATCGACCTAAATTTGGGTTGGGCCTTACGAGGTTATATAGATTACCAAACTTGTCAAATTCAACAATTATGAAATCAATGACAGGCCATTCTGACACTATTGTAATAGCAGACTTGAGGCCTAGGCTGGAGGCAGGTGGCCTGCCATGACGTCTTAAAACATTATTGTTTTACTCCTTTTCCAGTGTGGGAAAGAGATGGCGCTAGACCTGTATAGCGGCGACTCTTTCAGATGGCACATATGCCAAATGTTGTTTTTTAACACAACTTCCTTTACAGATGGAGTGAAGAGCCTAGTTTCCAAATTAAACATACGAAAAGGTACATACTTATCTCTGCAGACTGATATCCATTGCATTACAAAAAAAACTTGCACTTTTACTTTTAAAACCATAGTCATAGTACAAGAAGATAACTTCGATCGAAACATTAAGCTACGTCGTAGCTCGTAGCGTGTCGTAGGGTCGTAGCATATTATAAGTAATATAACAACTAGCTCTTACGTGTCCTGTTTGTACATTACAGGAACTGATGGACGCTACAGAGGGCGCCAAACTAGTGGCTCAGTTCTGGGCCGGCACAATTTGCATTGCCATCGACACGCTAAGAACAAGAAGAACTAGTTCTTGCTCGCGGCTTTGTCCGCATGAATATCGGACATCATGCCACGGGTTCATACTACGAACTTGAACGGAAGAGTCCGTACTAGGGCATTCAGAAACGCCCTGTATGACGGCAACATTATCTAGTGACGTCACCAACTATTACCCTCTGCATCCCTCGTCCTTCCGGTGTAGTCTAGAGCTAGACGAATCTTTACGTTCTCAATGCTATTACGTAACTACTAGAACAACAGAAAGTACGAAAGAAAGAAAAAGTATTTATTTGTCGCAGGGACATGACGTGCATACGAAATGAAATGAAACAGTAAACTTACAAAGCAAAAGAAACATTTGTAAGTACAACGCTTGAACGTCCATACATACTATATTTGTATGATTGGACGTTCAACTATGTAACATAAAATATACAACAATAAGATTTAAAAAAATAACAAAACAAAAACAAAATATAAGTAAAAGATTTGTCAGCTTGCACGTCATGACTGCGACAAGTAGGTTACCCCTCTCAGCATGATGCTGTGCTATGGGGGGCCCACAGCACAGTGCTGGTTTTCAGTGGTCACCCGTGAAAATTGGGTATCATGAAGAGTCTTGAGACTTGTATGAGGTGTCCCAAAATTTGCGCAATATCTTATCAATAATATTCTGTGTACTTTATGATACAATCAATTAAATTGTAACTAAATTTTAGAAAAAAACTCTGTGTTGTCTATTTAATTCAAAGTTTACGTAAATAATGGGTAAAAACTGATAATAATAATTAACGTTTTGATCAAATTCATTGCTGGTATCTGTGTTGAACACGACAGCGTCGGCTCCCAATTGCCAGGCCACGGGTTTTAAAACATCGCGTACTAGGATACCATGAGTCAATTGGAGTTCGCCGGTATTGAACATCAGACACAACTGTGGGTGCGAGTCTGAATAGCACGTGCAACAGATGACCTTGACATAAACATCCCCGTCTGTGCTAGAGATCAGTCTCAGGCAGACACAAAGACGCGCCATAATAGTTTCTTCAGTACCATTTGATACGGATCTCTAAAATCTACTTTAACCTTTTCCTAACTACAACTTTGTTTGTTTCATTGACTTTTTTGCCCGTTATTTTTAATGCAAAAATGTTAAGATCCACAGGTTAACATTTATGCAATAAAAACAACCCACAATAACGATCCCTCACAGATATCCTTGTCAAGTATCAATTTCATTGTAACCATAAAATATTTGCGAATCATCCACGTAGAAGAAAAAAATAATATTATAGAGGATAACTCATAAAGTGGCTAAGCAAAGTTAGTAGAATTTATATGGGACCACCGCGCAAGCTTCCTCTACCAAATGAAAAAAACCGGCCAAGTGCGAGTCTTACTCGCACACAGGGTTCCATAGCCCCAAACAATATTTTGAACTGTCATTCATTAGTTAGTAGTATTAGTTGTAAACTTCCACTAAACCGCAAAACTAAATTGGTTTTTCATAGTATGTTAATGAAAAACAAAGTTACTGCTGCAGTTTGATGAAAAAGTCCCATATCTCAAAAACTAAAAATCATATCTTATTGAAACCAATTTTCGTTGATAGTTTTTTTTACGTTCTAGAATCCTAAATATTTTCAGAATTTTCCTCCTCTTACTTTAGAAATTAGAGGGGGGGGGGGGGGACACACATTTTACCACTTTGGAAGTAGCTCTAGCGCAGACTATTCAATTTAGAAAAAAAATATATTAGAAACGTCAATATAATTTTTGAAGACCTATCCATAGATACCCCACACGAACGGGTTAGATGAAAAAAAAAATTTGGTTTACAGTTCTATGTATGGAACCCCAAAATTAATAGCTTTTTTCTATTTTTGTGTGAAAATCTTAATGCGGTTCACAGAATACATCTAATTACCAAGTTTCAAAAGTATAGCTTTTATAGTTTCGGAAAAAAGTGGCTGTGACATACGGAAGGACGGACAGACAGACAGACAGACATGACGAATCTATAAGGGTTCCGTTTTTTTGCCATTCGGCTACAGAACCCTAAAAAGAATCACTTAAATCTGAATACACATACTTACATGAAAAAAAAAAGTTTGCCGTCACCGGTCGCCCGGGAGATGAAACATCGATGTATTTTTAAAATTAATATACATATACTAATAATCTATACTAATCGATATATAATATATAAATACTAATAATAAAGCTGAAGAGTTTGTTTGTTTGTTTATTTGCTTGAACGCGCCAATCTCAGGAACTACTGGTCCGATTTGAAAAATTGTTTCAGTGTTAGATAGTCCATTTATCGAGGAAGGCTATATATCATCACGCTACGATTAATAGGAGCGGAGAAGCAATGAACAATGTTGTGAAAACGGGGAAAATGTGACGCAGACGAAGTTGCGCGGGACAGCTAGTCATTAATACAAATCAAATGTACCGATGTGTGTCGTAATAGCTGTACACAGTTGTGAATCATTCGTCAACATGCATTCGTAACAAAACTTAAGCCTTGATCTGCAGAATGCGTGGCAGCTGCAACGGAATTCTGAAGACTGTAGCAGATAGGATCTCTTCTCCGATATGGAGATCCTTTATTAAGACGGTAATTTGTTTTTTTATTTAATTTAATTTTTTATCCAATTTTGATTTTTATCCAATTTTAATTTTAGTTCTGATTTTAATTTTGATTCATTTTGACTTTAATGTAATTTTTTTATTTTAATTGTAATTTATTTTAATTTATGATTTTAATGTTTTCAGACACCAATTTATTGTTCATGAGTAAATTACCTATAACTTATGGCCACCCGGCACTTAAACGACGAAATCTTAAAACGAAGTGCGACCAACGCTGCCAGTTCTGAATTTATTAGTTTGTGGGTAGACGTCAGGGACGGTTCCCAACTATCAGGCCACGTGTTTTAACACATCGAGTACTAGGATACCATAAGTCAACTGGAGTTCGCCGGTATTGGACAGACACAACACCTGGGAGCGAGTCGGAATGGCACGGTGCAACAGATGACCTTGACACAAACTCTGGTCTGGTTGGGTCTAGCTGTTTGATGTTTGATGAATGCTTGTAAAGGCACCCACGATACAGGAGAAATGTTTAGTGTAGGGTATCGTTTTTTTTAAACAAAAACACCCACTAAACATCACTACCATGGCCATAACAAATCCAGAATGCACATGGACGTATGTAAATGGTTCCTTTTTTACCATTTTTTGTCTCTAAAAACTGTAAATTAGGTCGAAATTCTATAATATTATTCGGTATGAGAAAAATACAGGAAGGGCTAGTTTCAAAACACCTGTGTTTACTTCTTTTTAGTATCTCTTAATCATTTCTAGCGCTCTAGTATGAAATGAAAGAGAAGTCGGTACTAGGGCATTCAGGAATGCGCGGTGTGACGTCATACTGTGACGTCGGTAACGTCACTGACTAGCAACACCCCCCCCTATCCTCTTGCAGTGGGGATTGCGGTGCAAACAAGGTCATTTATGTGAAATAATTTGATATTCTTTCAACTACATAGTAGTTTTATCATTAATCATTACAAAACTGATCACAAAGAATGTATTTTTTGCTTAGAACTAAAACAGTGCAGTAATGTTATGTGAAATCTTGACAAGTATGCGACAAGTTGGCGAAACATAAAAGTGATTTAAGGTTCACTATGTGGACACGCGTAAAAATTTTAACTTGTCCATGTGACGAAATAATAAGTACTAATTTTGAGTTTCACCAACTGGACCTCTTGTGTCCAGTTGGTGCCAACTCGAAAATTTTGCAATTTCCAATATTTAGTCGATCGAATATTTGCCTACAACAGTCATATTTTCTTTGTAATTAGATCATGTAGAAAATATTGTGCTGAACCAACCAATCAGACCATGTGTTTGCTTTTATTGACCATACAAACGTGATTGTAACAAAACCATAACATGGGGTGTTTTACACCCCTCTATAATATGTGCAATATGAGAACTCCTGTTGCTTTCTGAGGTGTTGGTTTGGTATACCTCTTACACAACAGTACATTTATACAACTGGGTGTGTGTAGCGGTAAAACATGATGCATTTTCTTAGATTTATAACACATTTCAGACTCTAAAACATACTACAACACAAAACAAATAAAACGTTTTTGTAATACATAGTTCAGCTTTTAAATTTACAATTTACTTGCGTTTTTATACAAGGTGTTGTTTTGCATCCTCGTCAAAATTCAGGAGGTTGTCACACAAGACATAAATAATCAATTAAAATTACGGTACCTAGTTAATTACTAGTAAACGCAGATTTTTTTGGTTGTTTATGTTTGTCAGTATTTCAGAATAACCCCCTTAACGTGGTTTAGGGAATAAGAAATGATCGAATAAACGTTTGAGATTGTTTGTATTTATGGAGGCGCGGTTATAAGGCGAGAATCAGACGGCCCTAGTTTAAAACACGGGTTTTTCACACTTACCGATTTCCGTAAATGAGATTAAAAACAAAAATTACCTACCAATTTTATTATTGATTCGGGACGAGAATCATTAGCATAGTTACCTCCTTAAATTTGACGAGGTTGCAAAACAACACGTTGTATAAGTTCTAGTAAGAACAACAAATCAAAAAAATAATTACTTAGTTTTAACAAGACCAAAGGGAGAACAACGGTGGCCCTGTGGTGGCAGCCCCGACTTACGAGCAGTATGTCGTGGGTTCGAACTCAGGCAGGCGCATTACTTTGTGTAATTTCATCTCCGCTGCCCTCAAAAACGGTGAAGGAAAACATCGTGAAGAAACCGGTATGTCCTAGAACTAAAAAGTCGAAGACATGTAAGATTTACCGACCCGCACTGGGCCCGCGTGGTGAATTACAGCCCACTGCCTCTCGTAGAGAGGAGGACTGTGTCCCAGCAGTGGGAACATTATAGGCTGATGATGATGATGAACAAGACAAACAAAAAACACAACTCTATCTGCAGTAAGCATATGTATACCGGGCATGCCCGCTTTACATATGCTTACTGCTCTATCTTGACATGCATGTCAAGGCAACGTGATCTTAAACATTGAGTACTAGTACAGCAGAAAGCAGCAGGAACAAACTGCTTTATTCAAATAGGGGTGCATTGTACAAACACAAAGACATGGTACAAATACTACATACACATACTACATGATGATTTTTAAAATACATTTCGTTAATTATTATTAATTACATTTAATTATTGTGAATGTGAGGACCATGTAGGTCACATTTTTTTATTTATTTATTTTTCTCCCACCGCTATCTGGCAGTTTGAGTACTTTAAGGTGGTCCCGTTGATCATCCCGCCGCCGTTTTTTCAATAGATGGCGCTGTAGTCTTGCATTTGGGTATTATTTATGATTACGCATAACTAAAATATATTTGATGGACAATATTCTATTTGCGTAAACTAGCCTTTTGTCTTGATTTTTCCACATATACAGCTTACTTGTTAACTCTTCTCAAACGGAGATTTTCGAAATTTCCACCAGCCGTCTCAACTTCATTTCTGTACACACCATGCACACACACACATGCACACGTAAATGGTTAATTTCTGAACCGCTAGATGGCATTGTCATCAAAAACGTTTAATTAGGAAACATGCTGATATCATATTTATCAATATTTTGTGACAAAAATGTTTAAATAAAAACATACAAGAAGGGCCACTGCAACGTTTTTATTTTAGTTACTATTTTTTTTACAATAATTACCATTCTAAAGTACCTACCTAACTTGAAACGGAATGTCTCTCGTTTGATTGACGTTTTCTCTGTTGGGAACAATAAACATTCAATGTGCGAAAATCTTTTGTATTTTCTCTACTCGAATCTACCGAAAGTTAGCAGACATGGTTGTAGGGACTAAACTTCTAGGTACGGTATGTAAACATCACAGGGAGATTATATTTTATACATCAGCTTCTACACATCAACAAGAGAATCTTATGTTCTGGTTCTGGAATCTCAAATTAGTTGTCATAAATGTGTTGTGTAAGTGTACCATTTGATAAAAGCATTGTGTCCGTTTTCAATGCCGCAATGAAGTTCTGTTCAAACAAAATATGAATGTGGTTATGTTTTGTTTTACACTAATTATATAATTAACTATTGTAAGTAATGCTTTTTTAACCGACTTCTAAAAAAGGAGGAGGTTCTCAATTCGGATGTTTGTATTTTTTTTTTTTTTTATGTTTGTTCGCGCATAACTCCGTCGTTTGCCAACCGATTTGAAAAATTCTTTTTTTGTTTGAAAGCGTATACTTTCCAAATGGTCCCATGAAAATTTTATCGAAATCAGATAAGCCGTTTCTGAAAAAATCAACAAAAATTAAATATTTCTAACTTTTAGTTTACTCTGCATTGCGTTTTTTGTTCGCGCATAACTCAGTCATTTACGAACCGATTTGGAAAATTATTGTTTTATTCTAAAGCCTATGCTTTCCATTTGGTCCCATAGTCACCAAATCGGGATCTGATGATGGAATCTTGGCGAAATCGAGGGAACTCTTCAAGTTTTATAGGAAACGTACAGCGATTTTGGTATTTTCTACAACAAGTGAAGCATTTGCGTTCAATAAGAACCATTCTATCATCAGATCTGATGATGAAGCCAAGAGACAGGCACTGGAACTCCATAATAAGACAATGTATCTTAGCTGTGTTTGGACTGGTTGGAATTGTAACGGTATGCACTTTCCACGTGTACCACAGACTAACTTTTTGACTTTCCTTATTCAACATAAGTAACATGTGGGTCCTCTGCTTTGATAGTCTGTTTTCGCGATGATCAGGGTTCTTATTCAAAATGCGTTGATCATTTCTTTCCCTTATTTCTTTTAATCGTTTTCCTTTTTCTCAGTTTCAGTTCGACGCCTTTTCTCAAACGAGAATCATCTTTACTAGGCCTACCCATATTTTATTATTAGATTAAAAACATGTCACTAAAAATTACCAATAAATTGCCAAGCAATATACGATACCTAAATGACTATATACAGACAAAGGCCAGAAAAAAGCAAAACATAAATCTTACAGTTTCTAAATATTAATTCATTCATTAATTCTAATTATATTGCTTGGCACCGACTCCAAAGAATTATTAAATTTTATTATAGGTTAATCGTAGGTTAGGTTAGGTTTATTAATATAGGTAGGTTATAGTATTATTTTTAACTTTTTAGTGCGTTAAGTGTTTTTTGAAGTCGGTTTCTTTTTTTGTAAAAAAATATTTTTATTCAAGTAGTATTAGTATTCATTTACCCAAAGTAAGGAGCCTGTCAGGGTTCGAACATACAACCTACAATTCATAAGTCAAGGCCATTTATCACTGCCCCCCCTTTCAACTACATAACACAATAAATTGTTTATAAAAAACAATCAAAGTCAAATCATATAGGCACTTATAAGGCAAAAAAATACAATTGATATAGACTCAAAGCATTTATTTAAATACCATTTACAGGCAGTTTTGAATTGACAAAGACTCAGTCTCTCTATGGAGAAGAACGTACGGTCAGTGGGTCGTCTTAGGGGTGCAAGAAACTCCATGGACACTCTTTTTAAAAACAAGTTGTTACAAAATCCTGGTTACATTATTCTTTTTGCTTCTACATGAGAGAACAATGTATAACAATTTAATACCTACAAAGATTAACTATGTGACCTAGCAGTTAAGAGATGACCAGTCTCGAATAACGGCGGCCATTCTGCTCAAACATTTGTAAAGAAGCTGTATGATGCAAGTGCAACACACGTGCCAACATCAGCGACCCATACCATGACAAATTCTCAACTGCCATGCTCGTTCATGTCACCTAAGAAATAACTAAAACTATTTGCAAAAAAAAACTGTCTTCAAAAAGCAAAAGAGTGAAAAATAACTTTAGCTTCAGAAGTCGGTGACATGTTTGTTTTCAGTTTTTTTACCACCAACTTCTCTGAAACTAAAGTTACTTTTTCACTTTTTTTTCTATTTTTTTTTTAATCCATATTTAGTTGTAATATCCTAATAAATTATTTGCTATAAATGTAAATACATTGTTAACAATACATAATGATGGTAATATGCTTATCACCATAGATCGGAGTAGGTAGAATGATTTTTGGTACTTGTATTATAAATGCACACAGAAAGAATAACATGGAAAGTAATTCCGGTATTTCCAGACTCAATTAAATATTGTTAATGTTGGTAGTGATATATTAATACTCAATTCAAAATTTAAAGGTAGGTATCAAAACTAAATTAATTTATTATTTATCTGTTGAATAATAAAAACAATCGAATTCCGATCGAAGAATTAATATTGGTAACCATGGATCAGCTGGTTCGTACTAAGATCAGGGGTTATGACCTGGCCAGCTGATAGGTATATGGGTCGGAGGTCATGACCTGGTCAGCTGAAGGGCTCTGTAGATACCTAATATGGATTGCTTATTTTATTAAATAAGTATGTTTAGTTTTCCCCGGGTGGTTATGCAGCGATCGCTCAAGAGAGTCTTCAGACTTCACGCCGCCGTGCCGTCGCATGCTTACTTGAAAATTCATCGCAGTTTATGTCCGATTAATTATATTCCGCAGCAGCGTAATCAGCCTATAATGTTCGCACTGCTAGGACACAGGCCTGTAATCCACCACGCGGGCCCAGTGCGGGTTAGTCTTATGTCCGAGTGGATACCAAATATAAAAATTTTAATTAGTTCTACCAACATATTTATTTCTTCTAAATTACTTACCTACCTGTTTTCTTAAATTTTTGAGGTAATAATGGTACTATCAATACTCAATATCACAAAATGTAATCACTGTTTTTATCAAAACAAGTTTGTTTTCTTATTACCTTACTACGTACGTACCTAACAGTACCTACATTACTGCCGCGGTTTATAATGACTACTTTGCTGGTCGCGCTGATTATGACCGACAGCGCACAGCGACAGCAAGGGCTGCAATGATGGCCAAGCTGAAAGGCCTAGAGCGTAGCTAGGCTAGCTCGAGGCAATCATAGCGTGACCAGCGAAGCAGTCATTGTGGGCCAAGGTTTGTATAGTGCTTTACTCAAAAATGCAAGTACCTAATCCTAATAAAACCAGCAAGTAATTTAAATAAAAAATATATTAATAAACTAGAATTTTAATTAAAATGACAACAGTACAGTTACTAAAATTCAACACCGTCTTTCCGGGTTTGATATCTAAATCAGGCCTCCGTCACTCCATGTACTTGCGCGCTTTATGTGCCTACCGCCCAGCCGAGCGGTCTCGGTCCGCCGGCTTATCAAATTCAGTGCGGTTTTCGCCTCGCAAGCGAAGCGCGCGCACGCCGTTCAATTTTAATAGTGCTGTTCGTTCGTACGCGTATTACGATGCCGTGTGGTGCCTATAATTATGTTTTATCTAGGTTTCTTCCACAGTCAGCACCAATATATAAAACAAAACAAACTTACAAATATAATAAAACAAACTTTAAAAAAGAGTACCGACTTCAAAACACTAAACCGTAAGAAATATTTTTTTCTTTGATGTCGGTGCTTTTTCGATTCGTAATTACCAGCTGTTAGCACTACCATAAAAAAAAAAATTATTTCTTACGGCTTAGTGCTTTATTTGAAGTCGGTTCTCTTTTTTTAAGGCTTTTTTTTTCATTTCTAGTGAACATCTCCGAAGATCATCATCAAACTAAGAAGTATTTATTATACTTATTTTAAAACGTTCTCCTAAATGTAACAAATCCTTTTCTGAAAACCGCATCGATATCGGTTTAGCCAAACGCGAGATTATCGCGCACAAACATACATACCTACAAACCATACAAGTCAAACTTCTCAGTTTGGCCTGTATGTCTGATCACCTCCTTTTTTTTAAGTTGGTTAAATATTTTATAAATGATACATTTTTTAACTGCCACATAAAAGTCAGAACATATTCACAGTTCTCAATAACATAGATAAAAAGTTATGTTAATTTAATTTTATCGAAGAGGCAGCCCTGCGATTACTGTGGAATCGCGCGGTGCGAAGCAATCACTGCTGTACGCTTGAGCATTTAGGCGCATTTTAGCATACAGTGGTTGTTGACGCGAGGGAGTAGGCAATTATCGTAATAGGTATTGGATGTTTTCTACTGAGTGAAGTATCTGTCCTAATCTGTGTCTAAATCTAAACTAATATTATAAAGAGGAAAGATTTGATTGTTTGTTTGTTTGTTTGCATTGAATAGGCTCCGAAAGTACTGAACCGATTTGAAAAATTCTTTCACTGTTGGGAAGCTACACTATCCGCGGGTGACATAGGCTATATTATATTTTCAAAAAAATTAGGGATCCTTACTAAAACTGCAATTATGTAACCCAAGGTGTATAAAAATTACCTAAAATATTCTTTACATCGCGTGCGCTGCGAAAACTATTGATGATAGAATAAAATAATGTATTACGACTTTGCAGAACACATCATTATTTACAAAAAGTGTCGCGACAGCATATGTCTAACTATTATATTTATGCCACAATAAGTGTTCTTTTATTTAAAAAAATATATTTTAATGCCGCCGTTAGAAAAGGCTCTGTATTTGTATCTTGGTATTAATCCTTATCGAAATAAATTACTTCATATTCAAGACTGTTTCAATACCTTTATAGAACTGTTTGAATTATTCAATTCGAACATTCCATTCGAAAGATATCACGAGTTTAAAAATGTAAGTATTAGAAAAAAGTTGCGTGGTCGCCGCTCACCCTGCTCAGCTGGCTAGGCATCACCTAATACGATGTAGGCGTCACTGGAGTACGGGCCGTTCGGGAGGGGAATATTCAAACTTTGTTTATAATTATTATTTTTTAGTTCATCATCATTCATCATTTCAGCCAAAAGACATCCACTGCAGGACATAGACCTCCCCCAAGTGTCGCCATTGACATAAGTAAGGGGGGTTTTGACATAATCGCCACGCTTGGCAGGCGGGTTGGCGATCGCAGAACAGTTGTTACAAAAGCCCACAGAACCCTGCTGCCCATTCTCTGGCAAGTCCCTTAGTCGCCTCTTACGACACCCACGGGAAGATATGGAATGGTGCTATTCTTTACGTCCGACACCATACAGAACCAAAAAAATTATCTGTGGTGTGAAATTCTGTATGGTGTCCATACAGATTTTCACACCACAGAGACTTTTTTTAGTTACCTGACGCAAATAGAAGGGTTTATTTATGTTTGTGTATTGTTAAATACCCGTGCGAAGCCGGGGCGGGGTGCTAGTTACTAATAGTTTGCGATTTAGTTAGTTTGAGTTGACGGCAAGGTCGACTTTGCTCGAACAAGGTTGTCAAAATAATGACCACAATACATGCATTCTTGAGTAATGTTACTTTTTAGTGTCCACGACGCTGCGACGGTTTGTGACATTTTCGTTGTATTGTAGGTACATATGTAATTATAACAGTAGGTACGCACGACCGCTGATCAAGGTATGAAAAAACCAGTTTATGCAAATTTGTCACTGTATAGAATATATAGACAAAGCGAGGCCACGTTATACTGGAAGTGTAAAGCTTGATGTGTCGCCGTGTAAACATACATGATAATTCCACATAAACTTACCTATTTTGTCCGAGTCGTAACATTGCGCGAATTCATACTTTACATAGTACTTTCTAACCCACCATCTTCTCGTCTTTTTTCTTTGATTTTTAATAATAATTGTGTACGCCGCAGCCAACAACACTACCTCGGTGGCTGGATATCGCCTGCCTTGTGAAACGAAACTTCGTGATGTCGCTAGATATGTCAGGCGAAGTTTCGCGAAGTCGCACGATTTCGTCTGACGTCGCTGCGGACATAAGTCGCGCGTTGTCGCCATATTTGTCAGGCGAAATCGGCCGGCTTCGCTTGACATGTCGCCGATACATGTCGTGGCACATTTGTCCCCTAGTGTATCCTTGGCTTTACTTATTTTTATTATCGAACTAGCAGGCCGCCCCGGCTTCGCACAGGTATAACACAACAATTTCAAAATTAAAAATTTAATACCTACATAATCATTTCTTGACATTGATTCCTCTCCCGTACGGCGGTACGGCCCGTGCCCGCCAACATCGCTTTATTTATAACTAGCGACCCGCCCCGGCTTCGCGCGGGTGCAATGCAGATACTAAATATACTACAGAATGTCTGTCGACATCACATTGGAAACCTCTAACATTATCAGTGTTTCTCTACTATATTATGCATATATTATACTTATAAACCTTCCTCTTGAATCACTCTATCTATTAAAAAAAAACCGCATCAAAATCCGTTGCGTAGTTTTATAGATCTAAGCATACATAGGGACAGACAGCGGGAAGCGACTTTGTTTTATACTATGTAGTGATACGTCATTGACTGTAGGTAATGAAACAAACTTTTTGTTTTTAGATCATTTGGAAAGCCTGTTACTCTGAGCAATTTTTAACATAGGAGGTCGACGGCTGCTTATTTTTTTTTTACCTAATATTTTCGTCTGCAATCATAATGTATAATTTTGTATACCTAATCAAATTGACACAGACTGGAAAAAAATCTTTGTTTTATTTATTTAACGCTAATTTTGTCTGCGCTTATATGCAGTTTAATTTAGAAAATCGATTCGTATAGATTTCTCAAACTTGAAGATCTGATTCTAATAATCTACCTATCCGAACCAAACGCTAACGATCTACCACCAACCGAATCGACAATCAAATCCATCACCAAATGAAATCCAAACGTAAACTCGGCAGTTTGCGCTTGGTTGGATTTCGTTAGAAATCCGCTTTCTCTCTTTCTAACTAAGGGTAACATAGCGGAGTAAAAAGGATAGCGCGAATTTTGTGATTTAGATTTCGGTTCTCGGAAATCTAACAGACATTATAATGCGATCAATATAATCTTTACTGTCAAGCATTTAAAGACTACATTTTCGAGATTAAACGTTGATGTATTTTGTTTTATGCTTCAATGTTTCTTGGAAATAGAAAGAATGTAGGTATATACCTAATGTTTGTAAGTTTACGTAGTTTCAACCAAATTAAATACTAATGCATATTTGGAAACTTTTCTGCTAGTCCTAAGCCTAGATTAAAGCATGATGGAAAATCGCACAATAACACGAATAGCTCTAGTTCAGTTACCACTTCGCCTTTTTTACAGTCCGGTCAACCGACTTTGACTTCTATTCCGTAGACATAAGAATGAAATTAAAAGCAAAAACGACAGTTAGGTTTGTGTTTTTCACTGTGATCATTATTATTAGAAACAGTTACGACGCTTAATTTTCTCCCAACATAACCTTGACTGCGTCGGTATGTTTTAGTAGGTAAGCAGGTAGTACTTACCTACATTCATGAATGTAAATAGTGTGATGAATGAATGTAATGTTATATAATGTAAGTACATTATTAGTTTATTAGATAAACCGCGAAAAGTCCACGTACAAAAAGCTGTGGCTTCATAACGAATGTTTGGTATGTCTGAATACCTACTTGTTAATAACTAATAAGTTTTAGCTATCACGCAATAAAATTAGCCAACCATTAACCAACTCCGAATTACACATTTCATCCCTAATAGGTACTTTCAAACATTGGTTTGGGTGAACAACTTGACATAGTTTAAGAATATTTAACTTCATTCTTATGAAATTATAAATCTAATTTACCCAAATTAGATTTATCTACCTACCTACCTACTTGTTTGAAGAATGAAATCAAAAGTCACGCACACACTAAGACTTACTGTCACCACCTTACAATGACAACGTCACGCCATCTAGTCCTAGCAGATAATTATTTCGAGGTTTTTTATGCAAGAGGCTTGATTGTTCTTTAGATATCCGGTAGATGGTGTGACTCCAAGCACGCACACATGCAAAGATTTTTCGTTTTTTTTCGGCCCTGGAAATCCTACAAACCTTGTTATTTCTTTATGTTTGAAGGGATTTGCGACAACACTAATTCGTAATAACATCATGTTGTTTCATTACTTCTACAAAAAGCATATAAGTATCGAGAATTTGGAAAAAAAACAATGTATGGGAAAGCGCGATTAAACTTCCACCTTAAGCGACCTACCCAAATGTCCTTTCTTTGGTATTGTTCGTCGTTTCGTTGAGCTCCTTGAGTTATAAGTCGAGCTACACGATAACTGACAAATGCTTGCACTGACTGGACAGGTCCACTCAAATCTGTGTGGTTCTTTCTTCAAAACACCATTTCAGACACGTATCTGCATAGTCCTCATGTGAGTTGGCCAAGATTATGTCTGGACCTTAAAAGAGACTGTGACCTCTGAGTTTGTTTCGGTTGTTTCTTCTCAGAGTAGTCAGGTACGAAACACCAGACCCATCTAGTTTAAAAAAAATTGACGTGAGTGTTTGTAAAAACCTACTTGCAAAATAAACATTATTTATCATTTACATAAAGTTACAAACTTCGATGTAATGAAGCGCCCTCTTGCATATGAAGTAAGCACTGATCTGGGACCACGTGTTTCATAACATTGGATACCAGGAAACCAGGAATATACCGGAGCTTTTTTGTAATACATGTACCAATATACAGCAGCGCCTCTATACTAACAGTGGGTAAGTAGTATATACAGCACTGTATTACAGAACGTCACTCAAGACTCAAGCATTACTTTTAAAAAGTTTCAAACCCTTTGGCTACTTGAATCTGATTTTAAGTGACGTGGCTTGACTAACAATTTTGTAATACGGATCTTAGTACAGATTTTAGGTACGGTTCTGCTATAGCTAGCCGTTTCTGCCCAAACTGAAGATGACAGAAAATGTTGCCAGAAAACACCGAAAGGTTTACAAACTTTTAATATAAGAAAGTTTTTTAAAACTCATCGTCAAAATGTCGCCCCCCCTGACTTAAAATAAAATATTCTTGTATACCTGTAATCCATTTTGGTTTCAGTAGTTTTACCTTTCATTACATTTTGGAAGTTTAATACTCACAACGTAGTCCGTTATAGATAGGGATGACTCACATTCTTATTAAACCTCCGTCTCGGCGGCAGCGTCGGGCGTTAGTCACGTTTTGAGGGCTATTGAATACTAGGACATCAAACAGCACTAGGAGTACTCGTTCTACAACACATCACCATAATTATTATTGTAGATAAGCATGTAGGGTTGACTTTGTTTAGTATGTTAACTTTGGAGGCTCTTAAACCCAAAACATGGTCCGCGCTATGTTTTTATATGGCTGGGAATGAAGACGTATAATAAGTTTTCCTGTATCTTATTATATATAAGATTCATAAGATACTTATATAGTGGCGCCCAGCAATGCCCCGCATTGAATAATTTCTTCGATGGACTATGTGTATATGGAGTTCTATAAGTCGGCATTCGGTGTTCAATTCGAGTTGAACATCGGATTTACCTTCTCTTCTTGGGGTTTTACTACCACATTAATGCCAAATGAACAAAAAAAATTTATTTTATTTATTTATTCATAACCAACTTACACTAACAGTTACACCACACGTACAAGTTATTGGTTAAACATTAGAAACTATAAAAAACTACACGAAATTGGCCAGAATTAGAATAGATTAAAAATAAGAATATTATAAAGTAAACAATATGGTAGACATTAGAATAAAAAACAAAACATTTTTCCCAGTATTAAAATGAAAATACATGAAAATACAAATTACAATAAATAATAACAAGACTCTTATTCACATAAAATTCCTACTTCATGGAGATAGTACTGGGAGTGTCAATGGACTCCAGGTATCGAGAAGCAGTGTTGAGGAGTCTCAGTTCAGTATCGGCAAAGATATCCATGGATTCATCATATAATATGATGTTATTCATATGGTTAAGGGCTAGAAATAGTGGGCTGGTCTTCAGGGCTACGGTGCTGGTATGAGGAATCGAAAACAGAGGCCGTCGGCGTGGGCGAAGAGCGTGTCTGATGGGTAGTGGGACGCTAAAGGAGACGAATTGCAATAACCAAGAATTGAAAAGAGAACCACGAATTAGGCGAATAAAGTATCTAATGAGAGCAAGATTTCTCCTGACTTCTAGGCTTTGGTAGGTCACCATACCCAGTACGAATGGCGTTGGGTACATATATGGGTAAAACCCATACAAAATACATGAACACTCTTTTGCTCACCTCAAATCTTTAGTTACCTGCCTATCAAAACCCCGAAGTACAGCGAGTTCATGATTTTTTTAAACTGTTGAGACTTTGGAACAAATTCAAGCAAGTCGCGCCAGAAGTATAAATTATAATTGTAAAGCCCCACCATGAGCGCCATTAAAATATTGAACTTACAACGGCCCACAACGCTACACAATTAGCTGCACAACGTTGGGTGCACCATATCTCTATCCTTCTTTATTATTGATAGTTAAAATTAAAAGTAACAGCAATATTTCTTTTTCAGTTCACACGTTGCATTTAAAAGCTACCTTTTTGCATGACACTCATGGCACTATCTCACTGTCCATGTTATCATTGGTATTCGTTGGACAGTTTACGCTTTTAAATTACTCTATTTCGCCACGTGTTCATTGCCGTTGCTATGGATACACGAAGAGTGTAGAAGCAATGGCACCAGGCCATCAGGATTACAAGAAGTTTTTCACCACTGTTGATTCTTCTTTATGTTGTCTTATTGATAAACACAATGTGCAAATAAATTATCATAACACACGCAAACTTTAACAGTTCCTTAACTCATACGGTTAATATGCGGATCGCGAACTCGCGAGATCGCGGCCCTTTGCCAGTGACGTCACATTATGACGACCTTTCGTGAGTCACTGTCATGTCGTCACTCGATCCATTCGTTCGTTTAGTACTAGGGCGGTAGGATTCACGTAGAGCTTTCCAGCCGTTTTTATTTTATTTTTTCAGTGGTAGTTTTGTTCAGTCTTGCATGGAGGCACTGTCATAGGTATCGAGCCAGGTCTAGAGGAAGAAATAATTATGCCAGAAGGACGAGAGATTTTTGCCCAGCAGACTCGCAGAGATATACTTATGTATATCTTTGTTAATCACTACATGATTAACCTAAAAAAATAAATGACTTTAGCGAATCTTCAATCCTCAAACAACCTATAGCAATCTAAATTGTGTCGGCTCAGAACTCAACACTAAGTAAGTAATTATTTAATTTGATTTGATTAAATAGAATTAAAAAATTCTGCTCTGTATGGTGTCGGACGTAAAGAATAGCACCATCCCGTATCTTCCCGTGTGGGTGTCGTAAGAGGCGACTAAGGGACTTAGCAGAGAATGGGCAGCAGCGTTCTCTCTGCTTTCGTAACAACCAGTCTGCGATCGCCAACCCGCCTGCTAAGCGGCGATTATGGCAAAACCCCCTCATGTCAATTTGGCGACACTTGGGGGAGGCCTATGTCCAGCAGTGGATGTCTTTCAGCTGAAATGATGAAAGAATTCGCCTTTTCCGGTTGATTGCACCACCAGATCATCCCTGGTTAATTTATTTATTGTCATCGGAATGGAAAGAGATAACAAAGTATCCACTGTTGAATAAAAAGGATCTTAGATAAAAATCGAACAAAAAACCTTCAAAAAAATCTCAAACATTTTGGGATCGAGACCGTGGGAACTGGGTGGGCACGTCACGTATCAGGAACCGATAGTTACTAGGACATCAAAGGCCACCAAGAGTTGTATTGTATAACGGGTCGGTAGATAGGAATGGGTAAATCCTCGAGGTGGTAGGAGGACGAAAACACTTGGCTTTAAATAGTGGACTGTACATATATTATAGGTTTAACAAAGGATGACTAAACAACGGTTAATTTAAATCGGCGTGAATGAATATGGTAAGCGCTCAGTTATGTGGACGATGACGCAGTGCCGAGCCGGCCGGTGCGCCCTCGCAGCTCGAGTCCCCCCGCCGCGCCTCAGCTCCCCGCCTGTGGTCGCCCGGCGCGGGCTGATATTCTCGACATGCTCTCGGCGTGGCGTGATATTCTCAACATGCTCCCGGCTTTGAAGACTGGTCTTCAATGATTATACTGGAAGAGGACAGATGGTATTGTAAGCGCGTCGGACAATACTCTTTTTCGTCCTTACGTCTGCGACTCTGCTTATTCCGTCCCTCCCAGGTATGAGACGTACGATGCGACCCAGTGGCCACATCAGTGGTGGCGATTGTTGCTCCTTGAGCACCACCAAGGCTCCTTCTTCAAGCACCCCATCGGAGGCCGTCCACTTGGTTCTCTGTTGGAGGTAAAAGATGTACTCGTTAGAGAATCTATTCCAGAACTGTTGCTTCAGGTGCTCAATACGCTGGAAACGTTTCAGGCTTGAGATGTTCTGGTTGATGACTTGCGGATGCGGCAGGGATGTGAGAGATCTCCCAATAAGGAAATGGGCTGGAGTTAACGGGTATAGATCTGATGGATCAGTGGAAAGAGGAGTGAGAGGACGAGAGTTTAGAATTGCCTCAACCTGAATCAAACACGTAGACATCTCTTCGTAAGTGAGATGAGCGAGGCCTAATATGCGCCTCAGGTGATGTTTAATGGATTTTACGGCCGATTCCCATAAGCCACCAAACTGCGGGCTGTAGGCCGGAATAAAGTTAAAATTGATACCTGTATCTGCCATTTCTGAAGAAAAGTCCTGTTTTAATATGCCAGCTATTTCGTTACAGGTGCCAATAAAGGTTGTACCATTGTCGGAGTAAATTGTGTTTGGTTTACCACGACGAGCAATGAACCTATTCAGTGCTGCAATAAAGGCATGTTTAGTTAGGTCGGAGACAAGCTCCAAATGAACCGCCTTTGTGGCTAGACAAACAAAAACACATATGTATGATTTTACTAATCTACATCCTCTACCTTTGCGGTCAGCTAGAAGGATGGGTCCGGCATAGTCTGTGCCAGTCTCTAAGAAAGGAAACTCCAACTGAACCCGTTCCTTAGGCAAGTTACCCATGATGGGTTGAACGGTTCTACCGTTGAATCGCTGACACTTTACACACTTATGAACGGTTGATTTGGCAAGGTTTCTACCACCCAAAGGCCAATACTCATGTCTAATTGTGGCTAAGAGTAGCTGTGGACCAGCATGAAATAGGCGTAAGTGATATGTATTAAAAATAAGTTTAGCAAAATTATGTTTGCTGCAGATAATGATAGGGTGCCTGACATTATAATCGTAGCAAGAATTATCTAATCTGCCTCCAACTCGTATAATACCAGACTCGATAAAAGGTGATAATTTCTTAAGGCGATTTTTATTCGGTAATGGTTTACCTGATGAAAGTAGCTCGTACTCTTCAGGAAACATTTCCCTCTGAACTGTTTTTATTATGAAATCAGCGCTGTAGGACAACTCTGAATAAGTAAGAGTAAGACTATGGCATTGTACTCCTTTTGAACGATTAATGAATCTAAATACGTATGCTAATAGGCGTTGTAAATGTGAATAGTTAGATGAATTATTAATTATGGTTTGAAATAAATTATTGTGCATAATATTAGGATTAGTGATAGGTAATGATTGGTTATTAATATTAATGGAATGTGATTTTAAAAGTTCAGGTAGTATGGTGTTCACATCTGTGTTAGGCATTGAAGGCCAAAGAGATGGGTCTGTAAGTAAGAATGAAGGCCCTGACCACCACATGGAAGATTGACCTATGAGGTCAGCGCTCAGACCACGAGAGACAAGATCTGCGGGATTGTCCTTGGACGGCACATAGCGCCAGGTGTAAGCACCAAAGCCTTCCCGTATCTCCGAAACTCGATTCCTAACAAACGGCTTAAGCGTGCCAGGTGAAGCAGACAGCCAACCTAAGACAATCATTGAATCACACCAAAATATGCATTTGTCAGGTTTAAGTGTTAATGATTCAAGCACCTTCGCACACAACCTGGTCCCTAATAAGGCGCCGCAAAGCTCTAGTCTTGGGATTGTAGTCGACTTTAACGGAGCAACCTTACTTTTGGACGTGAGTAGATGTGTATGGACTGTGCCGCTACTAGCTACAGAACGAATGTATAGGCAGGCTCCGTATGCCTTTTCTGACGCATCTGTAAAAATGTGTAGTTCCACGGATAAAGGGCTATCACATACCACCCAGCGTGGTATGCTGAGAAGGTTAAGCTGTGGTAAAGTCTGTGTGAACTTCAGCCATAACCTTTTAATGTCCACATTAACTTCATCGTCCCATGCACACTTGTCTATCCATAATCTCTGCAAAATTATCTTGACCTCGATAATACACGGACCGACAAGACCCAGAGGATCGAATACTTGCGCTATTGTGGAAAGTATGTGTCGTTTTGTGATTGTAACATCTGTTTGTTTAGGTAAATTAATAGAGAATGTAAGACAGTCAGTATGACAACGCCAATTAAGACCGAGGGTTTTGCTTGGCTCATCTATACTCAAGCTGACTGTGTTGGGTGTGTCTGTATGTGTTGTTGTAGATGTGGTATGAGAAGATGAATCTAGAGTGTTTGTAGCGACTGCTTGAAGTATTTGTGTATTGTTAGACTGCCACTTGCGAAGATTGAGCTGCGCAGTCTTAAGTATGCTGATGACATCTCTACAAAGCGCTATAGTGCTCTCTATAGAGTCACTTCCAGACAGAAAATCATCGACGTAAAAATCGTGCTGTATAGACTGCTGTGTACGTGTGTGCGTTGCCTCCTTTGCCAGCTGAGACAAACATCGTGTAGTAATGAACGGTGCTGAAGCTGTTCCGTAAGTAACGGTATTTAATGTGTATGTTTTAAGAGGTAATGAAGGATCAGAGCGCCACAGTATCTGCTGTAGCGGTCGCTGCGATTCTTCAACTATGATTTGTCGAAAGAATTTCTCGATGTCTGACGATATGACGTATTTATGCTGCCGAAACCTCAACAATATGGATATTAAGTCATCCTGAACTACGGGTCCTATGCCTTGAATGTCGTTGAACGACTTACCAGAAGTTGTGACGGCTGATGCGTCGAAGACAACTCGAAGTTTGGTCGTCGTACTGGACTCTCTGAAAACACCATGATGTGGAAGGAAATATGCATGAGATGAACAAGGCTGAGATACTTCGCTCATATGACCTAATGCTTCATACTCCTGCAAGAATTCTACGTAGCGATGCTTAAGTACTGGGTCTCTCTCAAGTCTACGCTCTAATGACAGAAAGCGACTCTTAGCCATCTCAAAGGAGTTACCCAATGCTTCAGGGGGTTCCTTTAAGGGAATGGTGACTATGAAACGACCATCCGCATTACGCCTAGTAGTGTTAACGTAGTTCTGTTCACATGCTCGCTCCTCAGATGTGAAATTGAACTTAGGTGGGATTGAGTCAAGTTCCCAGAATCTTGAGAGATCTATGGGTGATTGTACGCGCGTGGTGTGTCTGTCATGCGCGAACATACACACTGATGCATTAGTAATGTTAGGTTGAGGCATAGAACCTGATATGAGCCATCCGAGCTTAGTCTCGAAAAGCGTCGGCATATGCCTACCTAACTGTATACGGTTGCGACCAATCACACTCCAAAAGATGTCGGCTCCAACAAGTATGTCGATGGAAGAAGGGACATTGAAATCAGGATCAGCCAGACTTATACCAGCTGGTAGCTGTAAGTCAGTTAAGTCTATGTATGTATGAGGTATATGAGTGGTTATGTTGGGCAAGACAAAACAATCAATGTCAATGTGATAAGAACCATCGCACGATTGTAAATGTACCGCACAAGATTGCGTAATGGTAGACACTTGACTGTTTATGCCTGCAACGTGTGAGCTTACATTACGAATAGGTAAATGTAGCTTACCACAAAGGTCCTTGGTAACAAAACTTGCCGTGCTTCCATTGTCAAGTAAGACTCTGGCGCTATGCGGCATCCCGGAATGGTCCGTGACTCTTACCAAAGCTGTGGAAAGCAATACATGACGTGATGAAAATTCATGATTAGTGCCTGCTAAAGTTATGTGCTCCTTACTAGAGCTATGATCATCATCGTGAGAATGCAACATTGTATTATGCCTTTTTGTGCAATACTTGCAGTGACCAAGTGGGCAAGTAGCCTCCAAATGACCTGGGCGTAAACAATTCAGACAAAGTTTGAAGTCTTTCACCTTAGATATGCGTGCAGCGACTGTAAGCGCCTTAAATTGATCACAACTAAATATGTGGTGACTTTGTTTACACAGGGGACATGAAATATTAAATTTACCCTTACTTGTAGAAATTGAGAAACTTTTTGGCTTAATGTTCGATGACTCTGGTTTAGACTTACCACTGTTAGTCTCCTCAAGCGTTTCTAAAAGATTGCAGCGGTTAGAAATAAATTTGGTAAACATGTCTAAGGATGGATACTCAGTCAGAGTGTTCCTATGTTCTTCCCAATGTCTGCTAGTAACCGGGTCCAACTTTGATGCCATTAAATGTATGACCATTTCACCCCAATGCTGTACGAATAACCCTAGCGTAGAGAGTGAACGCAGGTTTTTGCTGGTTACATCAACAATCTGACGTAAACCCTGACTAGTCTCCTTTTGAAGTGGTTCCACACTAAATAATGCTTGAATATGATTGTTTATCAATAACTGCTTGTTGTCGTACCTTTCACACAACAATTGCCATGCATTGTCGTAGTTGTCCCCTCTGAAGTCCAAACTTTTAATTACAAGTGCTGCGCTGCCATTAAGTGACGAACGTAGGTAGTGAAATTTGTTGATGTTATCTATACTTTTCTCCTCATGAATCAACGAAATATAAATATCCTTGAACTCTAACCAATCCTTATAGCCGCCGCTAAAGTGAGGTAAATTTATTTTAGGAAGTCTTACATTATTATGTCTAGTTACCACTGAAAGTTGCTCATTGGAGCTTACCTTAGACGCTAGTTGAGCGCGATGCTGTGACAGAAGCGCGCGAGCAGAGGCTAGTTGCCTGTAGTAGTTGCACTCGAATTGCTCACGTTCGGAAAATTGCTCGTCGGGCTTGGCAGACAGGTACTCCAATTGACTCTGAAACTGATCATAAGTGGCATATAAGGTAACGATCTTCTCAATTCTTATCTCTAACTCAACAAGTTGCTCCTCACTAAGCTGTTCGCATGACTTAGTGGTAGTTATAAAAGTTGTGAATTGAGTAAGCTGCGATTTTACTGAGGCACGCTTTTTTGTAAGCTCTTTAATCTTGAGTTCTTCAGCCATGGCTAAATAGGCAGGTAGTTGTAAGCGCTAAAGGAAATGCAAGTAGGCAAGAAAAAGAACTATTGAAAAATAAATGCTTAAAGCACTGAAATATGCGCCTGTGTAATAGAAAAGAGCAAACAGCTGATTGATGAAAGCGTTGCTATTCAAAAGTAATAGGCGGTTAGGAAAAAAAATATTTGAATTAAACTGTCAAACTGTGAAGGAACAACAAAAAAAAAAAAAAATAACCAAAAATGTGTTTCTACCGAAGGCACTATATTACAAATGTTAAAACTAGATTAATAAGCACTTATTACTAGTTATTAATGGGCTTTTATTCTATTATAATGGACAGAATCTACTTGAATAAGTTCAAATATGACACCAAACAGCAATGAAAAGACAATACGGACTGAAGATGTGTGTGATTCTACTGATTCAACAAGCTAATAACCAATGGTAGTAATCACTTACGAATGGGTACTACTAATGTATGATTCACTGGTCTAATGCACTATCTAACACTCTAGTGGAATGAAAGTTAGTATTATGAATATGAAATGTTAGTAAGATAATGGAAAGATCTCACGAAATCCGTTGACTGCGAGTCCAAACTGAATGTTTCCTTGCTTCAAATGGATTGCGATGTTCTTGGGCACTGCTTGGGCTGCTACGCTGCGATGACCCAGCTACGATGACCACTGAAGAACTGCTTTCTCCAACAAATACGTTTCTTGGCAAGGGCGCCGAAGATGATGATGAAAGACTGGAACCAGATTCGCACGAAGGGCGAAAAATCGTCTTGATCTTGAAGTCCAGTTTTCTAACGGCCTTTTTTAAATTTTGAAAAACCGCTTGTCACTCCCCGTTGCTGCTCAATTTCTTCTCGAAGGACCATAGATAGGAATGGGTAAATCCTCGAGGTGGTAGGAGGACGAAAACACTTGGCTTTAAATAGTGGACTGTACATATATTATAGGTTTAACAAAGGATGACTAAACAACGGTTAATTTAAATCGGCGTGAATGAATATGGTAAGCGCTCAGTTATGTGGACGATGACGCAGTGCCGAGCCGGCCGGTGCGCCCTCGCAGCTCGAGACCCCCCGCCGCGCCTCAGCTCCCCGCCTGTGGTCGCCCGGCGCGGGCTGATATTCTCGACATGCTCTCGGCGTGGCGTGATATTCTCAACAGTCGGTGTCCGCAGCTCCATGTCCAAAGCGCGTATTTTGTGTTAAACTTGCATATTAGTCCGTGATCATGGTTTTTTCTTTCAGAATGGGATATTGTTGAAAGAAGTTGAAGTTAAAAAACAATGCGTCTATTAGTAGCGATATCCAATAATTTTCAATGCAATCCCGAAATAAAATAGCTAATGGAAGGAGTACTTTGACGCCTAAATGTCCAATGTCTAAATGTTTTTGTACATATAGGCTGTAAATAAACCCTTAACGAAGCCGTAGGGCACTTGTTTTAGTTCTGGACCATAACTGGGAACCTTGTAATTATGGAGATATTGGATTGTTATTTGTAGAAAATCAGCACCACCTCTGATCTCACATAGGCTTGGATCACTTCATCAAACGTGTAGGGTTGTTGAGGGGTAGAAAAGAGATAGTGGTGCGACACATCACGTTTCGAAGAGGGGCGAATTACCAGGGGATCACGAATCACGAAGAGCTAAACTAGTACATCCACAACGTCTAGACTTCATGAGGTCTACGTTAACCCCGTTGCAACCCAGTTCGGGGAGAACTGATAACTGAGTTCTGAACTAAATGCGGTCATGTTATGTATTTTTCATGTTATATTATGTACAATAACGTACGCTTTTGCAATTATTTTAACGTGCTATATAAAATTTTGATCATCATCTGCTTTTTCTCCACTATGTTGGTGTCAGCTTCCAGTTTGACCGGTTGCAGCTGAATACCAGTATTTTACATAGAGAGACTACCATCAGAGCTCCACTATCCGGTTAGTACTGGGTAATATGAGACCCCTCGGTAAGACTAGTAGTCCCGAGGCTACACGTTCCGACTGTCAAAGATCTGCAAATGACAGCCGAATCAACGCCATTATAGCCTGCGCAGACGACGGATTTTTGTCCGCGGTTTTTTTTTAACTTCTTCATATGATACTTCAAAAAAAGAGTATTACGACCGAAAGTTAAAGAAAAAGTTGTGGTGATGATCGCACACCGTGTGCGTTGAGTTTGTGGTAAATCCGCGGCAGAATTTTTATTCGCGGAGCGTAATTTTTTTCTCCGCCACGGAGACAAGTCCGTCGTCTGCGGAAGCCCTTAACGTGATTTTCGAGGCGCGGAAGATACTCGGTATTATGTATAATGGATGGGTCACTCATCCAGAGACCAACCTTGGCCAGCGCTGCAAAGATTGACCCGTACGGCTGTTATTATCTAGCTACGAACAAAAAAAACAGTTTTTGGTCGATAATCTTAGGTAAACAAAAAACTCGCACTTTTTTCGCAAGAGGGTGGGTAGTTTACGCAGAAACTACAGAACACCACCTGCTGCAATCCTTATATACTACGTAACTTACCTTACATTTCGCCTCGTGCCTATAATCATGTGGCTGAGAAGCAAACTCTTATAAAAAAAAGTAAGCAAATAAGGCAGGCGTACGGCAAACGTTGTCAGCCCCTGTTCCATACAGATTATCGGCTTTTTGAGTTACGTCAGTTATTTATGTTATACCAAATATGTTATGGGTTTAGAAGTTTATGTTTTGAAAATGAGACCAAACTGGAATTATCAAAAATGAAAATCAATGCAGCGCGGATGCACTGAGTGTTGCTGTATGATTTAAAAATATTTTGACTAAGCTTTTATTCCTGTAATTTTTCTGTTCTCTGTGAATACAAAGATGTTGAATCACAAGCAAAAAGTAGCAAAACATAAAACAGAAACCTAAAAAATACCGTATATATACGAAAAACCTGGCACTTGTACATGCAGTGGGCACAGCAGGATGGATACTACCCTTAATTCAAATACTTCTATTGATCTTTGGTCGCCTAGTATTCTGTGTTGTGAAACACGTGGCCTCACAATATTGCAAACACGAGTATTAAGTAGAAATATTAGACCGTGCGTCGCCCCTTTTGTTTGCCCTATTTATTCATAGATTGTGCATACTTTAGAGAATTGGAAATATTATACCAATTAGTACAGAACAGCTCATAAGACTTTGAAAGATGTATTTTTCATTTCACCAAAATATTGTATAATTTCATAAATAAATATTAATAACACAATTGGAATGAGTAATAATATCTATCCTATTTTAACTGATTTACACACAATACAGGCCAGCCAGGCTCCGGAGGCTCGGAGGATCTTGCATAAATCCGGCCCTTTGATAATAATAAATCTGACGCGCCCGACTTTTTTTTTTCATTTTCATTTTCATTCCTTACGTACAGTCACCCGCATCATGCAAACGATCAGATTAACATACGTACATTATTAAAAATACATAGGATATTATGCTATCAATATCTGACGCACTCGAGTATGTCCATGCAACAGATTTTTTTTACATATTTAAAAATCTATAGCTGCTTCCCCCACCGATGAAAAGATATAATTACATAACACTTTTTTCTTCTTATCATCTAAGCTTTGCAACCCAATAGGTCTCTATGACGCTCGAGTAAATCCCCATTTAGCATCATGGGCTCCCCTACTATGAGGCCGGCCGAACTGAAACCACGTGTTTTTAAACATTGACCACTTGGAAGTTAGGATACTACTGGAGTCAAGTTAAAGATTTTACCTGATGACATGATATATTATTTTGAGTCGTGGCCAAAATCCGAACTAGCATCACAACTTCTTTTTCCTATTTGCATTACCAAGTGAGATTAAGCTACTTATTTAAACAACAGTTAAGTTATAACAGTACTGTTTGTACATCGCGATAACGTTAATAATATAATACTAACATTAAGCTACGTCGTAGCAGCGTAGCATGTCGTAGCGCCTTAGTGTAACTAGTGCCAACTTCGTTCGCATGGTGGTCTTGATATTATTCGACGGGAACACACCCCCGGGATTAAAAAGATATCTACGTTTATAACCGACACCGAGATCATGGTCTTCCTGTGTGCTTCATCAATATCAGTACAACCCGTAAGACGGAAAAGATAATAAACAAAGTGAGGTACTTTCGAATTTCAGTTCTGTTATTTGTCTAAACTAATATTATAAAGAGGAAGATTTGATTGTTTGTTTGTTTGCATTAAATAGGCTCTGAAACTACGGGTCCGATTTGAAAAAATCCTTTCAGTGGTATATAGCGCATTTATCGAGGAAGGCTATGGGCTATATTTCATCACGCTACGACCAATAGGAGTGGAGCAGCAATGAAAAATGTTGCGAAAACGGGGAAAATGTGACGCAAACGAAGTTGCGCCGGACAGCTAGTAATTTATAGCCTATGTCTTTCCCCAGGTTGAAATCTATCTTTTTGCCAAATTTCATTAAGATCCGATCAGCCGCTTAGTCATGAAAAGGTAACAAACAAACAAACAGAGTGACTGCACTTCTAATATTAGTATGGAAGTATGGAAACACAAATTTTTTGTAACTTTGATAGGACATGACACTGTGCACAATCTTCATCCTGCAACAACTTTTCCGGTTTATTTTTTAATTTATTTTCATAACAAATTCCATAAAAGAAGACGTAAAAAGTTGTGTTTAAGAGACTTAACTTATAAACCAGGTTGAATGACCTCATCTTCCATACTTTTCACGTTGTACTGTAAATATTCAAATTGGATTTAAAGCATCTGGTAACCTCTGATGTCCCAGTATTCAATGCCTTGAACCACGTGGCGAGTCAGGTGTGCAGGCAGAGTTAAAACGAGAGGTGAATCTGGATAGTTTTTGGGTCAAGGTCGTCTTTTGCACCTGGCAATTTAGACTCGCCCAGTTTTTGAATTGTTTGGATATTCGAATATTCCAATTGACTCTTGTCATCCTAGTACTCAGATTGGAAAAACACGTGGTCTCAGAGAATTATAGGTTAATCGTAGGTTAGGTTAGGTAAGGTTTATTAATATAGGTAGGTTATAGTATTATTTTTAACTTTATTGTGCTTTTAGGGTTTTTTGAAGTCGGTTTTTTTTTTAGTTTTTACAATCCTACATTTTTTTCGGAATTTTCCTCCTCTTACTTTAGAAATTAGAAGGGACACGCACATTGTACCACTATGGATGTGTCTCATCTTTCATAAGGTTGACTGAGAAAAGATTATTTTAGAAACCTCAATGACATATTCAAAGACCTCTGTATAGACACACGGGTAGGTTTGATGATTTTTTTAGTTTCTTTTCTAGGTATGGGGAGCCCCGCCCCCCCGTTACTGTTTTTATTTTGTATAAAAATCGTAAAGGGGTTCACAGAATACATCTACTTAGCAAGTTTAAAATTTGTAGTCCTTAAACTTTCGGAACAAAGTGCCTGTGACATACGGACGGACATACAGACATGACGAATCTATGAGGGTTCCGTTTTTTGCCATTCGGCTACGGAACCCTAAAAACGTGTATCTTCAAAACTAAGGCCTACCTACACAAACTTTTCGTACTTGTTAGGTTTAACATTAAGTCTGTGACGTATGTCACACTGCTTTTAGTTTAGAGTAATTATAGGGTTCTATTGGAGGTCAAATGACGTTACCAGGAGGTGAATTTAGCCATAAACATGACGGTGACTTTAGCCACAAGATCTTTGTACAGTTTTATTATTCCACACTGGCACACAGATCCTACACAGCACCCTCATGTGTATGTCGTGTTCCACACGATAGCTCTTACTGGCCTGATATCCTAGTATCTTGTTACTATAAACACGTGGCTTCAGTGCGCCCGCTTTTGGTGGACGTGGACACTGTGCTAGCGCTTTAGTGTGTTATCCGTAGCACACCAATCGATCGATAGTTTTACCTCGTAGAAACTATCGATCGACGTAGACTAATCCATTCTACCATCGATCGATTGGTGTGGTAACACCCTTATAAACATTTTAATTAGATCGTTCTTTAATTATCGTTTATTTTTGGCATGGTTTTATCAAATTAGTATAATAAAGACAAAAATAATTATTGATTTTTGAACTTATCCAAACTGAAAGGATAGACAGATAGATAGATAAATTCATTTATTTGCGTGCATGAAACAAAAGAATAGCGGATTTTTATTAATAGTTTTTACACCTGTGAATGACGAGAGCCACCTTGTGTTATAAAGTCATAACGTTGCCTGCACTTATAGGGACGCTCTAGACGACTCCTGATGTCCTAGTACCGAGTGTCCCGAAACACGTGACGGCAATGGAGCAGTCCATCCGGCCCGCACAAACTGAATAAGGCGAAAAACACACTGCCCCACGCTACGCTGCGGGTGCGTGGCGACGGGGCCACGCGTGCGAGTGCGGGAGTGCAGATCTGCATATCAATCATCCATCATGCAAATTTGTCCGCACAAACGCGCGGAGCTGTAGTATAGTCAGAAGCTAAAAGTCTGACCTCCAGTCTTACCAAGGGGTATCGTATTAACCAGTTACTGGGTTGTGGAGGTCAGATAGGCAGTCGCTTCATGTAAAATACTGGTACTCAGCTGCATCCGGTTAGACTGGAAGCCAACCCCAAGATAGTTTGAGAAAAGGCTAGGCAGATGATGATTCCAATTACTACACGACTTTCGATTTCGTTTATAAATCGCTCGATATTAATACCTTGCGTCTTGCCCCGCACCCGCACTCGGGGGTGCGTGTTTCTCTGCATGTAAGTGCGTGATCTGCAACACTGTCCGTGAAAGCGTTTTCTGTGTGTTTCACTATGCATGTTTTCTATACAAACACAGATACTTACAAACAACTTAAAAACACGCACTCCCACACTACGCTGCGTGATGCGGTGCAGTGTGCGAATCGCCTAACAAGAATTTACCGCTCGCTGCTTTGAGTGAAAACGGCACAAAAAACTTTTTCCCCGTGGCTATGGTAAATCAGAACCAACGGATTCAATCAAAGATCGTCGGGCAGCATAGTCGGTAATGTCGGTACATAACAATAAAACGTTAAAAATCACATTTTGTTTTATTTTACAGATATGTTAAACTCGGTCCATACCAATATTTAAAAATGTATTAATTAGCCAATCCTTTCTTAAAAAGGATTGGCTAATTATTAATATTTTTAAGAAAGGACCTAAAGAGAACATAAGCAACTATCGTCCTATAAGCCTGATGTCAAATATTTACAAGGTTTTCTCCAAAGTGATCTTGGAAAGAATAACCAAAAAGCTCGATGAAAACCAACCACGAGAGCAAGCTGTCTTCAGACGAAACTATTCAACTCTAGACCACATACATACAGTGAAACAAATAATAGAAAAATATAAGGAATACAATAAGAACCTGTACATGGCATTCATTGACTACGCTAAAGCCTTCGACAGTATTAGTCACAAAGCAATATGGGAGAGCCTAGAACAACAAGGAGTACAGTCAATTTACATAGAAATTTTAAAAAACATCTATGCAAACACCGAAGCAAGGATACAACTAGAAACGTTGGGAGAAAGGTTTCAGATCGGAAGGGGAGTAAGACAAGGTGACCCTCTGTCACCGAAACTTTTCTCGGCCGTACTGGAAAGTATCTTTAGCAAAATGAACTGGGATGAATTTGGCCTCAACGTACACGGAGTAAAACTGAACCACCTAAGATTTGCAGACGATATAGTCCTGTTTGAAGAAAATCCATCTCGAGGAAATGATAAACTCACTTGAAAAGGAAAGTAAGAAAGTAGGTTTGCATATGAACAAAAGTAAAACAAAACTGCTTACAAACTCCAAGCCAACAGCTCTAGACATCGATAACCAACCACTCGAATACGTAAAAGAATACATCTACCTGGGGCAGATAAACTCTCACAGTGACCAAACTACTAAAGAAATTAACAGAAGAATTGCAAATGGTTGGAAGAAGTACTGGTCCCTGAGAGAGATCATGAAATCCAAGGAGTTAAGTATGTCAACAAAAAGGAAAGCTTTCGACACCTGTATACTACCAGTCATCATCTACGGATGCGAAACATGGTCACTCACCAAACACCACAGAGAAAAACTGGAACGATGCCAAAGAGCCATGGAGAGAAGTATGACGGGAATAAAGAAACAGGACAAAGTGAGAAGTTGCAAAATAAGGGAAAAAACAAAAGTAGCAGACATACTTACTCGGATAGACCTACAGAAGTGGAGATGGACCGGTTACATGACAAGAGACCCACAAAACAAATGGAGCACAATAATCTCAGACTGGTACCCCAGGGACGGGAAACGAAAAAGAGGTCGCCAACAAACCAGATGGCAAGACGATCTGAAGCTCACGGCTGGACAACATTGGAGAAGAGTAGCGCGAGACAGAACCCAGTGGAAATCGTTAGAGGAGGCCTATGCCAAGAGGCACATTGATCTACGGGATATTTTATAAAAACTATAACATAATTATGTATTCATGAATGTAGTCAGAATAAAAGGGCTTTATTATTATTATAATTAGCCAATACTTGTAGAAACAGAATGGTAAAAAAATAAAAATATCCGCAAAGAAAAAGAAGACTAGAAAAAGCATAGAACAAACGCAAGGAGTAACTTCTTGAAGAAGACGAAGAAACAAAACGCGCGGTTAGAAAAATAAAGTTTGTTATAAAAATCACTGAAAAGGAGAAAATAAACCTTGGTGTTGGAGTAAAGTTTTCGTAAAACCTCGCGTATGATTTGTCCGCTATTTTCTTATGCAAAAAAAAATCTCATCACTGCTTTTTAGTACAACATTGTTTAAAAAATATTTATATTATTAATGCTTGTTCTCAAATCAGATAAATCCTGCATTTACAATTGCAATTTACAAGCTTATATTAAAGAGCTATCTCTGCTTTGCCTAAGCAAAGAACCTTTGTTATAAGCGATGCCCATGCCACGTGTTCTTAGGCATTGAATACTAGGACATCAGAAGTTACCGGGAGGTGTACCTCTACAATATGCACTCAAGCTCCATCTGTGAATGAATAGGGCGCGGTCAAATGGGTGGCGGCACTCTATATATCCGTACAATCTGTAGTGTCTACATGCAATATTGTGTCACCCCGAGTTTAACAACACAGAAAGTTATTTAAATACAATTTAGGGAGTAGTAAGTACCCTATACCACTGTGCCAGTAGGTTCAAATAGTCAAAATGTAATAAATCACAGGTTTTACAATAATGTATTGCGTGACCTTTGTGCTCACAATGAACAGAGAAAGTATAGGAACACAGTAGGGCGTTTTGTAGCAAAAAATAAAGCGTGCTTTTTGTTTGCATTGCATGATTCCTTCCGACGCATCGCGGGTGTTCATTTTTGATCCATTCTAACAACATTTATAAATAATGCACTTTGACTTTAAAAATATAAAACATACATACATACACTCACGTCTTTTCCCATGGAGGTAGGGAGAAACACAGAACGCCACCTGCTACAATCCTCACATACTCCTTTTGCTTTCTAAATTTCATCATATCAGCCTGGAATCACCCACCCACCGCTGGGTAAAATACGCTAAAAAATCAATTATAATAAAATATATAAATATATAAAGTCTATTGATTTCTTAAACAAATTTCCAATGTAGAACGAGGTAGCCGAGTCTCTTGATAGGGATAGACCTTTATTTGTAACACATATGATAGACTATGTAGTTAGTCTATTAGGCTGATAGTCTGTCTGGTAGTAAAAAGAAAATACGATACGATAGTGAACACTAGTGAAAAGTTTGCGCTACATGTACGTGGGGTAATGCCTCTACACATTTGGTGGCAGCCTGGGTAAAAAATCGAATTGATGCAACGGTGACAAGGCTGGCTAGTAGAAAGGAATTACCTCCAAGCTACTTACATCGTGGCCAGCTTATATTTGACTGGGAACTCTCACATCACTGTTTATTCACCTATAAGTTGTCTTATTCAAAAACACAATTTGCATATATACTATCACAACACACGCAAAATTAGACAGGTATTTAATTTGTATGGAAAACATGACCTTCGAAATGAAGATAAAATGGTACTGCTATTATTTTCATTTTGATAGGCCGCATGAACATTTTTTTGACGCTCTGTTCAAAGGTTCGAATTTCAATTCCCAAAGAGTAATTCAAAACGTTGCAGAATTGGAGAAAGAAGGTTGTAATAAGTAGAAGTAAACACTAAAGGACCTCTATTTGAATATAAACGAATCATGTTCGATCTCTTATCATAGAACAATTTTTCATGATAATGATAATTAGTAGGTACTGTTCTTGGTTTTTACTACTGCCCTGACCTAAGGCGTTAGGACGTGGTGAACGCTTAATCTTACAGTTGCTTTTACGTATACTCTGTAAATAGCTACTTAGCTAGCTACATAGATCGGAGATCAGTAGTAATCAGATAACCTTTGTCTAGGCTAGACTGCATCGATCGCGGAACTACGCCAGTGACGTCGCATTACGACGTCATCCCCGTGAGTCACTGCATGTCGTCGTTCCATCCATTCGTTCATTTAATACTAGGGTGGTAGGAGTCATGCAGAGCTTTCTAGCTGTTAAGAATTTTTTTTGTTAGTGGTAGTTTTGTTCAATCTTGTGTCCTAGGTGTCTTGCATGAAGACACATCGATCTCGAGCCAGGCCTAGAAGAAGAAATATGCCACAGAAAGGAAAGTGTCCGGAAGACTACAGAGAAGAGGTTATTGCCTAACAGACCCGCAGTGAGATAGTATAGCTTAGTTAGTCAAAACTTGATTAACCTAAGAAATAGGATTAAACCATTTGCCATTTTTGGTTCATTGCACCACCAGGCCGTATGTCTATCTTGTTTTGGCATTACAAAAGCGAGCGAGATAGACATACGACTTTCCGAATCCAAATCGAATCCGAGCGTTTGTGAATACGGGGGCAGATCATCCCTGGTTAACTCATGTATTGTCATCGGAATGAAACAACAACAACAAGGAACAATGCTCACTTTTGAATAAAAAGGATCATAAATGAAATCGAACAACAAAGCTTCAAAAAAATCTCAAACATGGATCGAGGCCGTGGGAACCAGTTGGTCACGTCACGTTTCGGAAATCGATACTTACTAGGGCATCAAAGGGCACCAAGAGTTTAACTTGCATGTTACCCCGTGAACTGAGTTTTTTTTTCAAGAAAGGGGGATATTATTGAATAAATGAATGAGAATAAACTAAACAAAACACCACATTTTAGTCATCTCGAAATAAAATAGGTATTAGCGAGAAGTACTTTGACGCCTAAGCGTTTGGTGTTTGTATATAATATATTTACCAATAGAATATCTTTAGTACTTATGTAAATATTTATAAGTACAATTAGTAAGACCAAAAAGGTTAAAGTTGTTAAAGTTAGTGATCGGATTTTGGGACTGGAACTTTTCTTTATGGAATTCGTAGAGGTGTAGAAAACAAAGTAAATTATAATCTGCACTTTTTCTTCACTCAAAACCTTGTAATCCGACGATTTCAAATAAAATGTGAATATGATAAGGATAATCGTTAAGTTTCAAAGCAACATTTTAATAAAATGGCCTTCATTTACATTTCATTCCGGATATTTGCGAATTGAACTTTTATGTAATACATTATCTGTGAAAAAATATCAACTAGGTACTGTCAATAGAAATAGAAACAGAAAAAAAACAATAATAAAATTCGGTATTTTAGAGACATTGAAACATTAATGCCAGGAAATCGGGATTGAAAACAAAAACACTAAGAAATCGCATTTATTCGAAAAAAAAAATACAACAAACGATAGACTAAGTATTTGGTAAACAGTTGCGCACAGCAATGCAATAAATTAATTAATTCATTACATAAATACTTTAACCTTCTAAAATAGGTAAAGTTTGTATCGCGACGAAGCTGTGCGTCTTCTTAGAGAAAAAAGAAACTCAAGAGATGATATTATTATATTCTGAAGAGTTCAGACCATTGAATTTTCTTTGAATATTTGTTATTATGTTTAAACAACGCCACCTGTGACACATAGACTTGATCACTTCATGAACTTGTTGAAAAGAGACAGCGGCGCGATCACGTCACGTTTCGGAGAGGGGCGAGTCACCAAGAGATCATGTATCACAAAGAGATAACCTAGCTAGTACGTCCACGTCTAGACTTCATACGTGACGTCATAGGTTATTGGGGATAACCTCTTCCACCACCCCAACCGATTTAATAATTATTACATTCGTATAGTACTTGAGTGAAAACGGCACAAGAAAAGTTTTTTTTTAATACAGTTGCTCAAAAAGTGGCGTATTGCAGGGTCGTATAGCGTTCGGGACGTGGGCTATTACACACTCGAGCTTTTTCTTTACCTTTACCGCACTCGTGCGTTCTCTTTCCCAACTGTCAATATAAAGTCTAAAAAAAAAAGAAAAAAAACCAACTACGGAGTTTTTACAAAAAAAAAAAATCATAGAAGTTTTAATGATTCATGCAAATATTTCTAAAAAGAAGCTACTAATTTGTTTCAATATCAGATTTAATGATTTGATTCAATGAGTTAGGTTAGGTTTCATTTAATTTCATATCAATAAAAAAATTCTACTGATGACTTGGCTGTATGGGCATAGTTCCCTTTGCCTACCCAGAATGGGTGAAGAAAACAAAAAAATCTCTGCTTATATTCTTTTACGGTTGGCGCCATTTTCCAAAAATGTTCTTTATTAAATTGCTTCATTTTTTCGCAACTGTATTAAAAATAGTTGTTCAGTACACGTGTGGAACCGTCATTGCAACTTGTTCCGACTGTCAACCCTCACCTTCGGCTGCGCCTCGGCTCGGGTAGACATTTGTCGGAACTCTTTGCAATGACAGGGTTTCCGCACTCGCAATGAAATATACTATTCCCGTGGCTATGGTAAATCAGAGCAGATTCAATCAAAATGTTGCTCACAGGTTTTACAATAGTGTATTGCATATTTTTTTCTTAAGATACGTGTGCTTTGTATTTACAACGAAAAAAGAAAGTAGAAGCGCAGTTGGGTGGTTTGTGGAAAAAAACTAAACCAAACTAGGTACTTTAATTTTCCTATATTGCTGCAAAATTCATTGCGCAAACACAACTCCTATATCATATACTTTAAAATATAAGCTTTTTTCCATGGTAAGATAAGCTTACTTATAACCAGAGGTCGGAATTAGGTAGAGTTATTCCTGTTTTCATACAGCGAAAGAATAAAGTGGATATGCCTCAAATCCCGAGATTAATTAAAAGAGCAGAAAACTCCTGTGATTTTTTAAATAAAAAAGTTATTCACTTTTACACAATTTAATTTAATTTTGCTCTGTATGGTGTCGGACGGCTCTGTGTAGTGTCGGACGGCTCTGTATGGTGTCGGACGTAAAGAATAGCACCATCCTATATCTTCCCGTGGGTGTCGTAAGAGGCGACTAAGGGACTTGCCAGAGAATGGGCAGCAGCGTTCTCTGTGCTTTTGTAACAACCGTACTGCGATCGCCAACCCGCCTGCCAAGCGTGGCGATTATGGCAAAACCCCCCAAAATGCCTATGTGGTGACACTTGGGGGAGGCCTATGTCCAGCAGTGGACGTCTTTTGGGCTGAAATGATGAATGAATGATGACACAATTTAAACCATCCGACGAAGTTGCAAAATTCCAATGCGCACACGCAAGGGAAGATCCATATTAATATCAACATTTCGATGCTAGTACAAAAATAACTCTACCTAATTCCGACCTCTGCTTATATCTGAAACAGCGCGACAAAACCTTTACAAAAAATCGAAATTCAACCAATTGCACGAACTGAGGCCACGTGTTTTCAAACATTTTATACTAGGACACCAAGAGTCAACAACAGTATACTACTGTCGACCCCCTATTGACTGCCTGGCGATAGTATTATTGCCTGGGGTGCAACGGACGACCTTGCCACAATATAAACTGCACCCCTCCCTCATTTTATGCCGCCGGAACGCTGTGCATCAGCTGACTTGCCACGTGGTTCAAGGCATTGGATACTGGGCTATCAGTTACAAAAAACATTTACTTCGAATGTTATCTTTTCCAATTTTCCATTCTTCTACATACGAGGGCGATTTGATAAATCCATGACATTGAGAAGAAAAAAAATATTTAATTAAATTTTGTTTGATTTTTCTGATTATCCTTTCAGTTGTTCACACTTTGACCAACGATATTCGAGCTTCTTCAATCCATCAAGATAATATTTTTTTGTCAAACCCTTAAAAATAGCCGTCTATTTCAAATAACACTTCCGTATTTGATGAAAATCTTTGTCTGCCAAGCTATTTCTTCAAGTTTGGGTTTGGGGTCCACAGCGTACCATTCCATGAGACGGAGCAGATTTTCCGTAATAATTTGTTTATCTTCCATCTGTTTAATCGTTTTACCGCGTAAAAAGTAGTGTATAATTAGCAAACTCTAAATTCATTTTTACGAATATTCCGACCACGCGACGCGGCGTCGGCATTCAGTGTTCAATTCGAGTTGAACATCGACTTTACCTTTATCACCACATTATTGTCAACCCATTCATGATTTTTCCAACATGTTGAAACTTTGGAACTATGTAGTTCAAGCAAGTAAAGCCAGAAGTTTAAACTGTAAAGGTGCCCCACCATGGGCGCCATTAAAATATTGTACTCACAATAATTAAGTCTCGTTCGGTGGGTAAATAAAACATTTGCAGTATTAGAAATTGTATGTACTTATGAAATGCTAGCTTTTGCTCACGGGTTATTTCGTGTTAGTTTAGAAGAACGGCATCATAAGAATGTTATCGATGTTTTTCTCACAAACAGTAGGTACTTTTGATATATTTGGGATGAAAGGTACCCTATGTCCGTTTCTGTATACCTGACAACGTATAAGCAAAATTTCAGGATGCTGGGTTCAGTGGTTTAGGCGTGGAAACTTAACAAACAAACCTACTTTCGCATTTATAATATTATAACAATAATAGTTGAAGAGCTCGTGGCTAAATAATAAGAGCCGCACGGGTCGATCTTTAAGGTTAAGTCGTGCTTGCCCAGGTTGGTCGGTGGATGGGTGACCATAATTACATACCGAGTTTCCTCCGTGCCTCGGAAAGTACGTTAAGCCGTTGGTCTCGGCTGTCATTTATAGATCCTTGACAGTCGTTACGAGTAGTCAGAAACCAAAACTCTGACATCCAGTCTTACTAAGGGGTATCGTATTACCCAGTTACTGGGTAGTGGAGGTCAGATAGGCAGTCGCTTCATGTAAAATACTGGTACTCAGCTGCATCCGGTTAGACTGGAAGCCGACCCCAAGATAGTTTGGGAAAACGCTTGGCAGATGATGAATATTATAATAGTTAGGATTGGTGTTTCAATCAGCTGCCTTGAATTAGTTCGACTTTACTGTGAAAAAAGCATTGCTATTATGTATTAGAAGTTTTAAGCAAAAAACCGCACAATGTCAAGGCCACGATTGTTGTACTATATCCTTCGCTTTCATTGATAGATAACATACATTAAAAGTAACAACAATATTCGTTTGGCAGTTCCCACGTTGCATTGGCATCCAAAAGCTCCATTTTCTGCATGACTTTCATGGCACTAGCTCTCTATTCTTGTCTATCATTTTACCAATGATAGACAGTAGTATTTAAAGAGGTAATGGAAAGTCGGCGCTTTTAAAATGTTCCATTTTTGCCACGTGTTTGTTACCGTTGTCATGGACACACGAAGAGTGTAGAAGCAGCGGCACTAGGAAATCAAGAATTACAAGGAGTTTTTCAGTTAACATGTGAACAACTTATCATAGTTCGTATAGCACAGTTGCAGTGACACAAAATGATTTTGTGTGAAGAAATTAATTTGGCGAGCTAATTTTATAATTAGCTTGCCAAATTATGTTCATCGTAATTGTGCCTCGTATACCCCGACGTAGTATCTACAATCATATTTCGCCAATTACCTTTAAGTCACGTTATTGGGGGCGAGAGGCCACTAATTGAGTAAAAATTCGGACTCAGACGCAAATAGAAACAACCGTACTTCATAAGTTTAGTTAATTTACCATACCGTACCTGCACAAGCACATGAGTAGTTGCTTATTGACCAAACCGATTTCACTTTAATTTAAATGGCGCCCTTGCTGGGACACCTCTACATCCTTTCGGCCGCCATAATTTTACACTTTGTGCCTTTAGTTACTGGTTATTGAATTCTAACGCATTATAAGAGTCGAGAATTAGCATTTCTAGGGTTTTTTTCACTAAAGTACCTAGAAAACTCTTTAAGCTCCTCAACTTAAAGAATTTTGTAGGTTGTTGAGCATGAGTGTAATATTTTATGTTAGAAACAATGGTAAAAGTGGATTTATATTTTAAATTAAGAAAGTTATTTCAGAAAATATGCAAGTTCCTTATATTTTACCTGCTTGGTATCATGTTGGGTGCCAATATGTTTATTTTTTTCCAATAGCCCGTTGTACAATACAATACATATTTTATATATAAGTTATTTAGAGGGATACTGGTAAGTGAAAATAAATACAAACTTTTGTTAGTATGAGAGCATTTATCAATTCGGAAAGAAGGCACGTCTCAAGTTACAATTTTTATATTTCCGTTTAAAAAGCTGTTTGATGCCACTGATTACGCTGATATGGTATAGTTCATATCGAAGCTAATTTAATACAAAAAACATCACAACGCAGAAGTTTAAGAAACGGAATCTTGTTATTAGTTTACTGAGTAAGCTTGCTTCGCTAGATTGAGACCATCCCTACAAAGCCCAGCTAATAGTAGTTACAACCGTGGGGCCACGTGTTTTCAAACGTTGAGTGCTAGGACATCAGAACTCAATAGGAGCTGCATTGCGCCGCCCGGATAGTGAACTGACCTTCACAACAATGTTTGCAACCATAGGTAGGGAGTGAAACGTTACGCTACTACGTTTACGTTCCATATGTAGCAAAACGAAGTCTTAAATCTATTTAAGAAAGTTTTCAGAAAGTGATTAGCTTTTCTGCTTTAGTTACTTGAACTAAAAAAAGCCTAGTGAACGTCTCTTAATGCGAATTAATTTAGAATTTTGGTATTTTTTATTTATTTATAATATGTCATGTGTCAATTCATTACCACTGCGAGGATCGGCCAGAGGACACGGTGGAGCACACCGTAGAGCTCTGCCCCGTTTGGTCTGAGCATCACCGCCGTCTCCTCGTAGCTGCGATTGTCGTCGGGGGGCAACCAGTGGCCCCCGGCCACCGTAGGCGCAGGCATGTAGACGGTGAGTAATGCGATAGCTCACCGTCCGTCCGTCTTATGACGGCAGGCCGTGCCGACGGCGCGTTCGTGTTCCACGCGCGCCTCAAGGAGATGTCAGCAAATCGGGTCCGAGAGGGCTGATGCCTGCCAGGGCTACGGGACTGTTCGAAAGAGATAACGTAGCTCTGGAACACAAAGGGCTAAGAAGGAACGTGGATGGGTTTTAGTCAGTACAAGTCTGACACTCCCGCTCCGCCCAGAGCCCGGAAGAAAGAGATGGGAAATCATCAAATAACCCCTCCCGGTTATTTGACGATTTCCCATCCGAAAAAAAAATTAATAAAAAAGGGTTCAATTTAATTTCACTGATAAATGATAACCAAAATCAGCTGTGCAGGAAGCTAATTCTTAGTTCTGAATGACGAAGTAGCTGTTTTTATAAAACCAATCTCTTGATCTTACAAAGTAGAAGCCACTATATTTAACAAACCTATGGTAAACTACCCTAAGTCGTTGATGACGTCACACTATAACGTCATTTCTACAATGCCCTAGTACTGGATTTCCTGACAATTCAATCAGTAGAATACATTAAGAGTTGTCACACACATAAACAATGATTGTCCGAGAAACCGTAAAAATATCAACGGGATGGCACTTTAAACAGATTTAATATACACTAGCATGTTAAATTATTATACTTGTACAATGGAGAGTAGAAGCTGGTCGTTACGATTAACTAACAGAGATCTTACAACCTCAAAAAATGTGGAGAAATCATTTTTTTATCATAATTATGTTTTCTATATAGTCCATTGCAGCATGCTAATGTTACGCACAAGCTGCATAATATCCAGACGGATATGCAGCTTGTGCGTCGTTTTTGGAGGTATATTATTGGTTGTGAGCATGGGTTTACGGTTACATAATACCTTAATAATAGTTACGTAATTTAATTACTATTAAGTTTTTAAACTGACATGGTCACTAACACTATCAATAACACTAGTAACGGGATAATATCGGGAACTCGAAACAAATAATAAACATGGTAAATATCCGTTACTAGTGTTATTGATAGTGTTAATTGCTATAAATTGTAAATCAATCGTCACGTATAGCTGGTTAAGTGTCTAAAATAGCTTTTGTCAAGTATAATGAAATGCATGAGCAAGACACAGATTCAAATCAACAATGTGTGATGGTACACAATGAAAAAGGTAGCTGTTGTTGGTACTTTCTAACTTACAACTTTAATATGAATGAGTTCTGTTATTAGTAATTATTATTTATACACATGATTTTTATAACTTTTAAAGGATATACAGTGCAAAAATCTTCAATCTAAAAACCTACAGTATTATTTGCAGTTTTGCAACACCAGTCTACACCCAGTATGCTTTAGGCATTTTATTTAAAGTTTCTGGTAACCTCTGTTGTCTCAATATTCAATGCTATTCTCTGTCTACGATCTAATGCCTTTAACCACGTGGTGAGTCAGGTGTGCAGGCAGAGTTACAACGAGGGGTGAATGAATCTGGGAAGGTCGTCTATTGCACCTGGCAATTTCGACTCGCCCAGTTTATTAAGCATTGATTCGACATTCGAATACTCCAGTTTACTCTTGGTATCCTAGTACTCAGAGTTGAAAAACACGTGGTTTCAGAGAACCGGTTCTGTTCTAGCGATACGTAACCGGATATGACACTTCAATTGGTTTTAATTGTTTTGTTGGAGAGACATTTTGAGGATTTTTGAATATCCCAAGGACTAGAACTAAAAAGTAAGGGCATCGTTTAGGTAGTTATGGTAGTGGTGTACAACCCAAAAACATGTTTCCTTAAAATAAAGGCATTTTTGTCATTAGTTTAGGGTTAAGTAACACCTCTGTATTATGATTTCATAAAGAAAAAAAAATTTTTTTTGAATGCTTGTTCTTAAACCAGAGAAATCCATCTTTACTTTTAGTCTTTTACAATACATTAAAAGAGTCGACTATGGTTTGCCTAAGTTTAAGCGATGTCCATGCCACGTGCTCTTAGGCATTGAATACTAGGACAGCAGAAGATACCGGGAGGTTTATCTTTACAATAAGCTCTGAGGCACCATCTATGAATGAAAAGGGGCGCGGTCAACTGGGCAGCAGCTCCTACATGTCCGTATAATCGGTAGTGTGTATCTGTTATTGAAAGAAAAATAAGTTATCTAAGTATAATTAAGGGTTAGTAGTAAGTACCCTAAGTACCATATACAGTGCCTATTTGGCACTGGCACAGTGTTCAAGACTGGGCCTTTTTGGCGCAGCCGTGAGACACACAATATTATCTTTTGGCATGTATTTAATGCGACAACTAAGTAAAATGAATATAGGTTTAAAAAAAAATAGAGTGGGTACCATATATAATGGGTTGGCAGCTAATAAGGAGTATCGTAATAAGTAATATGTAGCATATTAATATATCAGTAATAAGCTCCGTTTTAATTTAAACTAGCATCAAGTTTTTCTTATGGGAACTGAATTAATATCTAAGCGGAAACTTAATGGCGAAGATAAAATAGAAAATGGGCATTCATAAATAATATAAATCAGATTCTATTTAAAATTGTTTGTATGAAGAATAAATATAAACTAGCTTATATTATACATATATTGTGTGACTTTTAATAGCTTTAAATAAACTCTAAAATGGCATGCAGAAAAAATATTTTGCGGCCTTTATTTTCAAAATTATAGGTGAATAAATTAAAAAAATAATAAAAAGAGTAATTACTTTTATTTATTTTTAAATAATTAATCGGCATTCAAGCGAGCATGCAACATGCAGCAGGCAGGGTTTCTGTCACGGCTCCGGCGCTGCGGGCCTCCGGCGGCCCCACACGTGCTAATCGTCGCAGACGACTTTCGCTCACCACCGCAGACGGCGGCTCGCGGCCGCAGCCGCCTGCTCCTCAACCCGCGGGCCGCCTCGCCCCTCCGCGCCTACGCGATTTTAAATTACATTCTAGGGGTAGGACAAACAAGACTACGTGGAGTCGGTTTTTAAAAAGTCGGTTGTCGAAAAATTTAAACGCACTGTGATCTGTCTGCTTTTTAATATTGATTTTGTGTAACGACACAGACTCGCGTGTTTTCGAGTGTATATATTTAATAATATCCCGCCACCCCGCACTACACTCGTATCCAACCATCGCACCTTCCGCCGTTTTCATGAAATTATGATAAAAAAATATTAATAATTAACTCTTATTCATTTTTATTGTACTCGTTTTAATATTTAGAGCTGCCCGCAAAGCGAAGCCTGAAAGTGGGTTTTTAGACGGCACGAAATAGTTGGTAATATATTATCTTTGCCACCCTACTAACATTATTAGTCGCCAAGTCATTATTTATAGCTCCTCGCCTAATATTTTATATGACTGGTATAGTTTATTTGCTACCTAAACGCAGCTGCTAGTTTTTAGTTTTTATAACACCTTTAACTTTGAACCTTACATAATATAATAGTCGCGAAAATATTTAATCGCTGGCAAGTTATTTTATTTGTTGCAAACATTTAGTCGACTTTTAAGTTATTAGTCACTCGGAAAATAATAAGCTTTATTTTTTTCAGTTTTAGTTCTAAGTTATATGTTTTATTTTTTATTGTGTGCATTTGTGGCATGTGCCCAATAAATATGTTTTCTTTCTTTCTTTCTTTCTTTCTTTCAAGATGTTACTAACAGGTTTTACAATAGTGTATTCCATAGTATTCTCCGTGACCTTTGTGTTTACAATTAACAAAGAAAATGTAGGCACACAGTTGGGTGATTTGTAGAAAAAAACTAAAACTTGAATTTTTCTGCAGTGCAATTCATTGTCGTTTGACCGCGGATTTTCATTTCTGATCCATACTTACAACATTATTTTATCCATTTTGACTTTAAAATATAAACGGGCTTAAAATCAAGGGCGCTGAAACAGCGCTACCAATAAAAAAATACATTTACAAAAAAGTTGCTCAAAGTTGAATAAATCGCACGAACTGAGGCCACGTGTTTTCAAACGTTTAATACTAAGACGCCAACAGTCAACAGGAGTATGGTACAGCTTTAGGGGTGAGTCCATTATTGCCAGGTGCACAGGACGACCTTGACACAATACAAACTGCACCCCTCATTTTATGCGCGAACGCTGGGCTGAGCACATCACCTACCTTGCCACGTGGTTCAAGGCATTGAATACTGGGACATCACGAGTTACAAAAAGCTTCTCTACATTGGAATGAAAAACAGTTTCAGTGAGATGAGGTTTGCGGTCTTATAAAAGCCGGCCTTTTTAGTTGCTGCCTCCATAAAGATTGACATGAATTTCATTACGACTGAGAAATGTTTGACATTTGTTCAGTCACGGTCAATAATGGGAAAATATTTGCAGAAATTCGGTATTGATATTAATATAATAAATATTCATTTTTAAAATTTTATTGAATGGGCGATAACAACATACGATCCTGCGGAGCTCGTGTTTACTGTAACACAGAAAGTATTGTCAACCTAAATAAATTTGTGTGCCTCGTTTGCCTGCACCGCCTGTACTATCCATCAATGCCTCTCGCGGTGGTTAATGGTGGTGGTGACCAAGAAACAAGCTGGCTAACCACTCCCTGCAGAACCGAAACTCAAGACTCCGCTCATCAGTAGGAGAGTATGTAGTCATTATTTGTTGGAGCTAACAGTTCGGTGGCTTAATTACCAAAGAATCAGCAGCCCCAGGAGAAGATCCTGCTCTTTGGTATTGTGAAACAATGTAAACCACGGAATAAATTAGGGTACTCGTATTCTATTTCGAGGTAAGGTAAGCCATGGGTTCGAACCCAGGCAGGCGCATTACTTTGTGTAATTTATTTCATCACCGCTGCCCTCAAAACAGGTGGCATCTACCAACCCGCACTGGGCCTGCGTAGTGGATTACAGCCCACTTCCTCTCATAGAGAGGAGGCCTGTGTCCCAGCAGTGAGAACATTATAGGTTGATGATGATATTTTCGAGCTAGAAAGTTTAAAAAAGGTTATCACTCAACCTTCATAATTATTCATCATCATCATTTCAGCCGAAAGACGTCCACTGCTGAACATAGGCCTCCTCCAAGGGGGGTTTTGCCATAATCGCCGCGCTTGGCTGGCGGGTTGGCGATCGCAGTACAGTTGTTTTGCAAAAGCACAGAAAACGCTGCTGCCCATTCTCTGGCAAGTCCCTTAGTCGCCTCTTACGACCCCCAGGGAAAGATATGGGATGGTGCTATTCTTTACGTCCCACACCATGCAGACAGACATAATTATTATTAAACTACTAATTATTATTCGCCTAGAATATAACGCTCTATTGAACGTTGCCAAACCTTAAGTTTCCTTTGAATGTTTGTCAAAGACCAAGTCTGGTCCCAAAGGCAAAATGACGGTTGTTTCGGAAGTCGGTGAGTTTTGTTTCTTTCACTGGTTGTTTTACCTTATTTATTGGTTTTAATTTTACGCTTTAATATCTTATACGTGGCATTGAATCGAGGGACTTATTATTTTGAAGAAAGCAGAACTGAAGCACAAGGTCACAGACAAGGTTATGTTTGTGCCGTTTGATAAAATGTTTGCAAACTCTTGCCGCCCTATGATGTCCTAGTACCCAACGCTTCATGAAAACGTGACGCATCCATCGATTTCCCACGGTCCAGCCACAGCTACAGTGAAAGTGAAAGCTGTTTGTTTTTCCTCATAAAACGTTGTTTTGGTAGATATTTCGGAAAAGAGGTAACCAAAAGCTTTACATCGAACTAGTCCGCGACATCCGGCCATGTGAAATTATTATAAAAATACTGGCTGCTGCCCGCGAATTCGTTCGCGTGGAATTTAACCACCCTTATTATCTAGGGCCTACTAGCCTAAAAATAGCCTACCAACTATACTCAGACTTACTAAATATACTCAAACAATTTCATACAAATCGGTCAATACGTTTCACGTTTCATTGTGACGCGAGATTTTTATAATTAGATTAGGATTTAGTCACCAGTTTAAAGGGTTTTAATGTTTATGCACGGAACCCTAATTCTCATAATCCTAATTAATAATAGTAGCCTTAGTTACTCCTTTTAACATCAGGTATAAGTTCCGTCAAAGTTGGTTCAGCCGTGTCATAGATTAGCCAGAACAAACAGACAGACAGGCAGACCGACAATTATAATGAAAACTAAATATTAACAAAAAAACGGGCCAAGTGCGAGTCTTACTCGCACACAGGGTTCCATAGCCCCAAACAATATTTTGAACTGTCATTCATTAGTTAGTAGTATTAGTTGGTGAACTTCCACTCAACCGCAAAACTAAATTGGTTTTTTCATAGTATGTTAATGAAAAACAAAGTTACTGCTGCAGTTTGATGAAAAAGTCCCATATCTCAAAAACTAAACATCATATCTTATTGAAACCAATTTTCGTTGATAGTTTTTTTTTACGTTCTACAATGCTAAATATTTTCAGAATTTTCCTCCTCTTACTTTAGAAATTAGAGGGGGGGGACACACATTTTACCACTTTGGAAATCGCTCTAGCGCAAACTATTCAGTTTAGAAAAAAATGATATTAGAAACCTCAATATCATTTTTGAAGACCTATCCATAGATACCCCACACGAAGGGGAATGATTAAAAAAAAAAATTTGGTTTTCAGTTCTATGTATGGGGAACCCCAAAATTTATGTTTTTTTTTCTATTTTTGTGTGAAAATCTGAATGCGGTTCAGAGAATACATCTACTTACCAAGTTTCAACAATATAGTTCTTATAGTTTTGGAAAAAAGTGGCTGTGACATACGGACGGACAGACAGACAGACAGACAGACAGACAGACAGACATGACGAATCTATAAGGGTTCCGTTTTTTGCCATTTGGCTACGGAACCCTAATAAGGACTACTTTAAATAAAGTAACCAAATAAACAAGAAATCGTTAACTGATTTAAAACCCAACTTTTCATTCTATCTAAAAAGAAGTTCTGAAAAGATAGCGGTGTTAGTTCCAATTTTGACCACGCGCCAAAACCTTAGTAAAGCTTTTATCGTTAGCGTAACTCCAGTTTATTCCTGATGTCCTAGTACTCAATGTTTAAAAACACGTGGTTTCGGTGCGGCCTCGCATGCAGGGCAGGATTTTGCAAGGTTGTTGTTGTTATTAGGATGGCTCTTGTGAGATTAGCGTGTATTGTGGCTTATAACTTGATCATGTCTTACGAGATTTCCAAGATCAAGTGTAATAATATGTAATGCATTCGAGAAAGATAAGGTAGATACTTTAGAGATAGCTAATATTAGATAAGTTAATGCAGTTTGATGAAATAACTAATGTTACAATTGTAATCACACCGTTTTGTTCACATAATAGCTATTTATGCAACTGTTACGTTATGGACGGTCTTTTAATACGAGTGCCATTTTTCACAGATGGGCACGAGTTATTAAAAGACCAATAACGTACAGTTGCATACAAGATTTTATCTACGAAGGAAGGAAAAAAACACTGTATTAGAGTGATGTAAGCAGAATAAAAGAGAACTGTTCAATTCGACGATTCGTGTAATAATGCCCGTAATTAGTGTGTGCAGTTACAAATATAAGGTTAGGTGAGCTGCACACTACACCTCCCCTTTTTTTAAAAAAAATGTTATTATTACTTTAGTGAGTACATAATGCATTTTTTTAACTTAACACAAATAAAACATCAAAAGTAATACACTTTTAAGCCTAATATTATATAAAAAAAACACCTTTTCTTAGTATTTTAAGTTACAAACAGTTTTGTATTATTTTTATGAATTACATATTCTTTGTCATCTTTTAAAATTTTTACATTTGGTGATACATCTTCAATAACTCTGTATGGTCCTAAATAAACTTTATCTAACTTATTACCTACTTGATTTTTAATTAGAACTAAATCTCCACTCTTATATTTTAATCGATTTACATTTTTATCAAAATTAATTTTTCTTAATTCCTTACTAACTAATAAATTATTTCTAGCTTCAGCTTGTGCTCTTTGAAGTTTGTATTTTAGCTCCAAAGGGTATGAATCAGGATTATATAAAGGATCAACATATGAATTTTGTGCTATATTAGATGGTAAATTACAATTTTTTCCAAATACTAACTCAAATGGAGTGTATTTTGTCTCAGAGTGAATTGTAGTGTTAAAAGAAAAGCACCAGAATGGAAGCCAACTGCTCCAATCTGTTTTGTTGTTGTCACACTGAATCCTAAGATAAGCTCCTAGAACCTTATGAGTATTTTCCAAACCTCCTAGAGTTTCATGATGATAGGCTGTCGAATGCAGTTTATTTATATGCAACAAGTTGCAAATCTCAGTAAAAACTGATGACATAAACTCTGTTCCCTGGTCTGTTATTATCTCTTTAGGGATACCATACCTCAGAATAAAATTGTTTACAAATAACCTAGCTACAGAAACAGTATCTTTCTTTTCTAAAGGATAAGCTTCGACATATTTTGTTAAATCACACTGTAATGTCAGAATATACTTATAGTTTAAATTATCTACATCTAAAAGACCCATTAAATCTAAACTAACTCTTTCAAAAGCGGTGGATGCCGTGGATGTGATTACCATCGGCTCCTTCGTATGCCTATTGGAATGCTTTTGAATCTGACAACTTCTACACTTCTTTACGAATTCTGTTACGTCATTAGTCATTCCTGGCCAATAATAGTACTTCCTAATATTATTTAACATTCTGTTAACCCCCGCGTGACCACTCGTAGGTAACAGGTGGAAGTCATTTAAGATCACAGTTTTCGTGTCTTTGTCAGTAACTCTTGTCACATCTTTAATAACAAGTAGCTTAGGAATATCATTTAAATGACTCATTTCCTTTATAAAATTGGTTACAAAAATTTCATTGCGCTTGCTTTTGATTATTATGAGCTCGTTTAGTTTGATTTGCTTACAAAAACGTTGTAATTCTCTCGCTAACACACTTACGGTTGATAACGATCGAGAAATCACAAAAATTGCTGATTTTTCTGGCACGAATTTGCAGTTTCCATTATCGCTTGTGAAATGTTTTGTTTTTTCTATCTGATTTATTGTATTTTTATTAGTGCATAATATCAATTCAACGCTGTGAATTGGTCGTTTGAGGATTTCCACTACCTTAGGTTGATCAGGCCTTGAAGTAGAGGATACCTTAGTAGTCATGTCGTTGTTGTCACAGTCAGTATGTAACCTTCGAGTCTGTGCCCTTGTCATGACCGATACTACATGCTTGTTCATATCCTTTAAGCTGTTGGATGTAATAGGTATCCGGCTCAATGCATCTGCAGCTGCGTTGTGCCGTCCTGGGACATAGCTGATTTCAAAGTCATATTCCTCAAGATATAATCTAAACTTTGTTAACCGGCTTGAAGGGTCTGTCATATTAAATAAATAAATCAATGGCTTATGGTCCGTCTTTATGTTAAACTTTTTGCCATATAAATAAGGTCTAAAATGTCGAACTGCCCATACAATAGCAAGTAATTCTAACTCAATCACCGGATATCGTGTCTCAGCTGGTTTCAAGTTACGGCTGGCATACGCGACTACCTTGCTATTGCTATTAGACAGCACGGCGCCTAATCCAAGTTTTGATGCATCTGTTTGTAACGTAAAAGTATTATTGTCGCTAAAGTCCGGATAGTCAAGTATAGTCGGACTAGTAAGGATCTGTTTTAGCTTGTAAAATGCTCGCTCGCATTCATCACTCCACACGAACGCTACATCTTTCTTACATAACGCATTCAATGGATAGGCTATTTCAGCAAACTTTGGAATAAAACGCCTATAATAATTAGCAAATGCAACAAATCTCTTGACTTCGTCTACGTTCTGCGGGACAGGGTATTTCTGCAGGCATTCTACCTTTGATGGATCTGGGAATATACCTTCTGAAGTAATCTTATGTCCTAAATAAACGATTTCTTTGCGTAAAAATTCACACTTAAGAGGATTTAGTTTCAAATTCACTCTTCTTAGGCATTCTAAAACTTTTATAAGATTCTTGTTATGCGTTTCAAGACAATTTCCTACGACAATACAATCATCTTGATATAAGAAACATGATTTATAATTTAACCCAGACATTGCTATTGTCATGAGACGAGCAAAAGCACTAGGCGATGTCTTAAGTCCCATTGGACATCGTTTCATTTGATACTGCTTGTCTGTTGTAAAAGCAGTAAACTTCCTAGACTTGTTATCTAAAGACAGTTGATAATAACCTTGACTGAGATCTAATTTTGAAAAATAGACGCTATTAGATAACGAATCTAGAATCTCAGTGATGTTGGGTAACGGAAATTTATCATCCTGTATCCTATTATTGAGTTGGCGATAGTCCACTACAAGTCTCCATTTCCTTTCTCCTGACCTATCTGTCTTTTTAGGTACTAATAAAACTGGACTTGACCATTCTGAAATTGTCTCTTCAATGATATCGTTTTTAACCATTTCATCTATTTGTCTTTGTACCTCGCTTTTCAATGCTTTAGGCAATCGATAAGGCTTCACGTACGCTGGAGACGCATTTTCCTTTAATTTTATTGAATGTTCTATTAAATTAGTAGTAGTGAGCTTATCTCCTGGCAAATGGAAAACATCAGCATATTTGGCACATACGTTTTCAATGCCTCTTTGTTCCTCTTTATTTAAATAGGTATGGAGTTGTAAAGTAGTAAGCAAAGTTCTGACTCTATCCACTGATTTACCATCGTGGTCAAACTCGCAAACATAAAAATTATCTAGGCTACTAATAATTAAATCTGACATATTTATATTAACTGAACTATCAGTTGTGTTTAAAATCCTAACAGGAATAATTCCATTATGTGGCTTCGATACTACACCCGCTGTGAACACACCCTTATAAATTTCCTTTGACAAAATGACGCAATCACTGTTGTGTGACGTCGGGATGTGTTTAATTACTTCGCAACGGGGCGGAATTGTAAATACATTCTTATTAACATGAACACTGACAGACTGGTCTCGGGTTTCTAAACTCAGAGTACCATTTTTATAATTTAATACCGCGTTATATCGCTCAAAAAAATCCTGCCCGAGTATACCTTCTGCGGCGCACGATAAGTGTTCAAAAATGTAAAATTTTTGTCGGAAAATCACATTATTAATTATAATATCTAAATTAATATATCCCAATGACTCTAAATTACCACTAATTCCTTTAATAACTATCTTATCCTGTTTTACTAAATTCATTTAATTCCTATGTCGCGACAACCATTCATACTTAAGCACACATAAGCTTGCTCCACTATCAATCAGTAAATTAAGATCTACATTACTATTTTTTATTTGACAATTAATTATACAAAAATTACTAAAACTATGAATTGAATGAGTGTACGGTTTAGGTACGAAAAAATTCTAGTCTTTCATGACTATTTGTGTCATCATTGCGCAAGTTTTCTTGGACATTGGAATGTTGCGCGTTATGCTGAACACGCTGACAATGCACCGGACGTCCGCGTAAATGCTGACGCTGACTACCTGACTGTTTGCCTCGATTTACACTGTATGAAGTTCTTTGACCTACGCTATTTTCATGGTTTTTGTTTGAGTTTTGACTAAAAATTTTATTGTTATAAAACTGTCTATTTCCTCGGCCTCGAGAACCTCTAAAGCTACCACGTTTATAGTTTTGGTTAGCCCTAAATTGCATAACCTGGTCTTGTGGCTGGACAGACATGGATTGCTCATCTACCGCAGCCGTTATAGCTTCAGACAACGACGCAAACTGTCGTGATGCAATTATGGTGCTGAGCCGCTTATCGGCCAAACCATCGCTAAATCGTTTAATTGCAGTCTTCTCGTTGAGTGGTCTCAAAACCTCATATGCATCGCGCTTGTCGTTAGCCTGTGCAATCGTGAGATTCACAAACAACTCCTCGATCTCTGTACCGAATTTTTCTATACTCCTACGGCCTTGAGTAGCCTTAAACAATTGTGTTTGTAAAGCTACAGACGATTTTTTCGGTAACAAATAAATACGTATGTCTTCTACCAAACTTTCAACATCTGTGTAATTAGTTTTAAGACGCAATTTTGCACTAGGCGAGAGACGCGTTTTTAGTACAAACTGTATCAATTGAGTTTTACTGGCATCATTGATAAGCGAACTATAAAGCAAGATACCATCAATAAGCTGATTGGTCACCTGCTCCTGGCCATTCATCACCGGCAAAAGAGAAATTGCCGTTCTAATATCGAATGCGTCAGCCATTTTTAGACCACAATCTGAATGTTCTATAAAATCCTTAGAATTAGTTTGACTACTACTATCTACTAAAGAAAGTAAACCTTTTATTTTCTGAAAGTTTGATTGAACCTCCTGAATTAATGTTTGGAAAACCTCACAAGCTTCTTTATCTAACTTGCGATCTTTAACTTCTTGGTTCAACTGAGTCAAAATACAATCCAGTTTATTATATTCTTTTTCTGCTTCTATTAGTTTCTTTTAAGCTAAATCTTGTCTACGCCTATCTGGACCTAGTTTTACTAAATATTCTCTTAAATACTTTAATTTTGCGTGCAAATCTTGCAATTGTTGGGACATTCCTATTCTCCAAAACTAAATATTAAATAATACAGCATACTCTAATTACAATAACATAAAAAAATTACAATAAATATAAATATGTTTGCTGTGCAAAACTTACATTGCAGTAGGTACGTTTGTTACTGACAACGTATATGTAGGTCACGACGTCTCACGTGGCGTGGATGAACGGACTTGGACTCGAGCTGACTCCCAGCGGCTCCACATCGGACCCGAACAATTTATCTCCCGGCGCCCTGCATATCCTCTCATCATAAGGCTTGAGCATTCTCCCGGCACCCGGCACTCCGACTTCTCATTTCATTTAGTTGTTTTCAGTTCTTCAAACAAATTCTTCTGGTATGATTCTGTTTCTTTTATAAACTTCTAAAATCTTCATTGCTTTCTTTCTTCTAATTTTCTTCGTCTTCACAAACTTCCATCAGTATAAATCTTGTTGATTTTTTTTCCACTTCTAACATTTTCGCTTTGCTCGTTAGTTGCAAAATTTTAATTGCTGGCTAAGGGTCGCCATGTATTAGAGTGATGTAAGCAGAATAAAAGAGAACTGTTCAATTCGACGATTCGTGTAATAATGCCCGTAATTAGTGTGTGCAGTTACAAATATAAGGTTAGGTGAGCTGCACACTACAACACAGATATAGACAAATAAGTATTTTAATAGAAACTTAACTACACACTGACTATTGTTTATTTATATGTAGATTTTACAGCCAAATAGTATACGATACTTTTGTTCTAAACTTGTTCCATTTTAAAAAACATCATTTACTTTGTCTCAATTTCGTTGTATGTTCAGAATATCTTTGCTTGTGTTTTAGAATTTATGACGATTCGCATAATGCAACCCGATGTCGTTATGGGTATCATAATGAAACCGATGTCAATTTTGTAATTCGAATATAATGAAACCGAAGTAGATAAATTTAATAAATGTTGACTTAATTTATCATTCGCAATAAGATTCGATGATTATTTTTCTTGTTTTTATTTACTTGCTTCAATTTGCTCCATCGCGTTATTCAGAAATATTACTGTAGTTAATAACCAGTTCTGTTAGCTATGAAGTTTATCTCGTGGATACAACTGCTGTAGCAGCTAAGTGACCAGTTGATAAAATGAAGCTTACGCTACGTCGTAGACCGTAGCTGTAGCGAAATACATAATAAGTAGAAGTCTACATATGCTACGAAGGCTACGAAGTCTTTCGTAGCAAACGCAGCGTATAATTTAGTTCACCTACTTATAATATTAGGTCTTTACTTATGAAATTGCCGTTTTGTTTGAAAAAAGTTAAAGTATTTTTTTTTTCGAACTTATTTATTTCTTTTATTCAAAGTAATCACCCCTGCAATCAATGCATCTTTGCCAACGCTGTGGCAGTTTATGGATGCGCTTCTTGAAAAAATCAGCTGGACGGTAGACAACAAACTCTTGAAAGGCGTTTTGTACTGCCTCTCGGGAATTGAATTTTTTTCCCGCTAAAAAGTTGTCCAATTTTGGAAAAAGTAATAGTCGGAAGGCGCAACATCTGGTGAGTATGGCGGATGAGGGAGAGCTTCCAAACCCAACTCATGCAGCTTAGAGACGGTCTGTTGTGCAGTATGGGGCCGCGCGTTGTCGTGAAGTAGCAGTGGAGACGACCGATTGACCAAAGCTGGTTGCAGACGTGCGAGTTTCGCCATCATTGTGGTCAGTTCTTCAATGTACACATCTGCAGTAATGCTCTCGCCGTTTTGTAAAAAGCTATGATGAATCACACCAGCACTAGACCACCAAACTGTGACCATCACCTTTCTAGGGGTCATTTTTCGTTTGGCACATTGCTTTGGTACCGAACCAGGATCTAACCAACTTGCTGAGCGCTTTTGATTGTCAAAAAGAATCCATTTTTCGTCGCACGTAACAATTTGGTTCAAAATTCCTTCATTTCTGTGCCTGTTAAGCAGCGCAAGGCAAGTCTCGACGCGTACGTTGCGCTGGCGATCGTTAAGTTCGTGGGGCACCCATCTATCAAGCTATTTTATCTTGCCAATCTGTCGCAAATGGACCAATATTGTTTTAATGCTAACATCAAAAGCTGCTGCCAGCTCAGCTGTAGATTGAGTTTCATCAGCTTCAACAATCACCTTTAATTCATCATTGTTGACCAAAGTTTCCGGACGACCACGAGGTTCATTTTTCAAGTCAAAATTCCCAGAACGGAACCGAGCAAACCAATAACGGGTTGTGCGTTCGTTTGTACAGTTCTCTCCGTAAACGTCGTTGATGTTACGGGTCGTTTGTGCCGCGTTGGTGCCACGACGGAACTCATATTCGAAATTTCAAAGTATCCATTATGAGGAAAAATGTTGAAATGTAATGAAAATACAACGCTAATCAATAAACAAAAGACTGATTTTGTAAATAGAATGTCATATTTTTAAAACAAAATTAATTCGAATTTAGAACTCATAGCCAATCAAAACTTTTTTTTGTTTGAAAAAGTCTGTACTGCAATACGGCAATTTCATAGGTAAAGACCTATTATTATATTTGGCTATCGGTTTCCCTCATGCAGGAATTATATAACGGGAACGTATAACCGGGTACGTATCATAAGTATGTCCTATGATATGGATTGTCATGGTCCTACCTGTTTGTAATGTCATCAGTTTGTTACGGCACGACGCATGCCAAGGTTACCAAAAACATAGACTCAGTTAGGTCTTCTTTACCCGACTACGGAGAAGCAAAAAGGAGGGTTATGATTTTGTCCAGTATGTATTATAATGTTAGTAGGGGCTCGAATCAGTTTATTATATATACGGCGACACGGTTGGCGCAGTGACTGAGCGATTGGCTGCTGTGCTGCGTGTTGCGGGTTCGATTTCCGCACAGAAATAATATTTGTAAGGCCCATAGGTTCCGGGGCTGTCTGTTTGTGCTAAACTAACATAAAGTTAAAATGTTTGTGCACGAACCCATGAAACGGGAAAAATCCAAGTGTGGGGAAAAAAGATATCGGTATGGTAGCGGTATATGGCCACGGATTATGTCTAGAATTAAACATGGTGTAGTCGTATTACTGTTCGTCACCAACACTTACTATGCTGGCCGTTACTTTGAATCTCTGGGTCCTGTGTTACCATACCCATGGATAAAAACTTTTTTATGTCCGGAATGGCGCGGCACTAAATTCCCGTCAGTCTGCTCGGGCCGGAGGGAAATATGCTACTGTAAGTTCACGTGTCTCGGGTCACTATGTACTAGAGCATCAGGCGTCGCTGAAGCTTCGCTGTTTAAAGTGCACTGTTGACTTTTGACACAAGGTGGCTCTGTCATGTTCATCTTCTTTTCTTTTCTTTTTTACATGGTATAAAACACTGTCGCTTCCCACAGTCCGTACGATTAGATAGTATAAACTACGCAACGGATTTTTATGCGGTTTTCATCAATAGACAGAATGATTCAAGAGGAAGGTTGATATGTAAAATTTATACCTGAGAAACTCATAAAAATTCCAACCGAACGAAGTTGGGGTTAGCAGGTAAAAATACTTTCAAAATATTTGGATATGTTCCCGTGGCATCAACAATTTTTGTTTTTCTTTCTACTTATTTGGAAAGTATATTTTTGAGATACATTTTATTAAAAATAAAAATTTCTAAAGTAAAGTCTCGTTTTTAGGGTTCCGTAGCCGAATGGCAAAAAACGGAACCCTTATAGATTCGTCATGTCTGTCTGTCTGTCTGTCTGTCTGTCTGTCTGTCTGTCCGTCTGTATGTCACAGCCACTTATTTCCGAAACTATAAGAACTATACTGTTGAAACTTGGTAAATAGATGTATTCTGTAAACCGCATTAGGATTTTCACACAAAAATAGAAAAAAAACAGTAAATTAAGGGGGTCCCCATACTTAGAATTGAAAACCAAAAAAAAAAATTCATCAAACCCATACGTGTGGGGTATTTATGGATAGGTCTTCAAAAATGATATTGATGTTTCTAATATCATTTTTTTCTAAACTGAATAGTTTGCGCTAGAGCCACTTCCAAAGTGGTAAAATGTGTGTCCCCCCCCCTCTAATTTCTAAAGTAAGAGGAGGAAAATTCTGAAAATATTTAAGATTGTAGAACGTAAAAAAAACTATCAACGAAAATTGGTTTCAATAAGATATGATGTTTAGTTTTTGAGATATGGGACTTTTTCATCAAACTGCAGCAGTAACTTTGTTTTTCATAAACATACTATGAAAAACAAATTTAGTTTTGCGGTTGTGTGGAAGTTTACTAACTAATACTACTAACTAATGAATGACAGTTCAAAATATTGTTATTATATTGTCTGGAGCTATGGAACCCTGTGTGCGAGTAAGACTCGCACTTGGCCGGTTTTATAATAGTAATATGCTTCTTGTATTAAATAAAGGCGAAATTGCGTTTTTTCTGTAATAACAAAATACTTTTATTCACAAAACAATAGAATACATAATTTTTAACATATGTAGTTTATACATTCTAAACAGAGTTACTATTTTCCAAAAACGATCTATTCACACTGTTCACATTCACCAATGTAGAAAATCCACGTGTTTAAAGAAACAAGATACCAGGATACCAGAGGCCAGGTGGAGCTATCGTATGCAACATAATTATGACACTGGGGTTGCGTCTGTGTGCCAGTGTGAAGGTGAAGGTCGGGTCGATACACTAATTTATAGACATGGATCGGTTACCGCGTGGCCAAAGTCGGAACCACGTGTTTCTTTTGTGAAGGACCTTACACAAAAAATTACTTGCTAGCCAATGCAATGTTTCAAACATTACTGAAATTATATAATAAGAATTTAGTACATTACTGCCACGGTCTATAATGACTACTTTGCTGGTCGCGCTGATTATGGCCGACAGCGCAGCGTAGCGCAGCTCCAGGCCGACACAGCGCGGTCAGCGTGCAGCACTTGATGGACGAGCTGAGATAAAGGCCGAGACCGTAGGCCGAGGCCTTTACAGCGAGGACAGCAAGGGCTGCAATGATGGCCAAGCTGAAAGGCCTAGAGCGTAGCTAGGCTAGCTCGAGGCAATCATAGCGTGACCAGCGAAGCAGTAATTGTGGGCCAAGGTTTGTATAGTGCTTTACTCAAAAATGCAAGTACCTAATCTAAATGAAACCCGCAAGTAATTTAAATAAAAAATATATCAAATAAAATTTTCGCTGAACCACGCTTTTGTTACTTCTTTGTTTTTTTTTAGCAATGGTAGTTGGAACTATACAGCCTAATATGGAATAAAATCTTTTTGTACCTTTCTCTATAGATACAAAGAGCTGTGTTCTAAATAAAAACTTTTTGGATTTGATTTTTTAAAACGTTGAAACGTCAAAATAGCGGCCGGCAATACATTGCCGGCCTGTTAGAGCGGCCAGCAAAACTTTGCCGGCCGCTCCTTGAAACAGAACGGCAAGGTCGACTTTGCTCAAACAAGGTTGTCAAAATAATGACCACATTACATGCATTTTTGAGTAAATGTTATTAAGTTAAAGGTCGATTCTATTTTGACTACAGGCATCTCTTAAAATAAATTGAGCGTATGCATGTTACGGTCTTTGTATTGTAAATGTTACACAAAAATATTACATCGCTTATTTTCTTTTATCGATATCTATCGATCAAATCTGCATCCGACCTAAATGCATCACTAATTGAGTAGAACTTGGGACATAGACTTTTCAAAAACAGAAAAAGGTCAACAATCGATCGAAAACAAACTTTATTCTAGTGGGAAAAGCTTGATTTTACGTGGCATAGCGGGCCATAACATTTCCCATCGTATTCGTATTCACAGTAAAACCGACCCCCATGAGTCGGTTTTTCTGCCTAAGCGCGCATAAATAGATGATTCACGTAAACAAAAACTAGTTTGTTTATTTGTCGAGAAAACCTAAAAACTAGAGGTCAGCTTTTCTAAAAAAAAACAATGCATGAACCTGTGCCACGTGTTACACATCAGTAGATACCAGTATGTCAAGAATCAATAGAAGATAGTGAAAGAGGGACTAGTCCATTAATAAGGACAAGTCCATCAAAAAAAACATAGGACCATACGGACGACAAGTCCATTCTTTCTTCATCCCCTCATTGAGAACCGCTCTTGCCACGTGTTCTCAGACAAAATACTAGGATATCAGAGGTCACAAGTTCAAGCTTGCAACATCAAATTACCTGTAGTTTCATGGCCGTGGCCAACGCCCGCATACACGCCTCATATTATTCGCTAGTACTATACTACTATACTGAGACCACGTGTTTTCAGTACTAGTACATCAGAAACTGACTTCAACTTCAACTAGAGTACTTTATCTAAAGCATGCTTTGCTGACGATCTTCGCGTTATGCTCGTGACCGGGTGTTGCTTGTGGTGACTGGTCGTCTTGTTGACCAGATTTATGTTACTGTTCTAAGTAATTCCTTGTTTGTCCTAGTTTGTCATCTGTGGCTTCAAGTTACTGCTAGCTAGCTAGTAGGTATATGTATATACCAACATTGAACGTGTAAGCGGGTACGCCCTTTATGTTCGGAGGCTTTATTTATTCTTGAGTATATTTTTTAATATTCTATTTTATTATTGGTGTGTGAGCTAATGGATTATTTGTTTAAATTAACTTTAACAAACAATATTGTGTAGAATCTGGTTCTTCTAACCTAACAGACAGATGTGTTGCTGGGGAGTTTGTTCCGCCACTTGTTCTTCCCAGCTAAAACACTAGGAATTGGCGAAGGATAGGCGTTTTGGGGGACTGTCTCTTGTAATGTTGAAAAAGGGCTGATTATCAGCTTAATAAGAATAAATGACTATTGATTTTAATTTTTGAAAAATGAATTCTCGCTAGTAAAGGGCAACAAAATGATAGAAAAATAAATTAAATTATAAAAAATCGTTGAATCAAAACGTTCATGGCTTAAATTCATTTCGATTCTTCAAAGGACGCCGCAATAAAGAAACAAATGACAGTCTCGCAAATAAAAAAGTCTCCCATTTTCGAATTCATAATTTTTCATTCTTTTACGGTAAGTGTTCCAGAAAATTTCAGTACGCCTCACGTGTTATTCGTGCTTGTTCCAAATTCAAAATGTTTTGATTCACTCAGTGAGTAAAAGAGCGTTCTAATCACTGTTATCGATAAAACAAATACCCTTTTCACTTCAGTAGCTCAAACATGTAGGTTTTGCTGCCTGAAATCAGTGAGCAAAATGCGATTTTGCTCACTGAGTGAGACAAAGTAACTTTTTAATTATTTTTTTAGAAAGCCGCGAATATCTTATTCAGCCTTGGATTAATCATACAATTCGAAACATTTACACTCTATCTCTTTCCCGCCATTAGAAAGAGAGAGAGAGACAAAGACCAGCCCTTTCGAAGTTCCTATTTTGAATTCGACCTCAAAGACAAACACGTTCGGAATTTCGTTCTAACTAAAGAAATTTTGCAAAAAGATAATTCTGTCTGTTAATGTAATTTATTGAATTTTTAACTTATTGTTGTATTTAAACGAAAATAAGTTTTTACTGCATATAAAACTAATACTTAACCTGTAAATATTTATTTCTAGTTCAAATAATGTTACGTAATATATTTTGAATAATAAAACATCATGGGTGCTATTTCGGAACACGCCATAATTTAAATAAAAGAGCAGGAATAAAATGTTGTGGCTGGCGTAAAGAGTTGAATAAGTTAAAAAAATATTAAAATACTTAATCGTAAAATATGAGTGAAACTAGCGACGAGAACAGTACCTCTACCTACAATGTTAATTATTTTGATTCACGATAAATAGTTATTTCAATCTAAGTATTCCTGTTTATTATTTTATCTCCTAAAGTGTTCTCGCTGCTGAAGTGAAAAGTTGTATGTGCTACACGAGACCAAAGTTATTTGCATCTCGTGTCTTTGAATCCCTCGCTGCACTCAGGATTCTAACCTAGAATCACTCGCTACGCTCGTGATTCAAATATAGAATCCTTCGCTTACTCGGGATTCAAAATCAACACTCGCGGCAAAAACCAACTTTGCTCTCTTGTTGCACAAATAACTATTTTCAAGAGGCAATGGTTACAAAATTGTTATTTACCTTTTCGTTAGAAACCTATGCTATATTCACTACATCTGAAAAAAAAGTTGTGTCAACAAAAATAAATAAATCCTCTGTACATACAATTTTACAAGACTATGCTTTGCCTAATTTACAAGGCATCCTATATAACGATGCCCATGCCACGTGTGTTTAGGCATTGAATACTAGGACACCAAGAGTCAACAGGAGCGCGGTGCAGTACTGTAACAGAAGATGACCTTGACACAATTAAAATAACTGCACCCCGCCCCTCATTTAACGCGAGCAATTCACACAGTGCAACCACGTGGTTAAGTAATTTGAGAATTATGAAAAAAGTTATGAGGAGTTTTATTTAAAAAATGCAAAAAACCAACGTCACGCGGTATTCTCAGGCGGTCACCCATGCAAGTTCTGAACGCGCCCGATGTAGTTCAACTTCAGTGATCGGACGAGAACCGATGTCTCCTTTTTTTCGAATTGATGGCTCAGTGGGTTACGCGTATCCATGTTTGTTTGTATCTATGTGAGAGTCTTTATGCCCTCGAAAATCCTGACGAGTAGGTACGCATGGATTGCAGTAGGTGGCGTTCTGTGGATTGTTCCTAACCCCATGTGAAAAAGTCATGGGCTTATGTACGTATGTCTAGCTCTAGCTAGGTCGTGTGATGGTTATAGGCAATCAAAAGAAATATATATGTGAAAAACAATTTGGTGGTTTAGTTCCGATTTAGGCCATGCGGCAGCACATCTACAGCTGTTATCGTTAGTGCAACTCCAGTAGAGTGCTCAGTTCCTAGTACTCGATGTTCGAAAACACGTGGCCACAGTGCGGCTTCACACACGGCAGGATTGTGCAAACTGAGAGGTCGTCACTTATTAAAGAGTAGTTGTTGTGAGCCTGGCGTTTAGTAGGTCTTAGTTTAAATAATAAAACATAACCTCATGCCTGTAATCCCTAAAGGGTTAGGCAGAGTGTACCCCATTATTACACCCACATTTCGCCAGTTATGTTTAAGTTCCATGTTAAAGGGGCGAGCCTACTGCCATCAACCGGTCACAAATTCAGGCCCCGTGGCTAAGAAATTCAATGCTTAGTTAAAAAATTTATGAGACGACATATTATTTTTCATTCATATCGTATTATTATCTACATTGCTTATAAAGATTTCTAAGATCAAGCCAACAATTTCTTGATTTTTTTCTAACTGTTTTCGCACGATAGTTTCAATTCTCCAAAATATGCACAATATTATGCATGTTTTCAAAACCCACAACATATAATAAGCCCTATTAAAATGAAATTAATGTTCACAACTTAAATTTATTTTGATTGTGACACGCAATTTTTGAAAGGACGCCACAAAAGAAACAAAGGTCAGTCTCGCAAATTAAAAAGTAACATGTTCCCAGAGTTCAATTTTCGAATTTCATAATTGTTTTTTCATCCCACCATCTCGGAAAGAGTATTTTTAATCTTCAATATCTGAGTGGAAAATCCGTTTTTATTCTCTAGAGGATAAAGTAAATTGAATTTAGAACATCGTGTGCACTAAGTTTGTGAATTAAAAAAAACATTAAACCTATTTACTGCTACCTCTATGGTGCCGAATATATCATACAACTTTTTTTTAATTTTTTTAAAACTCAGACTCGGAACCTTCTTGGTGTTCTTTTTTCAATTTGCTTTGTACGCGGTTCTTTACGCGGCATTTTTTCACGTCATTGTTAATTATACCGTAATATTATTTTGTTATAATTTAAAGATTATTCTGTAATTCTTACCTGTCATAATGTAGTAATTAATATCTAAACTGAAATAAAAGTGTACCTATCTTGTGATTGTAAACGTTTATTTTTTTGCATTTAGTCATTTCCTCGCTGAGGTGGAATGAAAAGTTACGTGTTGCACTCGAGTGCAAAGATTTTTCACCTCGTGCTCTTTTGATTCCCTCGCTAACGCTCAGGATTCTAATTTTGAATTTTAGAACCCTTCGCTTGCTCGGTCATCAAAATTGAACACGCAGTTAAAAAGCAACTTTGCACTCTTGTATAACAAATAACTATTTTGATTCTTTTATTGGGAGTGGCCATATACAGAAACTTTCAGTATGCCCTACTTATAATTCGTGCTTGTTTCAAATTCAAAATGTTTTTATTCACTCAGTGAGTAAAAGAGTGTTTTATTTATCGATGAATCAAATATGGTAATAGTAGATTGTTGCATCGAGCGCTGGCACATTAAATTAACACATTCGTGTTAATTTATTACTCGCATTAATTACTCACTTTAGCAAGGTGCGTAATCTACTTTTCTTTCAACTATCGTGACAAAATATATCTACTCAAAATAAAACAATGTTTAATTCATCTTCCCTTCGAAATATTTATCCCGCGACTTTTGCGGCAAAAGGTTATTAACAACTTCATTTGCAGCTGTTTTTAAACTTCCTGGAGTTGAATTCACATCGCTATCGCTGTCTATTTCCATTGTTTTTAACTTTTAAATAAGAAGTATCAAAGTTTTACAATGGTACAAAATGCGCGCCATTTGTTTTTTAACCAAGTCGGTTTTACTCAGCCGATTTTTAATTTCAACCAGTATTTTTTTGATCTAATGCATACATTTTATATTAAACTTAATGGGAGACATTAAACCTCTGTTGTAAATTTATTTCTAAATAAAAAACAGTACAGTTGTGAAAAAATGTGCTATAATGAGATTTCAAATATTTCTGCACTGTTTTCTAAGCAAAAAATACATCCTTTGTGATCGGTTTTGAAGTGAGTAATGATAACATTACTACGTAGTTGAAAGAAAAAGCCTTGCCTTAGTTACAAGGAACGATGCCCAAGCCTCGTGTTATATAGGCAATGAATACTGGGACATGAGATGTTAGTGGGAGGTTTACCTCTGCAATATGCACTGAAGCGCCATCTGTGAATAAATAAGGTGCGACAAAGGGAAGAGCCCCTTTGTCGCACCTTATTTAACGTACGTAATATTCATAGTTATGTATTGTGAAGCCAAGTGTTTCACAACACGGAATACTAGGAGATGAAAGATCAACCGGAGTTATTGTAATGAAGGGTAGTATCCTGCTATACCACTGCATGTACCACTGCCAAAGTTTTTCCAACAAAGTCACTATAATTATTACGGTATTAACTAGGTTTTTGATATTTCGTCAATCTGCTTGTGTTTCGTCATCTTTGTGTTTACAGAGAACAGGCAAAAATATAGAAAAAAAGGCTGTAAAAATCTGGATCTTTTTGAAAAACAAAACATTTTATTTTTATTTTTGTTCATACAAGCAACACTCACTGCAGCACTGTAATCCAATTTTATCATATTTTTAAAATACATATAAACTTTTCAACCATAAGATGTTTGCCGTAACACAAATTACTGTACCAACGTATCTCAAAAGCCGCTAGCTAGCTGAATTGGAACTGGGCAGACAACGTTTGCTGTGTGCCTTCCTAATTTGATTAATTATTCTATAAAAGGTAGCTTCACAGGCCTATTAATAAGGGCCCGAGGGGAAAGGAGTATAATATGTATTAGGACTGTAGCAGGTTGCGTTTCTGCTTATACTACTTTTGTGCATGCGTATGAATTTGTCCTTTAGGTGTGTGTGTGTACGGAGCGAAATTAAATACTTTGAAATTTGTATATTTCTTAACTCACGAAACATATTACAATGGAGGTTCTTTAAGATCGTAAGCGCGTCCATAGATGATGGTGGCTGTGGCCGAACTAAACTCGCTGGGCGCTACGCGTTAAACTGGAATAAAAAATGATGCGTCAGCGCCTCTACACTACCCTCATGCGAAAAAAGCGTGAGTTTATATTTAATAAAGCTTATTGATCCAAAATAGATATTTATTTTTAGTTCGTGGCTAAATTATAACAGCCGCACCGAAAGATCTTCAAGGTTTATGCTTGCCTAGGTTGGTGTAAACATGAGTGACCGGTGAATCCATTAAATACCGAGTTTCCTCCGTGCCTCGGAAAGCACGTAAAGCCGCTGCTGGTTTAAGCTGCCATTTGTAGATCTTTGACAGTCGTTATCAGTAATCAGATGTCCGAAAGTCTGACGAGTCATACCAAAACGTACGTACGTTTCGTATTACCCAGTTACTGGATTGTGGAGGTCAGATAGGCTGTGGCTCCCTGAAAACTGCAACATTAGGTTAGATTGGAAGCCATCATCAACATAATTTGGGAAAAGGCTACGCAGACAGGTTAAACGAAACAGACCATTTAGGGTTTACAATTCACCTGTATAAAAAAGAAGCGCTAAGTGTGCATTCAGCCCAAAATTGGTTAAAAAGGGATGCTACTATGACGTAGTATGACGTCATGAAGTCTAGACTTTGTGGATGTACAAGTTTATCTCTTCATAGCTCCTGATGTCCTAGTAACTCGCCCCTCTTCGAAACGTGACGTGCTCGCCCCGCCTGTCTCGTGTCAACCCCTCAACAACCTCATCAAGTATTAAGTTTACGTGTGAGATTACAGATGGCGCTGATTGTTCGACAATAAGAATACTTACTAATAATCACGCTACACAATTAAAGGCGATGGCTAAACGACTGCCCCAAGCATGTCTAAGAATCTCACAATAACTCGTAATATTTAAAAAATCATTCATGAATTGTTTAGTGTTCAATAATTTCCTAGAACTTGCGTAAACTGTAAAACATAAAAAAGTATATTAATTGCTTTTTTGATTAAACATGACAAGGTCAAGGGGAAATAACACTACAGCAAGCTAGGGAGGGGTCGTATCACTTTTCCAGAATGTCAAATGAAACTACTTAAAAATCGATTTTTGACAACAGGTATCAAAACGATTTATTTTCCGAAACTAAGGCGTTCAATTCGGTGTGCTTTAGTTGCTTGTTATTATGTTTTCACAGGGTTTTGATTCGGAAAATGGGGTTGTTTTTTAAATCTTATTCGACTCTACTCAATTCCACTTTGTTCTAATCAAAATCAAACAAATAAAACTAACTGAAAGCTTCGGACTGTGCTTCTTCGTTTAATCTTACTACCTATTTTGTGTCGAAAAATATAAACAGAGTGGTCGATAAAAACTAATTCTTATTTTTTCTTTCAACCTATTCGATTATTCTAATGATTCTGTAACACTTGAAGTTCAATCCCTTCTCTATGAAACATCTCTATGCTAGTTTATTATCTATGGTCAGATGTCATGTCAACTCATGTCATACAACAGCAACAGACAACAGACGCCGCAACGCTTTTTCGTTTTCTTCTTCGTTGTGCTATTTTTTTTATTTTAGATTTTCATCGACGCTTGTTTATTGGACTTATTGTGTGTGTTCGCCTATCCACTGACCTCTCGCTACTCGACACGGACTTGAAACAAAATCATCATACGATGCATAAACTGTGGACTGTTGCTGTCATGTTATGACAGTAATCTGGTATCTGGGGTGGATGAGACACCAGAATACATTATCAGCCCCGGCTTCATTTTTAGATAATGTTCTTGTAAGAATCACAGAAAAAAAAACAAATAATAAATAAATAAATCGTATTTTTGTTGTTTTATTTTAATATCTTTTATGTCATTGGTTACTCGGTGCCTAAACTAGATAACGTAGTTTAAACAGGATTTATCAATCACCATATAGGTACTTACCTACCTGACTACCCTGGCGCGTTTGTCTGTCAAGCCTGTCTGCCTACGGATGTATTAACAAACAGATTTTTATGGGGTTGTCACTAGTAGGTAGATTGGTTCTTTAGTAAGGTTTAGGCATACTGACAGGTTATGGCATATAATGAGTTGAAATAAAGACAGTTTTCACAGACAATATATAAATAAGTGGTTGAAATGATGAACGTATTTGAAAATAGCGATTAATATTAGCAAACTGACCCAAACAACTAGAGTTTTGTATTTGAGATAGATAAAGAATACTGCTAGATAGTACCTACAGTAATAAATATACACGCGGGCGGGAGAGATTTTTGCGCAGGTTGTAGAAAGCCCGTAATTACCTCTTTGTAGATATATACTCAAGTACTACCATGTGAAATCACCTTGTGTCGCTACTCGCTAGTTAAAAAAAATCGTAAATCATTACAGAAATACCCAAACGCCTAGGTAAAAGTTCATAGCAATATGTCATTTGTTAACAGTTTTTATACCTATTGATGTAGGAGTTCCGCGAATATATTTTCAGGATTGTAAAGATATGAGAAGTTCTTGAAACTTTTTTCATATGAAATACTAATTTTCACCTATTTAGCTTTACATATTGCAAGGTTCCATATTTATACGTTGCTGGGGCAGTCGTCCATACTTCCATTTAGCCATCTCCTTTAAATGGCTCTTGAGAATATTGGTCTCACTTGGATTCTTATCTGCACATTGGTTTTTTTTTGTTTCGTCGCGGTACCAACAAACAGTGATAAGCGGTAATTTGTAAAAAATACAATGTATTTTATTAATTAGCTATTTTTAGCCGAACCTTATCTTAAAAAATAAAAAACCGTTTCACGGACCAACATCTATGTTAACTCTTGGTGCTCTCTGATGTTCTAGTAACTATCGGTTCCAGAAAGGTGACGCAGTCAGCTCGTTCCCACGGTCCCGATCACCAATGTTTGAGTTTTTTTTGTTTGATATAAAAGATCGCTCAAAATTAGGACTTTATTGTCTTATACCATTTCGACGATTATAAATGAATAAGGAAGGTACCGTCAGCAAATAAAGTCGCTATACATATCCAAAATTATAAGACGTCTTAGTTTTAGAATGATCTAAATATATTAACAGACTGAAGTAAGATACATCACAATATTTTTATAAATGGTTACACAAATTAGCAAAATAATATTACATCAGATCACACTGATCAGCACAAAAATTGTTGTGTTAACCGAATTCTGACGCCGACTGTTCTGCACCCGAAGAGCTCTAAAACTAAAATGGTAAATGGTTTATTGGGTGTTTGGGAATTTTAAGACTTTAGGTTTTTTGGTTAATCAAGTAGAGAAACAAAAGCAATTCACAAAGCTCACTCCCAAAGATCTCTCCGTCGTCTTCTACATGTCCATATTCCTCTCTGGTACATTTTTTTTCAAAATTTCCAAATTTCTCGCTAACCTGACTCAATGGAATTGATTTCATGCAAGACTATAAGGCTCGGCGCAAACGGGCAACCAACCACAGCCACCGGTGGCTGTCGCGCGCTACCGGTACTTTTGTAACAGTGTCAGAAGCGAGCGACAGCGTGGTGTTCGGAAGCCGCCACACTCTCAGCTCCGCAGTTTTACTAGGCTAACTGCGCGGGGGTTAGAGCACCGCGACAGTGGCGCGTATCAGCGTCTTGTGTGGCCCGCAGCGACCACAAGTGGCGAGTCGCCGACACTGCTGTAGCGAGTGGCCACCACCGGCCACACGTATGCAGCGAGTTTCTACAAAATGTATGAAAAAGCGCGTGAACTGCTTATCGCTGGCTACCGGTGGCTGTGGTTGGTGGCCCGTTTGCGCCCAGCCTAAGGAGTCGATCGAGGCTGCGTTAAAGTACCACTAAATATAGCTCTCACTAGATCCTAGCGCCCTAGTACCAAATGAACGAAACTATCGAACGACGGCATGCAGTGACTCGTGGGATTACGTAATTATGTGACGTCATCCCAGAAGTAGAAGTAGTACTTCCCACTGTAGATGCAGTCTAGACTAGACCGACTCAAGACTAGGATCACCTCGTAAATGTTCAACAAATCCGATCTTTAAACTAGATATTTTCGAAGCTTATGGCTATGAGGTCTACTTAGAGGTTGTCTTGCTTTTTAGCTGTTGGCAACGGGGCAATTAGTTGAACTTAATTGAAACAAGATCCCAGTTACACCCCATTTTTTAAATAGAACATTGAGCACAGAATCTTTGGGGTAGGTTCTAGGGTATAAAATTTTTCACTGGTACTATGGTATAGATAGTAGGTACTGCCCTAGGCTATGTCCGTTAATGGACACCGTAGATGACGCACGTAGTCTCCGGCGCAACGTGGTGGTGGGTAGTGCTCGGTAGCGGCCACCTGTTCCCAGGGCTACAGATCATTGGAGTGTGGTGCGCAGTCTGTTGTTCCTCGCAACAATCGCCGAGGGTTCGAGGATCCGTCAAGTCAAACGGAGCGGTGTAATGAAACAAGCCGGCCCTATTGTTGGTGTAGTAGTGGATGCGGTTAGTGCATTCACATTAATCCTGGAATAGTACATTACGATATTAGTGCGTTATAACCAATACGCACGTATATCGTACGACGTTTTTAACACATTTGCGAGGAAACAGAAAAAAAAAACATTTTATATTTTGTTAATTTCTAATTATTGAAACAGTTAGTGAAATTACAATTATTAAAATGATACGTAGTTGTAGTTGGTTTCTTAATTATGTTTTAATTATTTCCAATATTTATTTTCTTAACATATCTGTCGGCTATTACCCGCCGCATCGGAATTACTTATGATATGTGGCACTAGATTTAATTAGATTAAGCAAACAGACGTCGGCGATCCGTCAACGTCTTGTTACGCGCCACCTTCCTTGACAACTACCCAAGTCAATATAGCTACCCGCAACGACTTGACGTTCCGCCAGAGAGTATTGTAGACCCTTCTCTCTCGTCTGTGGTCACAGATTAGTTTGCAACGTGAATCATATGAAGCCCTTTTGCAAAGGCGCCGACATTTCCTTTACTAAATATTTTTCAAAACAACACATAAAAAAAATAAATAAAAATATAAAAAATAGTAGCCGACCAGCATCGGGAACAGGGTCCGTTTATTATTATTATTACTATTCATAATGTCATTGTTTTATGTTAGGGTAAATGTTGGAGACGACGAAACTTCTTGAAAGGCGGCAGAAGAGCATTGTAATTCGTCATTAGTTGTAAATAATAAAAAAAAAAAATTTATTTATTTATTTATCTACTTACATCTACCATTACAGGCTAACCCAATGCGATAAATGCGCCTTAATTAATAACAACTTAATTTCTACTTATTACTAATATTTATAACTAATGATAAATAATGCAATCCTTGTGAATTCACTCAGAGAACAATAAAATAAGTCCGTCTCACTCGCTATGAGGTTGAGTGTGCGGAATACACGCGTCAGCGGCGCCTCCCTTAAAAGGTTGGTCCGAGCTCGCGGCTCCACTAGCAGTCGTCGCTGCCGTCGTCGCCACACGTACCTGTCCGGAACGCACAGACTCACCTGACCCAAAATAACTGCATTATGCACCTTTCCTCTCAATAATTTAAATATATATAAAGCGAGTGACAGATCCCTTCTAACCCTTAACTCATTGAATCCCACCATACCTAAAATAAATAAGGTTGGATACATTAACGGGTAAAAGGGATAGACCCCGTAATAACGTAAATATAAATATCTAATAAATTTATTTTGAACCTTCTCCAGCATGAGACTATATTTAGCTTCATGTGGAGCCCAGATGACTGCATTACATTCTAACTGGCTTCTCACCAATGCATTATACAATGCTATAATAGCTTTCACATTCGTGAACCCTCGGACCGTACGAGGCATGAAACCTAAATTTCTATATGCCCTTCTACAGCTACGCATGATGTGCTCCCGAAAAGTCAAACCGGTGTTGAAAACTACTCCTAAGTCCTTGACTTCTGTGACCCGTTCCATAGGCTGCCCGTCAATGTAGTAGGTATGTATAAATATCCTCGGTAGAAGTAGAGGGGCGCGGCTCAGGGCAAAACTTCTTCGTTTGAGGCTCCAAATTTATTGCCTGAGTTATTTTGGCACTTATATTTGCTTTGTTTTGGGTGGAATCTTCTACACAAGATTCTGCTACTGCGTTAGCACGCCACCCGCCATGCCGCCTTAAAGTCAATAGGTATATCAGCTCCCGAATCAGCAAGTAATGTAGCTGACGTTCTTCTGAAACTGTGCCCTGTATAACAATCAGCGTCCGGCAATCCTAAAAACTTGGCGACTTCCTTTGGTATGGCACCGAATTTATTTATGCCAATAGGTTGCGCAGTACATTTACCTTTTTGGTAAATCTGAAAGAAATGATTATTTTTTGCCTTAGTCGTACGCAGAGCTTCATATTTTTTGACCACGTCATAAAATGGGCCGTTGATAATAAAAGATCGGGGTATTTTGTTTTTAGTGTTTGGGATTTTAATTAAAAGCATTTTGCCTTGATTTTCAATGTCATTTGTGGTAATACCAGGCCCCTCAGAAAGTATTGCGAAAAAAAGTTTTTATATATGGGAGACTGGCCAGTTATTATGTTTTTCGAAAATATGATTATTTATAAGTAAAAATAAGTAAGTTCCAATTTCAAAATTTCCCTCCACATTTTTTGCGAGTTAATTCAAAGTATTGTGTCTCACTGAAATATGGATCTGCGCCGGGAACATTTTAGAGCTATGATTTTATACGATTTCAAGTGTCGCCTGAAACCGGATGAATCGTACGATAGACTTCAAATGGCATTCATGGATGAAGGCCCTTCCAAGGCAACCGTGTATCGTTGGTATAACGAATTCAAGCGCGGTCGACCAACTTTGGGGGATGACGAAAGAAGCGGTCGCCCTTTGACGGCTGTTACCGAAGAAAACGTGCTAGCAGTGAAAAATTTAATCCAAGACAATAGGCGAATTACATATCAGGAGATTCAACACATATTGAAGATTGGATCGGGAAGCGTTCACGAGATTCTACACAGCCATCTTCGCGTGAGGAGGATAGTATCACGCTGGGTGCCGCACAACCTCACCGATGCTCAGAAGCAGGCCCGGGTGGAATGGTGCCGTGATATGCTTAACAAATTTGAAGCAGGCTCGTCTCGGCGTGTTTACGACATCGTTACAGGTGATGAGTCCTGGATTTATCAATACGACCCAGAAACCAAGCGCCAGTCGACTGTTTGGGTGTTTCAAAATGAGCCAACGCCTACCAAAGTGAAGCGATCTAGAAGCGGGGGTAAGATTTTGATCGCTAGCTTTTTTAATTTGACTGGCCACTTGGTATCAATTCCCTTACGGGATCAAAGAAGCATTAATGCCGAATGGTATACTTCCAAATGTTTGCCAGAAGTTTTCTCTGTTATAAGCAACAAGCGACCAAACACAGGGCTCCGCGGGCTACTGCTCCACCACGACAATGCACCTGCGCACACCGCACTCAAAACGAGGGACTTCCTGGACAGCACGCCAGTCAAACTCCTGGGTCACCCTCCTTACAGCCCTGATCTAGCACCGTGTGACTTCTTTTTATTCCCAAAAATAAAAAATCAGCTCAAAGGGATACAATTTTCGTCGCCGGAAGATGCGCTGGCTGGGTTCGAGCAGGCTGTAAACGAGGTGTCTGCGGCGGACTGGAAAAAGTGTTTTGAAAACTGGTTTAGGCGCATGAATCTTTGTATAGAGGCTGGTGGAAAGTACTTTGAAAAGATTTAATAAAAATATATGTACGTATAGAACAATTTTTTTTAGTTTCGCAAAACTTTCTGAGTGTCCCACGTATTGTGAAGCTCTTGCCGTCTACATGCACCATTAATACCAAATATTAACGCAACCTGAAAAGAAATAAAAATGTGTAAGATAAGGTATAGGTACTAAGGTAAGCTAAGTAGCTTACAGACGGTCGTAAAAAAATATGTAAAAGAGTATGTACAGTAAGTAGATCAATACATAAAATAAGGAGGCAAACTGACATTAGTTGCCAGGTACTGGCTATCTGGAGCATCTCTTAGAAACTTTTCGACGTCATTTGATGACAGTACCTTAGATTTTTTCTTTATAAAACCATCAGAGCGTTTCTTTAAAAATGCAATGAGATTTGAATATAAATTAATATCGACACCATTTTTCATCTTGAGGGTACTTTTCAGCATCGAATATGTTGTCCACAACGAGCTAGGCTTATATTTACTAGCTAGTTCATTAAAATACGCCAAAACTACATTTTCGGAAAATGACTTGGCATTTTTCATGTTTTTCCACTTCAAAAAATTTTCATACGTGGTTATGTATCTGTCTTTGGATATTGACGGCAGCAAGCTGTCGCATGCGGTTCGCGCTTCTGTTAGTATATCCGGTGGAGTTGAAGTAATATATGGCTCTTCTTCATTATTGAAAGTTGTCATATTTAAATTTTCACAATACAAGTACAAAGAAAAGAAAATTTGAGAAAAATGGCGCGAGGATTATTTTCTGCCGTAGCTGCGTGAAAATGTTGGCAAAGACGTTAGAGCACGCAGCCAAGTTTTTAAATTACCGAATAAACTGATTTTTTTTATTTTAAATAAACTTAATCTGTGAATGCACACTGTTGCTTTCCCGCCATTTTAACAGCGAGCTACTGACTGACTGGCGCCGCGCGGCGATTAGTTAGAAATTTGAATAGCAACAGCGCGCGAAATGGCAAATAATACTGTTATGGAATTTGTATGGACTATAACTTAACTATTTGCTTTGGTAACACACGCGTTTTTTATGACCCGCTTTACATATTTATAACCGGTGGAATTACATCAGCTTTACGAGCAACGGTGTTAAAAATAATTATAACAAAGGGAAAGGGGCAGAAAAGCTTCGAATAAATAGAAACCTGTTTAATTGAAACAAATAAAATTAAGATTACTGTTTAAGTTCAAAGTAGCAACAAATAAGCGTGGCATCAAAGCAAAGCTGGATTTCCTACAGTTGTAAACATTGTTGTGAAGGTCAAGTTCAATGTCCGGGCCGTATGATGCAGTTCTTACTGACTTCTGATATCCTAGTACTCAACGTTTGAAAACACGTGGCCTCACCGCGGCCGCTTCATTGCTGAAACAACAGTCAGCTGGGCAGCTGGGCTTTTAGTAAGTTGCACAGCATTGCGTCTTTGTTAAACTTCTTCGTGATGAAGATAAATCTTTTATTTGAGTAAGATGAGCTAAGCAAGTACTCTGACTATTAAACTAAGTACGATATTAAATAATAACTTGAGACGTCTATTGTTTCTCATTTGTTGCAATCTCATACTAATAGAAACTAAAGTTTTCATAAAGTTTTTGTAAGTGGTTTGGTGTATCTGAGTAACTCACAAGTAGGATCCGTAAATTAAAGTTCATAATAAAACTATATTGGCGCCCGACATGGTACAAAGCAGGCAAACGGTAAAAAACTGGATATTTTTTAAAAGTAATATTTTAGTTAATTCGAGATCGATATCGACCATTACCAAATGATTTTTGAATATTTTGTCATACTCATGCTTAATAACCATGAACACTCTTTTTCCACCTCGTTTAAATTTAGTTAACAAAACCCTTAAGAAGAACTCAATCCTCGACTCTTTCAAAGCATTGGAAATATATTTAAGCGATAGTAGTCACGTCCGACGTTGACCGACGTTGACCCAGCACGGGCACCATTAAAATATTGTAAGTAAAAGCTAGTCTGTTTGGTGAATAAACCAAACTTGTTCTTGTGTAATACGGTTTAATACATTTAACTTAAGAAATACAATTCTTTAGGGTTTATAAATCGTTCTGATTTTTACGCGTCACGCTGACACGCGCGAATTACATCCAGAAATATTGTAGCTAGACTTTTCATGCAGAGATATGATCTTGTTATTTCAGATGTCCTAGTATGAAAGATCCCCCAACACGTGACGCTGCAACTGCAACTGTGCTATACGAACTATGATCATTGTACATGTTAATTGGATAACTCTTTGCAATTCCTGTAGTCCTGATACTACTGCTGCTACACGCTTCGCGTATCCATGGAAACGGTAACGAATGCTTCGTGTAGATTGCTTTTGAAAACTTTTATACCTACAATATAACTGATAAACAAATATTGCCATTCACTGGAACATATCCGTGTCTACTTCTTATGATAGACAAGGATGGTGAGATAGTGCTATAAACGTCATGCATGCAAAAAAGGTAGCTTTTGGATGTAACATGTGAACGGGCAAACAAATATTGCTGTTACTTTTAATTTATGGTCTCTATCAATGATAGAGAAGGATGGAGATAAAGTGCAACATATGTTGTGCAGCAATGCCACCCCACTCACTCCAACCTAACGGATCGGGGCTTGACCGGGTGCGGGTTTTCTAAAAAAAACTAACAAATATTAACAATGCTTTAAATAAAAGTTGAAAATTAAGTGTTCAAGTTGAGTCATTGCTCTAGGCAGCTTAAGTTACTTACAATTTCTTATAGTGCAAATGTTTTCAAAATTTTAATGGCCCCCATGGTGGGGCAACTTTACAGATATTTTATACTTTTGGCGTGACTTGCTTGTAAGTATCAACACGTTAGAAAAGTCACAAATTAGCTCTAATTCAGGGTTTTGTTAGGTAGGTAACTAAAGATTTGAGGCGAAGAATATAATGTTCATGGTTATTTGAAATTAATATGGTTGTACAAGAGCCATTATCAGGAAACGCATTATTTAGTTAACATCGGTGTCATTTTTAGGGTTCCGTACCCAAAGGGTCAAACGGGACTCTATTACTGAGACTTCGGTGTCCGTCCGTCCGTCCGTCCGTCCGTCTGTCACCAGGCTGTATCTCATGAACCGTGATAGCTAGCCAGTTGAAATTTCTACAGATTATGTATTTCTGTTGACGCTATAACAACAAATAATAAAAACAGAAAAAAAATATTTAAGGGGCGCTCCCATACAAAAAAGATTTTTTTTTTCGTTTTATAAATAATCGTACGGGACCCTTCGTGCGCGAGTCCGACTCGCACTTGGCCGGTTTTTTTTTGTAATTGTCGGTATTACTAACATGAAATATCAAATTTTGTATAAGAGCCCCGAACGGCGCTACATCGACTTCGTAGTTCGCATATCACAATATAATCATTGATGTTTGGCAGGAACCTAGAACTTTAGATGAATTTAAACACTAAAAAGAGCCGTTTCGATGCAAAAAAAGGGCGATGGTTGTTTTTTGCTCATATGTTGTAGCTGTAGTTATTTATTTCATGATATTTCCACCAAAAACACCGATCTCAATACCACTGAAATTAAAATAGTTAGCAAAATCTTAGATATTTTCAAAAGTATCCAGAATGTTTAATATTAATCTCTTAAAAGTATTAGTTCAAATAGTTGTAGATAAAATGAATTCACCGAAATCAATTTTAAGGGTATACCAAACCACCGAAATCGATAATAAACCTTAATAAAAGAGTGATACGTAGACGCACAGACGTGTTTACCTTACCACCGATGCGGCGCAACTGACAGTTTGTATTACAACTATTATCGCAGTGATAATAGTTGTAATACAAACTGTAAGTTAGTATTATATTACTAGTGACCACGATAGTAACACCCAACAGGCCAACAGGGCTTCGAAACAGCTTGGCCCAGCTTCAGGAACGAGTGACAAGGATGGCTTCGTGAAGGTGGAGAGGAAGAAGAGGAAGAAGCCTTCTAGTCGGAGCTTGTGCGGGACCGCGCTGGCAGGACCCAATATGATGCTGCGTCCGGCAATACCCACGACGCAGCTCTATGTGTCCCGGCTACATCACACCACGAAGATTGAGGAGGTCATGGAGTATGTTCGAGTGAAGACCAACTGGACCTTGAGAGTCGAGAAGTTGGAGTCGCGCCACAACACGAATTTCAAATCGTTCGTGGTGCGAGTTCCGACTCATCATATCGAGACCTTCCTCAAGGAGGAGTTTTGGCCGAAGGGTGTCATGTATCGGCGATTCCGCGGAAGGCTACGCGACACCAAGCAGCGCGACACGATGCCGTCACTTCGTGTACAATAGTTTTAGTTTTATAAAGTATGTATTAGTTTATAGTTAGTCTTTTTATGATTATACAGGGTGTTTGGAAGGGAGCTGTACATACGCCTAGGGTAGAAACTAGGGATAGTCTGCTACCTACCCCCGCCCATTATATTGACCTTGGCCTCAAGGTTTTTTTTTAATTTTTTTTATTTTTTACTGTACTTCAGGCCCCATAACTTTTCTTCTCCACAATTTTCTGGTGTAAAATAATTTTTTGCAGGACCCTAAGACTCTAACGATTAAAACAAGACCATTAGCCGACCGGTCCCATGGATAGATTTTGAGCTACAGGTAGTTTTAGTCAAAAAATCATAAAAAAGTCAAATAAAAAATAATAATAAATTAAAAAAAAACCTTGAGGCCAAGGTCAATATAATGGGCGGGGGTAGGTAGCAGACTATCCCTAGTTTCTACCCTAGGCGTATGTACAGCTCCCTTCCAAACACCCTGTATATGTATTATGTTCTATAGGCCTAGTTGCCTGAAATAAAGGATTGTATTGTATTGATAGTATCGCAGTCTCTAGAATGCAGGATGTATGAATATTTGAAAAGAAGATCAGTGCACCCCTGATATCAAATGTAAACGTCGGACGTGAAGACAACCAGTTGTAACTTGTCTACTACAGCCTATTATGGGGTAGAAATATTATAAATTGAGATAATAACTATCTAGTTGTTTGTGAACATATTCAAAATAGCGTCATGTATTAGAAAAAAAAAGATAAAAATAATCTCCACCGAGGCGGACGCGGCACTGAGGTCAATATTTTCGAGGCTTTTTTTAACTAACTTACATTTAAGTGATTTAAAAAACAACACAGGACCCTCCTAATATTAGGTCTTTACCTATGAAATTGCCGTTTTGTTTGAAAAAAGTTAAAGTATTTTTTTTTTCGAACTTATTTATTTCTTTTATTCAAAGTAATCACCCCTGCAATCAATGCATCTTTGCCAACGCTGTGGCAGTTTATGGATGCCCTTCTTGAAAAAATCAGCTGGACGGGAGACAACAAACTCTTCAAAGGTGTTTTGTAATGAATCACACCAGCACTAGACCACCAAACTGTGACCATCACCTTTCTAGGGGTCATTTTTCGTTTTGCACATTGCTTTGGTACCGAACCAGGACCAACTTGGTACTTTGGTAACCAACTTGCTGAGCGCTTTCGATTGTCAAAAAGAATCCATTTTTCGTCGCACGTAACAATTCGGTTCTATAATGAAACCGCCTTTTCCAGTATCAACAACTGTATTTATAAAGTAGTACACATAAACAGAGTACAAAACTTGGTGCTTATATCAGTAGAAAGCTTAATATACCACCCAATATGTAATTAACAAAGTTTAATTCCCCAAGCCAACCCTTTTGGTTTTCCCTCCAAATAAAGTCTGCCGTTTTGGCGGGAACCGTAAAAATCCACCTTTACTTTTTTTTTATTTGACACCTCAAAGGCTCAAAGATTTGACCAAAGAGTTTTTATAAACTCTTTGCTCATATCAATTAAATCAATCTAAATCACAACAAATCTTATTATTATTTTAGGAAATCATGACATTCGGCCATCCGACACAGTGTAGCCTCCTGGCACACACAACAATCATAGAATGAAAATTTTCAAGCAAATCATGACATTCTTGTATGTAAGAAAGAAAAATAAAATGTTAATAACATACAAAACACACACAATTTTATACATTTAAGTAAATTTTAAGACTTGACAACATATATAACAAGAGCTTGTACATTAAAAAAAAAAACATATTTTGTAACAAACCAAGAAAACAAATACATTTTTATTTAGCTTTACTTAGAATTACTTTGGCCAGCATCCTCAGAGCTACTCACATCTCAATTATTCAGCTCCAAAGTTTTTATGTGTATCCATGGTCGGATTCTATCAGCTGCAATAACAGTTTTATTGCCATTCTTAGTAAAACCAGGGACATCTGTTATTCTATAACGGTCATTGCCTAGAACTTCAGTGACTTTGTATGGACCAACAAATATCGACAGAAGCTTTGTACTTTTCTTATCATTATCAAAATTATTTCGAGAAATTTTAACTAAATCACCGATCTCATACTTAGGTGCTGGGATTCGATTTGCATCATGCCTTTCTTTTTGTTTTTCTTTGGTTTTTTCTAAATTATTACTGATTTGTTTTCTGACTTGTTGTAACTCTAAATTAGTACTTAAACTGTTGTCGGCGTTAAGCTTATTTGATAAAATATCGCGTAATTTAATTCCAAACTTAGCTTCTGTCGCAGTTTTCTGTGTTGAGGCATTAACAGTGTTGTTAATGCCCTTATTTGTAGCCACCACCTTGCTATTCGCGGACCGAGATTCCTTTTGGTTAAAGTAGTGCGGAGAGCAGCACAGTCGGTATAAACCTTAAAATGAATGCCTAACAGTTACACACGGACCTTTTTTAAAGAACATACAACAGCTAGTGTTTCTAGTTCGTACGAATGCAGATGTTTCTCTTCGGGAGTAGTCTGTCGACCGTTTTCTTTTTGACCATTAAAATTGGACTGGCATAGTCTGGCTTCGATTCCTGAATAATATCGTTTTGAAGCAATTCGTCTATGGTTTCACGGACTCGTTCGCGTTCATAGTGTGACAACCGATATGGACGGTAAACAATTGGCTTATTATCTACTAAATCGATTTTTACTTCTACATCAACAACGCAACCTATTTCGTTAAGGTTTGTGGCAAAGCAATCGCGGTAATTTTGCAACAACAAGTACAACCTATCCAATTGTTCCTCATTTAATCCTGGTCCTATTTTAATGTCGGTTTTATTGAGAGGTTCTACATTAGAAGATTCTTTTGCTATCTTATTTATTTGACTGTTTTCTGTTCATTAAACGGAATGGCTCTAGCAATTAGCACGTTTGGAAGTAAAGTAATGATATGGGTTGACAAATTAGATACAACAACCGATCCCTTACCATTGGAAATATTGAAAGCACCCTGTAACAGTCGGAACTCTTTACCCGTTTCGACAGCATTGTATCCTTCTATAAAAACATCTCCGTTGTAGTCACAGTTTGAATGAACTGGGACAGTACTGGTTTTCAAGATTTCAGTCCTCTCAGTGACATAAAGCTTTAAAATACCTTTTGAGTCATCAGAAAAGGCTAAACTTGGGCTTTTGTAAAATGTAAGTGTAGAGCTATTTTTCAAAACAGTGATAACCGGCAATTCAGTAAAATTCTGACCAATGATAAGTGATGTCTGCATCTGAACGTCATCTACAACGAATACCTCAATATCTGATTCAATTTCGTCGATTCTAACAAATGCATTTGACTTGTACAGAGGTATAACTGACGACTGTCCAAAACCCTTAATAATCGGAACGTTATCAAATTGTTTAACTAAATTAAGTATTTCTGCATCGGTCTTACGCAAGAGTGTACACTCACTGCCGAAATCAATAAATGCCTTCAAAGGCACATCATTAATGACAACGGTTTTAAAATATTTGGAGTTGCCGTTACTGTAAGAATTAATTTATAATGTCTTTTTATCAGATATATTTTCTATTTGGTTAGATTTTGAATTCGAAGGTACAAATGGGTCTAATTTGCATTCATCATTATCGTGCCCTATCCGATGACATTGTTTGCATTTAATAAGGGGCTTCGTGCATTTAAAATAAGGATGACCTTTCGAACGACAGTTGTAACAAGTGATTGAATTGGTGACAGCACCATTTGAACTTGCGCCGGTATTACTAGAGCATGGCTTTTGAGTTGGACGTTCACGTAATTTATTATTAGGCTGATTATTAAGGTGCGGTTGAGGTCTCTGAGATGCAAGGAAGTTAAGTAAATCTTCGGGTTCCGAACTATTTTTAGCTTGCGCCCCATTCCTAATCGAACGGTCGCTTATACCGTATATAATACAATCAACCGCTTTTTTACCGGTAATTTCACATCTATTTAATAAGCTCAATTTATCGTAAAAATATTCACGAAGACTTTCATCACCATGTGAAGTACGATTTAACATCTCTTCTAACAGATGTCCATAATTTTCTTCACTAGGGAAAGCCTTTTTGAGTTTAAACTGCCACTCATCCCAAGTGAAGACAACCGTTGGCAATGATGCAAACCATTGCTTTGCGAGACCAGCTAATTTTTGTAACGAGAAGTGGACAATTTGTTTCTCATCCCATCCATATATAACAGCGCATTCATTTACTTTTCGCAGCCAGCTTTCGATAGTTTGAGTTCTATTCGAAGGGTCAAACTCGGGAATAACATTATGAAGATTGTTATTGTTCCAGGAGTTCCTGGGAGGGTCTCTGTCTCTGGTAACATGTTTAACTAGCTTAAGGATATCTTTAGCAGAAAACTCGTTAGCACGGATACGTATCTTTCTTGGGGCAGCGTCTTCACTTGAACTGGATGACGACGGGCTAATCCGCCTACCCTTCATTTTCTTGGGTTTACGCCGGCGCCTCAGAGGTGTACCAGGCGGGGTACCAGGATCAACATCAGACGTCATCGTCACACCTCACTGAAACATTGTACATTACTTGCGGAGTAATCCATCCAAACTTCATTTACATTTTTTTATTTTTTTATTTAGATCCATCACAATAAGCATTATTTTATTATCATTAAAATAATTTATTTATTAAATTCGGACACTAATTTTCATATTTTGACACCCCACAAGACTATTATATCAGATCAATTAAAACAAGAAATTCAAAATAATATTATTTTATTTTGTGGTATTTTAATGACAAGAAAAATTAAGGCGATCAAAATCTCCAAATAAGTAAACCTAATTTTTGACATACATTTAAATCACAAAATCATCATCATCATCAGCCCATCATGTTCCCATCATAAAATACAGAACCAAAAATAAATTCAATACCAAAGTACAGGTAAAAATCAATGAGTATATAACTAAAATAAAATATAAATACATATCAGCTATACAAATGTGTCACCAAACAGCACTAAGATATAAAATAATGGCTAACGTTGATAATTTAATTTTAAAAAAAAATATAGAAATCATTCATAGTTATTTTTTTTTTTTCATTTTTGTCTGTTATCAGATCACTCAATTCGGGTAAAATAGTAGTAGCATAGGTTTACGTCTAGCTACTAAGCATTCACAATAATTTATCCGACGACTAGTGACTCACTCAACAACCAGTAGGAACCATACCTACTCAAAAATCCAGTGAAATCACATAGTACGCCCCCTAACATAATCCGACGACCAGTGACTCACTCAACAACCAGTAGGAACCATACCTACTCAAAAATCCAGTGAAATCACATAGTACGCCCCCTAACATAATCCGACGACCAGTGACTCACTCAACAACCAGTAGGAACCATACCTACTCAAAAATCCAGTGAAATCACATAGTACGCCCCCTAACATAATCCGACGACCAGTGACTCACTCAACAACCAGTAGGAACCATACCTACTCAAAAATCCAGTGAAATCACATAGTACGCCCCCTGACATAATCCGACGACCAGTGACTCACTCAAAAACCAGTAGGAACCATACCTACTCAAAAATCCAGTGAAATCACAAAGTGCGCCCCCTAACATCCAACAACCAGTGACTCGCTCAGTATCCAGTGAGAAACATACCCACTCAAAAATCTTGCGAAGTCACTTATCATGTCTCCTAACATAGACACAGTGAACAAGCATAGTTCACTGGGTATCCATTTAGCAAATTATCATGGCAAATAATAAACCAAGAATAATATTTATGTAACTCGCAATTACCTCATGCTGCTGGTAAACAGTTGTACAAATGTTGCTCATTAAAATCTTTATGTAGTGGCTTATGATAACATGGCCATAGATATAATAATTAGTAGCAAAACAATTAAACCATAATTTTTTTAATTCTGTAACATTGCATTGTAGTGGTAGTCATTCACGTATGCCTAATGGTAAGTTTTTCAAAGGTGAGCGTGTAACAGTTTTTATCAAATTATTAGAGAGCAATTCATGCTTATAAAAAAAATGTTTTACGTACCGTTTTGGTTTATCCCACTTGTGAAATATAATGAAACCGCCTTTTCCAGTATCAACAACTGTATTTATAAAGTAGTACACATAAACAGAGTACAAAACTTGGTGCTTATATCAGTAGAAAGCTTAATATACCACCCAATATGTAATTAACAAAGTTTAATTCCCCAAGCCAACCCTTTTGGTTTTCCCTCCAAATAAAGTCTGCCGTTTTGGCGGGAACCGTAAAAATCCACCTTTACTTTTTTTTTATTTGACACCTCAAAGGCTCAAAGATTTGACCAAAGAGTTTTTATAAACTCTTTGCTCATATCAATTAAATCAATCTAAATCACAACAAATCTTATTATTATTTTAGGAAATCATGACAGTTCAAAATTCCTTCATTTCTGTGCCTGTTAAGCAGCGCAAGGCAAGTCTCGACGCGTACGTTGCGCTGGCGATCGTTAAGTTCGTGAGGCACCCATCTATCAAGCTTTTTTATCTTGCCAATCTGTCGCAAATGGACCAATATTGTTTTAATGCTAACATCAAAAGCTGCTGCCAGCTCAGCTGTAGATTGAGTTTCATCAGCTTCAACAATCACCTTTAATTCATCATTGTTGACCAAAGTTTCCGGACGACCACGAGGTTCATTTTTCAAGTCAAAATTCCCAGAACGGAACCGAGCAAACCAATAACGGGTTGTGCGTTCGTTTGTACAGTTCTCTCCGTAAACGTCATTGATGTTACGGGTCGTTTGTGCCGCGTTGGTGCCACGACGGAACTCATATTCCATAATTACACGAAATTTCAAAGTATCCATTATGAGGAAAAATGTTGAAATGTAATGAAAATACAACGCTAATCAATAAACAAAAGACTGATTTTGTAAATAGAATGTCATATTTTTAAAACAAAATTAATTTGAATTTAGAACTCATAGCCAATCAAAACTTTTTTTTTGTTTGAAAAAGTCTGTACTGCAATACGGCAATTTCATAGGTAAAGACCTATTATTTTCATCGTACCTGTTGTAGAAAAAAAATATCTAGTTGCTAGTTATCCATTTCGTACTGGATTTCGCCCCGGACATGCCTATCGAGCCGTCTGAAAAAGACTCAAAAACTCCAGGAAACGAAGGTAAAGATGATGTTCAACTCGAATTGAAAACCGAACCACTACTTACATAACTAAACTCGTTTGCATTATAAGTATTGAACTTATTCACGTTGGTTATATTAGATACAGGAAAAATTAATTATGTGCACTTTGTAATAATTAATCATCTGCCTAACTATCTTGTGGTCAGCTTCCAGTCTAACCGGATGCAGCTGAGAACCAGTATTTTACATGGAGCGGCTGCCTATCTGATCTCCACAACCCAGTAGGTGGGTAATACGATACCCCTTGGTAAGACTGGATGTCAGACTTTTGGCTTCTGACTATTCGTAACGACTGTCAAAGATCTACAAATGACAGCCGGGACCAACGGCTTAACGTGCTTTCCGAGGTACGGAGGAAACTCGGTATGTAATTATGGTCACCCATCCACGGACGGACCTCGGCAAGCACGGCTTAACCTTAAAGATCGACCCGTTCAGCTGTTATTGTTTAGCTACGAGCTCATTCACTGCACTGCACTTTGGAATAATTTAATTCAGATAGAAAAAAAACGCGCGAATCAGTCTAAAGGTAACATACTAAGTTAACACTACATGCTTACTATGATACCCTGCATATAAATGTATGTTGACTACAACGAGTTCTCCTAGGTCTTTTTGATGTCCTAGTATCCAATTGCCCGCAAAACGAGTCGTAACGCCCGACGCCGTCGCCACGGAAGTTTATGATGAATGTGTGCCATCCCTACATAAAATGGACTTGTATTAAACTCCCAAAATATATTGTGAGAGGTAAAACTACTGAAATGAAACATTTATTGCAACCAGGAATGATTTTGAAGTGAGAAGGGACTTTTTGTCGTTGTCTTTTAAAATCTTTGTCTTTCTTGTTTAAAAGTCAACAAATTGTTAACAAATTCTTGTTAATTTAGTTTTTCTGGCAAATGCAAAAACAGTTCTAATTAAGGTTCCTATTACAGAAAACCCACTCAAGCCTCGAATGTCACATAAAACTTATTTCAACTAATCAAATATCTTGAAACTAGTTTTTAGTAATGCTTGAGTCTTGATTGGCGTTCTGTTAATACGGGGCTGGACTGCGTGCCTAGTGTTGGTATAGGGGCGCTGCGCTGTCTGAACTGTTACATGTTTTACAAAAAAAGCTCCGGTTAAGTCCTGGTTTCCCAGTATCAAACGTAATGAACCACGTGGTCTCGTATGAACTAAGTACAGATCTGGATCAGTACTTCGTTCCAACGCAAGAGGGTGCTTTATTACAACAAAGTTTGTACTGTGTGTGTATGTCATGCCCGTGTGTTTCTGCAATACACCCTAGTTAACCAGCTTGAAAAAAATAGGTTATCAATTCGATCTGTATGTATGTAATATGGTCAGAAATGCACAGTTTTTGTATAAGTTAGTATATACCAGCTTCTAAACATGTGTGCCGAATTTCATTAGTGTATCTGCGTTTGTTTGTGTGTATATTTGTATGTTTGTCCACGCAAATCTCGAAAAGTATAATTCGGGTCGCAAATTTTTAGTAAGTATATTCAACTTGGGGAACAATGTAAGTTTCATGAAAATCGGTTCAGTAGTTTACTTTTCAAATTAAAATAGGTGGATAACAATTTGTCATCCAAGTAAACGTAATTGCGTATTTACGACAATTACGACAAACTTATATTTACAATGTAAAATTGACATTGAAAATTTGATTCACGACAAGAGTGTGAATGGTAAACTACAACTTATAAGGGAAAAATAAAAAGTTTTTCAAAAAGAAACCGTCTTCCAAAAAAAAAATTAAAGTCAGTGGCAAAAAAGACAAGTCGGTGACTTTGTTTGTTTCAACAAACAAAGTCACCGACTTCCGAAAGCAAATTAATTTTAATGTTTTTTTTGGAAGTTCTTTTTTGAAAAAGTTTTTTATTTAATATAACGGATAGCTCCTACTGTTTCCTGTTGTACTAGTACTCAACGTTTAAGATCATGTTGCCTGACGCGCCTACTTCACACATGCTTTAATGTGTAGGTAGAGGATCGAATAATTTTGTTGTCTTGTTTTGTTAGTAAGTAATATTGTTTTTTTTATTTCTCTATTTTATTATAACTTTCATCAACACCCAGTGTATTATACATTCATTTAGATTAGTAGCTTTCGCGTTTTAATCTAGATTATAAAAATAAAGAAAAGTTCTAATGATAAAAATCTGATTAGGTACATCTGTCTATCATGTTTTACAGCTACACTCACATACATCTAACTACATACAGATGCTGCGTTCCCTACGTCACGTGTTAGGGGTATACAATACTAGGACATCAGAAAGCAACAGGAGTTCTCATAGCCAATCGAAGTAGCACAAATTATTACACCCCTATGTTAATATTTTTGGGACAAACCGGTTTGTTGGGTGGAATAAAAGCAAGGGGACAGTTTGTCAAGCTTAATTTTTTTTAGGGTTCTGTACCTCAAAAGGAAAAACGGAACGTTTATAGGATCACTTTGTTGTCCATATGTCTGCAACGACCCTTTTTCTCAAGCACGCGAGGTGGTTTCAAATTAAAATTAATATCACATACTTAGGTCTACAGTCCCTTGGAGCTGTAAAAAAGTTTCTTAATCAATGCAAAAATCGAATTTGACCATTTATACCGCATATTTTGCTCATTGACAAGTAAATCAAACCAGCAGGAAGGGTACTTCTCGTAAACCTAGAATTATATTAGAAGCTAGGATCTTACAGCACAAAAGTAACGAAAAAAGTTGTAAACTAATTTGCTTATTTATAGTTTTGTAAAAAAATATTCTTACCATTACTAATTTACATTTGCAGTTGGAGAATTGAACGAGACTTATAATGATGTATGTGGATATAGTGTGATTTTAACTGCAAAATTAAATTTATTCTTCAATCTGACTTATTCTTTCTTAGGAGGTGGATAAACCAACCTACAAGTTTGTACGGAAAACTCGCGCGAGGCAGACTCACACCCAGTCCCGTTTTTTATAAAAATACCTCTTTATTCGTTGACATGGTATAGTGGTCATGCAATTATGAGTTTTAGGGCCTGTACACAAAACTATTAGAAAAGAGCACAGAAAAAACTAGATTTTTACGATGCAACGTCGCGTCGCAGTTTTGTGTATACAAGCCCTATTTCATCCTTAATAGGCATAAAAGTTTGACGTCGGTTGTGTGAGCTGTGGGCGCTAGATCTCGCTCGGTTGCTCTGTTTATGTGAACTAGGAAACTTTAATGCAGAAAGATTACAACAGAAGAAGTGCATGAAAGAAACGCGTCAAAAATTATAGCGTGATCGGTTAACTTATAAAATCACCAAAAGTCCCAGTTTTAAAAAAAGGTGTAAATAGACCCTTAGCGAAGCCGAAAGGCATTTGTTATCCCCGTCATTACGATAATTATTTTTCTTTCAACTACGCAGTAACGTCATCATTAATCACTACAAAACCGATCACAAAGGATGTATTTTTTGCTTAGAACCAAAACAGTGCAGAAATGTTATACGAAATCTCATTATTGCACTGTTTTTCATTACTGCACTGTTTTAAATTTAGAATTAAATTTACCACAGAGGTTTAATGTTTCCTATTAAGATTAATATAAAATTAATGCATTAGATCAAAAAGATACTGGTTGAAAATAAAAATCGGCTGAATAAAACCGAAATGGTGAAATAAAAAAACAAAAGAGCGGATTTTGTACCATTGTAAAACTTTTATACTTCTTACGTAGCAAATGAAGTTTAAAAAAATGGAAATAGCGGATAGCGATATGAATTCAACTCCAGAACGATAATTATTATTCACAAATAAACTAAATAAAACAAATTTCTCTTCTAATAACTGTACATTTAATAGTTATTGTAAGTTTTAAATGTTTGAAGGGAAGGTGAATTAAACTTTGTTTCATTAACTTGAGTTTTTATTTTGAGTAGGTATATTTTGTCAGGGTAGTTGAAAGAAAAGCAGATTACGCACCTCGATAAAGTGAGTAATTAATGCACTCGTGTTAATATAGTGCCCTCGCATGCGCTCGGGCACCAATATACCACTCGTGCATTAATGACTCACTTTGTGCTCGATGCAACAATCTACTATTTTCGACCTATACATACACCTACCTTCTATCTTCTTCTGTCACGATTCGGCAAAATATCCGAATTGATGTTCACATTCGTTTTGTGATGAGTTCATTCTTGGATGATCTACACACGATGGATCTGAATACAGTATTAGTATTATCGTCGATCTAAAAAGAGAATAAACAGAACAGGATTACATTGGATGCAATTTTGACGAACGTGATTTTTAAAAGACGATCCGTGATTTAAGACTAATCCGTAATTTTTCACAATTCGTGATGCGTGTGAACACGGGCATTTCAAAAGCATTGCCGCTGTCAAAAAGGAAAATGAATCGAAAAAATATACGATGCGGGAAAAATGAAGATTCGTCAAAAAAAGCCAATCGTCCTCGTGTGAACACTTACGTAATGAATGTCATGTCAATCTTTATTTTGGACGGCAATTAAAAACGCCGGCTATTATCAGACTGCAAACCTCATCTCACTGAGACTGTTTCTCTTTCATAAGGGTGGAAAATAAGATATGTTCACATACGACGTTAAGCTTTTTGTAACTTCTGATGTCCTAGTATTCAATGCCGTAAACCACGTGGCAAAGGCAGGTGGTGCGCATGTTCGCGGATGAGGAAATGAGGGGCGCAGTTTATAATTGTGTCAAGGTCGTCTGTTGCACCCCTGGCAATAATAGACTCGCCCCTTATATTGCACCATACTCCTGTTGACTCTTGGTGTCCTAGTAGTTGAAAATACGTGGCGTCAGCTCGTTCGATTTATTAACTTCGAGAAGCTTCCGTTCCGGTGATTCAGCATCTTCAGCTCATAGATAAAGCACGTCCTTAAAAAACTGTTGTTGATTTGACATAATTAATCTATATAATGCAAAGATAGACAACAATCTACTGCAGTTTCCAAAATAATTTCACGTGCTAATCAATTAGTTTACCCCTATCGTTGTGGAGCAGGACCAGCATCGAGCCAAGCATAGTTATCATCACTGTTACTCCCCAACAACTAACTAGTGTGCGTTTTATGTAAGATTTGAATTTTGCAACTTCAGACATCCGATGTCGGATGGTTTAAATTGTGTAAAAGTAAATAACTTTTTTATCTAATAAATCACGAGATTTTTCTGCTCTTTAAAATTAATCTCGGAATTTGAGGCATATCCACTTTAGTCTTTCGCTGTATGAAATCAGTGTAAGTACACAAATAACTCTACCTAATTCCGACCTCTGATAATAGCAATACTTTTGACGCTCATTCATAAGGTCGATTAACACTCAACAGCAAAACTAAATTTGTTTTTGATAGAATGTTGATGAAAAGCAAAGTTACTGCTGCTGTTTCACGACAAAGTCCCATATCTCAAAAACTAAACATGAAATCCTAATCAAACTAATTTTTGATAAAAGTTTTTTACGTTCTGCAAACTCAATTTTTGTCCAGAATTTTCCGCTTCTTACTTTATTAGGACATGAGTTTTGAAGGATATGACTAAAAGCAAATATCTATCTCATCAACTTTTAAGATGGAAAGCGGGGTAGCCCGCGAAATTCAAACTTTTTTTACGTTTTTTTCCAATTGGCCGGTCAGTTTTCAGGCTGTCAACAAAATATGATTCGCGGCCATTATAAAAGCCAGGCTCACAAAAAAAAAAAAAACACCCGTTCAATAAATCATCTATTAATTAGATGCTCTGTTTAGTTAGCTGTTTGCGAAGCCGCACTGAGGCCACGTGTTTTTAAACAACGGTTACTAGGACATCAGGAATGAACTGGAGTTACGATATCGCCCATAGCTGTTTATAGGTGTTTTGAAACTAGGAACTAACGCCGCCATTTTTAGTTTTTGCTGACACAACTTTTTTTTTCAGATCGTGTGCTTTCAAAGTAAACTTACAACAAGGTAAGAATGTATTTTTTTTCTTCAGAATATTTTTCCTATCGCATCACAAAAAACCCAATAGTTTTTTTTATTTTAGGATGGGAAATCATCAAATGACTTCTCCCGCTCTGGGCGAAGCAGAAGGGAGTGTCAGACTTGACTGACTAAAACCCATCCATGTTCCTTCTTAGCCCTTTGTGTTCCAGGGCCACGGTATCTCATTCGAACAACCCGCAGCCCTGGCAGAACATTATAGTACTTGAAGATAGCTTTGAAAACATTCTGCTACGTCGTAGCAGTCACGCCATGTCGTAGCACACGTAGCATGTCGTAGTACTTGTAGCATGTCGTAGCGCTTTATGTGCTTCTGCTCGCGACTTCGAACGCATGGATTTCTGGAACTTCCTCCAAATATAGAAGCATACTACCTGCACGCTTAGCATGACTACTGTAGAAACGAGTTTTGTCTACGGAAGAATCGACATAATGACAGATAGACAAATGATAAAGCGTCAGTTTGTCGATTCTTCCGTCGACATAGCCCGTTTCTACGGGGGTCATGCTACGGGTGCTGGTAAAAAATATCCTATGTCGTATCCAATGACCTAACGGTCCAGGCAGTGTGGTATCACCATGCTGGTAGGTCTCATCTAAAATTAAAGCTAGCACAGTCATCTCAGAACAAGAACTCAGCCAGTTCAGTTTTTCAAAATTAGAAGCGACTTCGATAATATAAACACACGCAGTAATCACGAAATTGTAATACCCAAATTTAGATTAACAAAAACTAGCAAGTCATTTCTTATAAACAGTATACGCTTTTATAATAAGTTGCCGAAGTCAGTTATAGAACTGACCGATGGAAAGTTTAAAAATTGCATCAAACGTGTCCTTATTAAAAAAGCATATTACAAAATTAAGGACTACGTTGAAGATAGAGAAGTTTGGCTGTAGTTCTTTCTGCTCATGCGGCTTCGCTGGTAGCTCATAAAGGACACAAACGTGCTCGAATTCGCGAATGGTAAAACAGTGGTAAAAACGTCATCATTTTCAGCATCTACCTACGCACTGTCTTCCAGGTTTTCCTTAAAATAATGTTTCTTTTTTTGATTTTAAATATTTTTATTGAAGAGTCGGATAAAAATATACTAAAAAAACCGGCGTATTGAATCTGTTCAACATAAAAAGTCGATTTTATAAGATACCTACAGTACGCTGAATTACCTTATTTCTTATTACTTTCTCGCCGATTCTTCTCCATAAGAAACGACCAACCCAACCCAAACCGTGCACTTTAGAACCGGCCAAATATAAATTATTCGTCAGTTATCTAAATCTAAACTTCTAAACTAATATTATAAAGAGAAAAGATTTGATTGTTTGTTTGTTTGCATTGAATAGGCTCCGAAACTACGGGTCCGATTTGAAAAATTCTTTCAGTGTTATATAGCCCATTTATCGAGGAAGGCGGATTTTAGGAGGATATCATTATGCTACGACCAATAGGAGTGGAGCAGCAATGAAAAATGTTGCGAAAACGGGGAACATGTGACGCAAACGAAGTTGCGCCGGACAGCTAGTTAAAAATAAACAGCTGGTACTATAAAAATGCAATACAAACGGTCAAAATGTATGGAAAAGCTTTTTATATTCAATGCAATGCTTTTGTGACCCCTATTCCCAAATACCTTTAAAAAATTCATCCTATAATGCTATAGGATGAATAGTAGCTTAACGTATATCTTTCGTGATCATTATATCGGTAGACCACAATAAATAATAATCACGGAAGATATCCCGTAACTGACAGTGTCACTTTGGGTATAAACCTTAATACAGTGTTGTTAAGTAGCTGTTTTACCTTCTCGGTAGCGCTGACTCGATCGTGGGAAATCGATGGATGAGTCATGTTTTGACGTAGCGCTGGGTACTAGGATTTTAGATGGCGGCAAGAGTACACAAAGTTTATCAAGGATGCTGAAACCCGATGCGAGGCACTTGTGCAGTAGCTTCCGCGTGTAGGTAAAATGAGTAATGCAGTTATTGTAATGAGGGCATCATTTTTGTGCTCATCAACAAATCTCATACAGAGATTATTTAATTACCGTATAACAACATAATGTGAGCCTCAAATATATTAAAGGGTTTACAATAATGCTTCTCATATTTGAAGGCATGGTGCACATTAAATCTTTCTCTATGTAGTACAAAATTAGATATTCAAAGTCCTTACTTTAAACAGTAATGGGTCAATATTTACAACAATCTTGAATATTAGTAAAAATCTGTGATGAGAAAAGCACGCAAACAGTAAGCACTCAGTAGCGTAGAGTATGATCTACAGATATGTCAGAACACGTCTGTAGATCTTACTCTTCATCAACGCCTCTAGCACGAAATCAAGAGCGATAACCCTCATTGTGTCAAGATCTTCTGTTGCACCTGGCAATAATAGACTCGGCCGTAAAGTTGGCCTAACTCCTGTTGACTCTTGATACCCTAGTATTCAATCTTTTAAAACACGTGGCGTAAGTACCTGCGATTTCAATCGTTTTTTTTGTAAAGAATGAACATGGTCGCAATGTTTCAGCTTGCGATTAAGTTTCGGTATCAGTCCCCTTACTTCCCGTGGGTGTCGTAAGAGGCGACTAAGGGATTAGCCAGAGAATGGGCAGCAGCGTTCTCTGTGCTTTTGTAACAACCGTACTGCGATCGCCAACCCGCCTGCCATGCGTGGCGATTATGGCAACACCCCCCAAAATGTCAATGTGGCGATACTTGGGGGAGGCCTATGTCCAGCAGTGGACGTCTTTTGGGCTGAAATGATGATGATGATGATCAGTCCCCAGACTCGTTTCTTGTTTCTTTGTGGTCCTCCTCATATGTAGAAACGTGTGTATAAAAAAACCGGCCAAGTGCGAGTCGGACTCGCACACGAAGGGTTCCGTACCATTATTTATAAAAACGTTAAAAAAAACACTTTTTTGTATGGGAGCCCCCCTTGAATATTTATTTTATTCTGTTTTTAGTATTTGTTGTTATAGCATCAACAGAAATACATAATCTGTGAAAATTTCAACTGGCTAACTATCACGGTTCATGAGATACAGCCTGGTGACAGACGGACGGACGGACGGACGGACAGCGAAGTCTCAGTAATAGGGTCCCGTTTGACCCTTTGGGTACGGAACCCTAAAAACTACCAAAACATTAACAATTTTTCTACACTTTTCGTTTCTTTTCCTTGTATACACATCTCAAACACAACTATGACAAATCATGAGGTAAAAAGTTGCAAAATAGCAAAACAAACCTAGTAATATATTATTATGTATTTATACTTCTTTGCTACTGGTTCAGTGGTCTGCCAAAAATTTAAATAACTCCTGTTGATCTATAATCTGCCTTATTTATTCGCAGATATTGATGAGAGATATTGCTGAGGTCCACTTCCACGTTACTTCTGATGTCCTGGTATTCAACGCCTAAGAATATGTTGGGCATCGTTACTAGGGGATACCTTGTAACTTATGCAAAGTATAGTCGACTCTTGTAAGCTTGTTACGAGGTTTTATTTTATTAACCGACTTCAAGAAAAGAAGGAGGTCATGTATTCGAACAGTATCTTTCTTTTTTTATGTATGTACACCGATTTCTTCGTGATAACTGAACCGAGTTAGATAAGTTTTAGTTGGTAAAGGAAGACCGCGCGTTCGGTTCCATACATTTTTATTCACTTTGCATGAGTAGTATAAGAGTTGGCTTGTTAATTCGTATTTTTTCTTCTTAATGGTGATGATCCCTTAATTTCATAACAATTTCTAGAGCACATTCTACTCGTATACCAAAAGTACGTTTTATAAGGACCTAATTAATAACAAAATAAGGACAGTCGTCACTAAAACTGTTACGCGTTAAATATTACGCGCGGGTTCGATTCCCGCATGGAACAAGTACTCTACACCAACGCCTCTTACGGCGTATTTAAGAGAGATAACCCTCATTGTGTCAAAGGTGTTGATGTTGTTGCTGTTGTTGCACCTGGTCAATATACTAGCCCTTAAAGTTCGCCTAGCTCCTGTTGACGCTTGGTACCCGATTATTAAATGTTTAAAAAGTATGTGGAATAATATCTTTTTTTTTTTGAAAGAAAGCACATGTTTGCTGTGGTTTAGCGCCTTTCGCTTAAGTTTCGGCAGTACCCAGACACGTTACTTGTATGGGTTTAGTTGTATTTAAGGTTGACATTTTGAACTTAGGTATAATGACTATCGATATTTTTAATCATTCGATATTCAAATCACCCGGCATTTCAATCTTCGACATTTGAAGCTTAGGTATAACATTTTTCGAGATTATTTAAATTTTCGATGTTTTGAAATCTGAACATTGCCATTTTAAGCGTAGGTATTTTTTTCAAATTCAAAGGAGGTCTACTCTCTTTCTCCGAAACGCAACTTCGGCAACGAACGAAAATTAAACGTTGTTACGTTTGTGACCCTACTCTATATCATTTGCGGACGCACACAAGAAGTTCGAATTCACAGACAATTTGCGTGAACGAATGAATTGAATGTTATAGTGTAGGCTTTTTTCAATGTCTATTAGTATAAAATACGGTTTTTATTTTAACTTTAAATAAATTGGTCTTTTCCACTTTACTTTAAAATTTAACGTATGACTTGTAGTCTATTAAGCATTGCAAGCAATATTCATGCAAAAGACGTAAATGTATCAATAAAATTTATATTTTTGGTGACATTGACCGAGACACTATAAAAAACCTATCATAGACATTGCTATCCGACAAAACTTAAGAGTACCATTTCATGCAAACTATGGGAAGAAATGTATGACGCCAAAAATATTCGTATAATCTTTCAACTAAAATAAAAATCTGTGGTTCGGATGTCCAATTGAAGTGACAGGTGACAGATTTCTTTCCAAACAAAATAACAAATTTTCATTTAAGTATTTTACAAAATAACCCCACGAAAACTAGTTTAACATCAAGAAATCATGTAAAGAAAAAAAAACCGTTACCCAATAACAGAAAAGTGGAAGAGATTGAAGTGCAGAAAATTAAACCTTTGTAAATAATATCACCGATGGATCGACACCGACGCCGAGCCAACAAGAGGCACACCTACCATCTCCGAGCTCGTCGCTTAGCTCCGCCTCGCAGCCGCCAGGACGCACCACATGCGTGGGCGCTGCAGCTGCGTCGAGCTCCAGCGACGAATTTTTCTCCCCGCCGTCGACCCCACCATCATTACCACCACGACGACGAAGAAGAGGACGGCCACCAGTGGGCTTGAGACCTCGAGGTCAACCAGCCCTGAACAGGGTCCCCGCTGCCAGTAGAAATGTGTCGCCCACGCGATAGACTCAGTCCATGAATGAACACGTCATGCGCGCATATTATGGGGCTACTGAGGGGGGGAAGTACCAATGAAATTCAAATTTGACAAGCAGTCATCATCATCTTCCTGCCCTTGCCCATTCTACTTACTTCTACTCAGTGCAACACATTTTCTTCCATTCTCCCCGGGACAAGTCGGACGTCACAGCATTATTTACTCCTTTCTCTTATATTTTGTAAATAAATGACTTGACTTTAATACTTTTTAGTTTTTGTTACCTATATTTATACAGATAATCTCTCTAGATAATAAGTTCTTGTGTGATAATCTCGATTGAGGACTGTCTGGCTGGTCTAGTCTAGTGGTCGCAAGCTACGACTGCTGACCATGGGGTCCTGGGTTTGATTCCCAGGTTGGGCTAAGTGTTATTGGGTTTCTCCATCAGGAAATATTCAGTAGCAGCCATGGAGTCTAGATTTGTGTGCCCGCCAATGGCAAAAAGCTTGCTCCCTTTTTACACGAGGCTTAAAATCTTAACTGGCGAAATGTAGGGTGTCCTATTAGGTATACCTCTGCCTAACCCTTGAGTATTACTGCTAGATGTTATATGTTATACAAATAATCCATCTATGTGAAAGATTGAACCTTTGACTTTTCACTGTACTTTTTCAACTTGACATTGTATTAAAATCATATTATAATTACTTTAATGGGGATATATTATATCTTAATTTAGCGTTTTTGATGACAAACTAACTATTATAATTACATTGTTGCGGCATAGAACTTGGCCACTTTTTTATGCTAATTTCAATATTTCTGCACCGGCAACGGTAGTGTATGTGAAACTGTTTTAATGTACCATTCACTCAGAAATAAATTATTCTATTCTATTAGCAGTGAAGCAGTGGCATGAGTTTATGTTTGTATGTGGGGAGGTGTTAGGGTTCTAAGCAAATAAAAGTGTTTTGTTAGTTTTAAGGTTTATATATTAGCCACCGAAGAGTTCCTCTATCCATCTCCTGGCCACATTATCACATCAGTTCCAATATACCAAATTATAGTATTGCCATCCGAAATCCATAGATATACACACAAAGTTTCATTTTGATGCGACCATAAGGAGTACGTTAAAATAGACTTTGGAAGTCTATTTTAATGGATTATAATTAAATATTAAGAGTATTTTAATATTCACTTCTAAACTCTTAAAACATCAACCAATAGTTTGAAGTGTTGTAGCTGATGAAAAGAAACTGCGCAAGAAGATCTCAGCATCACACAAGTCTTCTATTTTAAACTAAAACAAAAAAATAATAATTATAATATGTGGTGTATTGAGGGCGGTTGTAAGTTCCTGCAAACAACGAGACAGTCTGTTGTGCCATGACCCATCAATATTCTGCCCTATAGACCCTTGGTAACTACCTTAAAAATTAAAAGCTGTAAAATGATAAGTTAAATCTTACAACAGTGAAATGTTTTATTGAAAAATAATAACATGAAGATACACTTCGTACCTTAACTGTGGGCATGATTCCATGACGCCTTGCCTTTGGAGCTAACAAAGGCACTAATATCTTGACACAGCTCTTCAAATAACTGCCGACTGAGCCTATAATTATCAACAAACTCCATGTCGGGAATTGTGCTTATTTCTAATTGATTGCGCAGAGGCGCCGGTTCCTCCTGCACTCTTTACGTTCTTCACGGTGAGCAACCTCTATTAAAAGAGATCTCGCAGCCTTTTGAACCAAATATTTACGAAAATCCACACCAACGAAAAACAAACGTTAACACTTTTGGTGACGTAAATTTGAGGTTAAAATTCCGAAGAATGTTCTGTCAAAATTTGACGTTTCTCCCGCAATTGCGTGAATTAGAGTAGGTTTAGAAGATGCAAATGTCAAACAAACTGCGGCTGCCCGAAATTTCGGAACGAATAGAACCGTGGTAGCAACCGTTCGAAGTTTCGGCCGCAACTTCGTTTTGCGGAGAATAAGAGTAGGCCTCCTGGAGGTCTACTCTCTTTCTCCGAAACGCAACTTCGGCAACGAACGAAAATTAAACGTTGTTACGTTTGTGACCCTACTCTATATCATTTGCGGACGCACACAATAAGTTCGAATTCACAGACAATTTGCGTGAACGAATGAATTGAATGTTATAGTGTAGGCTTTTTTCAATGTCTATTAGTATGAAATACGGTTTTTATTTTAACTTTAAATAAATTGGTCTTTTCCACTTTACTTTAAAATTTAACATATATGACTTGTAGTCTATTAAGCATTGCAAGCAATATTCATGCAAAAGACGTAAATATATCAATAAAATTTATATTTTTGGTGACATTGACCGAGACACCATAAAAACCTATCATAGACATTGCTATCCGACAAAATTTAAGAGTACCATTTCATGCAAACTATGGGAAGAAATGTATGACGCCAAAAATTATCGTATAATCTTTCAACTAAAATAAAAATCTGTGGTTCGGGTGTCAAATTGAAGTGACACTGTGACAGATTTCTTTCCAAACAACAAATTTTCATTTAAGTATTTTACAAAATAACCCCACGAAAACTAGTTTATTAACATCAAGAAATCATGTAAAGAAAAAAAAACCGTTACCCAATAACAGAAAACTGGAAGAGATTGAACCAAAAATGCAGACAATTAAACCTTTGTAAATAATGTCACCGATGGATCGACACCGACGCCGAGCCAACAAGAGGCACACCTACCATCTCCGAGACCGAGCTCGTCGCTTAGCTCCGCCTCGCAGCCGCCAGGACGCGCCACATCCGTGGGCGCTGCAGCTGCGTCGAGCTCCAGCGACGACACCACCATCATTACCACCACGACGACGAAGAGGACGGCCACCAGTGGACTTGAGATCTCGAGGTCAACCAGCCCTGAACAGGGTCCCCGCTGCCAGTAGAAATGTGTCGCCCACGGATAGACTGTCCATAAATGAACACGTCATGCGCGCATATTATGGGGCTACTGAGGGGGGGAAGTACCAATGAAATTCAAATTTGACAAGCAGTCATCATCATCTTCCTGCCCTTGCCCATTCTACTTACTTCTACTCAGTGCAACACATTTTTTTCCATTCTCCCCGGGACAAGTCGGATGTCACAGCATTATTTACTCCTTTGTCTTATATCACTCCTCACACAGTGCTTCCATTATTTTGTAAATAAATGATTTGACTTTAATACTTTTTAGTTTTTGTTACCTATATTTATACAAATAATCTAGACTGAGGACTGTCTGGTTGGTCTAGTCTAGTGGTCGCAAGCTACGACTGCTGACCATGGGGTCCTGGGTTTGATTCCCAGGTTGGGCTAAGTGTTATTGGGTTTCTCCATCAGTAAATATTCAGTAGCAGCCGTGGAGTCTAGATTTGTGTGCCCGCCAATGGCAAAAAGCTTGCCCCCTTTTACACGAGGCTTAAAATCTTAACTGATGAAATGTAGGGTGTCCTATAAGGTACACCTCTGCCTAACACTTGAGGATTACTGCTAGATGTTAGTTATACAAATAATCCATCTATGTGAAAGATTGAACCTTTGACTTTTCACTGTACTTTTTCAACTTGACATTGTATTAAAATCATATTATAATTACTTTAATGGGGATATATCTTAATTTAGCGTTTTAGATGACAAACTAACTATTATAATTACATTGTTGTGGCCTAGAACTTGGCCACTTTGGCTTTTTATGCTAATTTTAATATTTCTACACCGGCAACGGTAGTGTATGTGAAACTGTTTAATATTAAGATTCTAATGTACCATTCACTCAGAAATAAATTATTCTATTCTATTAGCAATGAAGCAGTGGCATGAGTTTATGTTTGTATGTGGGGAGGTGTTAGGGTTTTAAGCAAATAAAAGTGTTTTGTTAGTTTTAAGGTTTATATATTAGCCACCGAAGAGTTCCTCTATCCATCTCCTGGCCACATTATCACATCAGTTCCAATATACCAAATTATAGTATTGCCATCCGAAATCCATAGATATACACACAAAGTTTCATTTTGATGCGACAATAAGAAGTACGTTAAAATAGACTTTGAAAGTCTATTTTAATGGATTATAATTAAATATGAAGAGTATAATAATATTCACTTCTAAACTCATAAAACATCAACCAATAGTTTGAAGTGTTGTAGCTGATGAAAAGAAACTGCGCAAGAAGCTCTCAGCATCACACAAGTCTTCTATTATCAACTAAAACAAAATAAAAAAATATTAAAATATGTGGTTATTGAGGGCGGTTGTAAGTTCCTGCAAACAACGAGACAGTCTGTTGTGCCATGACCCATCAATATTCTGCCCTTGGTAACTACCTAAAAAATTTAAAGCTGTAAAATGATAAGTTAAATCTTACAACAGTGAAATGTTTTATTGAAAAATAATAACATGAAGATACACTTCGTACCTTAACTGTGGGCATGATTCCATGACGCCTTGCATTTGGAGCTAACAAAGGCACTAATATCTTGACACAGCTCTTCAAATAACTGCCGACTGAGTCTATAATTATTATCAACAAACTCCATGTCTTGCAAATAATTTATTGTGCTTATTTCTAATTGATTGCGCAGCGGCGCCGGTTCCTCCTGCACTCTTTACGTTCTTCACGGTGAGCAGCCTCTATTAAAGGGATCTCGCAGCCTTTTGAACCAAATATTTACGAAAATCCACACCAACGAAAATCAAACGTTAACACTTTTGGTGACGTAAATTTGAGGTTAAAATTCCGAAGAATGTTCTGTCAAAATTTGACGTTTCTTCCGCAATTGCGTGAATTAGAGTAGGTTTAGAAGATGCAAATGTCAAACAAACTGCGGCTGCCCGAAATTTCGGAACGAATAGAACCGTGGTAGGAAACGTTCGAAGTTTCGGCCGCAACTTCGTTTTGCGGAGAATAAGAGTAGGCCTCCTGACACGTCGTGTCCGTGGAAATTCAACGGTTGCGTCACGTTTTCTGAACGCGTTGAGTACTAGGAAATCAGAAGGTGGCAAGAGTATACACACAGTATAGCAAAAACTGCACAAGAAGCATTACATTTTGCTTTGGATCTGATCCTTCAAAATTTTAATTTTGTGCTGAATTACAAAACAGTAGCTAAATCATTATGAACTTTGAAAGACACAGAGCAATGTTTGGTGCACGCGTTTTCTACCAAATAATGCATTTTAAAAGAAGAATAGTTTTTCATTTTCACCCATTGCGCTGACCCGTCGGTGGGAAATCGGCGGTTGCGTCACGTTTTAGAGGAGCGTTGGGTACTAGGACATCAGAGGGCGGCAAGGGTACACAAACAGTTTATAAGGATGCATCAAAATTATCATATTTTGCGCAATATTTTGCGTTGGTTCTGCTAGTTTGCAAATTATCCTAGATAGTACCTAAATAAAATTCTAAAAGTGCTTTAGGTTGAAGACACAGGCTAATGTTTAACGAGTTTGTATGCGTTTTGTGACAAACGAGGCAAACTTTTGAAATTAGTTAAGTTTGGTTAACAACACTTTCTGTATTACACAGTAAAACAGCTCTATATATAGGGTGCGATGTTGAGATTGTCTCATTCAATCATAAAATGTATTAAATCAATGCCAATACTGAACTTCTGCGCATACTTTACTGTAATGTTATCGACAGTGACTGAACAAATATTTATCGGACGTAGTGAATGTCATGTCTATCTATGACTCGCGGCATTAAAAAAGCCGGCTAATATCAGACTGCAAACCGTATCCTACTTGGAAATGTCCACATACAATTTATTTGAGGTCGGCGCAGAAAGTCTTCTTCTTCCTTACTCGTCATCTCAGCAGACACCTCGTTTGTGGCCATGTCATCCTTCACAGACTACCAGAGGCGCTGCTAATATGGTGCGAGCCATAGATATAAGTTTTATATTTCTATGGTGCTTGCGGACCAGGCGTCGTCATCTTCTTTAGTTTATGAAAACAATGAGATTTGCAGGATAATCTTATTACCGAATGTACAGGATAACAAAGTTTTAATATATTAAAACCAATAAAATCATACTTACAGTCTACCATATGTCCAGATGATTAAAAAATACAAAAAACCGGGTTTATATGGTGATTGTGTGAAGTGAGCGTTGATGGCCAAATCTGAAACTATAGAGAAACAATCGAAGGAGTCTCGAGCCCGATTTTGATTAAAACTAAAACTGCATGTTTTAGTTTTCGTCAAAATCGGGTTCGAGACTCAATTGGATTTTAGAAAAAATCAATATTCGTTGCCGTGAGCCCGCTGATTTAAAAAAATAAAATCCCAACAAGCGAAATAATGGTATGGCATGTGTTTACAAAACATATTTCAAAGGCACACTACTTAAAATACTTTGTAGAACTCAGTAGCTATATCCATCAGTAACTTCTTGCTCATAAAATTATCTTACACTATCAAAACAATTATCAATCAGCGGTTTATGTTTTTTGGATTTAAAATATTTTGAAAGGAGTAACTTTTCTTAATTAGATATTAACCCTGAAAAAAAAATACTATGTTGCTTTAAACATTAATTAATTAATGAAACATTACTTCTTTATAATATTCGTATTATAAATCTATATATATAAAAGAAAGTCGTGTTAGTTACTTCACTTATAACTCAAGAACGGCTGAACCGATTTAGCTGAAAATTGGCAGGGAGGTAGTTTAGAGCCAGGAGAAGGACATAGGATACTTTCTTTTTTTTTTTTTTTTTTTTTTTTTTTTTTTTTTTTTTTTTTAGGTAGGTAGTAGTTAGTAGGTAGGTAGGGTAGGGTAGGTAGGGTAGGGTTGGGTAGGGTAGGGTTGGGTTGGGCAGGGTAGGGTAGGGTAGGGTAGGTAGGTAGTAGGTAGGTAGGGTAGGGTAGGTAGGGTTGGGTAGGATAGGGTAGGGTTGGGTAGGGTAGGGTTGGGTTGGGTAGGGTAGGGTAGGGTAGAGTAGGGTAGAGTAGGGTAGGGTAGAGTAGGGTAGAGTAGGGTAGAGTAGGGTAGGTAGGTAGGGTAAAGTAGGGTAGGTAGGGTATGGTACGGTAGGGTAGGTAGGTAGGTAGTAGGTAGTAGGTAGTAGGTAGGTAGGGTAGGGTAGGTAGGGTAGGGTTGGGTAGGGTAGGGTTGGGTTGGGTAGGGTAGGGTAGGGTAGGTAGGTAGTAGGTAGGTAGGGTTGGGTAGGGTAGGGTAGGTAGGGTTGGGTAGGGTAGGGTAGGTAGGGTTGGGTAGGGTAGGGTAGGTAGGGTTGGGTAGGGTAGGGTAGGTAGGTAGGAAAAGTGCATTGCTTTAACTTTTGACAGAACGAAGTCTGTCCGGGCAGCTAGTGTTTATTATAAATCATACTTCACAATAATCATCCGCATAATAAGCCGTAAATTAGTATCATTCAGTGATATTAGTTAAAATATCTTTTGATGCTGGTAGGTCCTGACGATTTCAGAATTACAATGTAAATATCTTGTTGGTTTCTAATGTCCTAGTATTCTGTGTTGAGAAACACGTGGCCTCAGTACACAGTATACACACGCGAATTATATGGGCATGTAGCCCGTGTCCGCCACGCCCATGAATCTACAGGTAAATAAATAGGGATGGGGTTCATTGATGTTGCAAGCTTGAACTTCAAGATAACTTCTGATATCCCAGTATTCTATGTCTCTATCCTTATCTGAGAACACGTGGTAAGAGCGGTTCTCTATGGAGGGAGGTAGAAGACAATAATAGACTTGACCTTATTGAGGTCACATTTTTTTCTGATTCTTATTTTTATGGACAAATCCACCTTTGAATAGTCAAAGGATGATAACATTTATTGATCTTGCTATCCTGGTATCTGATGCTGTGAAACACGTGGCACGAGCTCACACATCATTTACTTTAGAAAGGCTGTCTTGTGCCTGGCGACCTTATCTTATTTAGATGAATTAAAAAAACACAAATGTCGTAATTTCTGTTGTTGGTTGTGACAGAACCATAAGTGGTAATTTTGTTTCACCATTTTATAATACGAGTACTTGCAACAAGAGGCCCAGAATGGGTGAAGTTGATATGAGAGAAGAAGAAGATGACGATGTATCGATAAAATGTACGGTTGGCTATTATATATACGTCACTGGTGTGTTTAGAACACTTGACTTTGGGTTTCTATAGAATATGAGGCAACGTTACTCGTATCAATACGTTTTGCTCACTACCATAGTTTCTATGGGTGGGTCTTTATCAAAGAAGCCGTAAGTCCATTAAAATTCAAATATATCTGAAATCATAATAAGTTTCGAAGTAAATAAGTTTTAAGTCAAATTCATACTTCTGAGACACGTACCAAAGTCACCGAAGACCAGAGGTACGGCTAAATGAAAATATTTCAATTTCTTGTATTTTATCGAAGATTTGACTACAACAGCCATTTGTTTTTAAAGTGATTATGTTGAAAGCTTTCTGCACACAGTAAGTGCTAAAATCGACTGAGTACTATTACTGACACCGCGTCACGGTATCCCCCTGTTCAGCTAGGTTTATCATTAGTAAAAAAAAACAATTTATTTATTTCAGCATGCATTTGTAGCGACCAACAAAAAGCAACTTACTACAAGAAGTACTACAGCGCCATCTATGACACGACGGAAGAACTAACATCAATTTCCTACATCTCACATGCAAAGTTTACATCGATTTAAGAGTATATAGAAAAACCCGACTACAACTGTCGGGCAGTTGCCCGCCAGACATAACACCTGTCTGGCCGGAGGATCCTCCCTTTTCTTAGGAGTATCGAGGAACTTTACACCCTGTTCCTCATACCCCTAAACATTCATTAGTTAATTAGGTACATTAGAATAGCGCTCAATCTTTTTGAGGTAAGATCATGTGCGCTATCGGTTTGGGTTTAGATGTTAGTAACCACCCTTATCACACAGGGGTATAAAAAATAGCCTACGACGTATTCTCAGATCTACCTAGAAACACAATAAAATCATAAAAATCGGTCAAGCTGTTTTCGGAGGAGTTCGATACCAAACACTGTGACACGATCAGATTTATATGTATTAGATTACCTCCCTTTTTAGGGTTCCGTAGCCGAATGGCAAAAAACGGAACCCTTATAGATTCGTCATGTCTGTCTGTCTGTCTGTCTGTCTGTCTGTCCGTCCGTCTGTATGTCACAGCCACTTATTTCCGAAACTATAAGAACTATACTGTTGAAACTTGGTAAGTAGATGTATTCTGTAAACCGCATTAGGATTTTCACACAAAAATAGAAAAAAAAACAATAAATTAAGGGGGTCCCCATACTTAGAACTGAAAACCAAAAAAAAAATTTTCATCAGACTCATACGTGTGGGGTATCTATGGATAGGTCTTTAAAAATGATATTGATGTTTCTAATGTCATTTTTTTCTAAACTGAATAGTTTGCGCTAGAGCCACTTCCAAAGTGGTAAAATGTGTGTCCCCCCCCTCTAATTTCTAAAGAAAGAGGAGGAAAATTCTGAAAATATTTAGGATTGTAGAACGTAAAAAAAACTATCAACGAAAATTGGTTTCAATAAGATATGATGTTTAGTTTTTGAGATATGGGACTTTTTCATCAAACTGCAGCAGTAACTTTGTTTTTCATAAACATACTATGAAAAACAAATTTAGTTTTGCGGTTGTGTGGAAGTTTACTAACTAATACTACTAACTAATGAATGACAGTTCAAAATATTGTTATTATATTGTTTGGAGCTATGGAACCCTGTGTGCGAATAAGACTCGCACTTGGCCGGTTTTTTAATCTTTTGGATTTGGTTAACAAGGGTTTTAATTGTTTTGCATGGGACCATAATCTTGTTTTTCTTAAATAAAAGTTACTCCTTACAACATCAGTAAAAGTCTCATCAAAATACGTTCAGCCGTTTTGGAGTTTAGCCGGAACAAACAGACAGACAGAAAAACAGACAAAAACTTAAAAAGAAGTACGGTCAGCAACGAAAGTCGCTATACGTATCCAAAACTATAAGACGTCTTAGTTTTAGAACGACTCATATTAACAGACTGGAGTAAAAGATACACAATATTTTCATCAATGGTTTTCACTTTGCAAAACAATGTTACATCAGATCACACTGATCAGCACAAAACTTAGTGTAATATTGATAATTGTTAACCGACTTCTGACGCCGACTGTACCCGGTACTTTCATATGCTTCAGTGAAAAGCTGTTATTTTGAAATTACAAACAGATGCTTCAATTTTATTTATTTGTATACATACATATTAATCAATACCACAAATATATGTATCATATTCATAAATTCATGATTCAAATATTCTGTTTTGTTCGTAAAATGTATTGAAAAAACAAAAAGTCGCGCAAAAAGAACTGTGTACAAATATAATTCGTGGATACCCGACCTTCACCTTCATACGCTCCTCCTGCGTCATATGTTCCACACGAGAGCTCTACCTGATGTCTGCTAGCCTAGTATCTCGTTTCTATAAACACGTGGCAATGGTGCGCCGCTATACACACTGGCGGCATCAGCAAGCAGTGTTCGCGGATGTGGCCAGTGTGAGAATGGCTTTTGAAATATTTAGAAGAAGCTCATGCCCTTGGTTCGCCCGCGTAAAGTTCGGTTAATGTCCCTTAAAGATCATATTACTTGCAAAAAAGTATTCTAGGTGTTGTTGTATTCAGTACACGTATAGCGTGAAAGAGTAACAAATATCCATACTGGTACACAGCCGCATTCAAAAGAAACACCCATCCATCCATCCATCCTCACAAACCTTCGCGTTTATAACAGTGTAGTAAGGCCAGAAGATATTATACAGAATAAGAAACAAGAAACATTTATTAATGTTGACACCTATCTTGTTACAACCGTGCGTGATTTACCTCACGTGTGAATGACAGAGCCATCTTGTGTCAAAGAGTCACACTGCACTTTTTATAGAAAACTCCTGACTTCACCTACCGCCCTGGTACCAAAATCCCGAAACACGACCGTGACGTTACGGGGGCTTTCCCTCCGGCCCGCACAGACAACGGGTATTTAGTGCCGCGCGATTTTGGGCACAGAAAAGGTTTTTACCCGTGGGTATAGTAACCCTGGACCAAGGGATGCAAAGTGACACACAGCATCGTAATCTCGGTAGGTAAAAAAAAAGTACACTGTGTTTTTTTTTTGTTAAGATAAAGGGTGTAAACCCTCTAACCCTAAGGCCTCTTAACGAAGCCGAAAGGCACTGGTTCTCCCTGTCATTGCGATTATTTTTTTGTTCTACACCATACCTGGGAACCTTCTAGTTACGGAGATATTAGGGGTCAAAGTTCCAACTTTTTGACAAGAATTTTTTTGAATACAAGTTGTTAATGTAAGATTTTTACTTTAAACACCTCCACGACCCCCGTACTATTCAATCCGTACATCAGCACAATGTTTTGAGTGCGTTACATTGAGTTCTACCAGAAAACATGATTTTACACCCCCCAAAAAAAAGTCGTTTTCCAGCATAAATTTTTGCGTAAAGTTACTTAGTTTCATGTACAGAATGCTTGGTTGACGGCTTCGTGATGAGGTGATTGACACCCCGGATAATCCAGTATTATGAACAATAAAAAGTAATTTAAAAAAATAAAACCGACTTCAAAATTGTAGTTTATTTAACTAATAAGTAACTAAAAACTGAGAAATATTTAAAACATCTAAACTATAATACCTAAAAATAACGACTATTGTTTGAGGTTGGTGCCAGCACTGCCAGCCAAGTCTAAGTTGTGTCCAAGTTGTTTTGTCTAAGTTGGACTATACTTCATTCAACAAAAAAAAGATGTTTGCAATCAGACTTATACTTTTGAGATATTCGTGGACAGATTTAAACAAACAAACATACATATACTTATGAAATTTGGCACACATGTTTAGCAGCTGGTATACAAATAATGTGCATTTCTTACCATATTACTACATACATACAGATCGAATTGGTAACCTCCTTTTTTTAAGTCGGTTATAAAAAGTAATAATCCCACATTTTAAAATATGCGAAAGTAACATGGTCTGGCTGTCAGTTCTGAATGTTGTTGTATGAATTTGACACAAGTTTTGCCAGGCACATGGTCAGGACTTTTAGGCTGCGGTTCCACTGAGGCGGAGCGGAGCAGAGCAAAGACGAGCTGTGTCGCGATTCACCAATTACATGGCTTGAAATCCACATCTCTTCTTAATACCGCCATGTGATTGGTGAATCGCGGCACACGTAATTTTACCTGTACTGGCTTTAGTACCTACGGTCTTGCAGAATAATTTCCAACTTTCACGTGGGTGGCAAAAGCTTATTATAAAAAAAAAAATAAGTGAAAAAGCCTTTAAAAAAAAACCTTTTATTTAAATGCTCTTAAAAGAAGAAAAATTAAATATTCTTTTAATTTTTTAACTTTTAATGTTTTATTAATCTCGGAAACTCACTTTACATCCAGAAGCTACTTCAGGATACCAGGTTACAATATGTACCACACTAATAACCCGGACAACAAAGCACATGGAGGGTCGGCTGTACTCATCAGGTCAAACATCAAGCACTATGTACTACAAGATTACTGTAAAAACTACATCCAAGCAACAAACATCGTAGTAACAGACTGGATCAGTGACATCACAGTATCAGCCCTTTACTGTCCGCCGAGATTTACTATCAAGGAAACTGAGTTTAATGACTTCTTTCAATCCCTTGGAGACAGATTTATTGCGGGAGGAGACTATAATGCCAAGCATACGTTTTGGGGTTCTAGGCTTGTTCTCCCCAGAGGGCGAGAACTCTTTAAATGCATCCAAACAAGAAATATGAACGTGATATCGTCTGGTCAACCGACCTACTGGCCATCAGACAAAAGAAAAATCCCGGATGTTATCGATTTCTGTGTCAGCAAAGGAATCGCAAATAACAAAATATCTTGCCGTAGTTGCTGGGACCTGTCCTCAGACCACTCTCCAATCATAGTAGAACTACACACTACCGCCCAAGAATGCGTCAAAAAATGTGTTCTGCATAACAAAAGAACTAACTGGCCCCTATTTCGAGAGCTCATCGACAAAGCATTCCAGGAACCAGTTAGTCTAAAAACTAAAGACGAAATAACAGAAGCTGTTCTGTACTTCAATAACAGTGTGCAGAATGCAGCCTGGTCTTCAACCCCACCACTACCACATGGAAGCACGGACAACTATGTAACGAAACATATACTAGTTAAAATAATCCAAAAAAGGAGAATAAGGAAGCATTGGCAGCAAAGCAGAGATCCTGATGTAAAAAAACAACTCAACCACATCAACAGACAGTTGAAACACATTTTAGACAAAGATCGTAATGACGGATTTCAAAATTATCTAACTGGTCTGGATGCTACTGCTTCCTCGGACTACTCTTTATGGAAAGCCACCAGAAGACTAAAACGGCCTGTTATTGTTTCTCCTCCGATAAGAAAATCAGACGGTTCCTGGGCACGGACGGACCAAGAGAAAGCCGAAACCTTCTCAGAACATCTCTCAAAAGTCTTTATTCCTCATCCATATGAAGGCTCTCCAGTAGATGCCGCTGAAATTACTAACTATTTGAATACTCCTAAAAATACGGAGGAAATGCCCTTAAAATTTTCCAAGACGGAAGTTGCCCGAATCATAAAAAAATCGGACCCAAAGAAGTCATCAGGATACGACCTTATTACAAACCGTATATTACAAGAACTACCTGAATCTGGCATAACTTTTCTGACGTCATTATTCAACGCCATGACAAGACTGCAGTTCTTTCCCCTGGAGTGGAAGGTCGCACAAATTATAATGCTACTGAAACCAGACAAACAACCAGAAGAAGCAAAATCATATAGACCCATAAGCCTCTTACCTATTCCATCCAAAATATTTGAATCTCTACTGCTGCAACGAATCCTTCCTATACTCAAAGAAAAAGGACTAATTCCTGACCATCAGTTTGGGTTCCGCAGTAAGCATGCCACTGTCGACCAGGTGCACAGATTAACAAATAAGATCATGGAATCACTGGAGGCAAAGTCTTACTGTACCAGTGCATTTTTGGACATATCTCAAGCGTTTGACCGCGTTTGGCATGCAGGTCTGCTTTTCAAATTAAAAACTGCTCTACCAGATCACCTGTACGGAATACTAGAATCATTTCTACAGCAGCGCCACTTCATAGTACGAAGTGGGGAAGCATTGTCTGATCTTTGTCCCGTACAGGCAGGAGTGCCACAAGGTAGCGTACTGGGTCCCATACTCTACTTACTGTTCACTGCCGATTTGCCGACATCTGAATCATTAACTACTGGAACCTTTGCTGACGATACCGCCATATTAACTGCTCATAGTGACCCAAAAATTGCCTCACAAATACTCCAAGAAGGACTTAATGACATATCAGACTGGCTTAAAAAGTGGCGGATAAAAGCCAACGAAACAAAATCAGTCAATGTTACGTTTACTTTGAGAAGAGGATCTTGCCTTCCGGTCACACTTAACAACATTGAAGTCCCACAAGCAGATCATGTGAGATATCTAGGATTGCATTTAGACAAAAGACTCACTTGGCAAAAACATAATATTCACTAAGAGGAAACAACTTGGTATCCAAACACGAAAACTTTACTGGCTCATTGGGCGAAAGTCGCAGCTATCCCTTGAGAACAAAATACTTTTGTACAAGGCAATACTGAAGCCCGTCTGGACGTATGGGATCCAATTATGGGGCACCGCATCTCACTCAAACATAGAAATCATACAGAGGTTTCAAAATAAAGCACTGCGTATGATAACCAACGCGCCGTGGTTTGTACCCAACGATCTATTACACCGTGACCTGCGAATGCCCACTGTGGAGCAGGAAATCGTACGCCATACCAAGTCCTACAAAGAACGAATCCAACAACATCCAAATACTCTGGCTCGGCCATTAATGGAGAATCACAACAAAGCGCGACGACTGAAGCGCAAAATACCTCAAGACCTAATCCAATCACAGTAACTACTGTCTAAACAATGAGGATGTGACACAGGTCACATACTGAGAGCGCCAGCGATAGCACCAACCAACATACTGCTGAATGTCCCACAAAGGAGACAGATTGTAGTAATACAAGAACAAAAAAAAAAAAAATATTGTAACTTTCAACTTATAACCTCATTACAATTTATATGATCATAAAAGCTTATCGCGAGGTTTGCGTACGTCCCTATAAGTATTTGATTAAAGAGAAATTAAAAAAAAAACTGAAACTTAGCAGATTAGGTTACTCAATTACTAGTTGCTGGTACTAGTTTATTGACACAAGTAAACATCGCGACAAGCTTTTATGATCATATAAATTATGTAAAATGAGGTTATAAGTTGGATGTTAAAAAATTAAAAGAAAATTTTATTATTCTTCTTTTTAGAGCATTTGAATAAAAGGTTTTTTTAAAGGGTTTTTTCTACTTATAATTTTATTTTAGCATTTTTAGTTTTGCCCTAATCATTTCTGAACACATTATTATCTCAATCTCAACACTTTTTCATATCTATGCTATTAACTGTTGAGGTGTTTTGAGCAGACCAGCCTGGCTGTGGGATCAGGTAACGACAGGAAATATGTTTATTCATCAAAAATGAACGCGTATCGACACAAAGTTTTATGTTTGTGATATTAACCGTTAAAGAGTTCCATCGTGAGCAGATAATCCTGGCTGTAGGATGAGTGCATGATACAAATCGTGATTATCCATCAAATATGAACCCGTATGCAAAGCTTCGTGTCCACGCTATTAGCCGTTGAGGAGTTCTCTCGTGAGAAGACGATCCTGACTGCAGGTTGAGTTCATGATACAAATCGTGATAATCCATCAAAATATGAACCCGTATGCAAAGTTTCGTGTCCACGCTATTAGCCGTTGAGGAGTTCCCTCGTGAGAAGACGATCCTGGCTGCAGGTTGAGTTCATGATACAAATCGTGATTATGCATCAAATATGAACTCGTATGCAAAGTTTCGTGTCCACGCTATTAGCCGTTGAGGAGTTCCCTCGTGAGAAGACGATCCTGGCTGCAGGTTGAGTTCATGATACAAATCGTGATTATGCATCAAATATGAAATCGTATGCAAAGTTTCGTGTCCACGCTGTTAGCCGTTGAGAAGTTCCCTCGTGAGAAGATGATCCTGGCTGCAGATTGAGTTCATGATACAAATCATGATTATGCATCAAATATGAACTCGTATGCAAAGTTTCGTGTCCACGCTATTAGCCGTTGAGGAGTTCCCTAGTGAGAAGACGATCCTGGCTGCAGGTTGAGTTCATGATACAAATCGTGATTATGCATCAAATATGAACTCGTATGCAAAGTTTCGTGTCCACGCTATTAACCGTTGAGGAGTTCCCCCGTGAGAAGACGATCCTGACTGCAGGTTGAGTTCATTATACAAATCGTGACTATCCATTAAATATGAACTCGTATGCAAAGTTTCGTGTCAATGCTATTAACCGTCGAGGAGTTCCCTCGTGAGGAGACGATCCTGGCTGCAGGTTTAAGGTATGTCTGTTATAAGAATGTATTGTCTTCAAAACCAAAAGTGTGTGCAAAATTTCAGCTCAATCGGACATCGGGAAGTGGTGCTAATTTAGCTTCCAAGATTCAACCGTAACAAACATACATGTTATACATTGCAAGTTAAATAAAAGCTTTTAATTAATAAATAAAAAAAAAATGAATGAATCAATTATTCGTCTGCTACGTCGTAGTACTCGTAGCAACGTAGGCTTCTATATTGTATGTATGGATGTCGCTTCACCTAGCTACGACGCCGACGTAGCGGGACTTGGGTTCTTTAGAACAACATCTCTAGGCTGCTACTAATTACGATTTATACTGCGCTGACGAAGTAGTAAGTTCTCAAATAAAGCGATGTTAAAGATTTAAGAAAAATCAAAACAATACTTTCAAAGATCGAATCTTATTTCAAAGCTTTTAAAGCCACCTATGTAAAAAGTAGAACTACTACTGGAGACTCCGGTGATTTCTACCCACTGCTGCTTCGCACGCCGCCACTTATTGGGTCCAATACTATCCTAATTTACAAACTAGAACCAACCATAGACATTTAAATTTTAAAAAGCGGTTTGGTGGTTTCGGAGATTAGCGTGTCCGATTAACATAGATTAAGATTAAGATAATCATTCCGTGAAGACAAACAAAAATATTGAAATATTTTCTTAAATAAATAATCGGAAGGAATAGAAAAATTGGTATGTGTAAGGTCAGTCTCGAACGTCATTCGGGCTATTGTACGAGATGTGATCTCGACACGACCGGCCTGCATCGCTTCTGAGTAAACACTGAAATGATTTGAGGGAACACCAATATCCGATGGAATGGGGTGCCACGCATATATTGACGTATCGTAAAGCCATTCATTGAGCTGTCCCCTATCAATGCATGCTTGTATGTGTGCACTTTCATTCACACACACCGAGAATTATCGCAAAAACTATGCATCTCTGTCTACACTCGGTCACTCGCTCACTCGTATTGTCCGACAAACTTTGCTTTTCACTTCGGTGGGGGCGCTGCTTGCAAAGTTCCCGTGTCAAATCCAGTATATTTTTTTAGTTCTCAATTTTGCCACTTGCATATTTAAGTGTGTCGCACATGATTTAGATGCATAATGTGCTCTTCGTAATTCCTGATGTCCTGGTATCGAATGCCCTTAACAGCCATCTCGGCTGACGCGTTTTTCCCACGGTTAATTCAGTGCAATGAACATAGGGGGCGCTTTTACTTGTTTTTACATTACATACCTATACCTATTGTTTTTGCGATTAGTTGTCATTTGCTTCTTTTGTATAATGGTTGTAAATACCATAGAATTTTATTTTTAATATGATTACTAATTACTTCGATAATGGATCATAGATGATGATTTCATATTGCTGTGTTTTCTTTAAAGGTTGAATTTTATTAGCTACCTTTAAGTAATTTAAATAGGAGCCGAAATGGATGTATGTATAAATAGTACATTACGTGTGCTCTAGTTTCTCAAAAAAAAATATTAACTGTTTTTATTACCTTTTGTCCGAATGAAAAATGTATACTTGTCTGCATGTTTTTTTAATAATCAATAAACACATTTAGTGGTGAAAAAAACTATTGAAACTTTCATGATAAGTAAATAATGCGTTTACTGAGTATGGGAGCCCTCCTGTAGCTTCATGCTATCCTAGTACTTCCTGCTCTAAAACATGTGACACCGACACTTAACTAGTGGTGTTCCGTATTGCTTGATTTTTGCTGAAACAAAATAACTAACGATGTTGACAAAATATGTTTCATTGTATTTACATTTTCATCACTACTATACGTGTGATATTTAACGACATTGTTTAATGAAAAATAAAACAGAATATTATGAAATCATAAATACGAATAATGCTAATAAATCGATAGGAAATGAAATGGTGGCTGAGGTTTTGAAAAAAAAAATATAACGGGCTGGTTTCCACGTCCAAATTTCGCGTATATTATTTTCATTCTTTCTAAACGATTGAAGAAGCTCATCCCAACACATAACATTATTTATTTCTTGCCCATGTGCCACAGTTTAGTTAAGCGAGTACTATTGCCGTCATAGTAGCTATCGTTCAGAATACATAGTTCCATGACTCGCCGATACTTGTAAACTGAATAAATGTACACCCGAGCGACAGAATAGCTGTGGAGTATATCTTCTTAGCTGGCTAATGGAGATGGTAACCTAAATACAGTTTGCCAAGAATTTGGCTACGAGTTAGGCGCTTTCGTTAGCGTCCATCAGACATGTAACGAGCAAAGAACAGGATACGCAGCACTTGAAGTTTTTAAGTAACTTAGCAATTACGCATGACTTGGTAAAGTAATACTCTGATTGCTCTGTATGGTGTCGGGCCTAAAGAATAGCAACATCCCATATCTTCCCGTGGGTGTCGATATGTCGTAAGAGGCGACTAAGGGACTTGCTAGAGAATAGGCAGCAGCGTTCTCTGTGCTTTTGCAACTACCGTACTGCGATCGCCAACCCGCCTGCCAAGCGTGGCGATTATGGCAAAACCCCCCAAAATGACAATATGGCGACACTTGGGGGAGGCCTATGTCCAGCAGTGGACGTCTTTTGGGCTGAAATGATGAATGATGATGATGGTAAAGTAAACACATACAAATAGGAGGGCTCAAAATAAAGTCTTTAATAAATAATGTTCATGTTGATAAGTGTAGTACTGCCTTTTGTTAAAACAGACTGAACGAGATAAAATGAGCTATAGATAATATTATTATAAAGACGTTTCTTTCATAACAGCATCCCAGTTGTGTAACACACTGCTAATCACATATCGAAAGATTTTGAAAGAAATTCATATTATGTTTAAAAATCGGCTGCCCAGAAAGCCAGCAACGTAAATAACCAACGAATGTTGTTGAACTGTCGAAATTAATAGCATTGCTATTGGAAGTGTGTTGCGCAATTACCACGCTGGTTTGTTTTGATCTAATTTGCATGCATTTCAAGGCATTGTATTTTAAAATTATGTAACGGCAATTGCTGAATAAAACACCCTGGATAAGGAACGCAGGAGAAAACATGTTGGTTGTGGTGCAGCTTGGGAGGAGCTGGACATGCTGTGGACTGTAATAGACTGAGTTGAAAACTTTTGTTTAATTTTCTATCTTGTTTCACGTTTTTGTTAAGTGCTCTCATACTTCAGTATTAACGTTGTGCCATGATAATATTAATTAAAAAATGTATATATATATTAACCATGTAGTTACCGCTGGGTTGGTGACTGCTGGGCTGAAATGGGATTGGGCGGGCCATGCCCGTAGAATGCATCAGGACCGATGGGCCAGAGTCGTCAAGAAGTGGGTGCCAGAAGACGTGTGTCGTCGCCGAGAGAGGCCTAGAAAACGCTGGCGACTTAGAGACGATTGTGAGAGATTTGCTAGAGAAAACGGCACCGACAGACGAGTTGAATAGTGTGGGGTAGGCTTTTGACCAGCATTGGGACAATATGGGCTAAGGAAAAAAAAACATGAAGTCTCTTGTCGGTTGTTCTCCAAAAGGAAATGCACAACACGAACCATGCTCTTATCTTTGATGTTTCGTAAGCCCATGTAGATTTATGTGAAATAGAATATTGTAATGTTGATGGTAACTCCATGAACCATATTTCCGTGCCGCTGTACAGAGTACCCCAGTCATAGAGCGTCGTAAACTCTGCGCGCGCGCAGATAACCGGCACGCGCCCCTTATGTTTCTGCGAGATGCTTTAATCTATTTATTTATATGCAGTAAATAGCTTTAGTTGTAGAATATAAAATAACTAAACATACATATGTATTGTGTTGAAATAAAGTCTCGATCGGTCAGCCTCGTTGGTCTCGCTGCCTAAATTACCTGGTCCATGCACATAACTGGCGACATTTGAGTGTATAAGTACCTCTGGCTAGCACTCCGGTGATGATAAACCTGATATTTTGTTACGTCAGATTGAAAACCAAATTAAAATAAAGAAATCGTCATCATCATCATCATCATCAGCCTATAATATTCCCACTGCTGGGACACAGGCCTCCTCTCTATGAGAGGGAGTGGGCTGTAATCCACCACGCGGGACCAGTGCGTGTTGGTAGATGTCACATGTCTTCGAATTTTTAGTTCTAGGACATGCCGGTTTCCTCACGATGTTTTCTTTCACCGTTTTTGAGGGCAGCGGTGATGAAATAAATTACACAAAGTAATGCGCCTGCTTGCCTGGGTTCGAACCCACGGATTACTGGTCGTAAGTCGGGACTGCCACCACTGGCCTGGATAGAATAAAGAAATCCTGAGGAATTAATCTTGAAGGAAAACTTTTTAAAATGATTTGAGGGCTCTACAAAAAATCATACCAAAATAATGTCAAATATTTACAGTTTCTTTTTTCAGGTTGGTGATGGGGTTGCCTCGCTACTGCAGTGCGTCGGCGATGTTTGCTGGTGTATTATACGTAAGAGAGCAGCATCGCTGATGCAAGGGGTGAGGGGCAGTCCCAACAGTTACCTGAGTGTACCTAATTGCAGACTACATCCGTAGTCCTATTTGGAGGCATTGGATTGGGCTGCACGTATTGTAGGCTGATTGGCGTCTTTTCTCTTTTTTTCTCTTAATTGTTGTATTTGTAAATTTCTAACATAGCTTTAAGTCATCTTGATGTACTACTGTGTTAGTAGGACTATGGACCAAAAAGTCTGAAATAAATGTTTTGAATTGAATTTACGCCGCGATATTCCAGATATGAAACTAGTATCTTTATAGTGTAATACAAATGCATGTTATCTTAATGCGGTAATTGAACCTGCGACCCTTTGCGCAGTAGGCGAACACGCCAATAGTGCCACTGCGCCATTTAGGTTACGGCTTACTGCTATTAATATAGCCGCTAATGCCGCGTGGCTATTTTATTATCTTCTTATCAGTATTATCACACAACATCGTTAGTCAGAATCATCATCATCGTTGTCCTGTCCTTATCCCAATTTATTTGGGGTCAACGCTATAATTATGATACATACCTACTCTTAGAAAGAAGCGCTCGTGGCTAAATAATAATAGCCGCACGGGTTGATCTTTAAGGTTAAGCCGTGCTTGCCGAGGTTAGTCCGTGGATGGGTGACCATAATTACATACCGAGTTTTTTCCGTGCCTCGGAAAGCACGTTAAACCGTTGGTCCCGGTGTAATTTGTAGATCTTTGACAGTCGTTACGAGTAGTCAGAAGCTAAAAGTCTGACATCCAGTCTTACCAAGAGGTATCGTATTACCCAGTTACTAGGTTGTGGAGGTCGGATAGGCAGTCGCTTCATGTAAAATACTGGTACTCAGCTGCATCCGGTTAGACTGGAAGCCGACCCCAAGATAGTTTGGGAAAAGGCTAGGCAGATGATGATATGACTCCTAAATAGATACAGTTTTGTACACCAACATTTTGACACAGTACTTGTTTTTTTTCTGCTCAGTATTATTTTTTCACAAAGCAAAATTAATTTAATATTCATCATCATCATTTCAGCCTAAAAGACGTCCACTGCTGGACATAGGCCTCCCCTAAGCGTCGCCACATTGACATTTGGGGGGGTTTTGCCATAATCGCCACGCTTGGCAGGCGGGTTGGCGATCGCAGTACGGTTGTTACAAAAGCCAAGAGAACGCTGCTGCCCATTCTCAGGCAAATCCCTTAGTCGCCTCTTACGACACCCACGGGAAGATATGGGATGGTGCTATTCTTTACGTCCGACACTATACAGAATTTAATATTACATATGGGTAATTTACAGGAACAAAATAAAAACCTGCCCAATGTGTTTATCGTATGAAGTACTTTGTTAAATCTGACACTAAAATATCACAACCTATGTTTTCAATATAAACGATTTTCATTATTTATGTATTCTAGACGCCTCCCTCACTTACCTAGGAGTCTAAACAAGACATGCCATTTAACATCCAAAGCAACATAATATGATTCATTAAGATTGATGTTATAGACGGTACATATGCCTCCCAGACAGCAACCCTCCCTTATCGCCAACGAGAACATGCATACATTAGCCTGAACAGCAAATCCTTCCAACCATTACAGCATGTTCTGAATTACTACATGCTATGTCCTCCGGCGCCGCCTATTCAAATCTCCCAATTGAAAAACGTCGTTACACAGTGTGTGGCTGACTCATCAACACACAAACATAATGGCTCAACTCAAATTTTATGAGTTGGTTTCCCTTAGCGGTGCCTTTTGCGCCAAACATATTTGCTCAGGGACTTTTTTTGGGCTTAGCCTAACTTATTCGCGTGGGGAAAATGCCACGGATTAGGGTGGGTTAGTGGGGCAAGCTAATTTTAATACGGTTGGCTTAAAACAGGTACCGGTAAGCTTTTTCTTGTGTTGTGCTTTGACGATACAACATTATTCTTAAAAATAGATTGTACTTTAAGTTACAACTAGCTGTCCGGCGCAACTTCGTCTGCGTCACATTTTCCCGTTTTCGCGACATTTTTCATTGCTGCTCCACTCCTATATTGGTCGTAGCGTGATGATATATAACCTATAGCCTTCCTCGATAAATGGGCTATCTAACACTGAAAGAAGTTTTCAAATCGGACCAGTAGTTTCGGAGCCTATTCAATGCAAACAAACAAACAATCAAATCTTTCCTCTTTATAAAAAGAAGAAGAAGAAGAAAATCAAATTTTTAAAGGTCAGTAAATACGCATAGGTAGTTGGGAATTTCCGATCTGCCTAAATATTTATATCTCACAAAAAAAAAAAAAACAAATCAGTTTACAACGTTAAAATATACAACAATATTACACGTGCGTCCCGCCAATTAGTAGATCAAAGACGCAAACAAGACGGAACAAATTTTAAAAACTCATAAAACCTTTGAAATGTGCACCAATTGTTTGTAGTTGTGGCGAGCGGATATTCTCACGAAATATATATTTATATGAAGATATAGGGCCAATTAAAAATAGCGCCGCCTAATGTCCACGAAAATGATATGACACGATTGAGTAGAGAACAAACGTATAGAATAGAAAAATACGCGACACACCGCGCCGTTCCAGTCCATCCGACAACATTTCGCGAGCTGGTCGCAAGCGCGCGGTTCCCGACTCCCGGCGCCCGACGCGACGCGCGCGAAGAGACACCTTCCTACAAATTATATACAACTTTACGTCTTTCTTTTTTCTTTTAAAAAGTGTCGTTATTGACACGAGTGTTCGTGGTGACAATGATACGGATTTGTGACGTGTCGCAGTGAATCGCGGCCCGCTCGAGCCGCGCGCTTGACGGATGACTTTCCCGCGCTTTTACATCAGGTGCGTTCATGTAACACTGATAGAACATAATTAATGACACCCCACACATATTGATTTTATTGTCACATTACTGCAGTGGCTCGAGTCTCGAGCCATTGTAGCAAACTTTTTCCAATAGGGTGTCCTAGCATAAATCAAACGTTAAAAGCCATGTTCCATAGAGAATTGTGTCATTTACAAAATAAACTGCTTTGGCCCAGTTTAAAAGACTTATTTGAGAATTAAACGGCGCTCGACGTAACATGACACATCAAAGCGAATGGGTTCATTGATTTTACGTTAATTTATGTTTAAATGGTTATTAGATAATGTCGGTAAGTGTGTGGAGTGGTGTTATTTTTCTCGTTTTCATGTAATAAGGTAAGTGAGGCGTCAGACATGAGCGGCCCGCCCGCAGGGGCGCACGTGGTCGCTGTTTGGACACAAACAAGTGAATTCTATTTTAGTTTTGACGTTTCGTAACAAATGTCCCCTCGGCCGGTGTGGTGATAAATGGCTGGTTCTGATAAATATGTTGTCTGCTATGGCTCTGATCGTGTGTTGTTCTGTGGCTCACGTGTGTTTCCTCTGTGACAAGTTCTCGTGCTCCGATGTAAGTTTTTTTTCCTATTTTTGTGTCCTTATTGTTTGTGTTGTTTCCTGAAAGTAGTGATTTATAGTTACTGGTGTTACGGATGTGTTTTAACTGTATTTACGGAAGATACAGTGTTTGTATCTTAATAAAAGAACAAAGTTTGAGCATTACCGGCATTATTTTCGTTTAAAATAAATTCTCTCTGGGTATTTTAAAGAAATTACTTGAAACACATTAGTATTTTTTCGTACTCGAGATAATATTATAAAGGACCCATAGTGAACCATGCTATCTTTTTGAATGTGTGTTTTGCAAACATTTCGTCGGTATAATCTAAACTGTTTTGCAAACATTTCGTCGGTATAATCTAAACTGTTTTGGTCGCGTCAGCTGATCGTACGAGTCTAAATATGCTGACTCAATTTAATTCCAAATGGAAAGGTAGCTTTTCTTAACAGCAAGGATATGAAAAATATAGGCTGTGCTGTTGTTCTATTGTGGAGGTATATAATATTTGAAACAGGTAAATTTTGTGTGTAAGTTTGTATGTACATACAAACTTACACACAAAATGTTCCTACCTTCCCCCCCGTAAACTGCGGAACTACTTATCCGATTCCGATAATTCTTTCACTGATAAGAAGCTACATAATCCCCGTGTGTCAAAATTTACACTTAAAACGTTCCCGTGGATTAATTTCCGAACATAACGAGAGCGATGCCGCGAGCACAAGCTAGTATTTTATATAATAAAAATGTTGTCGTGGTTTTTATTGCTCAAGAATCATCGTCTGCCTAGCCTTTTCCCAAACTATCTTGAGGTCGGCTTGCAGTCTAACCGGATGTAGCTGTGTACCAGTATCGGTTACATGAAGCGACTGCCTATCTGACCTCCACAACCCAGTAACTGGGTAACACGATACCCCTTGGTAAGACTGGATGTCAGACTTTTGGCTCCTGAGTACTCGTAACGACTGTCAAAGATCTACAAATGACAGCCGGGACCAACGGCTTAACGTGCTTTCCGACGCACGGAGAATTCTCGGTATGTGATTATGGTCACCCATCCACGGACCAACCTCGGCAAGTACGGCTTAACCTTAAAGATCGACCTGTGTGGCTGTTCTTATTTAGCCACGAGCTTCTCCTGCTTTTATTGTTCAAGAATACATTGACTAAACGTCCACTGATAATCATGGGGTCTTTAAACTTAATTAAAAGTAATTGATACTGCTCCTCATGTTGTTTTATGTAGACTACTACCGCCTTGTACTCGGGTCATAATATAACATCACGCCTGTAATCCCCGGAGGGATAAACAGAGGTGTACTTTATAGTACACCCATATTTCGCCAGCTATGTTTAGTCTCATTTAATAGGGGTGAGCCATGAACCAGGCGCGAATTCAAATCTGCTACTGTGGATTTACTTTCGAACGCAATGTAGATTGTTATTGAATAGAAAAAATTATAAAAAAATTGATAAAACAGAATGCTACAATATGTTTGTGTAGTTTTCGATTTATTTCATAAAAGGAATCTAACTATATGTGTAGTACTCGTAGTTGTGCCTGCTTAACAAGATCGAAAAAAAAATATAAATATGTAGATGAAAAATATACGAAATATAGATGGTCGATCTTGCATCAACGATCAGCATGTAAAATCGCAGATGTGTCAGAATCAGAATCACTTACCTATTTGTTAAACATAGTTTGTAAAGTCTGACATCCAGTCTTACCAAGGTATTACCCAGTTACTGGGTTATGGAGGTCAGATAGTAATACTGGTACTCAGCTGCATCCGGTTAGACTGGAAGCCGATCCCAAGGTAGTTTGGAAAAAGGCTAGGCAGATGATGAGTTTGTAAAATTAAGGAAGGTTCTCGCTGTTCTGTTACTTCTGACATACAAATTATCCTATACTCATACTGTTCTATCAATGACCATAAAGAACAGAGTACAGACAAACTTTTCGTTCTCAAAAGCCTCAGGCTCATAACTCTAGATCCCCACTCAGTACTATAAAACCGGAAGCCATCCCCATGGCCCCCATTCATCGCCAACCCTTTCCTGCCATCTAGAAGCCCAACAAATCAAACTACCCCACAATTGATCGCCACATTTCCGGCGCATACATAATGCATCAGAACGATACAAGTTTTTACAGCACTTGTTTCTTCGTACCCCGGCCTTAATGCGTGCGGGGTACCCCACTACCCCGGGGGGTACTGGAGTACCCAACGCTCATTAAAGAGTTCGTTAGCTTTATCAGCAGCGTTTACGGGTATATCGTGTTTTTATAGATGTTTGAATTTGTTTAATTAAGTCTCGTTTGGCTGGGGTGTTGCTGATCGGATAGTTAACACTATACGGTGTGTGGGGGGAGGGGGGGGTGTTATTGATTGTTTATATTCGTGTATGTTGGCGGATGGGGTGGTAAAGGTAACGGAGGTGTTTAGTTTTAAAGACGATTACTAGGCTACTTGAAAAGCTTTGGACTTCATTCTTGAGATGATTATTTAATATTAAAGGAGGAGTTGGACGCTCTTTTATAATTTCTTGTTATTTTAGTTGTCTAGTTTTTAATTGTTGTATATAGTTAGTTGCCAAGTTGCTAAATAAAAAAAAACCGTTTAAGAAAAAAAATATTAAAGACAACTGAAGAAAAGCTTAAGCTAATGGTTCGAAACATGAAACTGTAAAAATATTAAAATATCATAACATAACTGCACTCTGCCGTTTTTCGTCAAGGTAAAGCAGAGGTAAAGATAGAAAATGCCGAATTGCGGGAGTATTAAAGGTAACATTACAATTTCATTAAATCCCAGGTAATTGGACTTCGTTTAAACTATCATAATCTTTTGCAAAAGTCTATCTGCCTGTCTTTTCCACAGCTAAGTGAAGTTTGAGATAAACAGCGACTTCTTCCCTGAGTAAACTTCTTTCAGCAGCGTTTTAACGGTAACTTTAATTTAATATTTCCATTTAGAGTACTTAAAGCTGTTAACTCACTGTATATTGCACTACTAGACTTTTCTAAGTGGCCAGCTTATATTAATCCTATTGCAATAAGTTACCGCGAGTGATACCAGTCGTACGGTATTCCTCCTGCTGTCCTAGTACCGCTCACATAATAATTTAATTAGCGGTAAGTAATAGGATTAACGATAATCCTTCTCGTTTGACACCACTGTTACTAGGACCTCATTATATCGCGGAGGCTGATGTTTGAAGGCGGTTTTAGATTAACATAATGCTTCTTTTGAAGAACATTCGATAATATAGGTGCAAGTACGACCCAATTTCATCCTTAAATCCGTTTCGTAAGTGTCTTTAATCTTAAAGACCCACTTACATGACAAATCACAAAATGTATATAAAGCTAAACGTTTTTAAAACATTGTTGTTACGTTATCTTTAAACGATTGACAGAAACAGCATGAGATGCTTTAAAGTCGTATATATAGGGATTTGTGCTGCCTAAATATGGTTTAAAATTAAACCCAACACTCCAACAGAGTAAACTGTTTCTTCTCATTTTATTTCAAATAAGCAATTTGGCATGCGATGTGGCCTAGCCTTGTACAGTTGTGCCAAACTTAAACCTCAAAAACCGGCCAAGTGCGAGTCGGACTCGCGCACGAAGGGTTCCGTACCATTATTTATGAAAACGAAAAAAAAAGGTAGCCCCCCCTTAAATATTTTTTTTTGTTTTTATTATTTGTTGTTATAACGTCAACAGAAATACATAATCTGTAGAAATTTCAACTGGCTAACTATCACGGTTCATGAGATACAGCCTGGTGACAGACGGATGGACGGACGGACGGACGGACAGTGAAGTCTCAGTAATAGGGTCCCGTTTGACCCTTTAGGTACGGACCCCTAAAAAATGTATAGCAGGTTTATTTGAAGCTAATACTAGTGATAACTTAAATATGGGAGTTATGTGTTTGGCGTTACTGCAATGACTACAATGTTACTACTATAACATTGCAAGTAAGCACCACATACTAGATTCCTGGTAGACAAACCCGACATGGGTTCATCGAAACTTGCCATAAATCAGATTTATGACCAGGAACACATAGATATCAATGCAGTTATCCACTGCTGGATGAATAGGGCTATAGGCACGGGTATGGGGGTCGAATAGATAACGTAACTTTGACGTGAAACGCGTATCTCAGCATTTCTTTGCAACCGTAGCTGTGAACCGGAAGGATCGGTATTGAGGTTTGGTCCTAATAATAGACTAGTCACTAGACAAAGCTATTTTTAAATCGATAAGGCTGGTACAGTCGGTGAAGGTCAGGGACAAACGGCTTGTGTTAGTGACACCGGTCGCAAGAAATTTTTGCGATGTATAACTTAGAGACCAAATTGAAATGCTTATATTATTTGCCCTTATTTTGTGCTACACACCTGTGAACCCTTTATCATCATCAACCTATAATATACCCACTGCTAGGACACAGGCCTCCTCTCTATGAGAGGTTGTGGGCTGTAATCCACCACGCCAGCCTAGTGCGGTTTGGTAGATGTCACATGTTTTCGAATTTTTGGTTCTGGAACATGCCGGTTTCCTCACGATGTTTTCCTTTTTCGTTTTTGAGGGCAGCGGTGATGAAATAAATTACACAAAGTAATGCGCCTGGGTTCGAACCCACGGCTTACTGCTCGTAAGTCGGGGCTGCCACCACTGGGCCACCGCTGCTCTCAACCCTTCATAGCAATACAAAAATGCTACTTAGCCTTAGGAATAGATATAAAACATAACATGAAGTTACGTCTGCAATCCTCGAAGGGTTACTCATGGGAATCTATTAGTATACCCACAGTTCGCCAGTCATGTTTAAGTCCCATGTAATAAGAGGCGAGCCTATTGCCATCCACCGGGCACAAATCCAGACTCTGTGGATATATAGAATAGATAAGTATCCTACATACGTCATAGCTGACTCTGTCTGTGGTTTTGTTCCACAAACGATGGACCACTGAATATCCTCCAAGTTGGAGTAACTGATGGACTCTACTGAATGTGTCGACGCAATTTAGACTATTATCGACAGGTTGAGAAAAAAAAGTGTTAAGCCCAGACTACAACACACTGAAAAGTCTTAATCCGAGTAATAGTAACTGCAAGAATGAAAATAAAAATCGTTTTACAGCCCAAATTCTCTCCGATTCAAGATATATGTACCAGCACTAACTGCCCCGACACATTCGTATCCACACCCACAAGTACTGTCCACTAAATCTTCAGAAACATTATCGCGGTTATTAGGCGTCTTACACGCGAGCCGCCGACAAAATTGCGGCGCCCTGCCCTCGTCGTTTAATTATCCGACGCAGTGGCCAGCCGGCTTAATTAACTTACGTTACATTTATGTCGCCCTGGTAAGTTACGTTTTTTAACTTAATACCTACGCGCACCTGAGAGCTGCATAAAGTTGATAATAAGTAGGGTATGGAATATTTTTCATTTGTTTTTATCTTTTTTGGTTAGCCAAGGATTTTCAATGTATTTATTTAGGTAGATACTGTGCTGAGCTGAATAAAACCTTCGACCAGTGGTCCACATAAGCCCTGAATAATAAAATCTGGCAGCCAGGCGGCAAAGTCTTTGCCCAACAGTGGGATGTTACAGACTAGCAGTTACTTTATGTATTTTAGCAGGAACCAGTGAGATACAGCCTGTATTTTAGTACACTGCACTGCATGACAAACCATATCATAAACTAAGTACACAAAAAAATAAATACGTGGAAAGTTCCTTCGCAAACTCTCTGAATCCTAATATTATTTTTAAGATACTTTTGTTATGCAATTTCAAAAAGGTACAGCTAAAAACCAAATGCAATTTAAAAACTGTTATTTACTTGAATAAACATCAGCCATTTTACAAAAGCTCAGACTGTGCTTAAGCTATCTGACTGCAAACTCGTTTACAATTCCGCTCAGAACTTAGCTGGGCTAAGTAAAGCTTAAAGCTTAATTTAACAAAGAAGCCGCCGGCATTCGTGGGCACTCGGCAGACAGAGCTGAAATAAATCGTACTAACATGCTACACCAAAGAAAAGACAACAGTCTACACCGGAGACTGGCTTCGCTAAATTATTGTTCCTCGTTCTTGGCTTGTTAGTAGCTTGAAATTGGAAGGTTTGACTATGACGGTTTGATTTAAAGTTAGGTTTACACCACCGGTTTACCAGGCTTAAGAGCTTTTATACGTTACGCCATTTCATACAAAATAAACTTTCAAGTCCTTATTTTCCGAAATGCCGGATAATAAGCAGGATACATAGGTCTAAAAAGTTACTAAAAACATTTTCGAAATGTCTTTAAAAAAAGAAGATAATTGGAAATTTCGGTCTAAGTTAGCTGTAACACTGTTTTTCTGAAATGTTTTTAGTAACTTTTTAGACCTATGTATCCTGCTTATGCGCGTATTAAATTTAATTGAAATCGGTTTAGGCATTTCGGAAAATTAGGACTTGAAAGTTTTTATGGAATGTCGTAAGGCGTAAACGCTTTTTGGGAATATAAAAAGTTTCCCGATGTACTAGATTTGTAATGCTGTTCATATTTCACTGTCCTGATAATTATGATATGGTTGTCACCATCGCCATAAAGATCCTCCGCTGACTCTGCCTTTTAATAGCCCATTACGATAACGCTCAACCCAGACGGTAGACTTTTAGTGTGAAAAGTCTGCAAGGCGCACACATGCATAGGTACATCACGTGCTAAACGAGTGTATTTTCTGAGTTTGAACTATGTTGCATGAGCATTTTGATAGTCAATTAAGAGCTTTAACGAATTTTCCACCATCTGCAAAAGACCACAAGGATCAACGTTCAATGTTACCGATGAAACCTCAACCACCACAAAACCATACTCACCGGATATTTGAGGTGACAACCACCCATAACGCGGTCACCAACATCCGAGTAATTCACGATTATTCGAGCTACGATTCATAAATAACCTCCAGTAATATATTAAGCTGAAGTTACACGTGCATTTGTCAAAATATATCGTGTGTTATAATCATGCGTCGTTGGAAAGGATGACAAAGTAGCGGCAATTGCTGCAACACTAGCAATTCAATCGTAAATCTGGAGTTTGTACGATTTATTGCGTGCACTCGAAATACACATCCAACGAACACTTGTTAGTTGGGGTCATTTTAGTGGTGCAGGCTTAGGGCCCATTTTTAATCGTTAATTTACTTTTATCCGAAGAAGTATAGCTTTTTTAGGTATTTTTCCATACGAAAACTGTCAGTCAAACTGACAGTTAATGCCTTGGATGAAATTTATCTGATGACTGAAATAATGGTCCTTAATGAATTATATGTATGGTGTCAGACTCTCTCTTTCGGCTCTGTATGGTGTCGGACGTAAAGAATAGCACCATCCCAAATCTTCCCGTGAGTGTCGTAAGAGGCAACTTAGGGATTTGCCAGAGAATGGGCAGCAGCGTTCTCTGTGCTTTTGTAACAACCGTACTGCGATCGCTAACCCGCCTGCCAAGCGTGGCGATTATGGAAAAACCCCCCAAAATGTCAATGTGGCGACACTTGGGGCAGGCCTATGTCCAGCAGTGGACGTCTTTTGGGCTGAAATGAAATGATGAATTATCTTACGAACAGTATTCATTGCATTTCCGAAATACAATTTGCGGAACTACAGCGAAACTGTAACTGTTTGAAATAAAACCAAAAAGTATAAACTTTTGTTCAGAATGAAACTCCCAAAAGCTCAGCTGTAATAACAAAGCCCTAATTAAAATAACATAGATTTTGTGATTCAAATACAAATCTTCTAAAAAAAAATACATCGGCGAACTACCGGTCAAGCCGTACACTACAAACACAAAAAATGTCAATACAAGATAAGCTTTTTATTATCATAAACATATTTATAGCCACTAAAACTACATTTTCACTACTTTCGTTTTCCTTTTTTTGGCACGAAATCCGCTGATCATAGACTTTTTATCTATGGCCGACATCTTTATTGGTCCTGGAGAAAAGTTCACATAGAGATTATTTTGTCCGTTTGTCCTGACCAGGAGGTCATGATTTAAGGGAGGTCTTGCAATTGGGGCGTAAATTACGGAGCCCCGGTGTGAGGATATTGGAGGTACGGGTCGAATGTGAGATAAAGTAGGCAATGGAGTCTTAAAATTAAATTGTGCGATCAACAGATCGTTCTTGCAAATGTTTGTTTGTGGGTAATGAATTGATGATAACAGGTTTAAGGAAATATTAATATTTCCTTAAGATTCGAAACAACATAATTAAGTAGTACTAGTTGAATGAATTAAAAAAAAAACCGGCCTAGTGCGAGTCGGACTAGCGCACGAAGGCTTCCTTACCATTCGTTATAAAAACTAGCAAAAAAATCACTTTTTTGTTTGGGAGCCCCCTTAAATATTTAATGTATTCTGTTTTTAGTATTTGTTGTTATAGCGGCAACAGAAATACATAATCTGTAGAAATTTCAACTGGCTAACTATCACGGTTCATGAGATACAGCCTGGTGACAGACGCACGTACGAATGGACGGACGGATGGATAGCCAAGTCTCAGTAATAAGGTCCCGTTTCACCCTTTGGGTACGGAACCCTAAAAACCAATAACAACATTATATACTGTCTTTTTCAAGATTGTATTTTAGATAAGTAAATAAGACAAACATGAAAAACACCCGGAAGTGACGACAATCCTTTCGTTATTGAGCTAAACGACGAAAACAACAAAATGTTTACCATATGCTTAGGTCGGCACTACGGAATGTTTCCCTGTCCTAATGGCCGATAAACATCACGCCTGCTATCCCCAAAGGGATAGGCAGAGGTTTACTTAATAGCACCCCACATTCTGCCACTTATGTTTTAAGATCCATGTTATTTGGGGCGAGCCTATTGCCATCAACAGGGCACAAATCCATTTTGATACAGGACTTACATTTCGTGGCTGCTACAGAGAAATTCTTCAAAAACCCAATAACACTTTGCCCGACCTGGGAATCCCACCCCGGACCCTCATGCTCAGCAGTCGTGTTTGGGTCACTAGACCAACGGGGCAGTCCAGTAAAATAGCCAATAGTAGTCATCATCCACAGCCTATAATGTTCCCACTGCTGGGACACAGGCCTCCTCTCAATGAGAGGGAGTGGGCTTTAATTCACTACGCGGGCCCAGTGCGGGTTAATAGATGTCACATGTCTTCGAATTTTAGTTCTAGGACATGCTGGTTTCCTCACTATGTGTACCTTCACCGTTCTGAAACCAGCGCTGATTAAATAAATTACACAAAGTAATGCGTAGGATGGTTGTCTGACCTTTGAAGTCAACTGTCCCAGTGACGGTCTGACCTACGTAGGTATTTATCTAAGACATAAATCGGAGGAGGTCGACAAAATGCTCTTGTCTTGAGTACCGTTGATATTTTTGATTTTTAAATCATATTGACATATATCAGACTGAAATTACGTCGCTTTACTTGCAGGGATATCATAAGTACATGGAATTACCGCAGTTGCCTTGACAAGACGCGTGACGTTGGAACTTGTAGCGCGTGGCCAAGCATTTTTTATTTGCGATGGGAAATCATCAAATGACTTCTCCCGCTCTGGGCGTAGCGGAATCCCTTCCGCTACGCCCAGAGCGACAGTCAGACACTCCCGTGTCAGACTTGACTGACTAAAACCCATCCATGTTCCTTGTTAGCCCTTTGTGTTCCAGGGCCACGGTATCTCTTTCGAACAACCCGCAGCCCTGGCAGGCATCGGCCCTCTCGGACCCCTTCCGATTTGCTGATATCTCCTTGATGCGCGCGTGGAACACGAACGCACCATCGGCAAAGCCTGTCGTCATAAGACGGACGGACGGTGAGCTAGCGCGTGGCCAAGCCTTACGGCATGACTGCAGTAGTCGTTGATCATTCTTTGCTAGCGGCAATTAGCCGTATTTTCAAGTACTGGCAAGCTTCTTCCCAGTACTACACAATTCACCGCAGAATATGAGCCAAGCAAAGGAACATTATCTAAATGAGTTAGAAACTTCCGTGTTCCGTTAGCCCCTCGTTTCTCACTCTGCTTTGTTTAGATCTGTGGCTCATAATAATCCCACGGGGGTAGACCTGGCACGAAATTAACAGCGGCTTAAGTCAAAATAATTGTTTGTTAACACCGCTATTAAATTGCTGTTAAATCTTATTCTGGTTTTATTTGAAGTTTTCCTGTTGGGGCATGTTTGTGGCCCCTCTGGTTTAGTGACCTAGCTGGTGTAATAAAACAGGATTATTATTCTTTGCGCATTTGATGACATTTTAATTCGTTAAGACATCTGAAATATTCAAATAGTAGAGTTAAGCTAAAATATTATAACAATTTATGATTTTAAAAGAGTGTTCACAAAATGTTTTGCCCAATTTTCTCCTTATACTGTATACCTTCATGCTGATATTATGTGTAGAACTACGATCTATCGTCAGTATTATAATTTCTGGATATCTGCCTAGCCTTTTCCCAAACTATCTTGGGGTCGGCTTTCAGTCTAACCGGATGTAGCTGAGTACCAGTATTTTGTGGACGTTCTCTGAAAAATACTTAGATTTTTTTATGGGGTGGTAAAATGTTATCTAAGATACCTTTTCTTCTTACAAACCTTAAACATACCATGTGACTCTTATGAGCTACAAATAATTTTAGACATAGATGAACACTTGTAGCCGCGTCTGTCTCACAGACCGATTTTCGCTTAATACGGCTAAACCCATGTGCTATTTGGTCAAAGACACTGGTCGGCCTGAAATGATTTTAGTAATTATGCAGCCAACAGAACAAGTTTTCTTTGATTATTAAAACGTTCCCACGTAAGAGTTTTATAGCTTTTATCGATCTCAGACCAAAGCGCGGGTATAGGAAAGATATTTTTAGGTTTTAACCAGTGAATATTTTTTCCCGTCTTAGTTTATTTAAATATTCGCCATTACATGGACTGATGCACCTTTTAGTCACATGGGCAAAGTTCGCGGTATCAGAGCGAAGTTGGACCAAAAAGGTGTGAAACTCTGAAAGCCAGTCGAGCGTTGCGGCTGGCGCGGTGGTGGTGTGGTGAAACTTTAGTAACACTGCAAACAACTACTCCATACAGCATACTCGTATTCGTACATTTAAACTTTCAGGAAATTATAGTGTTATTTATTTATTCAAACATATACGTAAAATAAGGGTCGCACGTATTTTAATTGGTGGTCTAGTAAACTTTGGGTAATGCAGAGGAAAAGTTCCAAAACAGGGCAGCGTGAAGTAATCTTACAAAATAATATACGACTGTACAACGTGAGGTCAACACACGGAAGCGCGATTAACGCTTGTGCGAAAAAACTGTACTGCGACTCACTATAGGTCGAATGCACGCTTATGCGAAAAACTGAAGATCGACATTACGGGAGTGCGACATGAATCTAGTGTTAACTAACTCAAAAATCAGTTTATTTGAGAGAGGACATCATAACAAGTTCTACCTAAATATTTGTATTAAATTTCTCATATCGACACGGTCAACGTATAAGTATCGAAATAGTTATTCATATCCTGAGGAAAATATTAGCAATGACCCCATGTGTGAGCTGTGGACAGACCCGTACAAAGTAAATATGGAATAGAAAAAGTCATGATATTGAAACTCTTCTTCATAATGAAGAAACAACCCGTACTTTACTCAGCGTGAATGAACGAATGAGTGAACGTTTCCACTGAACTACTCTCGTTCTAATTAATTTGCCTACCGATCTAGTGTCGTTCAGTCGCAGGTGCTATGTAGCGTCACAATGTTCATTTGAGAGCCTCTCTTGTATTGGACATGTTGACGCCTGTTCGGCTGTTCAGACAAATAGTTTTAATTTTGAGTAGGAAAACGTTCGGCAGCTGGACTTAGGAACGTAGGGATGTCTTTGTTATTGAGCCTATAATTTATACAATTTTATAAACGTAAATACGGGCTGGTACCTATTAGAAGTAAATAATCGGATTGGCGCGAATTTGTGTCGGTATGTACTTATAGAGAATTTTATTATAACAAGGAAAAATAAAATCAATGTATGGATATTTAATGGAAAACATATTTCAAATCGATTCCACCCCAACAAATAGCGTTACACATAAAACCTCGCGGAACTTCATAAAGTGGGCAAGAAATGTTATTTGTGAGTACAATAAACAATTTCCTACTTATTTCCTCGGTGGCTTGACAACTGAGACGTAGCCAGCGATGTCAGATGTTGTTGTTAAATGCTGATATGTTTGTAGGCTTTTAATTATTAACAAACTCAAAAACTCAAACTCAAAGCATTAATTTCAATTAGACCATTACAGGCACTTTTGAAAGTCAAAGCACAAAAAAAAAGAACGCGAAGCTACAGTCCCAGTCACAAGACATAATAACTTGTGAAAGTACTGTAGATGCCCATTCCAAATCTTAGATCTCTTTGGAGAAGAATGGGCACTCTTTTAAATCAAAATATGTTACAAAATCTTGGTTACATCATTCGTGTTGAGAATTACTAGTATGTGAGAACGATGTAGAAATACGGGCAAGTTAAGAGCGTCCAGAGTAAAAGACGAAATCAATAATTCGAAAATAAAGTTTTAAAATAAAATAATTAAAATAAACCGTGGCAGCTAAGAGATGACCAGTCACAACTGACGGCGCCCGTTCACGAACATGACAACACTGGGCAGGGGTACGTTTTCAGTGTAGTATTTTTGGTTACTTGGTAAACAATCTAGTTAAACTGTGTATTTTCTCTTCGTCTCTGATCTCTATCACTAAAAAAGGCTGAATGGAAAGGTCTCTGTTCAGGAGAAGGAAGTCTAAGCGGTATCATGATAAATTTATACATCTTGATTAGTTTGAATTCAAACCAAAAGCTTGTTTTTTTTTAATTAAAATTGTTCAACAATTTTTTTTAAACCTAAAGAGAAGTCAACAGCCCAAAAACAGCTAAATTGATGCTTTTCGTATCTTTGCAAAGAGCGATGAATGAGTGCCATCAAATAGCCGCAATTCCTTGCACGCGGAGAACCCATAACTCCCCCAAGAAATACTCCCTCGCCGTCATACCGAAAGTTTAAATTTCATTAAAAAAGGAGACATAAAAAGTTTTTCCCTGCAGTTTAAATAATGAAAATACTTTCGTCAACTGCCGCGATAGCTGCTACATATTCAAATGAGCACGAAACAAAATTCTAAGGCATAAATATTTCAGACGAGACTGTACTAAGTAGTTTTCGTGATAGAACGGTTCTGGCAGGCCATACATCTTGGCGCAGTTGCGTGACCGTGCCGTGCCGCGTCCGTGCCGAGCGTGCCGTGCCGTGTCGTGCCGCAGTGCCTATCTGCAGGAAGCTCTGACAGTTCCATGTAGTGCGAACTGCATTGTTGCAGCGCACAATACTCGTAGATAAATGCTCACATGATGAAGTTTTCAGGCGGTTCGCGGAGTTTCGGTCTAGTTTGTTCACTGTCCGATTACGCCGCGAAAGAATGGGACAAAGATTGCTGCGCGCACGGAAACTATTTATTACTGGCCACTTTGTCTGCGCGGCTTTGTGCGATTTTAAATTCCATTTTTGAACATAGACGACATATTCATCTTACAAAGCATTTTAAGTTTCGAACAGCAATTAAATAGTTATCTAAGTAGATACGTTGGCACGCCTTTTCAGTTGAGAGTTTGTTACGGATCGTTGACAAAGTGAGACACTTACTCTGGGTACCTTTGTAAAAGGTCAGCACCGTCCGAAATAAATCGTGAACTACCGACCACACGTAACTCTAGCAAATCGGCTGTCACTCAACAAATTCACTCGCCCGGCTTCGTTACCTAGAGAAGTCCTAAAAGAAAAGCTAGAACAAGACGGGATGAATAAATCAGAGATGCGACGTAAATCCCGGCATCCAACGATCCCGGCCATCCCGGGCTGAGCGGGATTCGCGTCTCATTTACAATTTAACTGCAGAATTAATCTGACGGCAGACTGAATCGACCGCTGGTCTCTCGATAAAATGTATTGTTCTTGTATGCAGTAGATACATGTCTATCTGTCTTCAAGGATTCCCAAATTGGGGAGAGATTGATTGCGGCTGAGCAGTTGTGACAGTAGTTGGGTAAGGGATAGTTGCCTCTGTGTAGTGTAGATGTGGATTTAGGATATGCCTTCAAATTATGCAGGTCTTGCTTAAGATCTATGAAAGCCTGAAACCTACATATACATGAGTGAAGTTGTTTTAACATGAATACCTACTTAGAACAATTAGGTAATACGTTGTTCTATTCTATCTCTTAAGTTTTCGTAGAAATCTGAGTTGATATCCTTAAATGGATATAATAATTAAGAGTCGGTAACGTTTTTTTGAGGATAACGGTCATGATTAAGCTGTCGTCAAGAAACTTCTAATAACTATAAATTGTGAATAAACTTCCTGAAAGCCGACCTAAATCTCAACTTATTTTTTCATTTTCAGCATGGGTTACGCTATCCATATTTTTTCTATGTAATCCTCCGGTTTTTAACACTTCGACCGCTGAGCGCTTAATGCCGTGATATAAGGTGCGGGATTTTTTATCCCGGAGCGTTTCGGACCGCGGGATCTGTCCGGGGTCGCGAAGACCCAACACGCATAAATCTTTGGAGCTTATTTGTTGTGGAAAGTAGTCGGCTTTACGCCCTCCCGGCGGCGTAGGGTTACTGTAATTGATTTGTTAACAGTACTCACTTAACCCTTCGGGAGTCGGTGCGGCTGTGTGCGGCCTACAGGTTATTATGTTGTTATTTCGGTTTCCTGTTTTATTGCAAGTTGGGGATGAAGAGTCGGTGGGTTTCTGTTTTATTTACGACCTCTGTCTGATCTTACTTTGTGACCTTTGGACATACTTTACGTGTGTAATAAAGTTGATCCTAAAGTACTCGTTCAGAATTAGAAGTCGAAGAAGAAATAAAAATAAACTTAATTTTCTGAGGTACAAGAACATTCATATATAATTGTCTTCTAAGTAAAGAAGTTGCCTTTTCTGCATAAAAATAGGGGTTTGCCTTGAAATTGGTAAAGATAAGCTAGTATTATTGTTGTCAATACAACAAAAATGTTACCTTACTACGACGTATCTCGATGGATCTTTTTTTTTAATACTAAGGCGTATATAAAAAGAAGACCCGTAAGTGTACTTGTAAACTGTGAAAGCCTAAAACAGTGTTTTAATCGACGAAATACATTTTCAGCGACAACCCTCAAATGCACGAAAACCTATACTCAGAAATAATCATCTACTGTTACTGTTTGCATTGTAGTAATCCTGGAGGCTGTTTAAATAGTTATATTGTCCCAATGCGGAAATGAGAGCTAGCACCCTTCGCACGAGACTGAGCTGGCTGCCAAATAATAAATACGCTGTGTAGGTCGTTCAACTTGAATTGTCTGATCGTTTTACATTGGCAAAATGAAGAAAGAAAGAAATTACGTTTACACAAGAATCAAACATGTATACTAATACTAGTTGCTGCCCGCGACTTCGTTCGCGTGGTAATTTTGATTTAGGGGTATGAAAAATAGATGTTGGCCGATTCTCAGACCTACCCGATATGCACACAAAATTTCATACAAATCGGTTCAGCCGTTTCGGAGGAGTTTGGTAACAAACACCGCGACACGAACTTTATAATTAGAGAAGAGATTTTAAAGCTGAAGAGTTTGTTTGTTTGTTTGGTTTAACGCGCTTGCCAGTTGCTTGTAGCTCGGGAACTACTGGTTCGTCTTGAAAAATAATCTTTTAGTGGGGCTACCCCATTCATCGAGGAAGGCGATAGGCTATATTATTACACCACGCTATGACCAATAGGAGCGGATTACCAATGAAAAGTATTGCAAAAACGGCAAAAAAAAACAAACACGAATATTTAATGTGGGACGACTACTTATCGGAACAAAGCTGTTTAACCTATGGCATTAAGTCCGCCTCTGTACTATGTGCTTGAAGTGTTAAATAAATAACGTGTTTTTTTATAAACAGAGGGGTAAGATACCTATCTAATGGATGTTCACCTGTCCACGGGCTAACCCCGGCAAGCGTTTATTAACCTCGCTACATATACTGATACTGTTAGCGTCATTCCAGTGCTGGGCAAAGGCCTCTCCTCATGACTTGAAATTTTTTCTATCTAGGGCCAATGAAGAAGATTACTAAATTAAAAAAAGACTAAAGCACAAATTGTTGCTACATCGCTGCTACAAAGAGACCCAATTCAGCAAAACCCAAACGTATAGTATCTGATGACGACATACTTCCCTAAACCCTTTTCCATACCATCGCTACTATTTCCCTGATACCGTTCTCACTTAGTTATGAAAAACGCAGACATGTAACATGTGAGTATGTCACGTACAAGGTCAGCTGCCCGAATTCCCTGACCACGTCAATATCTTGGTACGGTCTCACAGACCACTACGCCGATTAGGGTGCCCATTACACCGCTCATCGCCTGGAATATTATTTAATAGCAATTTTCGGGACACTTAGCCCCGAATAGGCAGTAGATAAGGTGATACGAAGGGTACAGTTAAGATATAGAAGAGATGGAAGGGGTAATACGTTACGCTGCCGGCTAAGATTATTAAATTACATCTGTATTAAAAAAATAATTCATAAACCTTTACTGGGGGTTTGCAAGTCAATGAAAGCTCGTAGGCAAAAGCATGACTGACTAATGAAATGTCAACTAATATGAATTCGAGTAAAGGTTAGATTTGCAACTTATGGAATCGATGTCAAGTTTCAGCACCTAAATGGGAAAAAATCTTATTTGGTGTAGCTATCATTCCCTTCCAGTTGCATAATCATCACCTTTATCATCATTTCCGCCGAAAGACGTCCACTGCTGGACATAGGCCTCCCCCAACTGTCGCCACATTGACCGGTCCCGTGCGACTCGCATCCAGCGGATCCCCGCAACCTTCACCAGGTCATCGATCCACCTAGTCGGAGGCCTTCCAACGCATCGTCCTCCGGTTCGCGGTCGCCATTCCAGAACTTTTCGGCCCCATCGGCCATCTGTTCTGCAAGCAATGTGCCCTGCCCACTGCCACTTAAGTTTGGCAATTCTAAAGTCAAAGTCGTTTCCTGGAAGAATGGAGAAGAACCGGCAAGAAACTCCATGGTTCTTCTCTCCAACTTCTCTATTCATCAATAACGTATGCCAAAAAGATTTGAGGCGATTATACGGCCAGCTATTTACAGAAATATCATAGAAAAAACTGTGATCCCATGTCTTAGTGAGACTATAGATAGATATAAAAGCAAAACGACACTATTACTGACAAAGAGACGACTATTGCAATGACATTGTTCGCTTAGTAAGTCATCCATACAGTCTATCGTATATTTATAGATGTCTATGACTAATGCTACCGAAAATCTCATGTGAAGAATCCTTGCTTCTTTTCTCAAGTCTCTTCCATATTCCTGACCTCCGTGTACTACGCACATCAACCCTGAATGACCGGACGGGCTGCGTGATGGAATGAGACATACATATGTATACCGCGGCTCCGCCTGCGACCCGCCGTTACTTACGTTACGTCGCGCTCAGCTCGTCTGTCGGGAATTGAGAATACGAAACGGATAGGTTTGTGCGAGTAGGTTTCAGTGAATGTAGTTATCTGTCTGTTCGTCGTATTTTCTTTTTACTGCGGTAATTTATTTCAAATATATAGTGTAACACAATAGTGTTTAAAGAATATAATTATGTACGTAATTTAATCTAATCTTTTACTCTGGACGCTCTTAACTTCGCCGTATTTCTGCATCGTTCTCACATATTTGTAATTCTTAACATGAATGTGTAACCAAGATTTTGTAACATATTTTGATTAAAAAGAGTGTTCATCGAGTTTCTTGCCCGTTCTTCTCCATAGAGATCTATATTTTGGAATGGGCAACTACAGTACTTTCACAAGTTATTATGCCTTGTGACGGGGACTGCAGCATCGCGTTTTTTTTTTGTTTTTCACTTTCAAAACTGCCTGTAATGGTCTAATTAAAATAAATGCTTTGAGTTTGTACGATAATTGCTTCGTTGGCCTAGTGGTCGCAATCACGACTGCTGAGCATGAGGCCCCGGTTCGATTCCCGGGTCGGGCAAATTGTTATTAGGTTTCTCCATCAGGGACTTCTCAATAGCAGCCACGGGGTCTGGATTCGTGCCCGGTTGATGGAAATAGGCTCGCCCCTATTACATGGGACTTAAACATAAAGCTGGCTAAATGTGGGTGTACTATTAAGTGGGTACACCTCTGCTTAACACTTTTGGTATTACAGGCGTGATGTCTTGTTGTAGCTTTTACGAAAAGAAAAGTGTAAGAATTCATTGTACATCAATAAATGAATCCGAATCGCTGTCAATAACAAGTTTCCAGAAGGCTAGCCTTCTGGAAACTAGCATCGTCTGCCTAGCCTTTTCCCAAACTATCTTGGGGTCGGCTTCCAGTCAACCGGATGCAGCTGAGTACCAGTATTTTACATGCAGCGACTGCCTATCTGACCTCCACAACCTAGTAACTGGGTAATACGATACCCCCAGGTAAGACTGGATGTCAGTCTTATGGCTTTTGACTACTCGCAACGGCTGTCAAAGATCTACAAATGACAGCTGGGACCAACGGCTTAACGTGCTTTTCGAGGGACAGAGGAAACCCGGTATGAAATTACGGTCACCCATCTACAGATCAACCTCGGCAAGCACGGCTTAACCATAAAGATCGTCCCGTGCGGCTGTTATTACTTAGCCACGCCTCCACGAGCTCCTCATGACCACGTAAACTGGCTGAATGCTGATGATTCTTCTTTCTTGTCACTTTCAATAAAAAGTTCTGTACTTGACAGGTTTATGCTGTTTATAAAAAAAAATGCGTAAAACTAGCCGGTATATGGATATTAGTTGTAAAACATACGGGCTTTTTTTATTTTGAGTTTAAATCTAAGTATATTTAAAATAGTTATGCCATAATTCAATATCCACATGTAATATTCAAGTAAGAAACATTTTACCGTACAACTTACAGAAAGATATGACACCCGGCTTTCGTCAGGTTCATACCCGGCTTTTCTCGCCCGCCTCGCTTTCCGATAAGAATTATCAAACGTACACAGGAGTTCAACCCTGACAAATGCTGCGTTTGTATTTACCTCGGCTGAGTATAGTCCGCAACGAAAGTAGGGTTTTAAAATTACCATCGGGAAAATGTCGTGATGAAAGTTGTGAGTAAGTTCTGTAATATTGATTTCTAATACCCCTGATACTTATGTATCAGGGGTATTAGGAATCAATATTACAGAAGTAACGACTAATAAAGAAAAATTAAAGACTAGCAGCCTGCCCCGGCTTCGCACGGGTATTTAACAAAAATTTCAAAATAAAAAATTATAATACACACAACTCTTCTTTTTGCTTCAGGTTACTAAAAAAAGAAAATTATAAAGATAGTTTGAATATTCCCTTCCCGTCCGACCCGTACCCCAGTGAAGCCTACATCGCAAAAGGTGCTGCCTAGCTAGCCTGCTGAGCAAGGTGAGCGGCAATCACGCAACTTTTTTCTAATACTTACATTTTTAAATTCGTGATATCTTTCGAATAGAATGTCCGAATTGAATAATTCAAAAAGTTATATAAAGGTATTGAAGCAGTCTTAAATATGAAGCAGTCTTCGATATGTTATTTATTTTGATAAGGTTTAATACTAAGATACAAATACAGAGCCTTTTCTTCTTGATTCTAGCGGCGGCATTAAACATTATTTTTTACAATAATAGAACACTTATTGTGGCATAACTATAATAGTAAGACATATGCTGTCGCGACACCTTTTGTAAATAAAATAATGATGTGTTCTGCAAAGTCGTAGTACCTACATTATTTTATTCTATCATCAATAGTTTTCGCAGCGCACGCGATGTAAAGAATATTTTAGGTAATTTTTGTACACCTTGGGTTACATTATTGGAATTTCAGTAAGGATCCCTAATTTTTTTGAAAATATCATATAGGCTATATTATATTTTCAAAAAAATTGTCACCCGGGGATTGTGTAGCTTTCCAACAGTGAAAGAATTTTTCAAATCCGTTCAGTAGTTTCTATTCAATGCAAAAAAAAATTATATAAGCCGAACCGTGCAGCTTTTGTCGACGTTTTATAAGTGCCCATGCGGGCCTATGTAAAAATAAAATATTTTGATTTGATTTGAGAATGATGAACACAACACAAACTTAATTATTAGACATTTCGTAACTGGAAACGAAGTCTGTCAGTTGTAGCAGTGAAATTACAAATCATAATATTACAGGAAAATGTTGCTGAAAAACAGTATTTATAATTTTGGGGCGTTATGTAAATAAAGCTGTGATAACCAACTTTCGGTGCAGACCGTACAAACGAGGCTTACATCACTTTACGAGGGTCATTATCAGCGTGGCCACATCAGCATAAAAATGCTGGTCAGGCTGTGATGATGTCAGGAAATTAGATAATGTTATAAAAAACATGGTTGCCGAATTTATTTACAAGTATTTATTAGGTAAGGACAACATGCGTTCGCAGCTCTTAAAATTGGTTTTTAAGACATTTTATTGACACTAATGTAGTGTTAAAAATATAAAAGCGTCGTCACTCGCGAATTTGTTGTTCTAAATCTTATACAAATTGTTATTGTCACAAAGTAGGGCCAATATCTTGTTTGAAAATCATAAAAGAAAGAAAAAAGCAGCCATTGGCCACAGCCATGTTTTATTGAGTGTTTAATGTGAGAACAAGCAGTTATCTGTAGGGTTACCATTTGGAAATTTGAAAAGTCCGGACAAAAAGCTGTATTTTGTAGAAAATCCCTTTTTTTATATAAAACGTTATTCTCTACTTTACATTATTCTTTTGTACTCATACTAGAACTCATTGCACTCTATCAATTTTTAAAAAAACTTCTTGAAAAATACTTCCGACAAATGACAAAGGCTGGACGGAAGGCTAAGGCGCAGGACAGACAGAAGCGATGTGAGACGAGGACCTTTCCGTATCCATATCTTCTTAAAAATGTATATTATTCTCTCTATCTAGAAGAAAACAAAAAAAAAGTCAAAGACCCTTCTTTTCCCGCCCGTATTTAGTGTTGGATACGTGTTTTCAAGAACTAGATATGTTTCTTTGTTAAAATTGTTTAAGATGACGAGTAGAGTCACCTCCTTAAAGGGTACAGGTGAGTAGAGGCCACATAAATGTTTAATTTTAAAAGTTGCATCCCTTCCTCGTCTTACTTCCGTCTGACCTGCGTCTAAAAGTCGAACATGTCCTCGTAACTCCAAACGTATGCTAACTCTAGTCGAGGGGACAATCTGGCGTCGCTCGTAAATCGTAGGCAACCATGCGCGTGCGCCGATATCATAATATAGGGCAATGACGTCACGCGATACATTTTACCCTGATTTTCTTTTATGGCTCCCCGGTGTTAAGAAATCTGTGTTCTTGATGGTTTTGCAGTGTTTATTGAAATTGTAAAGTTTGTTAATATTTTCAAATGAAATGTTATGAATGAAAGGGAAAACGGGATTGGTAAATATAGGAACAGGCAATAAAAAATATGATGTCTAATTAATATCGCAGTAACTTTAGTTGGTATCATTAATTCACGTTTTTGTTGTAGATATACAGCTGGGAAACTGCTTGATCGCCTCTAAACAAGTTGTTAGTTATTCCATTCAATTAACAAATTCAGTTTCGGCTTGTGGCCCTAAAGTAAGCAGCGGTGTATGAACTCGAAACTACATTACATACCAAACGTACAGCGATTCGCAACTTCTTTGGATGTGCAACTTCCTACTAATATTATAAACGCGAAAGTTTGTAAGAATGTATGTTAGTTACTCTTTCACGCGTAAACTACTGAATCGATTTTGATGAAATTTGGTATGTAGATAGCTTATACCCTGGATTAACACATACGCTAATTTTTGTCGCGGTCTGCGCTGATGGAACCGCGGGGCGCAGCTAGTTTGAAATAATTGTTACCGAGAACGGGTTGGCCGACTACTACTTACCTGATGATTGTTTGTTCACGTCAGGATAGCTACGAGCGGCAACGCGTATTACAAGTTCGAAGCCTTAACCGCCAGCCCATATATATCACAAGCTATAATTTTAAAACCTCATGAAAATAACGCGGTAGCAGCGAAGATTCCCGCAAACCTAGTAGCCCGACAGCCTCGTTATCGTGTGGTGTCGATAAATCTGTCTTGTCTAATAAAAACCCTCGGCCAGTATACCGAGCCGGTCTGATTGTCCGGTGGCTACATACCTAGCTGTAAATAAATTATATTATGTACCTCTGGTGGATCGCCAGTTCATATTAATAATATTAGGAAATCTCTTGTAGAAATAGGTTTGTTGTTCGACATTGTGTTTATAGAGGTTATGGAGACGATGGTTTTGAAAGGCAGTCGCTTCATGTAAAATATTGATATTTAGCTTCATCTGGTTAAACTGTCTCACTGCTAGGACACAGGTCCACTCTCTATGGGTGTGTTTTATTTTTGTTGTTTAGATTTTTAGGATTTATTTATTTATTTAAACTTCATGTACAATAGTGGTACATAGGCGGACTTAATGCCACAAGGCATTCTCTACCAGTCAACCATTGGGTTAAAAAGGACAACATTGTGGTAAGGTACAAAAACAATATCTAACAATATGTAATTAATTTCGAAATTGTCTATAAGTTACATAGATACTAATACACAAATACACATAAAATAGACTAATAAATATTTTAACAAATACCAAAATAAAAAACGAGAATACTAATAATAATTACTGTGACTAGACTTCTAACTGCGAGCTACTTCGTTTCATTTAAATAGTGGTTACGAACTTTTCTTTTAAAAATAAATTTACTTTCAGATTTTTTAATACCGAGAGGCAGCGCGTTCCACAGCTTTATTGATGAGACAGCATATGAATTTGACATGAAACCGGTACGGTGTGCAGGAATTTGGAGGACTAGATTTTTGAAAGCTCTAAGGTTACGACTATGAGAACTGCCCAACACTTTGAAATAAGTTTTAAGATAATCGGGAGCACATGGATCGTTCAAAATAGTGAAGAGCATACAGAGAGATCTGAGTGAGTCTGATAGGCAGCCATTTAAGCTGAGAACGGTAGGAAGAAATGTGATCGTACTTACGAAGGCCAAAAACAAAGCGAATACAATTGTTGAGAAGTCGATCCAATTTATTAAGAAGTTCTTGGGATAGATCAGAGAAACAAACATCAGCATAGTCAATAATGGGAAGCACAAGTGACTGGACCAAAGTGAGTTTGGTGCTAGACTAGGATTCCGTACCTCGAAAGGAAGAAACGAAACCCTTTTAAGATCACTTTGTTGTCCGTCCGTCTGCCGTCTGTCAGTCTTTCAAGACCCTTTTTCTCAGGAACGCGTTGAGGTATCAAGCTGGTATTTATATCAAAAACTCAAGTCTACTGTACCTTGGAGCTGTTAAAAAATCAAACTTCTAAGCCAACGCAATCAAACGATACAGCCGTATAGGCCGCAAATTTCCGCAAATTTTCGACACTTGCAAGGGAATCAAAACCTACAGGGTACTTTCCGTGAACTCAGAATCTTGAAATGTGGTACGAAGCAACATCTTATAGCACAGATAAAGGAAAAATTGCGAAAACCGTAAATTTTTAGTTACATCATACTTATAATAAAAATATAAAAAAAAAATTGTACGGAACCCTCGGTGCGCGAGTCCGACTCGCACTTGGCTGTTTTTTTTATGTTTTATATACCTAATACGAGTAACCCTCTACGGTCTAGTGGTCACAAGCGCGACTGTGGAGCTTGGGGTACTCGGTTCGATTCCCGGATCGCTAACGTGTTATTAAGATTTTCATTCAGGAATTAATCAGTAACAGCCATGGAGTCTGGCTTTGTCCCCGATTGAAGGCAATAGACTCGCCCCCTTTTATAAGGGACTTAAAAAAACATAACTGGCGAAATGCGCAGCGCAGCAGAGTCTCTCAGCCACTGCGCCAACGTGCCGTCAAAAAATTATAAAACTTTGCACAGAAACTTGTGAAAATATCGTAGACTAAAGTAATACTTAGCCATAAAACACTTTTAAGAAAATATTCCTATCTATTTTCTTAAAAACTTAAAATTCCCTACAAGCACTGCTGCGCTCAGGATCCTCATTAGTTGGAGCGTCTCCAGCCACAGATTGGCAAATATGGACACAGACTGAAGACGTGGCAGAATTGAGATACAGACAGGTGCTACTACGATGAGAGTAAATATCGCAACCCAAGCTAGCAGACAGGGTTGAGAATTTATTAAGAAGTAGTTGGAATATTTGGTCAACAATATTATATGATAACTTTCTTGGCCACACAATGTCAACATTTTCAAAGCCAGTTGTGGACTGGATTGAGTACCGGTCAGTCCAGTCTCTTATGAACAACTTATTTCTCTTAAGTTCAAAAAGAGATTTCTAATGTGTCTAATTTTTACTTTTGCTATATTTGCATCATTATCATCAGCCTATAATGTTCCCACTGCTGGGACACAGGCCTCCTCTCTATGAGAAGGAGTGGGCTGTAATCCACCACGTGGGCCCAGTGCGGGTTGGTAGATGTCACATTTCTTCGAATTTTTAGTTCTAGGACATGCCGGTTTCTTCACGATGTTTACTTCATCGTTTTAGAGGGCAGCGGTGGTGAAATAAATTACTCAAAGTAATGCGCCTGTCTGGGTTCCATCCCACGGCTTACTGCTCGTAAGTCGGGGCTGCCACCACTGGGCCACCGCTGCTCTCGTTACTATATTTGTGCAGGACATAAACATCATTTATTCCTTTATTGATAATGAAATAATTAAATTCGAAAGATAAAACACGCATTAATTAAAATTAAAACTAAGGATTTTTAAGTATAACTCCATCCCTTGTGTATTTTATTCTTATGTCACAGTCGTTATACTTACGGGCAGTTTTATTACACTATATGTCCAAAATGAACGAACAAAGAAGATGGCGTTTTTCCGCAGATCGTGCGATAAAACTGTAATTGCTGATTACAACATTTGGCACCGGCTCGGTAGTCTGTAGTCCTGGTACTACTGTGTTATATTAACAGCGTTTATGTGACTATGAGTAGATGGGATAAGTGGATAGGGCATTTAATTTTAGATTTCCTTGGTAACTTTTTATCTCGTTCTGCGTTTTTTAGTAAGTAAGTTTTTAGTAAGTGTCCTATGTCCTCCCATACTTTAGTACTAACGCTGTAACAGAAATATTTTAAAAATAAATGATCTTAAAAGAGTAACCATGGAGTTTCTTGCCGGTTCTTCTCCATAGGAAAGGACCAACCCGAACCGAGCACCTTTTTGTCAACGTTTTATAAGTGCCCGTGTAGGCCCTACTTAAAATAAAATGCCTTGTTTTTTTTTTGATTGATGTTTTATTCTACAAACAAATGAGAAAATCGTGGAAATTGTTTCTAGTTGTTTCATCACAGTTATCCATCTGCTACTATCCTAACATACTCATTATACTTCTATCACGTTCATACAACAGGTCATAAACGCACGCCGGTAATGCTCCTGTGTACGCACCTGACCTTTCTAAAGAACATCACCAAGAAGGTCGGCTTATTTTTTTAAAAGTTTTACATGATTCCTAACAGATGCATAGACTACTTCGGCAGCGTCAACTAATATGCAGAAAATATAGAGAAAACAAGAAACCAGCACATATCCACCTTTGGTTTAGGAAGGAATTACTGATCTCATTATGCCTCAACTACAGATGGATGCTGTAATGCAAAAGATTAAGTCTAAAGAATCCAAAACACACAATTTTAAGGCTGTTTATTATTAACAATGCCAAGCCAAGTGCTGGGGCAGGTGTCCTTGAATGTAGGGCTAGAGTGTGCCAGGTGGATGTCCATTAGTTCCGCAATGGGCAGCAACCTGGAGGCCAGTGCCTTTAGCATGTCGATGACCAGCGGGCCCACCTTCTGGGGCCTGGTGGAGAGGACCTCGAGAGACTTGGAGCGGATCGCGAAGTTCACTGTGTTCCGGAGGTGGTACTGTTGGGGATGAAAGACATTTGGAGTTGAGGTAATAAGATGCTGGGGGATTCAAGCCAAAAGACTCAGAATCATCAGCTCTAATTTATTTTTTTGCTGTTTTATCTTTTGTACACACTGTGTCTACATTTCTAATTCAACTTTCCATTCGCAGGTCTGCTGTAAGAAATTTCTTTTAAAATAAGCAGTATCTTTGTGCTCGTGTATCTTAATGTATTGTCCTGTTTGTGTGTACATAAATAAATAATTACAGAATGTGGTTCATGAATGAACCAGATGTTCAGAATTCAATATCTTTGTAATTTCTAATTGGCCAACCTCAACAGTCGTTATTATTGTTATAATGTTGCAACTAAGTTATCAAGATCAGATAAATAGCTTATTTTAGTTAATGCTTTAGTAATCAGACAGAACCTAACAGACATCGTATCTTCGATTTTAAAGCAAAGAAAGTGACATTGTGTCGGTAACTATAAACAGACTAAGTATTGGGCAAAACTGCTGGCCTACCATGACGTCTTAAAGCATTATTGTTTTAATCTTGTTCCAGAGTAGGAATGAGATGGCTCTAGAAGACCTGTATAGCGTAGTTCTGTATACTGTTTTATGACGTCATGTGGTAACCCCCCAGGTTGATTTATACTAAAACGTATTGAGTAACCTGTATCAGCAGTGCTATTCCGAGATGCACAGGTTTGATGTCAAGCTCCTTGAGCTTCTTCACCAGGATCCTCGGTGTCAGGTCGTCCAGCTTACCTAGCTGAACTAGGATTCGCGGAGTCTAGGAAAAATACAAATTAATTGGTGAAAAACTCAGTACTTTTTTATCTTTTGACAACATTACCTACATACTCTTATTAGTTCTTATGTTCTGTATGGTGTCGAACGTAAAGAATAGCACCATCCCATATCTTCCCGTGGGTGTCGTAAGAGGCGACTTAGGGATTAGCCAGAGAATGGGAAGCAGCTTTATCTGTGCTTTTGTAACAACCGTACTGCGATCGCCAACCCGCCTGCCAAGCGTGGTGATTATGGCAACACCCCCCGAAATGTCAATGTGGCGACACTTGGGGGAGGCCAGCAGTGGACGACTTTTGGGCTGAAATGATGATGATTAGTTCTTAAACTGACATGGTCACTGTAAGGTATTTGTGTCTACTTTTGTTATTTAGTAATGTGGGTATGCGCGCCAATGTGAATAAACCAGTCAGCTATCCATCTCCGTGTTTAATTGACGTCCCATTTGGCGACGAGTAAATCGAATTCTAATCGCGTGTTAAAGTGTTATTAATAATGCCGATCGGTCGACTAGAACCTTTTGACATTAATTCGAAGCAGTGGCCGTCGTATATTCGCCGTGTCAAACAGTACATAATCCTCAATGAGATTAAAGAGAACTTGTGTGTGCCGTTGCTAATTACGGTTGTGGGTGAAACTACATACTCGTTAATGTGCGATCTATGTGCTCCGGCGGACCCAGAAACGAAGAAATTCGACGAATTAGTACGTTTGGTAACCGATCATTTAGAACCACAGAGATCGGAGATTGCCGAGCGTCACATGTTTCGCTTACGTAGACAGCGTGTTGGCGAATGCATGACGGACTACCTCCAAGATTTAAAACATCTCGCGACCACGTGTAACTTTGGTATAATGCTAGAAGAAAACCTTCGCGACCAATTTGTTTCGGGACTATCCAACAGCGCGATGCGATCGCGTATTTTTGCTGAGAAAAATATTAAATACAAGGAGGCAGTGGAGCTGGCTCTGGCGTTAGAGGCTGCAGAGAGGCACGCGGAGGTGAGCGCGGCGACCACCGCCGTTGTCACGACCTCAGGTGCAGGCGGCGACGCGGGCGAAGGCCTGCACAGGACAGACGCGGGCCGAGCACGCGGTGGAGGCGCGCGCCGGCCGGGGCGCAACCCAGGCGCTAGGGCCGACGGCGCGGCGGCGAGGCCAGGCACGTCGGCGGCGCCGGCGCAGGCCGCGGCGACTCAACAGTGCTGGCGGTGTGGAAAGCCGCATCGGCCGGAAAGATGTCGTTACATCAATTACAACTGTGATGAGTGTAACCAACGTGGACATTTGAAAGTGATGTGCAAAGAAGTGCGTGTTAGTGGTCGGTATGGTAGGCAAAATTACGTAAGTGAAGACAACTCAGGAGACGAGGATTTGTTTAGCATCGAACTGGCGTCTAAAGGTAACAAACCTTACTTTGTTAACGTGAACATTGACAGTTACAAAATTAAATGTGAAGTCGATACTGGAAGTCGGATTTCGGCGATTAGTGAAGACTTTTATAAGCAGATGTTTCCAAATAAAACAATTCAATCGGATAATTTAATGTTACGGTGTTATGCAGGTACGCGGATTGAGTCATTAGGATATATATTGGTCAATGTTAAACTAGGTAATGTAACGGCAAACAATTTGCATTGTTATGTCATTAAAAATGGTGGATGTCCATTAATGGGCAGGGATTGGTTAAAGTCTCTCAATATCAAACAAATAAATTTCAATGATATCATTGCCGATCCATGTATTAGTAAGTTAGCTACAGAATTTCCTGAGGTTTTTACGGACAAATTAGGAAAATGTAAAAAATTACTCCAATTGCAACTGACTAATCAGGAGCCCGTGTATGTGCGGGCGCGCCCCGTGCCGCTGGCACTCCGCGCGCGTGTTGAGCGCGAGCTCGAGCGGCTTGAGGCCGAGGGCACCATCTACCGGGTCGAGCACTCCGACTACGGCACGCCCATCGTGCCGGTTATCAAGACGAACGGCGATATTCGAATATGTGGCGATTATAAAGTGACCATCAATCCTAAACTGAAACGTGAATTTTACCCACTACCGCGAATAGAAGAGTTGTTTGCCACTCTAAGTGGGGGAAAAGAATTTACCAAAATTGATCTAACCCATGCATATCAACAGACAATGTTGACGGATGATTCACAACTGTGTACAGCTATTACAACACACATCGGTACATTCGTTTATCGCCGTACGCCATTCGGATTGTCTTGCATTCCGGAAAAATTCCAAAAATTAATGGAAGAGACATTGCGCGGCGTGCGTGGCACGGTGGTTTTTCTTGACGATATTTGTGTGACGGGGGCTTCGAGAGCAGAACATTTGGTTAATTTAAGAGAAGTACTGGTTAGATTAAGAGATATGGGCTTGACTGTTAAATTAAGCAAATGTTGTTTCCTACAAGCGAGCGTTAAATATCTCGGGTTCATTATTGACCAAAGTGGTCTGCGCCCGGACCCCCAGAAGGTGGAGGCTATTGTGAATGCACCACCGCCTATCGATATCACACAGTTAAGAAGTTTTCTAGGTTTACTTAATTATTATGGCAAATTTATTCCCAAATTAAGTATTTTGTTACACCCTTTGCATGAACTTTTGAAAAAAGGTGTCAGTTGGAATTGGAGTAAGGATTGCGATGAGGCTTTTAAAGAAGCGAAGCGCGTCCTATCAGGTGAGAGGGTACTCGCACATTACGAAGAGGGGCGCCCCTTAGTGCTATCGGTGGACAGCAGCGCGTACGGGTTGGGCGCAATATTGGCGCATCGTTTCCCAGACGGCAGTGAGCGTCCGGTCAGCTGTGTGTCGCGCACTCTCAATGACGCGGAGCGCAATTACAGCCAGATTGATAAGGAGGCTCTGGCAATATTTTATGGCGTCACTCGACACCATCAATATCTGTATGGTAGGAAATTTGATTTACGTACAGATCATCAGCCTTTAAGCTACATATTCGGAGCGAAAGTGGGTATACCCCAAACTGCCGCCAGTCGCTTACAACGCTGGGCTGCCCGATTAGCTGCATATGATTTTACAATAAAATATATAACCTCAAAGCAAAATGGACCAGCGGACGCGTTGTCACGTTTACCGTTAGCACAGGAGCGCCGTCCCACGGAATCGATGAGCTATGTTAGCTTAGTACAACAATGTATGCCAGTTAATTTCCATGACGTATGTAAAGAAACTAATAAGGATACAATATTATCACGAATCTTGGGATTTGTAAAATTTGGATGGCCATCCGTACCTAGTTGCGAAGATGATAAACCATATTTTGCACGAAGAGCCGATATTACAATGGATTTTGGTTGTCTAATTTATAAATATCGTATCATAATACCAAAATCACTTCAAACTAAAATTCTAGAAGAAATCCATCAAGGTCATTTAGGAGTTAGAAAAATGAAAAGCTTATCACGCAATTATGTTTACTGGCCAACTTTAGATAATGATCTTGAAGTAATGGGTCGTACGTGCGAGCCGTGTCGTATGGTGCGGGATGCAGCGCCGCGGGCTGACTTGCATCCATGGGAATTTCCTTTGTTACCATGGCAACGCTTACATGCAGATTTTGCGGAGTATTCAGAAAAAAAATACCTCATTATAGTCGACGCTCATTCGAAGTGGATTGAGGCACTTCCTATGGGTCGTACGGATGCACAGTCAACAATAACAGCTCTTAGTACAGTTTTTAGTAGGTTTGGATTACCTTCGCAACTCGTTACAGATAACGGACCACCATTCCAATCGACTGAATTTAAAAATTATTGCAAACAAAATTGTGTTGCACATGTAACAACGGCGCCATATAGGCCACAGGGTAATGGCGCCGCTGAAAATGCGGTGAAGACGGTTAAAAAAGCCATTAAGAGGGCAGTTCTTAGTGGCCAAAATGTATTACAAGCGTTAAACACATTGCTATTCAATTACCGAAATTGTGAGCATTCAACTACGGGCGTGCCACCGGCAGTATTGCTAATCGGGCGTCGGATGCGAACACGACTGGATGCGTTACGGCCAGACGTCGCACAAGTGGCGCGCGCGGCGCAGCAACGTCAGGTAGCTCATGCAGGAGGCACGCCCCAGTCCCCTATCCGTGTAGGAGAACCGGTGCTCGCGCGCGATTACACCTCGAATCCAAATAAATGGTCCACGGGAACAGTTTCAAAAAGTACGGGACCGGTGTCATACCGCATTGACATGGGAAACGGGGTCGAGTGGCGTAGACATCGCGACCAAATAGTCCCCGTGGGAAACAAGTCGCGGTTATCACTGTCGCGAGCAAGCATCGGTACTCACAAGGGGGAGGATGGTGGTCATGACTATGATGATTTCGAGGATGCATCAGAGGTAACCAGTGAGCTGGAGACGGTGGTGGGTAGCGCGGGCCCAGCAAGCCCGGCCGCACCAGCTGCACCTCGCTCCCCGCCACCGCCGCCCCCGGGGGCTTCGGCCCGAACAATACGTGCGCACGTGCGTGCAGTCAATAAAGACAAATGTGTATAAGTAGTTAGTAGTTGGTAGTTAGTAGGTTTAATGAGATGTATTTAGTTTTAGTTATTTTCTATTAGTTATTAGTTCTGATTATTATTAGTTTACATTTAATCTTAAGGGGGAAAAGTGTAAGGTATTTGTGTCTACTTTTGTTATTTAGTAATGTGGGTATGCGCGCCAATGTGAATAAACCAGTCAGCTATCCATCTCCGTGTTTAATTGACGTCCCAGTCACTAACAGTATCAATACCATTTGTAACGGGATATTTAACATGTTTTTACCTACTCCTTGTTATTACCTACTCTTATCTGCGGGGGGCTAAAAAAGTAAACTTTCCTTATTTTATTGATTTTATGTATGTATGTAACAGTATGGTCCAGTTTACGTCTCAAGACTTATGTAGAAAATAAAAGAATAAACTATCAAAGGTCGTCGAGTAAGCAGGAAAATCTTTGATTATTACAAAATAGGGTACCATAATACTGAATAGTGACTAATATAACATCACATCTATTTCCCATATTACAGATCAAATCAAATCAAAATAATTTATTTCAAGTAGGCCAGTTATAGGCCCTTTTGAATAGTCGAACAACAATAAAAATGAAGCTACAGTCCCAGTGACAAGACATAATAACTGTGAAAGTACTGTGGTTGCCCATTCCAAAGCCTAGATCTCTATGGAGAAGAATGGGCAAGAAAATCCATGGACACTCTTTTCAATCTGAAGTATTTACAAAACCCTTGGTTACATCATTCATGTTGAGATGGTACATTATGTGAGAACGATGTAGCTAGACATGCACGTTAAAGTGTCCATAGTAAAAACAAAAAAACAATTAAAAGATAACATAATTAGTTCGAAATGAGCAGAGGTGTACTTATTCGTACACCCACATTTAGCCGTTTATGTTTAAGTCCCATATTGCCAATAACCAGCACAATCCAGACAATGTGGCTGCTACTGAGGAGTTCCTGCCTGATGGAAAAATCCAATAACACTTTTGCCCAACCGGGAAATCGAAACGAAATAGTGTATACAGTAGTGAAATTCAGTAGTATTAGACAGCAATCTGAAAAAAATCTTCCCATGGAGGCTTTGCATGTACGTAAGAGACGGTTTACTTAAATTTTGCTACGTGTACTTAGTTTACATTTGCAACGAGCTGTGCCCGGACTTCGACCGTGTGGATTACTTTTTAATAATAATGTTAGATATTTTTCCAAAATAGAAGCTTAAGTTACTCCTTATTACATCAGCTATCTGCCAGCGAAAGTCCCGTCAAAATCGGTCCAACCGTTCCAGGGATTAGCCGGAACAAACAGACAGACAGACAAGAATTGTGAAAAATGTTATTTTGATTTATGTACCAATATATGCATGTAGTAAAAAGCGGTTATTTTAATATAACAAACAGACACCCTATTTTATTTATTTGTATAGATGTATAGATTATATGTTCCTTCACATCGGTAAACAACTACACAGTATATCAAGCAAAGGCAGGGCTTAACTTCTCAATGTCGCTGTCTGTATCGCCAACTAGGTTCAACTGAGATTACCACTCAACTAAAATATTGTTGTCGGCTACATTTTAGAAATGTGAAGTTTAAATATGAGATCGTACTTCATCTGAATTCTTCTATATTTAAAAATTGAGACAATGTTGTACTACATGTTGTAAAACTTGTTGCTCACAACAAGTTTATGTGTTGCTAAAACAAAGAAACACACAAACATGTTTTTTATGTTACTTCTATTTCCCTCTAATAACTGAGGCCTATATAACGTCTATCTATTTTGAATTCATAATCTTTTGGTCTTCAAAAGGTCTGTTTTTGTTAAATGTAAATCAGCCATCACTAATCTGTCTTAGCATTGTCAGCAAAACTTTTGGGAGTTGTCCGTTGTAAATGACATCTGATGAGTTCATAACAAAACTTTTTAATTTCATTGGGCCTGGTTCTGTTGTTGTTATTAACTTGAATCTCGACTGGGAGTAGTGGACTGGGATAGTAGCTTCGCTTTTTTTGTTTTTTTTATTTGACGTTCGAAAGTGCCTGTCACGTAATGGTCTAATTGAAATAAATAATTTGAGTTTGAGTAGTGTCAAGAAGTTCGTTTAAATTGTTAAGAATTATTAGGCATGAATCCACGAAGACTTGAGGTAATAGATAATTGGAAGTAACGTTAACAATTGTTAATCAATACAGTTCACAAAACAATTGCTCAAATGCGGCCCCCGCTATCAACGACATACTTACACCCCGATGGTAAACCAAACTGTCAGTGGTGGCACTGAGCTTGCGACATACTCACAGTAAACATGATGTCGTACAGTCGCGCACACGCTTCGAACACCTGAACGTCGGCCATCTGATAGTGCATGATTCAGCGACAGTTGCGACCAGCAACTTATATACTCACAGTGAACATGATGTCGTAGAGTCGCGCGCACGCATGAAACACCTGCACGTCGGCCATCTGATCGTGCATGTCCCTGCTCTCGACGGACATGTAGTAGCGATGAGCTGTGTCGATGCGGTTCTGTGCTGTTGTGTTGTGGGGCAGGTCCTACAGAAATAAAAAAGCTATTTAAAGTCAAGTTAAACAAATCGAAAGAAACCTTGTTTACTATATATTGATGGACTGTGAATAAAATCGAGATCATACCAAACACTTGGTTGGGTGATTCTCTCACGTCACTGCAAACCGCGCGGATTAGCGGCGCGTACCGCCTGTCCGCGCCGCGCACTGCCAATACATTTGCTTCGCTGCTTCCGCTCGACCGCGCGGAAGAGCGGTGTTGTATAAGAATCGCTTAATTCAGCGTTTTTAACAAAGACCCTTCGCCATAAATGGGTATCGTTTTCTGCGATGAGCCATTGTACCCTTAAAACATGATTGCTTTGTATGTATGGTTGTCGCCTATAGAGCTTTGTTACAATTTTGGTGTACAGTATACAAGGTGTTGTTTTGCAACCTCGTCAAATTCTAGGAGGTAACTATGCTAATGATTCTTGACCCGAATCAATAATAAAATGAGTAGGTAATTTTCTTTTTTTTATTTATTTACTGAAATCGCTAACTGTGAACCACCCGTGTTTTAAACACGGGCCGTCTGATCCCTGCCTTATAACGTCGCTTACACACAAACAAAAAACCTCAAACGTTTTTTCGATAATTTTATAATCCCTAAACCACGCTATGGGGGTTATTCTGAAATATTGACAAATTTAAACAACAAAAAAATGCAGTGTTTTTTTATTAATTTACTAGGTACCGTAATTTATATTTAATATTTATGTCTTTTGTGACAACATCCTGAATTTTGACGAGGATGCAAAACAACACCTTGTATATTCCATCTATCTATATTTTCGTATCGTTTACAATAAAGTCCTAAATCTGACAAAAGGTTTTCTCAGCCGCCATGGGTATTGTAGTAATGGTCGGTTTTTCGATAAGAGAAGTGTCAGACGCCCCTCAGTTGGGTGGACCTGCACCACGCTAGGTGGCAGTCAGACTGAATGCGGGAAGCGATAGCTTGGGAGAGGATTACAGGTCTAGCAGTGGACTGCTTTAGGTAGAGTTGGTTTGATTGATGGATAGGCTAAACATAGTTATTTTCACAGAGATAATCCGTCCGTGGTTATTTTAATGTTAGTTAAATACAAATGTTTTGATACAGATAGAATAAATTCATATTTAGATTAAAGTCGCAACAGTTTTTTACAAAACGACCGACCTTTTAATATTTTTGCCTGAATTGAAATATTCCTTACTACCTTTCAAATGTTTCTCCAACAAAAAATACCTCTCTTATTTACAATATATATCCATTGCTCGCTCGCTATAAATGAAGTATTAATATTGTTCGGCTATTGTTGTCCGAAGCCATTGTTTCAGTTCGATATGCACAAAGGAACGGTTTTGGGCTCATATTTACCAGCGCAGTAAGTCAAATAATTTATGGCCTACTCGTTTGGAAATGTTACGTTAAGTAAACTCTTCTTTTGAAGTAGGAGTTAGCGTTGCGTCAGATTAGATTGAGGTCGATATTATTTTTATTTTGTAAACATGATGCATGTTCTTGGGGTGGTTTTAACTGATGACTGCAACTTTATGCTATTAACTTTTTTTTTTTTAGTCTGTAAGCACTGTTCAAAATTATTTACCCTAGTTAACAATTAGCCCAGTGGTAAGGGTGCCTGAGTTCAAAATCAGAAAGCTACCAGCTACTCTACTTTGCGTGATATTTCATCACCATTGCTTTCACAAAATGTAGTAGTTTTACTTCTCAGTAATTGTAGGAAATCATTTTGTAATAGTAAAGTTTCGAAGACACGTAACATACACGAACTTGCACAGGGTCTATATGGTGAATATCAGAGCCAGAAGTGAAAAATTATAGGCTGATTAAGCTCACTTGAAAATGCAAACTAAGAAAATCTCCTTGTCAGCAGTATTAATAGGCTCTTTGATTTTTGCGTTTACCCGCTTTTAAGAAGGGTAAGTTATAGAAATTGGTTTTGAAAACATCATTAAGAATTGTGGTAACTATATTTTCGAGCCGTTTGGGGTTGAAACTCTGGGGCCGTGGGGGTCCGTGTGCTCACAGCCTTTTTAAGGAAATTTCCAAACGCGCTTCCCGCGACCCAAGGGCTGGCTTTTACTTTGGCCAGAGGCTAAGTATTGCCATACAACGATAGTTTATTGTTATTTTAGTTATTTAATTTATTAGTTTTTTAATCGTTGTAATGTATATAGTTAGATTATAGATAAATAAAGCACTCATTCAAAAAAAAACAATAATAAATATAAACTTACATTGTCACTTACAAGATATGTTCTGTGATTTTCAATTACTGTGAACTTCCGATATTTCGACGCTGTTGCAAGCGATCGCGGGATGACAATATTCAACATTCTTGTACCTACCTTAGCAATATCGATGAGCTTCATAATGAGTGAGGAATAAATTCGTCTGCTGATCGCGTCCGTGCGCCGCGACCGGTAATTGTCTACCTCGCTAAAAACAAATGGCGAACGACAAATATCTAGGTTAGAGAAATTGTTGATGGTGTTTATTTTCGTTATGGTTCAATCATCATAATCATGGGGGGGTTTAATGTTAGTGACAAGGAAAATCAGAGGATTACATAATATAATTAATTTGTGATTAGTGAAGACTTGATCAAACTAACATAAGATAACATCACGTCTGGTGGTGTACCGACAGAGTCATTAAGTAGTAACCCCCCTGGCATACTCGGCCGGACTGTAGAGGGGTTAGCACATACTGACGCTGTCTATACCTATCTCATAGTACATCCATATTCGCCAGTTATTTTGAAGTCCCATGTAATAAGGGCGAGCCTATAGCCATCCACCGGTCACGAATTCAGACTCCGTGGCTGCTACTGAGAAATTCCTGATGGATAAACCCAATACCACTTTCGTCGACCCGGGAATCGAAACCAGGGCCTCATGCTCAGTAGTGGCGTTTGCGACCCCTCGACCAATGAAGCAGTATTGATCAAAATGTAAATACTTAAAAAAAAGATATTGTTAAGCTTGTAGCGACCTACAAAAAGCAACATACAACAAAAAAAAAGTACTACAGTGCACTAAATGACACGCCGGAAAAACTAACATCAATTTCCTACAAGTCGCAAGCAAAGTTTACCTCGACTTAAGACTATACATATAGAAAAACGCGACAACTACTGTCGGACAGTATTCCACCAGACAACACCTGTCTGGTCAGAGGTTCCTCCCTTTTCTACGGGGGAAGAGAAACATTACAAAAAAAAAACTGAAAACCCTTCCGTTTTCTTATTGTTGGCTTTTCAATGTCTTTTCTCGTCGGTTTAATGTTTGCAAGCTGATCTGAACTCATACCGTTACGGCATTTAGAAGAAGTGAGCGTTGCAGTACACTCCAAGAACAGAGACAAACTAAATGGAGTGTTATAAAAAGAATTGTGGCTGATTCGAGTTGACGCGATGCTGATTCGATGCAACGTCTCAACGTTTGGGTCAGAGGACAGTTTTCCATTTTAAAATAAAATGTGGCCGCAGATAGTTGTGTTTTAGTCCCACCCACCCAAATATTTATGAAGCCAAATTCTTTTTCAATTTCTATTTGTTTTCCATCCTCGCTTTTCCTCGCTACATGGAAACAGCTCCCAGTCTGCCCAAATGCGGTTCAATATCAATATTTTACACGTAACTACCATCGAAACTACGCACCTATCCTAAGCCGCAGTAAGCCATAATGTCGTTCCGGACAGTTTCTATGGGAATCCGACATGAAATATAATGTTAACAGCGCTATACACATCCTGGTTTACACCATAGGATGTTCGAGGACAATAGTAGCAATAATATCAAGCTGTACAGTGAACGAGCTTTGATCACCTGGAAGCTTTTGTAGTATTCAACCCAAAGGTTTCCTGCCAGAGAATGCCTTGTGGCATTAAGTCCGACTATGTAACCACAATGGTATATGAAGTTTAAATAAAAAATGAAGATATGCTGGCAATGCATTGTGCTATCTACCCAGAGTGCTATATTTACATTCAACCAACGAGAAACGTATTGAATTGACATAAGCTATCGAAATTCTCATGTCAATTCTGTCGAAATACTTTGAAAACACACAAGCAGTCATGCCAGACACCAGTATCTAAAACAAGACAAATTGATATTACTTCAGTAAAAATCATTATTTAAGATACAATTTTTAGTCTGTAGTTTAAAGTAAATCCTTGAAGTTGCTAGAAGTGTCAAAAGTTAGAATTCTAGCTGCTTTCTTTGATGGTTCTTACTTCGTTCAAATTCTTGTCTATTGTTTTTTTTTTTTTTTTAATAAGTCATTATTTATTTTGTACATGGAGGACTTACAACTAATAAAAACAAACAAAAAAGGGAACCACTCACCAAAGACCCAATTACAAATCCTCACGTATAGACTTATAATACAAATTTATGGTATGAGCACAAAAACAAAAAACACACTGCTTTATTTAAAGTAAATTACTTAGAGTCAAGCAATTACTATTACTTGACTATAGGTACGAGAGTAAGAGCTCTGAATTTACTATTTTCTTGACTGCCGGTTCCTATTTTTCTAACACATTTAAAAATAATGAAGGAACATATCTGTTTAACATAATATATTGCTCAGGTAAGCAAGGTTTCGAACCTGCAATCAGCTCGAAAAATCCACGAATTCCCGAGCCCATACTATAAACCGATGCTTTTGTCCCAAGACTGAGATTAAGAACTCCCATGATATCACTTAAACCTACATATAATATCTTTTGTTTTGCTACAATGGTCTTCATAAAAATAAATCCATCACCAACCGTTTAACAATATACTTGATGACGAGCGACATGGTCCGGTTGAGATACACCTGGTTCTCCTTCTTCAGATCGAAGAGCAACTCATCCTCGAACTTAGAGTCCTGCAGAGCTTCCACTATGGCCTTGGCAAGACGACGGTTCTCTTGGAATTCAGCCTGGGAATGATGAGCAGGGGTATCGTAGTAAAATAAATACACACAGCTAGGACTTTTGCTGTCGAGTTTTGAGTAACGCAGGTCGAACATTGTCATAATTTAGTAATGGCTAATGCTGAGGTTAATATTAGGTCTTTACCTATGAAATTGCCGTTTTGTTTGAAAAAAGTTAAAGTATTTTTTTTTTCGAACTTATTTCTTTTATTCAAAGTAATCACCCCTGCAATCAATGCATCTTTGCCAACGCTGTGGCAGTTTATGGATGCCCTTCTTGAAAAAATCAGCTGGACGGGAGACAACAAACTCTTCAAAGGCGTTTTGTACTGCCTCTCGGGAATTGAATTTTTTTTCCCGCTAAAAAGTTGTCCAAATTTTGGAAAAAGTAATAGTCGGAAGGCGCAAGATCTGGTGAGTATGGCGGATGAGGGAGAGCTTCCAAACCCAACTCATGCAGCTTAGAGACGGTCTGTTGTGCAGTATGGGGCCGCGCGTTGTCGTGAAGTAGCAGTGGAGACGACCGATTGACCAAAGCTGGTTGCAGACGTGCGAGTTTCGCCATCATTGTGATCAGTTCTTCAATGTACACATCTGCAGTAATGCTCTCGCCGTTTTGTAAAAAGCTATGATGAATCACACCAGCACTAGACCACCAAACTGTGACCATCACCTTTCTAGGGGTCATTTTTCGTTTTGCACATTGCTTTGGTACCGAACCAGGATCTAACCAACTTGCTGAGCGCTTTCGATTGTCAAAAAGAATCCATTTTTCGTCGCACGTAACAATTCGGTTCAAAATTCCTTCATTTCTGTGCCTGTTAAGCAGCGCAAGGCAAGTCTCGACGCGTACGTTGCGCTGGCGATCGTTAAGTTCGTGGGGCACCCATCTATCAAGCTTTTTTATCTTGCCAATCTGTCGCAAATGGACCAATATTGTTTTAATGCTAACATCAAAAGCTGCTGCCAGCTCAGCTGTAGATTGAGTTTCATCAGCTTCAACAATCACCTTTAATTCATCATTGTTGACCAAAGTTTCCGGACGACCACGAGGTTCATTTTTCAAGTCAAAATTCCCAGAACGGAACCGAGCAAACCAATAACGGGTTATGCGTTCGTTTGTACAGTTCTCCCAGTAAACGTCGTTGATTTTACGGGTCGTTTGTGCCGCGTTGGTGCCACGACGGAACTCATATTCCATAATTACACGAAATTTCAAAGTATCCATTATGAGGAAAAATGTTGAAATGTAATGAAAATACAACGCTAATCAATAAACAAAAGACTGATTTTGTAAATAGAATGTCATATTTTTAAAACAAAATTAATTTGAATTTAGAACTCATAGCCAATCAAAACTTTTTTTTGTTTGAAAATGTCTGTACTGCAATACGGCAATTTCATAGGTAAAGACCTATTATAAATAAAATAGTCATCTATCCATGCATCAACCACCGTGTGACCATGCAATTGTAAAACCAAGCCATGGTTTGCCGTGGCTACATCATTTTATGATATGATGTAGCCACGCCAACCAGCGATTCGTGTGGTTTCAACATTAGTACTCTAGTATGTGCGAAAATAAGAAATGTAAGGGGATAGGAAAAAAACAGTCACGTTAGATCTAATTCTTAACTAATGTTCTGACAAAGAACAACTGCCTTGCATGTTATGTTATATTTTGTGAGTGTGCAGCTAGTAAAATGAAAATGACACAATGGTAGCAGTTTTTGTAATTTCATGTTCTTCTTTGCAAAGAACACTTGGGTGAATACAACGATCCTTTTTAATTTTTAAGGCCTTATTTAGCAGATACATAAATAAAAATAGTCCCTTTGTTCCGGAACCGTATCTGAACTGAACAAAGGAAAATGCATTCAGTAGCAATTAAAATAAATAAATGTTTTTAAGAACACGCTACAATGCAAAACCGTGCAATTTAGATCTCATAAAATGTTACAAAAAAGGAACTTTGAAATAAAATCGTATAGTTTTTTTATCTTGGCGGTATTTACATCTGTATACGTCCGTTATCAGAACATGCATTGTTGCCAAATTTCCGGAGCTGTTTTGCAATTCAGAGTGTGCAACAAAACAATTACGATTACCTCGAGGTTAGGGTGTGCAGCGACCGCCGCGAATGCGAGGACCACTGCGAAGAACGCGGCCATTCCCCACTGCAATATTCACTTTAACTGCCTATATTCATTTTATTTTTCAGTAAAAATTACTTCACAGAGAATATCTAACGAACGCTGTGTTTTTTTATTCACGAGGGACAGACTTTAGTGCCGGTGAGTCCAAAATGGCGGAGCTGTGAGGCACGTAGTCGAGTGAAACGCTGTTGGCGGTTGGTGCTGCTCTCGTAAAACGTGATTGTTCATAAAATTGTACGACGAGTTAAGTGACTTGTATTTATTTGCGTTATGACATGCATTCAGTTTGAATTGCGCTCTGAATAAATGGCTTGCTTTCTTGTTTGAATAACTACAATACAAAATAGAAGCGATTCTTACTTCAATAAATTTCTTAGGTTTTTGTTCCTCATTTTGTTAACTTTACTAGTTTTTGTATCGAACTCCCCCGGGCAAAGCCCTATTTCATCAAATTCAAAGAAGTAATCGCCTTCTTAAGGATCTTAACAAGTTAAATACATTGCCAAATACTTTTGACGCATTTTTTATTAAAAATTCTTTTGCATTCGATCTAAATCAACGTTTACATGCAATTTCCAAATATTCATATTTTTGAAAATATTCATGAAAATCGCGCGCTTCTCCACAAAATTCAGTTTGCTATTCCAAATTGAAAATATAAATTGGAACGACAAAGAAAGTAAATTTTAAAAAGCGTTTTATAACCGGCCTTTCTTGATAGTGCGCGTTTTACCAATTCAGTATCATCAATTTTAGTAAAACCAAAATTAACCGTGACAAAAGTGATTTCGGAAATGAACATACGTAAACTTTTCTACATCTAACTGAAATAATCTTAGAATAGAACATTTAATTTCTGTCGTGTTTTTATGTAAAAATAAACTTTCCGCTATATTTTTTAGGGAGCATCGAGAGAGGAAACTACGTAACTATAAATTAGAGATAATGATCAAACTTCCGAAAATTTCTGTCCATTAAACGTAAATATTGTAACGTTTTTGCACAAAAAACCTTCATACAAGTCAATAAAAACTATAAATTAACAAAATAATGTTTCTTTTTCGTTGTTTTTCAAGGGTTTACTTTCATCATCATCATCAGCCTATAATGTTCCCACTGCTGGGACAGAGGCCTCCTCCCAATAAGAGGGAGTGGGCTGTAATCAACCACGCGGCCCAGTGCGGGTTGGTCCGGGTTTAGTTTGCATAGCTTAAATTCAGGAAGTAAAGTTTCATCAGAAGTTATTATTTACTAATTTATTTATTTTTTAGGTGTCAAGTAGATAGGTGTAAGTCTTGCAAAAAATATTAATAAAGATATATGAGGACAATAAGCTCTATTAAAAAGTATTAAGTTAAATATATCAAATATTTAAAATCATGAAATACCTCGTAAAATAGTGTAGTTTCCATTCTGTCAATTTCATACAATATTTTAAAACCCCTCAAACCCAAAAATACCATGTTTCAAACAGGATACCTAAACCAATCTAGAGCCATCACCAACAAGATTGCATGGATGAAATACTCGACGTACCGGCGCAGTGGCGTAGTGGCGTAGTGTCGTACTGTCGGCGTATCGGTAAATATCGGCGCGTGTCGCAACACTTTTACGGCCACAGTAAAACTCGGGATTTATTGCATTTACAATACGCCACTACTATGTACGTGGATTTATGGAAACTTGTTATATTGTGTGCGAGAATATTGCTAGTTGTCTTACTACTAGATGTCACAATTTGATGGATGGATATTACTATTTTATAGGAAATGTAAATTTTAGGTGAAGACTATCTGAGTTGGTTGTTTTTTGGGTCTCTATAAATCTTTAATAATCTTCACTTTAATTGTAAATTTGGTGCGCGCTATTGTGTGGAACGGCAGAAGCATCCACCTTGTAGAAATCAACAGTCCTCCAAAAAGTCGATAAAACATGGTTCAATCTAATATGTTTGCGAAGAAAATTGTATTCAAATTATACTTAGACGACCCTAATTTGTAAAATCACCATCTGTGCTCACAAAATGTTGCAGTAGTTGGCAAACCTGACAGCTCGACAGATGCTCAAACTCGTGAAGCAATTTTACAACTCAACCTATAACTTGAAAATGTAACTCCACTAGAAGCACTCAAAATGGAAAAAACACAATTTCTGTCACATCGACGCACCTCGTAAAACAGAAAGATAAAATTTTACGCGATCCACGTAACACATCAGAAAATTGAGAAATTCTAGACAAAACTTTAATACATATTACACATAGCGATAAATGAAACGTGAAATTTCAGCGTTTTCCCGCGTTCTGGAAATTTATCCGCGCCGGGATCACCCGGGAATGGAATGCCATTCGATTTCCGCGCACTTTTCCAGCAACTACTTTAGGGAGGGGGCTGAGGCGGGCTGGGTGGGGAGCGGAAAAGCGGACACGTGTAAATGAAAGATTGTTATCAATTAATTTGTTCAGAGATTTATTAAAACTATACGTCGTTTAATTTTTGAAAGCGTAGCTGTATTACTGTTTAACTTATTTTTAGTTAACTACCACAATTACGCTGCTGTAAACTCGATTTGACGAAGTGGGGAATTACTGACCTAGCTACCAGTTAGTGCGCTTGCTGGAGTGAGTTAAGTGCTCGTTTACGCAAGTAAATGCGCCTTCAATAGCATTTTAGGTTTAAACCTGCTGGAGGAGCTCGTGGCTAAATAATAACAGCCGCAAGAGTCGATCTTTAGGTTAAGACACGCTTACCTAAGTTGGTTCGTGGATGGGTGACATACCGAGTATCCTCCGTACCTCGGAAAGCTGTTGGCCCTGGCTGTCATTTGTAGATCTTTGACATTCGCTACACGTAGTCAGTGGCCCGAAAGTCTGACAACCAGTCTTACCAAGGGGTATCACCCAGTACTGATTGGGTTGTGAAGGCCAGATAGTCAGTCGCTTCGTGTAAAATACTGGTATCTACGTTTTGTAGTAAGCAACGGCTTATTTTCGGACCTACGATGTCCTCCCATACTTAAGTACTAACGCTGTAACAGAAATATTGTAAAACCAAATTATTTTAAAAGAGTAACAAGTGCCGTAAAATGGGCAATTTAAATTATTAATTGAGACTGTGACCATTTTAAGAATTTTAACGTGATTTATATTATTGTCCTGTTATGACTCTGCTAATGCGGCCATTTTCGCCCCACAATTGCACAATCTAAAGGAAAGGTCACTGGATTACAACCACCCGATAAATCAGTATTTACGGCCTAACAAATTGTTGAAGCCCAATATATCACGTTTAAAGTGGCCATGACTTCGTAATGCGATAAAGATGGAAACACAAGCAATCAAACATAAATTACTAAGTAATGAAATACCTCTTAGTCATCTACTAAGATCGTCCAAGGTTCCGTACGTGACATTATGTTCCAGGTTCCGTACGGGACATTATGTCCCAGGTTCCGTACGGGACATTAGGTCTCAGGTTCCGTACGTGACATTATGTCCCAGGTTCCGTACGGGACATTATGTCCCAGGTTCCGTACGTGACATTATGTTCCAGGTTCCGGCTGGGGTAGATCCATGGGTTCTCATGGGTGTAAAAAGTTTATAAAGATTTATATCGATAGGATAGTCACAAACCCTCTTGTTTGGTTAACCACAATTTAAGGACATGACTGTTGTGGTTTCGATAAAAAGTTCATGATAACACTAAAAACAGGATATTTAACACGTTTACTATTTATGCTGGGTTCCCGATATTTCGGAGCTATTGCAATCACCATGATCACGGATATACTCCGGGCTCCAAATTTAGTTTTCAGTGTTACTGATAAATTTTCGTCTGTATGGTGTCGAACGTAAAGAATAGCACCATCCCATATGTTCCCGTGGGTGTCGTAAGAGGCGACTAAGGGACTTGCCAGATAATGGGCAGCAGCGTTCTTTGTGCTTTTGTAACAACCGTACTGCGATCGCCAACCCGCCTGCCAAGCGTGGCGATTATTGCAAAATCCCCCTTCTTGGGGGAGGCTTATGTCCAGTAGTGGACGTCTTTTGGCTGAAATGATGATGATGATGATAGTTTTAGTTACCATGTCAGTTTAAAAACTTAGAGAAGTTCATTTAAAACAGAATACTTTATTAAGATCGAAGCTGTTGGAGCAGCAGCGGAGGCATTCTGTGTTCCTGCCAACCCCCGTGTGTAACTGTGAATTAAACTGATAATATTTGGTAAAACTTCGGTTCCATGATAATGATAGGCTATGTACCTAATTAACCAATGTGCTAAAATGAAATCTTCAATTAACTCTTTGTAGTCACACTTGCTATAAAGTAGTGATAGCCTGGTGGTGTGCCCGTCGTACTGCCAAATAATAGGATAGGTCTAGCGGATTCATGTGCGTATTGTATAATTATCACTTGCTTCGGTGAAGGAAAAAGACCGATAAATCTTCCTAAGGCAGATCGATTCACAACATCATCCGCTATGTCTAACACCGTATTCCAAACCTTACAAATGAGATGCATATTTCTATTCGCCAATTTAAAAATGCATCGGTAAAGAAATTCGCAGCGTATTGCATCGTACGGCGATATCAATTATTTAGATGGCTCCTCGATATTTATATGATGCTATACGATGCATTTACGAGCGGTTACAATAGATACTCGATCCTAACCGATGAGCAATAACAAGCAATGTTTCTTACATTGTCGCCGAAGTTTGATAAGTTTTATGAGCATAGGGCTACTGGGAACTCGGTAGTTGTGTCTGCTATACAATAGATGAAAAATAAGGGCTGACTTATATGTTATATGTATAGTGTTTTTTGTTAGTGGTTTTGGTTTTTTTATTGTTTCATCTTTGTCAAAATCGTCGTTGGTTAGTCAGTTGGTTGGCGGTTGTTTTTCCACACAGTTGCTTCTCGGAGTCGCAGGTTGGGTAACTAAATAGAATAATAATGTATTGGGCTCTCCGACAGCTCTGTAGCTCTGGTTTATTGGCCTTGGGTGCATGCTAATTGTAAAAACTTACTTTGGGCTTTTAACTTCCGCACAAAGACGGTGCAGCTTAACTTGTATTAGTAATAATATAGTTATAGATAGACCTATAAACATCTACCGCCTCACCACACATGAATCTGCAAACGACGAGACAGTCACTAAACTATTTTATGACGCCGAGTCGTGACCAGTAAACGAGAGCACATTTACAAGGAAATTGAATACATCTACAACCGACTACCCTGACGTTAAATGGACGTCTCTTGGACAGGGTAATTTGAGTACATAGACTAAATATTAATACTTGATTGACAGACTAATTTGTTGTGACGGGTCTGAAGGAATTTTAATAGATTTCGCATTTTGCGAATTGATTTCTTGGAATTCTGGAACGGTGAAATTGTTCAGCGTTGTCAATTTTGCACATATCAGGTTGCGTTAACTACAACAAGAAATACTTCGCTGTGGGCTTGTGCATTAGGGAATGCACAAGCCCCGGAATGAAATTGTAAAGGTACAGCGTATAATTATAGAATTGTGTGGTGAGCGTTTGTGCCAAACAACTACGTGGTACGACCCTTTTTTTTTTGGATGGGAACCCATCAAATGACTTCTCCCGCTCTGGGCGGAGCGGAAGGGAGTGTCAGCCTTGACTGACTAAAACCCATCTATGTTCCTTCTTAGCCCTTTGTGTTCCAGGGCCACGGTATCTCTTTCGAACAACCCGCAGCCCTGGCAGGCATCGGCCCTCTCGGATCCCTTCCGACGTGGTACGACCCTAACAGATGAATTGATACAATAAGTTCGATGGTTCGTAACGATGATGAGGAATGAAAAAGGATCTTATCGAAGCAAAGAATTGAGGATCCGCAGTCAGCGGCCACATAAAACCTACATTCTTAAAGTGATCACAAGTGTCATGGTTTCTCTTTGTCCCCAGTGGTAGGTGCGAGGATGGCGCGGGCGCAGAGCCTGCGCTGAGTGCCGGCTCTTCCCGCGCGACCCATGGGCAAAACGTCTGGAGGCCGGCCAGACCCAGGAGTGCGCGCACACAGGATTGCTAATAGAAGGTAAAGGTCTTAGTCTAAATGAACAAATAAGATATCTCATACCATCGACAATAAGTGTAGCAGCATAAGTTTGCGTCTAGAAAAAGTAGTTCACATTGATTGGCGCACTATGTTTTTTTTTAAATACAGCACCATTGTGAGAAAATTTTGAACAGTACAAGGTGTTGCTTTGCATCCTCGTCAAAATTCAGGAGGTTGTCACAACATGCATAAATAATCAATATAAATTACGTTACCTAATTAATTATTAATAACCGCTGTTTTTTTTGTTGTTTAAATTTGTCAGTGCCTCAGAATAATCCCCTTAACAAGGTTTAGGGAATTTTGAAATTATCGAATAACCGTTTGAAATTGTTCGTTTAGTGAAAGCACGGTTATAGGGCGCGGATCGGACGGGCCGCGTTTAAAACACGGGTGGTTCAGTCTTACCGATTTCTGTAAATAAGAAAAAAATCATTAGCATAGTTACCTCCTGCTCCTCCTCCTCCTTGAATTTGACGACGATGCAAAACAACAGCTTGTATAGTGAATCATTTACATTAACGTATCATCATCAGTTAAATATCTAAGAACATGTCATAAAGTATTCAAATTGAAATAGAAGCCAGTCTGCAAGGTTTACCCAGGCAGCAATGAGTAGTGTGAATGCACCTTAGGCTAATAGAAGCACTTTTGTAGGATAAATAAAGAAAATTGCTGCAGGCGCAGAGCAGCACTGCCCGCGCACCCCATGGGCAAGACGACTGGTTGTCGCCAAGAAGTAGCTGGCCGCCAAGAACTACTTCGAGCGAGCAGGATTACCAACAGAAGGTATAATTTAGATGGCTAGCTCACGTCCGCCCGTCTTATGACAATAGGCCGTGTCGACGGCGCGTTCGTGTCTCAAGGAGATGTCAGCAAATCGGAAGGGGTCCGAGAGGGCCGATGCCTGCCAGGGCTGCGAGACTGTTCCTTAGAGATATCGTGGCCCTGGAACACAAAGGGCTAAGAAGGAACATGGCTGGGTTTTAGTCAGTACAAGTCTGACACTCCCTTCCGCTCCGCCCAGAGCTGGAGGAGTCATTTGATGATTTCCCAACCATAAAAAAGGTATAACTTAGATTACATTTATACATAAAATCAAGATAGACTATTAGATACTAACTCCCAGATAACACCATAATTCATCAAAAATAAAGAGTGAACCAAATAACTCAAATAGAACCGATCTAAAACGGCATCAATGGAACATTCATAAACAAATGCTCACAATATAAATAAATGCTCCAAGACATAATCTAACAAACATTTTACCATTGAGCAATAAAACCAGTTCAAGCCAAACTAATAAAAAATATACAATCTATAATAGAACACACTGCTCGCTAACGAGATATTAAAAATAAACACAATATCCATTAACAATGAAAAGTGTATGATACAAGTCAACAGACGTTTGACCGAGTTCCAAATATACACGTGATTCAGGTTATCAAACAGACGGACAAAGATCTCCAAGCCGACGGCAGCAGTTGTTCAGACATCAATCTCCGGCTGCCGACTTGTGGGCAGCGTTTGACAAGGTCGACACCTGTATTTATTTGACAACCTTCTTAAAACGGAACAATGCTTGGTAAAGTAATGCTCAAACTGTTTGTTGCTTTAAAAAACAAAGTCCACTTTACATGAAAGTTCAATCGAACGGTTTTGGAAAGGAAAACATGAGGCGTACCGCAGGGCTCAGTGTTAGGACTCATAAAGTTCATTCGTAGTATCTTGTTTGAATAAAATTGAGTCATAAGACATACGATTATTTGAGAATAACGATACGGAGCGATTTATTTAATTAACCGTTAGACGTAAACTGGGATTAAGAGGCGGTGTATAGTACATTCATCACGTAAGTTTGGGTCATTTGGAGAGCGTCCAAAGCTTTTTCATAAATATTGTCGACTCAATGGCTTTTTCTTTCATAATGAGACAAATATGTGGTTAAGATTATGAAAGTTAATTTAATGGGCAGAACTTTGTACTTACCTACTTGACTTTTCGCTTGTTAATTCTCTGTATAATTTTGTTATGTTTAATTACTCAAATCTCATATCTCGTCAACTAGATCCTCGTAAGAAGGTTGATTGATATTTCCCACAATGTTAATTTTGCACACTTACTTTTAGTTATACTCTTTTTATGTATCCTGGATGTGATAAATGAGGATGCTGTCATTCATGTTCTCAAATGAGCACTCTGCATTAGTTTATTTTTATCAAATGAAAAATTAGGAGCACACACGCGCCACAATTACAATTATTAATAAGAATACATTTTTTTTGTTAAAATCAATAGAAGATCATAATAAACACTGTGTTTTTTAAGACATTTTTCTTACTTGGTAAAGCACTAAACATACAGTAGCAATACACACAGTCTAATTTCGCAATCCGAAACAAGAAACACTATCCGTATGTCAGGATGTTTTCTTAAACTCACTCTCAAAACAAAAGAATAACAACTTGTCTCTCCAATCCCGATTGACAACAGAACCACAACCTTGAGTTTCTATTAATTGAACATCTATTCTTATATCTTCAGCGGTTCCCTGAACTCCTGGTAGTTGTGTCCGAGCCTTTACTACGTTTGTACACAATTGAGTCGATTTCGACTAAATTATCTAGATTTAGTTTGTAGCACGTGTTAAGACGGCGGCGGCGCTTGCGCATCCGACGCACGGCGTAGAGATTGTTCCATTGATACGAACTGTAGCTATTAGTGTATTGTGTGCTGGTGTTTGTTTGGGATTTACTAGGATAGGAATTTTCTCATTTCTTAGGTGAGTGGTTCACATTCATATTTATATATTGTGTTTATCAATTTATACAATCGACCACGTTTTGCTGACCTAGCGATACAATACGGCTGCACTAAGTGCGCCGCGAGCTTAGTGTATAACGGACAGCCCGGGTGCATTAATTTCCGTCATTCTCAGCAATAAACCCTTTTCAGTTGATTGAGTGATTAACTTAGTAGGGTAGTGAACACAATCAGGTATCACTTAAGCCACGTCCCCTACAATGCGGCTTTCCTAATTTTTTCGTCACACTGAAAAGAAAACAAAAAAAAACAAAACAAACATTTTAAAAGCTCTGTTTTAAAATATAAATGAGTATAGTGTCAGACCAAGCAATCCATTTAATTTAAAACTGATCTCTATCAGTTTTTTTAAGTGAAAATTCTTATGCGACTTCCAACAGGGTTGCGTTAAACGTTTAACGCTACCATGGAGGGAGTATGAAAGTACTGTTGCGTTAAGTTTCACTTCTTCCGCGCGGAGGGACACCAAGCACTATTTTTTTTTTTTATTTAGTTACTTTTCACACAGAACAGCTTATGCAGCTATATTTACTATCAACTTGACCTTCATTGTTCCAAACTAGGATAGTTTGTTTATATCGGAGCTGTTGCATGCCAGAATAACACAATACAGAACGATGCATTCTTGCCAGAGATCAAGATAACATTGTTTTACCTGCATTGACTGAAATCTATAGATTCTTCAGCTCAAATCTGATTAAGTTCTTATCTGCACCTCTTTCTTATACAATTCTTACGCACTACCTGGTAGACTTCAACTGTCAGAGCCAATCTTTCCCTGGATTGTTTTTGCATTTTTAAATATCCTATATGTATTGATGCCTATAAGAGTAGAGGAAGACCAATGTAACGATAGATGGACTATGTGAAGGATGATATGGCTAGTAAGGAGGTGACTGGTAAGATGACGAGTAATAGAGAAGTATGAAAGAAGAAGACTGCTGCGCGGACCCCAAATAAATTGGGGCAAAGGGCAGGAGAATGACGATGATGTGTTTAAAGTAACTTTACACACATAGGACATTTTAAATTTCCAACGAGGATGTGCGTCTCGAAGTGTAATAAGGACCGTCGTTTCTTACCAAAAGTGCCTTCTGAGGGGTTTCCCTTTTCCAGAAGTCACTTTGCGTCTTGCACCTGCATTTCATCTAAAGGGTCTAACTTTACGACTGGTAAACGTATCAGTTCTAACCAGGACTTCATCTGCAAGGACGTTCTCTATTAAACCAGTTCGTGTCAATCTGTTGTGGATATTCTCACAAGGTACTTGTGCGTCTCCAGCATCAGCACTCCCTTCGTAGGGTCTCTCTTTACTCCTAGTAAATCTCTTGAAGTATTATTTTTGGGTGCGCCAAAGTTCACCTAAATTTTCAACTCCGATAATTGGAAATCCGAAAATGTTCTTCCTAACATTTTTCATTCTAACAATCGCAATTCCTTACTACTCTGTATCTAATGTTCATAATTCCGAAGCATTCAACTTCATAATGTCAGTAGCAATAAACATCTATTATACTTTTATTTGTTTTCCTATATTTTCTCAACATAACCATCTTTTACACTATTATTCAAAGTCATATCTTTTTTGTTTAGATTTCTTTTTATTCATAATAATCACTATTATATACATTGATTTTGCGTAACTTTAATTTTTTTATTTAATGCGGTGTGTACCTGGAAAGATATCCATAGGTTAGGTTAGGTTAGAACTGTGACCAACTACGCGCGAGCCGAGCGAGCGGAGCGAGCGGTGCCGCGGCAGCGGCCGGCGAGCGCTACCTCGAAATTGGTCACAAAATTTTTCTAAGTATTTTTTTCATAGTGCCCCCAAGACTACACTCTGACCTAAGCACCACCCAAATTAAACATTAAATATCATCTTCTACCCACATATATTTTTATTACACTTGGTAAATGTTTCTATCTGAGTATCAGTGAAAATATTATGGTAATTATGTTTAGGGATAAAAGCGTTATGATAAAAAACAGTAGGAGTTTAAATTATTTACATTAATGATATTATTCATTACAATTTTCGGAAACATGAGTGTTATGAACATCGCCGGTAGCACTACAAATAGTATGAATGAAAACTTTAGTATGAAAAATTTTAGGAAGAGTGATCATTCGGATTACAAATCGTTAGGAAGAACAATTTCGGGTAAAGAACTTTAGGTGAGCCAATATGGACCCATTATTTTTAACCAGTTTTTCTTACCCAGGGACTCGTGCGTGTCTTGGGGCCGTCGGACACGCTGCGCGAGCGCGCGCTCAGGCGGCGTGACTGCGGCCGGCAGCGGCGCGGCCGCGTGGCGGCGGCGCGAGCGCGCCCCGCAACCGCGGAGGCCCATGGAGATCCTCACCAGCATCTATGCGTTGCTGTCTGGAGGGGTGGGTTCATCTTATAAGATTAATGGTCACCACTCGGAATCAGTGAACGTTCCAACCAATACCAAGGGATCTCATCATTGTAGCTTTTGTAGACTGTTCTTCGGAGTAAATTGCGGGTGAAATACGCAAGCTATGGGGTGACAATTTTAGATTCAATTTGCCATGGCTCATGGATTAGAGATGGGGAAGACATAATTCTAATAATCTCTGTGATAGATTCCGAACTAGACCTGAAATTCTATCTCTAGGAGGTGACTAAAGCATTCAGGAAAGCCACAGATTTTTACAAAGTTGTACGAGCAAGAGTCTATTTCCTGTGAAACTTGAGTTTAATTTTATTCAAAGCCTTAGAACAGAGTATAAGCACGTTGCAACCCTTATACTAGTTATACTAGAATACACATACTTAGGCGACATAGCTGTTTACCATAACCCTAGACTGCGACACTAATTAACATACGTAAGACTGGTGTAGAGGCACGAAGACCGCGGGAGTCGGGTCTAATCGCGTAGTAACGTGACGTAAGTCGGTTACGTTACGTCGCCGTCGCGGCTTCCTAAGACCACACGTTATTAGTAATATTGTCAGGGATATTAGGAGCATTTGTTTATTTGTTTGTCTTGATATTAATTGTGATATTATTTTCTGGTCCTTCCCTGTTCGGCGTTCGTGAAAATTGTGTTTTGTTTCATTCCGTGTGATTATTGGAAATAATAGTTATGTTCATGCCCTATTTAAGTATTCAGCGTCTCATGGTTAATACCTAGTGTGTAATATTTCTTAGGTTATGGGATTGTTAATAAATATCAATCAATCAGTAATCAGTGTATCAATCAGCATCTACTCAAGGTGTAAGGTCCCTAACCATACATCCTTCAAATCTTGTCATCGCTGTGCAGTCAACCGCATGTCCATGTAACAACTTACCTTAAAAGCTTTACTACTGACGTGGGGTTGACTATACCTACCTACTACTGAAACATAAGTTTATTTTCATCTGAACTTGTTCTATAAAATGAAGCAATAGTTAAAAACTTTATTGCTCCAATTTGTTCCGCTCAAGAGTCAAGAGCAAGCCATAAACATAAAACCTCTTTGAATTCAAACAGCGTAGATTACGAAGAGTTTCCCCAATTTGCGCCGATTTTAACACTGAATATTTAATATATACAGCAAGACATTTAAAATCGAATTCTAAGCTTTGAGACTATGCCTTCATGTGTTATTTTCCCGTATACAGCAAGGGGTGAACCCGAAGATTGATTCCATAGCATTCCGACTGCACTGCGGTGCAACTACCGCCGCGTTGCTTGCGGCTAGCGCAGCCTTAACTACGCGCCACCTGGTGGGCAACCCTATCGACTGCATACACACGAGGTGAGAAAACACGACGTTTAGCTAGTAAGCGGACCACGTAGTTCGCACTTAAAATGGTAGATGGCGTTAAACAAAACGGCTGAAATAGTGTGGGTTGTAAAAATGTGCGGTGTTTTTTTTTCCATCGAAAAGAATTGTTTTATTTCTGTAATATGACTTGTATTGTTATTAAAATAATATATGAGGTGGATAATACGCTCAGGCTTAAAATAGTGCTGCTGTCACGATTCAACAGCGGGGTTATTCATGATGAACTCATTAGCCAAAAATGTGTGCCAATTATTATTTTACAGTTAATAGTTTTATTGGCGTAATAAATTAAATTAGTCCACGAACTAAATTATAATTATGACAGTAGTTACGCTGTAAAACTGTATTTTCACTTTAAAACTGTTGCGTAAACTCAGTTAGGTAAACTCGTACCTATTCGTTCACGGATAAAACATTGTATTTTGTGTTTAAAAAACCCAGAACATGATGTTAAATGGCACACTTATATTATGAATGATAGTTGATATCGAAATTTTGCAAAACTGTACATTTTTTCTACATTATTGTAGTTATTTGAAGCTACGGTAAGCTGCTGTATATTTTATTCACTAAACTTTCTGGTGATAAATACTAAAACAACAATCAAAATGATCAGTTGACAACAGCACAAACTCAGACAAAGATTTGCTTGTCCGAAAGCTCGATCTTGGTTAGCAAGTCCTCTTCAGCTCTTACAAAGGATTTGACAAGTTCTTCTTACAGTTAAAATCAGTTGAACCCAGTAGTAGCCAGTCCAACGCCGCGCTGTTCATTACGTCCTGAACAGTGCAATTGTATGGACACATAAGACAGTCAGTAATTTATTTTCGGGGATGTTAATGGACATTAGTTTCTTTGTTTTGTCTTGATATTAATAATTGTGATATTATTTTCTGGTACTTCCCTGTTTGGGGTTAGTAAAGGTTAGACAGTAAGTGGGTTATGTATTGGACAGCACCGCACTCACACCATCATCTGCCCGGCTTTTCTAACATACTTTGTTGGAGCTGACTTTCAGTCTAACCGGATGCAGTTTAATACCAGTTTTTTACATAGGTAGTGCGACTGCCTATCTGACCTCCACAACCAAATTAATACTGGGTAATACGGTACCCCTTGGTAAGACTGGTTGTCAGACTTTCGGGTCAGTGACGTACTGTATTGTCTGACAAAGGTCTACAAATGACAGCCGGAACCAACGGTTTAACGTGCTTTTCGAGGCACGGAGGAAAATCTGTAATGGGTGACCCATCAATGTACCAACCTAGGCAATCGTAGCTTAACCTGAATATCGTCCCGAGTGGCTACTATTATTTAGCCACGAGCTCCTCACTTACATAGTGAGCCTATAAACATTTTACCAAGTTTTTCTGAAGAAGCTAACTTTCCAACTGAAAGCTCTATCACAGAGGAAGATCTACAACTCATATTCGTCTCATTCCCCCAGAGACATACCCGAAGATGTGCTGAACACCTACTGCTGGATCCACTCGACGTTCACGGTGGCGGGGGAGGCCGGAGGAGCATATCCTGGCGTGCGGGGCGCGGGGACGTCCCCCCGCCGGTACGGGAAGTACTACCAGTGGGTCGCCTTCACGCTTTTCTTTCAGGTTAGTGGTGATAAACTTGGTGAATTTTGAACTTTATGTCGCGGACTCTTGACTGAAAATGTACACACGGCGATACATCAAGCTATACATTTCCAGCTTAAAATTACCTCGCTTTATATAGATTTCCAAAACAATGAGAGATTCGCATAAATTGGTTTTGTTTAGGTTGAGTGGTTGCCTTGCGTACTCAAATATCTGTAAAAGACCAGCTAGTAACTAGCCTGCAACCTGTCCGTTTTGAGCAAACCTTTACGACATCACGGAGGGGCAGGTTCTACTACCTTCCACGTTGTCTCGTCACGGGGTTCTTCGTGTTTCTCTTCGTAGGTAAGAGGGGTATTAAGGTTGTTGAAATAAAAAGTTATGGAGATATTTAACTCGTTTGTTTAACCAACCAACCCCCAACCAACCCATTCCATAACCATAATAAAGAGGGCTTTATTTTTTAATAAATTATAGTGTTATTATCTATCGTTCAAAATACGTAATTATCGTAGAATACGGTAGATTTTTCATGCTCTTTTTATATGAAAAGAATTTGAAGATTTGAAAATGAAAGGTTTAGTTTTTTCAATATCTTAAAGTAGGTAATGACTGTATTACTTTACTCCGAAGTTTAAAATACCGATGTAGGTACGTTATTTCCTGTGTGGTGCCGGACGTAAAGAATAGCACCATCCCATATCTTCCCGTGGGTGTCGTAAGAGGCGACTAAGGGACTTTCCAGAGAATGGGCAGCAGCTTTCTCTGTGCTTTTGTAACAACCGTACTGCGATCGCCAACCCGCCTGCCTGCGAAGCGTGGCGATTATGGCAAAACCCCCCCTTCTTGGGGGAGGCCTATGTCCAGCAGTGGACGTTTTTCTGGCTGAAATGATGATGATGAGGTACGTTATACTGTATAACGTACTAACATCCTACTTTCTTTCACACAAAGACAGAAAGTACGCAGTGACGAATTACTTTACTCAGAATGTTCGTAATCTAGTTATAGTAATCTCACTAACGTAATTCGTACTTACAAACTTTATGAATACCATACATCGGTATTTTAAACTTCGGAGTTTAGTAATACAGTATAAAATAAGACTAAAATAATGACTACTTGATGAGATATCCATTATTTAATTAATGATAGTGTTTATCACTATCATAAATTAAATGATGAATTACTTGAATTATTACTTCAATTAATCGTATTTTACATCAAATTGGCTGATTAAGAGGAAATTTAAGGAGGTCATAATTATAAAGAAATTAGCTTTTTTACGGGCCTATATGAAATAAATATTCTCCTATCCAATATAGGTCCGCAAAAGATCTAATATGGTATTTCTAACAGTCATAATAGTAACTAAATTGCGAAATAATATTGATATACGAGCAATAAAGCTAAGTGCTCGCTTAGTCTATGGTGAGTATAGACTATAGAGCAAAGTAAATGATTCTAGTGCGGTCATCGTGAATTGGCTACTTAGCGGGCCTCGGGATTAGCTATCACGCTATTGGAGTATAATAGGAACGAAGAGTATTGACGGTTGGGGTTTTAAAACAGCAGAAAATGGTAGGTTTTTTAATACTGTACTAAGAACAGGCTATTACAAAAATAAAGTATTTTCAGCAAGTTAAATACGTACTTTTTCCTAAATTTTTAATTTGTTTATAATTTGAAATACCTAAACAATCAATAATAATTTGCTGCGGGCTAATTGAGGTCTAGGAAGAGGTTTTGTTATAATTGCTACGAATTGCTACGGCGTAGCGACGTCGTAGCAGTGCAAGCTACGCATATTGGCGCATAATGATTTTCGCATCGATGACAAAATAATACACTACTACTCAGTCACTCACACTTATATTTCTTCAAGGGATCTACAAAAGTGTACAACTGTGCTGTACGTTCACTTTTCACCAGTTATGTTTAAGAGCGTTTATACCCTACGGCATTTCATACAAACTTTCAAGTCGTTATTTTCCGAAATGACTGAACAGATTTTAATGAAACTTCCTACGCATAAGCAGTATACATAGGTCTAAAAAGTTACTAAAAACATTTTCGAAAAATAATGTTACAGCTAAATTAGACCGATTTTTAATTTTCTATAGAAACAAATTTCCAATTATCTTCATTTTTAAAAGACATTTCGAAAATGTCTTTTTTAGTAACTTTTTAGACCTATGTATACTGCTTATGCGTAGGAAGTTTCATTAAAATCTGTTCAGTCATTTCGGAAAATAACGACTTGAAAGTTTGTATGAAATGCCGTAGGGTACAAACGCTCTTAACAGTTATCATTGTGTAAAGTTTTACAAAATGGAAAGTTCAATTGTTTAAAAACTATATAGTTGGTAGGCCCTGATATTATTGATAACAAGTTTTAGGTATATTCTAAGTCAGGTGAAGGAATTTTCTATCAGGAATTTTGTACTAGCAGCCAGGAGTCTGGATTTGTATTGTACCCTGTAGGCGGGCGCTGATGACAATAGGCTCTGCCTTATACTTTTGGGATTACAAGCGTGTTTTTTATTTTATGTTTACGTCGATTTGTGTATTACAATTCCGTATTATATTATACAATACACTTGTCAAATCTCCGAATTACCACATGCATGACGGTTACACAAATTATTGCAGTGGCCAAGTAACTGGCGTCCAGTTCAGCATGCCATTAGTGCAGGCGTGTCGAACTACCCACATCTTATATTATATATATGTGGCGGCAAAACTAAAGGATTGTGCCGTGACTTCTAACTGCTATCGATAAACTGTCGGCTAACACCTTTACCTGGCTTCACTTGCATGTCAGGAAGTGGTTTTAGCAGCAATCATGCAATTGATTGGCGTTATTGACAATTCTAAAAGCATATATCAAACACAAACTCCATCTGTCAAATTTCTTTAATAGATTTTCAACCTTCTTGTTAAAAAATACGGTTCAAGGTTGATTGGGAAAATTTGACAGTTTCGGGTAGCTTGACCTCCTGGCGTCTGCACGTGTTTTTTATATGTTTTGTATTAAAAGGAGAAAAGAATTTAGGGCGCCAAAAATTTGGTCTGCTTCGCTGTCAAAGATCTAGCGGCTGGCAGCATTACCACGTTGGATGGCAATGCCGATTCTTTGGCCGAGAAATAAGCCAGCCATCAGATGGCCTATCATGACGTCTCAAAACATTATTGTTTTACTCTTTTTCCAGTGTGTCAAAGAGATGGTGCTAGCATCTTGTATAGAAAGAGACGGTCTTTCTCACACTGGAATAAGAGTAAAACAGTACTGCTTTAAGACGTCATGGTAGGCCAGCTGGTCACTAGAAGAGTCGACCAACCGTTTGCCGCCAAATACTAGGTGGCCCCTAGACCCAGCATGCAGCCCCATGGCCCCAACATATTATGTTGTATTTGATTAAATGAAAAATATGGCTTTGGTTACAGACTAAACTTCGTCTACTCTTTTCTTAGAAAATACCTGCGCACAATTTGAATAAAATGACAGTCAATTACAGTAGAGCCAATTCGTTAAGCCGTTGGTCCCGGCTGTCATTTGTAGATCTTTGGCAGTCGTACGAGTAGTCAGAAGCCAGAAGTCTGACATCCAGTCTTACCAAGGGGTATCGTATTACCCAGTTACTGGGTTGTGGAGGTCAGATAGGCAGTCGCTTCATGTAAAATACTGGTACTCAGCTGCATCCGGTTGGACTGGAAGCCGACCCCAAGATATAGTTTGGGAAAAGGTTAGGCAGATGAGATGATGATGGTGTTCGCGAGGAATATCCCAGTCAGTCGTACCTATTAATATAAGTATTTGTCACTAATTAAGATAAATGTGGATTCTGGATTCTCATAAAGTCATTAACACCCCCTATTAAACATAGTTTATCACACTCATTGACCGTTTAAAAGAACGGTCAAGGGTCGCAGTTTATAAAATTAATAACTTACTAATGCAAATAAGCTATTTAACGCTTTGCAACAACAATTAATTCAGCTAATGAGCTCATTTGCATAAGCGGCAGTTGTTTCATAGTACGAGTTCGTTTTAGTTATTATTTATTCATGACTGAGTGTTGATTTGCTGAAGTGACAGAGAAATACAATTAGTTTACAATTGCTCTGCAGAGTTTCTTTAAAGGTAAACTTTCATTTAATAGAGTAATTAAATAAAATCAGCTTTGAAGAAACTCTTCGGGTATAACCTACGCTACCGTTTGTATGTATAGGAAACTAGGAAATCAATGTTAAATCCATTAAAAAGTTTATTTATTTAGTTAATTTTCACTAAAACCTTGGGCTTTACGTATGGGGGACACAAAGTCATGTCCAAATAAAAACACACTATTTAATTCTCAACACCGGGCGCCAAATAAGGCATTATATTTAGATGTCACCTAGTGTCCGTGAAAACAGAAATTAGTCTCTTTTTACGAGTTTCTGTGAATAACAAAGAAGAAACATCTACCGTTAAACCATCTATTTGTAACTCTGTCCAAAACGTTATGTAGCAACATTTGCGAACAATTCCATCTTCCCTGACAGACGGACAGTCCCAATAAGCAGCGATTCGCATGTAAATCGGTAAGTGTGTTAACGTCCGTTGCGTTTTGACGGTGTCCCCTCAGTACTTACGTATTTACTCGCGTTTAGTGTCCGCGCACGTGCTACTTGTCTTGACGTAGGTATCTAAAGTACAAGGCATAAGAGAGAGGCAATGGAGATTTCATTTAATTATATTTAAAGGATAATAAACAACTACAACATATATAAAACTAGCTGTCCGGTGCAACTTCGTTTGCGTTACATTTTCCCCGTTTTTGCAACATTTTTCATTGCTGCTTCACTCCTATTGGTCGTAGCGTGATGATATATAGCCTATAGCCTTCCTCAATAAATGGGCTATCTAACATTGAAAGAATTTTTCAAATCGGACCAGTAGTTTCGGAGCCTATTCAATGCAAACAAACAAACAAACAATCAAATCTTTCCTCTCTATAATATTATATTAAGTTTAGACATAGGGTTAACAAAACTAAGTAGTAACGTTACAGTCTACTGTATTATGCGCAGGTAAACATATTTAAAGAACAGTGGTTGCCACTAGACGAGCATTACCACAGAAAACAAATATTATGAGATAAATTCATTTGCTTAAATTCAATTCAAATTCATTTTTTTTTTCAATTCATTTTGAAAGAATGCAATTCGGAAATATCATACTATACAAAATTTACAAAGAAAACTTTACAATAGAAACCGCTCGAGAATATAATGTGATGTACAGAATTTTATTTGTGTCATCTGTACAATTTGGTGATAAGAAGTCGGTTAACTAATGGTAAAAACGGTTGTATGGTGACAGAGTTGCCCATGCTACCAACATATCTATTTCTACCGGCAATCTGCATTACAGTGGCGTGGTTGGTAATGTATCCTTGCTAGCGAAAATCAAGCTCGAACATTATCTTAGCTAATACCTTCCTAAGATTAAGAACGCAATAGCTACCATATTGTGGAAGTGTTACTGAAGTTCAACAATAGCATTATCACTTTTACTTCAGCTAACTTCTTAGCTTAGCAATTAGCTGTAAACTAACATGCCCAAGTATTCGTTTTCACAGACTTACCTTTTCGATGACAATAACTAGATAATGGTCCCGTTCCACGATATTATTTTATATTACGTCGCCGCTCGCTTGTCGCTTGCGCGTGTGTTACAATTTGACATCGTAGTGTCCATCTTTACATGTTTACTGCTCACCTGCGCAAGTGGGTCGCACTCAGCTGCCGTAGCTCTCTAGTGGCTGTGATGAAACATTCTTCATTTACATTTTCTGTACAAGGCTACTAATTTCAGAGGTGATTTTTGAAAAGAATACACTTATTGTAAATCTGTGGAGACTGGAAGTTCCGTAAATAGATGACGATTTTTTCTTTGTTTATATTGTAGGTACACTATGGTATAACGATGCCATTATGACCTTTTAGAACTTTCACATAGGTAAAAATCATTGAGAATATTTAAAGACTGTTGTTAGAATTCTAAAATACTTTCTTCCGTGTATATTTCACGTTAAAATAATTGACGTAACCAGTCCAATAAAATCTCCGAACAGGTATTTGTTTTGAAAATAAACTCAACGTGTTTACAATTTAGGGACTGCCCAAGGTAACATAAATAGCCCGTCAATTAATGAAAACAAATAAAAACACATCAATTCTCAGTTTTTATAATGTTATTTTCGTAGGGTTGCTGCAATTTGTAAGCAAAGCAATCAGAAATAGCAGCAAAAGTTCAGCTAATTAGATTAAGTTTTGTTAGTGCAATGTGTGCTCTAAATAAAATGTAGGTATGTCCCATCATTTAAATCATAATTATCTGTTGCTTTTTATATTTTAAAAGTATACATTCGTTCCCGTTTTTGGGAAATGGTCAACAAACTTAAAAGCATGAAAAATAGCCGCATTGCGAAATATTTGAATGGTTGAAAGACGCTTAGAAAACCGCGTTATACGTTTCAATGGCAGCAAACTAGTTTTACCTTGTTTAGCAAAGGTAAAAATTAAAACGGCACTTTGGTACCTACTTCTGTTTTTAAAGAAAATGCCGAACCGTAAAAACCGCAATTTTTCCTCTAAATTGCAAAATACGATGAAAAATACTCCATCTTACTACATAACACCTGCGAAGTCCGGATTTGCATAAACTAAAACTGGTACAACACCTTATTATGCTCGAAAAGCGAAACAGCTTAAAGTTTTAGTGCTTGCTTGAGAAGCTGCACGTGTCGAGTTAGCGAAATTGCAATACTTACGTCATACTCACAGCTTGGGATTTTGTTTAGTTTATCATGAAAGGCTGAAAACTAGGCGTAATTTAAAGATAGGTAGTGGAGTAACTTTTGCGCTACGGGTCGCGGGTTCGATAAAGGCCGCAACGAATATTTGCATGGCCTAAAAGACAGTGATTGTTAATTTGTAGACGCGTTGCATTGACAGTGTAGTTGAATTGTGTCTGTGAATGCACCCTCCAAAAACAGCAACTTTCGAGCAAGTGCCTGTTTAGACTTCAGTCTTAATCTATGATGGTGTTACTTCAAACGCAAAAGGCTAAACATCCGTGAATACGAATAACTTCCCTTAGAGTTTAAACCAAATATATCCAGATCAATAGAAACATCAAACATATTTGCTATCAAAATGTTGAGGATAGCTGAAAACATCGCAGGACTTACATATTCATGACCGTCGCCCCCCCTAATGTCTTTTATTTCACCTTCCATCATTGAAGAAACAAAAGAAAAGAAAGGAAACACATTTTTTTAACACAGACTGGAAACACTTAACATTTTCTGCAAAATAAAAACAAAGAGTGACGTATTCCGTTCTCATAAAAGAATGCAGATATTTGTGCCTCATGATTACGCTAAAGTTGCTTTTCGAATCAAAATTATTCAAATAGCTCTTACAATGGTCCATATCTATAATGTGATTAAAATTTATATCAAATATATTATGAACGGAAATAACAACGAACAAAAGAAAATATGTTGTCTGATTTATGGCACCAATGAAATATTCGTTTGCTCACTTCAGTTTCAGTTTATGATCATTACACTGTGCGTACATATTTAACATATTATTTATTGCAGTAAGTTTTCACATGTCACTGAAATCTTCAGGTTTGTTTACCTTTTCATTGTTTACGTAATCAAGTAATATTTTTATCACTGAACGTCGCTCAGGTCCAATTATTTCTAAGAAATATCATTTGTTTATTTCCTCGTTATGTCAAATTTCTTAGATATAAGATCAACGTCGTGTGCCACTGCCGCTAGTTAGTCAACATTAGTGATATAAAATATTGCCAAAATAAAAATAAGTATATGACATTTTGACGCTAAAAAATAAACTGCTCAACTCATTCACACGGTACCCATAAACATAATAAATTATTACATTAAACTCCTATTTTTTATAAGAACAAGAAATATGGAAGAACATTTCAACACGTACAATTAAGTTGTTCTAAGCGCTGAGATGTTTATGTCCGCACAAACATCAAAGATTTATCCGCGCCCGTGTCACGCACGATCACTCTTTGATTCCTACGTCTTGTTTCTGGTTTAAAATATCAACGTGTTACACAATGTAACAAACTGTCCTGTCAGCTCCGTCAAATTTGTAAATCATATTCGTCACCGTAGCGTCACCTCGTCACGTCGCGTCACGTCACGTTGTCGTCCCGCGACCGTCGCGCGTGTCAACCGCACGCACTTGACAACTTACGACACCGAGGCGTTGACGCAAATAAAAGCTTTCGAAAAACCATCACTAAAATATGAAGCCATTTTGTTTTACGATAATAAATTCAAATGTCGAACTCAATATTTATTGCCGTTTTTATAGTTTGTACTGTAACTAAAGATGTTATTTTAGTAAATAAAATAAAATATAAAACGGGCCGCGTCGGGTGCGAGGCGGGACCGCGTCAAAACGGTTCTCACGATCATCATAAACGTAACATATCTCTATTATTGTTGGAGCCCTTCCAATGTGTAACTATTATACCTACTTAGCGTTCGATCTGTTTAGCATGTGATGCACCGCGCGGTGGCACGCGTCACCGGCGCGGCGCGGGCCCCGAGACCCTGTCGGCCGCCGGCAGGCCGGGTGGCCGGGCCGGTCGCCGGCACAGAGGTGCTACTAATTAACGTGATTGCAGTGCGCGAGCGCGCCGGGGTGCCGCAACACGTTTCATCAGCTGACCTAATAACTTCAAATATTATGATGTTAATGTAGGCAGTGGCGGGCGCTGCACGCGCGTGCCGCACGCCCAACTTAAGTTTATAAATAGAATGCACATCGCCCTGTATGTATTTAACGTAAGGAGCTTTTTCAGCGAGGCGAGCCAGTCGCCGCGAACGTCTGTGCGCGCCGCCCGCGCCTGCCCCGCGCGCCGCCACGACCGCACAACGCAACTTTTGAAAACGGAACGCGAACTTTTTTTCTATCGAATTTTGGAAGTTTTTCGCTCGGTTTGGGTGCGGCGGTGCAGTGTGGGCCCCCGAGCCGTGCGTGCGTGCCCAGTGCGTGCCCGGTGCGTGCGCGGTGCACGCGTGTACGAGCCGTTAATCACCGTAACGTAACCGTGTTTCAAAAATAAAACGTTGCCGATTCGAAACCGGAGCACCCCGAAGGTTAATGACAAAATAAAAAGCATGCATTAAAATTGTGTGTCTGAAAACTGTGGGCGATCGCAACCTGGATCCGTTGTATGTTCTATATCGACACGTGAGTCGCCGCTATTTTGCTATGACGATACTCTGGTTGTCTCGTGAGAGACGAATTTATTTAATTCCGTTACCTGTACGTGAGCTTTAGGTATGTGAAACTTTCCCATTGTGTATGTAACAGTTGTATTAGCAAGTGATTCGGGCAAATGAACCGGTAATTAGAGTAGTACTAGTAATTAACTCTCACAATGCAGCGCCGACGCTCTGTTGCTAGTTTTGCAACTAATCAAGGTGTTTGTTAGTATTTGTTTACATTCTAGTTTCGTAATAACAGCGCGGTGAGAAATTAAAGTACATACTACACTTTTGAGTAGGAACAAACATGTTCTGAAAACTAATATTGTTCTAATAAACTGTTTTATAAACACGAGTGAAAACAGAGCTTTTTAATTCGTAATTTTTTTCTAAAATAACAGTTTTGTTTATCTGAACAATTTTAAATGACATACATACCATTTTCCTGTTCGTACCTGGAGTTTTATTTGAGTTTTCTTCTTCATAATTTTATTGTGGGCTGAAACCTTAACGAACTTCATTTTTTATATTGTAAACAAAACACATTTATACTATTTAATTAATCCAAACATTCAAATTATTTAAATAGAAAAGTTAACTTTAAAACAAAACAATGACAATCTCAAACCATTCCGTCAAAATTCGAAAAAGGAAACTGCTCGCATTGTTTTTCCTCAGCTCTCCAACCTAATTCTGCAACTTTTTATTCTCACAAGTCAATCCTGCACTTTTTTTAGAATCCAATTCAGTAGAACTGTTCCGTTTTGGATCAAACCTCCCGTGTGGTGATTTACGACAAGTTGCGAAACGTTGCTCGATAATGCTCATAGTTCATCGTACGAGGCGTTTGGACAATGTTGACCCAATATCGTCGGGAGCGGTCTGCTCGGCGAATTACAATGTACCTCCTACATTAAACAGTGGCTAATCGAGACCATGCTTTTTAAATTAATTATACCTACCGTGGAACACGCGGCGTGCGTTTCAGCGGATAACGTTTAGGTGTTGGATGATATTTTTATGAAATACTCGTGCTTGAGATGTTGTATGGCTTCTAGTGAAGATGTATTATGTTTTGTGTAGGCTGGGTTTTTTGTTCATTGAGGTATATTTATTTAGTTTGATGTTCATAAAGTTTTTATTTGGGAGATTTAAATGACGATGACGTATCTATTCCAATATGTACCGTTTTTGTATTGAAATCGTATTGCACAATGCGTATCGTAATTAGCGCAGCCGACAGAATAATCGAATCAACATCATGCTAACAAAGTTATAGCCGAATACATATTGCTGCAATGTTTTAACCGAAGGTCAAATAAATAATTTACCAACAAACTACAAGATACAAAAAATTAAAACATTAAATCATCCCCAAGTTACTTAACGAATCGAAATAAACATTTATTGCGTATCGATACAAGGCAGAATGTGCGTTATCTTTGCGTCCACTGCTTTCCCGCGCTTTTCTCTGACACTCATTAGCGAATAATGGCGGCCGGTTGATGGCTCGATGGTTTGACGACTGACACAAAATGGTCATAGGTCTGTTGAAAATGTTATGGGTGCCATAACAAGGAGAAATGGTTGTAACAAATGATTTATTTGTAAATGCTGCAGTTGTCACATAAATATGTGTGGAATATTATGTTTCTGAGATAATAAAATGTCACTATTTTGGGTTCCTCTTAAATCATTGTTTTATCGCCTTTTGCCACCTGCCAATGCTTTTCGGGTATTTCATGGATGCACTAGAAATAATTATCTCTTTGGCAAACAAGCCAGCAGTATAAAGTTTAACACATTTTATGAAAATAATTTTAGTGTTGTAGATGCACATAAAATAAGATCTTATTTTCTCGTTATGCTCACGAAATATGCTCGCAATTTTTCAACGGGATAGCTTTTGCATTTACAATTCCACATTCAGACCTTAACGCTTCTTGACTTAACTCATTTCGTAGGTATCCTAAGAAGGGCTACAACATGCATTCTTTCTCTTTACAAGCTTATTAAGTAATCCCCAAGAACATGTTCTTGATAAACTGTTTCAAAATCTTACTTCCTATTTGTTAATCAATATGCAACTTCCCGGTTAATTAAACTCCCCCAAAGGAATAAAAAGGTCATGTGGGTGTTTAAGCGCCTTCTGCTTACCGTTCGTGAAATACGGACGTATTGTTTTGTTAATTTGTCAACGCACTAACTTAAAAATTGCTGATCCCCAATTCCTCTGGAAATCTGATCAGAATTATTGCAATTATCTCTTAGATCTTAAAGGGCCTATAGATTTATATATTTTTAAATGACGTTTAACTGACAAGTTTGGGCAGCATTAGTCAGACTCAAAACTTTAGACTATTTCATCATTTTATCGCAGTAGTAAAAAAAACCAGTTTCCCTATAAAAGGATAGGAATACGTTCATCCAATTCACATGTTCCTCTTGTTATAACATTTTCAAACCCCATTCTTCATCGTTCCAGGCAGCACCGAAAATTTTAAACCAATAAAAAGACTCGTTGCAGACAACATAAATCATGATGCGTTTGTTACAACGCACTCCAACTACTCCAACACGTGTGACAATCCAGTACAGTCAACCTTATCAACTATTTGAGATTTAACAGTACCTTTATTGCGTAGCAGTAAGAACCCTTTTCCTAGTTAAAAGTGCCCGTTAGGTTATTTGATTGTACCTGGTTGCAAATCACTGTTTCTCAGAAACGTATTTGCGGAATGAATTAGTGTCAACTTTATGTAGTTCGTTGCTTCGGATTTTGTGTAGATGTATTTAAACGGTTAGCCGTAGCTAGGAACTTTTTGTGTTTGAAGAAGCAATGATCTATGCCCGGATCACGTTAATTACTAGTAACTGCTGAAGCTAGAACTGAGTAACTGCTGAAGTGAAAGCTTTTTCAGTTAACAAAGTGCCAAAAATGTAAGAACACAATTGTACGGATATTTTCCTAATTGCTAGGAAAATAACGCTACGATTGGTTGATTTCATCTCATTTTCAGAATGTAACCATTTTCGTGATAACCCCAGTGCAAATTAGCTACCTCACATTTCACTATTTCTAGTACTAATTAACTATAACCTATCCCAACGCTGGGCAAACAACAGTGGATCTGTTGTATCCAAAGCTATAAAACATTCTCTTTTACAAAACCATACAGTAGCATGTCTACATTTTTATTCAACATCAATAAACTGCGAGTTATACCGGCGCGCGCGCAACCGTTGTAAACTCTTGTTTTATTGGCCGGTTCGCTCGGAAAAAATACAAACTGTGAGGAAAGTAAACTTTGACGTTTATTTAACGCTGAATCACATTCCTGCAATGGGTGGGCAGCACTGCAGGCGGTCCTGTCTCCGGAAAACATTTCAGAGAGTATCAAGTCATTTTAGGAGGTAGAGCCATGAAACTCAGACATTACTGACCAAATATCATCATCAGCCTATAATATTCCTACTACTGGGACACAGGGCTTCTCTCTATGAGAGGGAGTGGGCAGTAATCCACAACGCGGGCCCCGTGCGGGTTGGCAGATGACGTCTTCGAATTTTTAGTTCTAGGACATGCCGGTTTCCTCACGATGTTTTCCTTCACCGTTTGTGAGGACAGCGGTGATGAAATAAATTACACAAAGTAATGCGCCTGCCTGGGTTCGAACCCACGGCTTACTACTCGCAAGTCGGGGTGCCACCACTGGGCCACCGCTACTCTCCAAATATGGGATTATTAAAATACACCTCAATCTCCTCCTTCTGGCAATATAACTTTTTTGTTGTATTAGCCTACATTATATCCCATTGCTTGACAAAGGCGTCTACTCCATCTTCCTTTTTAAACATGTCGCGTAAATGTGCTTCCATTCAAAATAAATAACTTAATTTAATATCGAATCTTGACATTGCACTTATAAAACAACATGTTACTGCATTCGTATCCCTTTGGCATTGAATTAATTGAAGGACCAAGGGCAAATAATATCAAACAACATAAAACAAGAAGGGAGAACTGATCAAAGACGAGCTCACTATTGACTAATGAGACGGAACCGCCATCCTACTGCCGAGACATTATCGTCGTAGGGTTTTATCGTCCCTACGACTGACTCGATCGAACTATTTAATACCTACCAAGTTACTGAGCATCAGTTATGATTGTATCTGAAATATATTTGCGCATTCATACATTTTTGGAAGTCGTCACAGCTAGTCTAAAGGCCCACAGACAAACTAGTCTTACACAAAGTTTCATATAGTTGCGGAGGTCCTAAATTACAGGTATTTAGCTATCTTTGGATAAACTAGAAGCTGAGCTCAACATAGTTGGGAAAGGAATAGGCAGATGATGAATTTTTGACGTGACAACGTCTAATAAATCCATGAACGCCGGCTGCACGCACGAAAAAGGATGACTAATTGTAACGTTGCGATCGGAGCGAGAGCGCTGCACGAGCGAGTGAAAGGCACGATCGGCTTGAGCGTTTTTATTGCTGTTTTGAGGTGGACCTCTTCAGGACAAATTATGATGCAATTTAATTTCACGGTAGCACCTAGAAATAGCAAAAATAAATGCAACGATCCATTTGGAATGCAAGAGAAATATTTTTTTTCCTATTTGTAACCCAGTTCAGTCGACTTTTACCTGTTTCCAAGTGACTTTAAGTAGATTTGTACCCGGTGATAAAGTCGTTTTCATGAAAAATGTCCAGGTGAAACTACGATGCGAAAATATATTGAAGAGTTGTGTAATAGAAAGCATAACTCGATATTTTAGTTTAGTGAAACACCGACCTCGACTTTTTTAGAAATATAAAAAAAAAAATGATTAAAATCAATTTACAGAAATAAACGTAATGTATCAATAGAGGATGTTTCACGGAAGAAATAGCTAATCAACCTAAGTGTTAAACTATATCATAAGCGGTGTGTTGTAAAAATTACTATTTGGACAGCAAATTTCTAAACAATATTCAACATGGCAGAGTTCTAAAAATGGTTCAATCCAACACTGAGTTCTAACATCATCATTTTACAAGTCAATATCTCCTTGAAATCCCATTAAACAATAATTTCCATCCATGTAATCTATGTTACCTTAGTACCCGACTGTTCACCTGCGGGGTCAACGACTACCCTCTTTCTTAATTGATCGGAAACGTCTCGAAATACGACTGTGCATTCGATTCACGACCAGACTCTTTTGTTTGTATTTATAGGTAGCTTGTTCAAACCAACTTTATGTAGATACATATATTGGCTGAAACGAAGCTGTAAACTGTTGTTGACACAATAAACCAAAGGCCAAGATTAAGATAATAATAATAATAATAATAATAATAATAATAATAAATAATAAAGGTTTATTGCAGAAACTTGTACAACTCTTACAGTAAATCTTACATAGGGACCTCCTTTTAAGTAAAATATATACCTGTGCTAGGAGGCCCCGCTCTTCAATTACAAACACAAAAATGATAAAAGTGGTGTACAAAAAGAAAATTAAATTTAAACAAAAAATTTTAAGCAATATCTAAAAATTAAAAATAAAAATAAAAGAACTTAGAGATATCTCCTAAAATGGTGTGTGTGAGTGTGTGCATGTATTTATGTGTATGTATATGTGTGTGACTGGAACCATTGAAGAAAGAAAACGTTATTTTAAAGGAAGAAATAGTAGAACTTCAAACTAAAATTGAGCGTTTTGAAGCAGAGAAGAAAAAGAACAACGTAATAATCTTTGGAGTAGAAGAAACAAACGAAATATTACCCATTGACTTAGCGAGGTCAATCTTTAAGGAAAAACTCACGATTAATATCGAGAAGCATGAAATTATGAAAGCTTATAGATTAGGTATGAAAAAAGATAAAGCAAGACCGATTTTAGTCAGTTTCACTACTAACTGGAGAAAAGTTGAGGTTTTGAAGAACAAAAGGTCACTTCCTAAAGGAATTAGCATAAGCGAAGATTTCAGTAAAGAAACATTAGAGAAAAGGAAGGAATTGATGCCTAAACTGCAGGAAGAAAGGGAAAAGGGTCATATCGCTTACCTCCGAGGAAATAAACTGATTGTAAAAGAAAAAAGTGAACAAAACAGAGACAAAAGGAAAAGGCAACCTTCAAATTCACCTAATGGAACATCAGCTGGTGAAATAAAAAATAATGTCTCGAAAAAACCTAATGTTAGAAATGCTTTTGAGGAAATGTACAGAGCAAGATCACAGTCCCTCACTGAAATAAAAGAAAACTAGGAATTAGCGCACTTCGGTATCAACTCATTAATCAAAAACGATAAAGTAGCAACAACAAACAACATAAAAAGATCCCCAACCCGGCTGGTCACCGTGGGGACTCATGACCACCACCCCCCAGGAAATAAACCAAAATATATAAACACCACGAACAATACTTCGAATTCTATAAGGCAAAAAATTTACATTTGTACACTGAATACTCTTTCACTACGAACATCTGAAAAACTGCAAGAACTACAAATCGCCTTGGAAAACATTAAATGGGATATATTGGGACTCAGCGAAGTACGCAGAATTGGAAGCAGCATAGAAGAGCACAACGACTTCATCTTCTTTTACAAAGGCGAAACCAAAGGACAGTTTGGCATAGGATTTCTAATTAAGAAACATCTTAAGAAATATATTGAAGAACTTATAGGTATTTCTGAAAGAATAGCTGTTCTAAACATAAACCTACCGGGTTTTAAGAACAAATGGACAATCATACAGATATACGCTCCAACAGAGATGGCAAAAAAGCAAGACAAAGACTTATTCTACAAAGAACTAGCAACAACTTTACAAAATACGCACAAAAACGTTATAGTAATGGGAGATTTTAACGGGAAAATAGGAACACAGAAACTTAATGAAAACCGAATAATCGGCAAGTTCGGAATAGGTAACAGAAACAACAATGGACAGAGAATGATAGAGCTAGCACTGGAAAATAACCTTCGCTTTATGAATAGCTTCTTTAAAAAGAACCCAAACCACAAATGGACTTGGTCTTCCCCAGACAACAAGTACAAAAACGAAATAGACTACATAGCAACAAACTATCCGAAACCATTCCATGATGTGAGCGTAATCAACGCCTTAAATTTCAATACCAACCATAGAATGGTGAGAGCAACATTGTACACTAAAGACTCTCCTAAAGCGAGAACACAATTTGAGGGAATACCGAGAAACCTACAAATAAAGTTTAGCAAGCCATCCCAAGATTGTGGTGAAGACACAAACGGTATCCAAAGCTTGTACGATACATTTCTTTATAAAACCTTCTCAAAAGGAAAACACAAACAAACCGAGGGAAAACATGTCAGTCAAACAACAAAAATACTCTTAAAGTTAAGGAAAGACTTGTTTAAACGGAAAAAAGACAAAGAAGTAAGAACAGAAATAACTAAACTAAGCAAAGAAATAAGTCATAACCTTAAAAAAGAAAGAAATCTGAAAAGGGCACAATGCATAAACGACCACATAACAAAAACAGGAGGTATTAGAAGAGCCCTAAAAGAATTAGGCAATAAAAAAGAATGGATCCCTTGCATTAAAAACAAATCTAAAAAAATTGAAACTACTAGAAAATCTATCATGGCAGCAGCTACCGATTATTACAAAAATCTATACTCTATCCAACACAAAGAAGAAGACATAAATCTGGACAACAGCAACGAAGACATTCCACCAATTTTGAAACGTGAAATAGAATTTGCAATCTATACACAAAAAGATGGAAAAGCGCCAGGTCCGGATTACGTAACTAACGAAGCTCTAAAATCAATCTCAATCGAAAACTTACAAGATATGTGGTACCTTTTCAATCAAATTTTAATCACCGAAAATATTCCTGCCCAATGGACGAAGTCTGTAATAGTACTAATACACAAAAAAGGTGACAAAAACGAAATCGGGAACTACAGGCCTATAAGTTTAATGTCGAATCTGTACAAAGTGTTTTCAAAAGTCATACTCAACAGATTAACACTAAAACTCGACGAACAGCAGCCCGTAGAACAGGCAGGATTTAGAACAGGTTTTTCGACGACAGACCACATGCATACAATTAAACAACTCATAGAAAAAGCACAAGAATACAACAAATCTATATATCTAGCGTTCGTGGACTATAGTAAAGCCTTCGATTCACTGGACCACAACAGCATTTGGAAAGCATTAAAGCAACAATGTATAGAACAGAAGTACATCCGAATCATCAAAAATGTATACACAAATTCAACAGCCCAGATAAAACTCGAAACTATTGGCGAGGAATTTCCAATACTCAGAGGAGTGAGACAAGGTGACCCTTTATCCCCGAAGCTCTTCTCGGCAGTCTTAGAAGAGGTGTTTAGAGGCCTGGATTGGCAAGAATATGGCATCAACATTAATGGTAGACTACTAAACCACCTACGATTTGCAGATGACCTGGTTCTAATCGCTGGCGACCATCTCACGCTACAAAAGATGTTACGAGAGCTTGGTGAAGGAAGTATCCAGGTGGGACTCTCAATGAACAAGGAAAAAACAAAACTAATGACGAATAGCGTTGAGAAGCCCATTAGTATCCAAGGAGAAATTATAGAGTATGTGACCTCGTATATCTATCTAGGACAACTGATTTCGTTCACAAGGCAAATGGAGCAGGAAATGGAAAGGCGCATAACCAGCACATGGAACAGGTATTGGTCACTCAAAGAAGTAATGAAAAATGACCAATACCCAATATCTTCCAAAAGAAAGCTCTTCAATACTTGTGTTCTCCCATGTCTCACTTACGGCTGCCAAACATGGACATTGACAAATAAAACCCTGCAGAAAATTAAGGTTTGTCAACGAGGCATAGAACGCAGTATTCTGAATGTAAAGAGGAAAGACAAAAAGAGAGCTAAAGATCTGAGGAGGATAACCAAATTAAGTGATGCTACCTTTCACACAAAAAGATTGAAATGGAGATGGGCTGGTCATATGCTGCGTGATAAAAACAATAAGTGGTCAAAAGCCGTGACTGAATGGCAAATCAGGGATGGTTCTAAAAGAAGTAGAGGAAGACAACGCAAACGCTGGGATGATGACATAGTCGAGACGGCTGGTGCTTTGTGGGCTAGAGACACAATAGACCGCTTCAAATGGAGGAGCCTGGGGGAGGCCTATGCGTCAAAGGACGCGCTGATAAACGAAGACGCCGAAGTGCAATAGTTATGTTTTGTTTATTTTATATTAAATTGTAATTAGTTTTTAGTTTTCAGTAAATAAAGGCTATTATTATTATTATATGTGTGTATGTGTATGTATATGTATGTGTGTATGTGTATGTATATGTGTGTATGTGTATGTACATGTGTATTTGTGTGTGCATGCGTGTGTGTATGCCTGTGAATATATTACTCATATTGACGATGCTTGCAGCAATATTTCAATGTCATCATAGGTCTTCAGTTTTAACCATTGAACTAATGCTTTTTTGCAGTCTTTAGTAGTCATGGGATAGATGTTAATTATTTTATTTATTTTATTATAGAGGGTAGCGGAATTTGTATTGAATTGTCTTTTTGCAAAACTAGTTTTGACGAATTCTACTGGTGCAACACTGTGTTTTCTTCTTCTTTCCTGAGAGTGAGGGTCATATGGCAGGACTTTGTGTAATTTTAAGATAGCGTGGAGTATGTACAGTTTTCTGACTGTGAGAATATCGCTTAGGGAGTATAACTCATTGGTCGGGAATCTGAACGGTTTGGTGTACATGACCTTGATAAGAGATCTCTGTGCTCGCTCTAGCTCAAGAAACTTCGTTTTAGTTGCACCGCCCCACACGGGTATGCAGTAGATAAGAATTGATTGAGCCAGAGCAACGTAAATTTCTGTTAACATTTTTTTAGATGTTACATGTCTTAGGTTCTTAAATATCCAAATAAGTTTTCTCGTACGGGTCATGACCATATCTGTGTGAGTATTCCAAGATAACCGCTGATCAACAATTATACCTAGGTATTTTATATGAGTAACTTTTTCTATATTTTTACAAGAACAATTTGTGCTAGAAATATTATGACAAGTGTGGATTTTGAGAGTTTCGTTAGGTCCGGGTTGAGTGTTGTTGTAGTTTGTAAATGCAATATATTTTGTTTTAGAAATATTTAGTGTTAGAAGATGTGAGTTTAACCAGTTAGCAATTTCGAAAAGACCCTTTTCGGCAGATTTATATACGGATTCCCATGTGTCGCCAGAAAAAACAATAGCTGTGTCATCTGCATATGAGAAGACGCGACCATTATCTGGCATCATTTTGCAGAGATGGTTTATATATATTAAAAATAGAGTCGGGCCCAGCACGCTGCCCTGCGGAACGCCGTAGGTCACGTAAGACTCCTTACTGATATATTCTCCTACCTTAACCTTTTGCTTACGATCCCGCAGATAATCTATGAGTAATGCTAACGGGCTTCCTCTTACACCTATACCTTCTAGACTACGCACAAGAATGGGAACAGAAACAGTATCAAAAGCTTTTTTTTAAATCAAGAAATACAGTTATACATTTTTTTCCTGAATCTACTAGTTTAACAATATGAGTGGTTAATGTCGTCACTGCGTCTTCCGTAGATAATTTTTGTCTAAAACCATATTGGGCTTGTGAAATTATGTTATATTTATTAGTGTAGCTTGTTAGTCTTTTGTTAATTAGCTTTTCAATTATTTTTGATATTGCAGGCAAGACAGAGATAGGTCTATAGTTGTTAATGTCATCTCTGTCTCCACCCTTGTGCACAGGAGTTATTATGGATTGCTTCAGAGCTGGTGGAAACTTTCCTTGGCTAAAGCACAGGTTAGCAAGATGCGAAATTATGGGTACGACTAATTCATGGGCAGTTTTTAAAAATAATGTTGTAATATTGTCCCAGCCTGGGGCGCTCTCAGATTTAAGACTCATTAACACGTTATAGACTTCTCTGGGATCCGTTTCGAGAAGCACGAAGGAGGAAGCCTGTGAATTTATTATATGATCAGAATCGTGTTGAGATTGTGATCGGTTCGTGGAGGTAATGTTTTCAGCCAGGGTTTTCCCAATGTTAGAAAAGTATTCATTTATGTAGTCTACTGAAACATGGGGGGTGGCCTTTATATTTAATAGTTCTGAGTTAGGATTTTTCTTAGGTTTGCGATGAGTTATATTGTTAATTGTGTTCCATAACAGTTTCGTATTCTTATTTGCCTTTAGTAGTTGTTCCTTATCATATTTTCTTCGAAGCTTTTTAACTAAACTGTTGCAATGGTTGCGATATCTTCTGTAAGTAATTTGTAATATATTGTTTTGTGGATCAGATCGTAGCTTTCTTTGCATATTATTTCTGTTTTGAATACAACGTAAAATTCCTAAAGTTATCCATGGTTTAATAATGCGATTATTTCTCGGAACTAAAGTAGTAATTGTGTTTTGCTGAAGGTAATGTTGGAGTTTGTCTATTAATAGTACAGATAACGTGACTGGATCATTGATTAAATTAAGTTCAGAAATATTGCTTAGTTTCAAGTCGGTTATTGTTTTATCAAAGTTCACAATTTTTTTAGTTTTCGAGCTTTTATAAGAATTGAGTAAAGTTGATAATTTGAGGAAAATCATGAAGTGATCCGTGATAGTAGTATTCAAAACAGCCACAGAAGCAGCGTTTTTAACCTTGTCTAGTTTCAAAATAAAGTGGTCCAAACAGTTTTCGCCTCTAGTTGGTAAGGAATGTCCCGGTAACAACCCATGCATTGCAAGCATATTTAGATAGTTTAATCTATTAGTACGCTCATTAGTTTGTTCAGTAGGTTTATATATTATGTTAATATTTATATCACCTGTTATAACAATATTTTTATATGATTTAAGTGAGTCTAGGTGATTATTTAGTGAGTCTATAAAACAGTCAGCATTATTATTTGAGGGGGAACGATAAATCGCAAGGACAACAAGATTAGGCATTATTATTTGTAAGCATGATGCATGAGTTAATATTATTTCCTTAACACTAAACTTGTAATCACATTTGATATATACTGCCACTCCATCGCACTGGTTTATATGGTTACTCGTGGTGAAAGTACAGTAGTTTTCAATTTCAGGGGTAGGTTTATTTACGTCTAGCCTACATTCATTTAAGATCAATAGGTCTACACTAAACTTAAATTGTGTTAATGTGATTAGTAAATCATCTAAATTACTATATATACTTCTAATATTTTGTGATATTATTGTGAAATCCGATTTATGTACATGAAATTGTTTTGAGAAATCATCAATTTGAAATTCTTTAGATTGCGCAATAACTATGTCGTCTATTTCTTGCATTATTGTATGTGTGCTATCCATGATATAGGTAAATTAACAGTCTGAGTTTAAATTCTATATTGATTAAGACATAGTTTGCTCGATACTCAACAAAAAGTATTATGATAGAGAAAAGTACATAATTAGCACAGTGGATGCGAGTTTTGACATTGTTTACGATATTTATATAAAAAACATATCTTAGAAAAGACGATATGAGTGTGTAATATGAGTTATGTACACGTATGTATTTGCGAGTTTTTAGTGTAAGTAAGTAATCATAAATCAAATAAGTTAGTATATCATCAATTGTTTTGTTTTTGTATAGACAGCTTTTACGGTGTAAGTGAGTGTGTTGTTTATGTAAACTTATCAGCATGCATATAATTTGTGTGAAAGTGTATGTAAGGTTATGTGTAATTGTGTAATTATTATTGTTTTTGATAGATAATCCGAAAGACAACCGCTTGCGACCACTAAACAAACGATTAGACAAAAACCGGCCAAGTGCGAGTCGGACTCGGGCACGAAGGGTTTCTTTACAACTTTTTAAAAAAAAACGAGCAAAAATATCACTTTTTTATATGGGAGTCCCCTTAAATATTAATTTTATTCTGTTTTTATCAATCAATCAATATTATTTGCTTGCAGTAAATAAAGTTAGTATTTGTTGTTATAGCGCTAACAGAAATGAATGGTCTGTATAAATTTGAGCTGGCTAACTATCACGGTTCATGAGATACAGCCTGGTGACGGACGGACAGCGAAGTCTAAGTAATAAAATCAAAATCAAAATATTTTATTATAGGCCTACATGGGCACTTATAAAACGTCGACAAAAGAGGCACGGTTCGGGTTGGTCGTTTCCTATGGAGAAGAACCGGCAAGAAACTCCATGGTTACTCTTTTAAAATCATTTGGTTCTACAATATTTGGATGTTACAGCGTTAGTACCTAACTTGTATGAGAGGACAGCGTAGACCCGACAGTAAGTCGTCGCTTACTACAAACCGTAGAAAAAGATAATAGTGAAAAAAAAATAAAAAATTACAAAGCCTACAATGTCCACACATTCACAAAAATATGAATGAAAAAGAATCTATACAAAAGTAAAAATAAAACATAAGAACAATTAATTAAACAATTGACACAAATGTAGTCATCAGTACTGTAGGGTCCCGTTTGACCCTTTGGGTACGGAACCCTAAAAATGGCGAAATGTGAGTGTACCTTTGAGTACAACTCTGCCCAACCCTTCAGAGATTACAAGCGTGATGTTATGTAATCTTAGAGCGTCTTACCGGCTTACAATACATACTTTATAGCAATAAAAACTTTTGTCCTATAAATCTAACTTTTCGGGAAATTGAACACAAGTTTCAACTCGAAAGTTCAAATGCAAGCCAGACTAACTTCAAGTTCGACAATGTCCGCATTTCGAATTTGCAAAACATTCAATAATACAGAGTAGGCACTTATGAAATCCCTGAAATATCTACATTAGTACAGGCTTACATTTATATTTGTATACTTTTATACCCTCCCTTTATTTTTAAATATTTTTACAAAATGATATTACTTAATAAAAAAACATTTTAAAAAATATAAAAAAATAGTAGCCCTCCGGCATCGGGAACAGGGTCCGAGCTACCGATTTTCAGTGCTCTTGAGCGAGGAACCTCAACCTCCTGTCTTGTCTTGTCTTGTCTTGTCCTCCTAACAATACGCGCCGTGTCTAGGAGTACTGCATTCTGAATCAAGCCCTCCAGCTGCCAAACGAACGACTCCTCAGATGTTGGTCGAGGCTTTTGGCTATTAAGCCAGTGGCCGACACGGCACTATGACTGCTGTACTCACGTCCCACATGTCGACAACCTCGCAAGCCAGAACTAGATACTTGAATCGCTTATCTTTCTCGGCTTTCACGAGTTTCTCGTCATGCGGGACCGTTATATCAACAATCATTGCGCGTCGCTCCAATCGATATATCAACACAATGTCAGGCTTATTGGTAACAATAGTCCTGTCAGTGACGATAGGTCGATCCCAATACAACGTGATATTATCACTATCGAGAACTGAGTCGGGCGCATACTCATAATATGGCACTTCTGATTCCACAAGGTTGATTTTCAAAGCAAGTTGCTGGTGGATAACCCTGGTAACGAGGTTGTGTCTGTGCAAGTACTCTCCGTTAGCCAGACGAGAACGCCCAGAAATAATATGTCGGATCGATTCTTCCGGACGGTGCCATTTATTATTATTTTAATATAAGCCTATATTGTCCCTCTGCAGGGCAAAGGCCTCCCTTCCCTCCTTTCCTTCCACTTTTACTTTTCGCGATCTAGTGCGATTGTAAGCCATCCTTTGAGAAAGAGTCCAACTCATCCCGTCATCACCTTCTGGGCCTGTCGCGTTGGCGTTTCTTGCTATTGGGTCTCCGTTGAGTGGTTTATTTTCCCATTCCTCCTCCAACATGCGGCATTTGTACACATTAATATTGGTATTTCGTTTCAATTAGACAAGAATCAACCTTAACATGAATGATGTAACCAAGATTTTGTAACAATATTCTACTTTAAAAGTGTCCAAAGAGTTTCTTGTCAGTTCTTCTCCATAGAGATCTACGCTATGGAATGGGCAACTACAGTACTTTCACAAGTTATTATGTCTTGTGATTGGGACTACAGCTTTATTTTTTTGTTGACAATGTTTCGACAGATCAAAAGTGCCTGTAACTGGCTTAATTGAAATAAATGCTGCTGGATTTTGATTTTGAAGTATAGTGTTATCCATCCAGTCACTAGATTTCAGAGGTCAGATAGGCAATCGTGCAGCTGCATCTTGAATACATCCAGCGGGAAAAAGCGAGGCACATTTGCCTAGCTTTTATCATCATTATGATAGACAAGAATGAGAATGATGCTTGATTAACTCTATTGTATAAAATGTAGTTGTTCTGCCCTTTTTCTAAGTGCTATAAATATCTATCGTCTTTAGTTCTTATCTATTACACTCGTTCATCAAATGCTCAGTTCGTTTAGCTTCTTTTGAAGACCTAAGAAAGCCCTAAAAGACACGTGTAACCTATATTTGAAGGTCTTTAATTATTTTTCAGTTGACAAAGTAACCTCGTTCATGCTAATCAGTTACTATCAGATTTGGGAAGCTCTTCAGTTTATCTTTGAGGATATCGGCCATCGGGCTTCCGAAGCCTTTGTTAAAATTATAGGACAAGGATCTCTACTTTTAAAAGACGGTCACTTAAGTTTATTTTTAGATTTTTTTATTTCCCGTAACATTAAAACAGCCATGTAGGTTTAAGTTAATGAATTACTTTTCCTGAAAACTAAGTTTATAAGTCTCATGTTGAAAAATGACCACAACAATTTGGTAACTCATCAGCCGTAAAGACGATGCATTGTCTACCTTAAAACCTTAGTTCATAGTAGTCACTTAATCAAACGCTAGATTTGCCTACAATCGAAACATCTCCAAAAACATCAAACATAGCAACAGAGCATAATAAAACCGGCAACTTTTCTTTATTAATTAAATGAAAACAAAACCTACGCAATGACGCAAACTTAGCACGTTGACGGTAACTACCAACACTGGGCTATTAACTGTCTACCAAGCAAGCAAGGGAAACATCCGTGGAAACTGGTCCCACAGCCCATCGCGGTGTTACTTCGACCACATTAAAAGGAGGAGAAGAAAAACCGGCAATGGAACGCTAAACTATTGATAGCTTACACACTCTCACTGACGCACGAAATGTTTGCACTATATCCATAGCGGTTGTCAATTTGTTCCCAGTTCCAGGTACCAGGTCCAGTACAACACTTGCGTATTCCTCACTAAATAAATGATTAACAAAAAGAACTCCAGATACAAACCTTGGAGCGATGCTTACGCGTATTATAATTATTTACAATCGTAAATCGTATTAGCGAATGATTCCGTTTATTTTTTCAATTTCAGTCAATGATAGAGTCGGTTTGCGTACTCGGCGTATTGGCGTATCGGTAGGTAACTCAGATTGTATCGGTACACCAGTCTATTTTGGCATGTAGGAAGTTTATTATGTATTTATAAATGAAGTCGGTGTTGCGGAGCGTTTACACTCGCTTCGATATTTGAAATTATTACGCAAATAATTGTTTAAAATAAATATGGCGAGTTTGTTTTTTTTTTCGTGGTTTTTAAATCGAGGTTTGTTTCAAGGAGGCTGGTGAGGTGGATTGATATAGACGGATGGTTTGACGACTGGTTCGGCCGTGGTGCGAACGTTGCACGTCATCCGAGCTCGTCGATTTAACTCTTAATTATTGCGCGCCAGACGTAAATACAAACACATTAGAAATTACGATTGGTTTCTCCGAAAACGCATGCGTGAGGAAAAGCTTCAAAACAACATTGCATTTTATTTGAAAATTGAATTATACATATACAGGACAGGGTTGGTTTTCAATGACCAACCAAATTTATAATTAAAATCTCTAAAATAAACCGTAATTGAGTATTAAATATTCTAGCCAAATACAAATAAAAGTAGTTCAAAAATTCAATCAAAAATGCCAAAAAGCGATTTTGTTTAGTCTTTCTGACTTACTGAGTATATGCACGAATTCTTTCGCATCCATTGATTGATAAACTACTGAAAACTTATCGATTTTCCATTTGCCAAATCGCGAAACAAACTCTTCATTACAACCCGAAAGAATTTTTTTTCGCAATAAAAATTGTTGATGGCCGATTGCGAGTGTATTACACAATAAACCAGCAGCAGACTTTCCATCCAAAAAAATCTATTTACCATCCAAATCATAAAGTAAAAAGTACTATTAACGGAACACGTTGCGACTGGCATGGCGATTAATCGCAGAGGTATTAGTGTCCTGAACTCCTGGCAGGTCTATTTCAGCGGCTCGCAATGCCCGTTCCTGAGCAAACTTCATAACGCCAGCTGTCTGGCCGCGTATATCCCACACCACTCACGATAAGATAGATGCATTCGGATATTCTGATCTATCTCGATAGATGTAAAGATCCAAATTCATACTCATTTTTATTTGCATTCCTTCCATAATGTAATGTATACGACTGCATTGTTACAATTTGACGCTGTTGGAATGAATGAAATACACATTTGATCGTGTAGTATTTTTTTAAGTGGTTCTGAATAACGCCCCGAATGTTTCTGTATAAGTTAATTATTATTAAAATACAAAGAGTTTACAAAAGATAATAGGTTAAATTAAACTTTAGATTATATCAAAAACAATGTTTCCCAAAAAAATATTAGTCACCCATTTCTTTCTGGAATTATGAATGATCGATTGTTTTCTGACCTTCAGTTGTCAAAAACATCAAGCAGAAGGAATCTCATTGACCGTTCTGTTTCCGGCGTTCCAAGAAATGTAACAGAGAGAGTAGCATCAAAATCACTTCAGCAGTTTCCGAGTGATGCGCGTGACACATGCAGATAAACAAACGGAGTATGTTGTTTTTGGCGCCAAACGGTGGGTGGAGTTCGTTTTTTAAATATCCAATTAATATTGTAGACGGATGCAAAGAGTTTGTAATCGTCTGGATTTCCATTCGTCTTGTACGTTCTTGGAAAGTAGATAGATTAGTTTGAGCGCGAGTTGATTATTATTTATTAGTCACGTGAAATGTTTTCTAAGAAGAATCTAAACATGAAACTTATGTTAGTTTTCTTGCAATTCGATGTATACAGTTAAAGTAAAATTGAAAGAGTACTTTTAATTTAGACGGAAATTACTAACATTAGCCTTTATTTGTAGCTGTAGGTGTGTCTAAAAATATGGAAGTGATGTAAACTAATCATTACATCAAATTAACAGTGAGTTGTGACAGTTTTCATTAAAACTGTAGGTGAACATAATTAAACAGCTTTCCTCTGAAGACCTTTGTTCATAATATTCCCCAAACCGACTCTTCAAATGTCTACAGCTACAAAAATGTAAACTAAACAACTATACACAAGTCTTGTCTATTGAACACAGTCCCTTAGCCTCTATATTTAGCGGGACCACACAGCAACACCTGACTGGCATACTTCTGTTATAATCTAGTTTACAATTACCTACTCCTAGATTTTGGCACTAAACAATCGAACTTGTCAAGCAGAGGGGGAATATGGAATAGAGAGTGTTGAGCTATTTAAGTTCTAAGTCTATGCTGACTGGACAGGTAAACCTTAAGCTATGTGCTTCTTATTTGATCTAATGTAATATCTGGACCCACTTAATTTAAGTGGCAGTGGGCAGGGCACATTGCTCGCAGAACGGATGGGCGATGGGGCCGAAAAGTTCTGGAATGGTGACCGCGAACCGGAAGACGATGCGTTGGAAGGCCTCCCACTAGGTGGACCGATAACCTGGTGAAGGTTGCGGGCATCCGCTGGAGGTGAGGCGCACGGGACCGCTCAATGTGGCGTCACTTGGGGGAGGCCTATGTCCAGCAGTGGGGGACAGATTTATATAGCCTACAGGTTATTTCGGGGCTGGCTGTTTGTGATTTTAAATGTTTGTAAAACGCACCCATGATACAAGAGAAATACCTAGTGTGGGGCAACGTTCTCGTTCGTCTCGTCATCTCGTTTTTAATTATTACCATCTTGAATTGAAGTTTTTAAAATCGTGAATTCAATCTGTATCTCATACAATTGATATTTATATCAAAATATTCGATATTTATATGCAGCAGTTTCTATGATTGATGAAAATATGATGATATTCAAAGCAGACATAAGAATAACAAATGCTTTTGAACATGAAATGAAATAAATGCCAAAAACTTCAACTTTGACGTTTGGTAGATATTCTAAAAGTACCATTTTGACGTTCAGAGATATTACAGTGGCTTTAGACGGACGGTTTTAGAAAATTGACTCTCCAGCTCTGTGTTCAGTTGAGTTCCGAGTTCGGTTAGCCTCAAGTATTTATATCGGCCATCAGAATGTTCTCTATATTTGCAGACGGTATAGCTCTTTCGAATATATTTTTAGAATAATAGAATGTGTTGGGAAGCTATTTGTTTGGTATTTTTGATACTTGTTACATACGCTATCAGTTCGCTGTATTTATCTGTGAAAATAGGATGGGTACTTCCTTTAGTTCTAATTGTTTTGGTGTCAATTAAAACTTTTAGGTAAAGTTTCAGAGCAGATAATAGTTGAAAATAATTTTGCTTTTCCCTTTTTGAAGGAAATCGAATTCTCTCATTATTACTTGCTATCAAAATTGACTGGATTTGATGAAATAAAAAAAATGGTGTGTTATTCACTTGAATTAATTTGTAACTCACAAAAAACCACAAGAGCTGTTTTTATCATAGTTAAATTCCATAATATCTATTATCATATAGTAACTCCGCTCGTTCTTCGAATAGTTTCCATTCGAAGTTCGTATACAGAATCCATTTTCACAGAAAACCAAAACACTCCATCCATTGGCCTCTTTTGAACGATGTTTATCGCTCACTCATTCATTCGTTCAACATGACATCTTTTGTATCATCACAAAACTGTCAAACGTATTTTTTCTCACTTCGGACTGGCCATAAATATGTTTCTACTTCCATTTTTGAAATGACGGTGTTGCTACCATCTAAAATAAAATAACCCTTTTAAGTGTCAAAGTATTTATAAGTGTTTAAAATAGTGGGTTGAATGGAGATAGATTTAGCTGTATTCTCGCCACACATTAAGTTTTATTAATGTTGTCACACACAAGTTTAGCATTCATGTTTTTTAAACGGCGGCCATTTGTAAAGTGTTTAGTAGTTGGACGTGAACTGTTTTATCTGTCGAGAAATATAGCAGTCATTTATCAATTTATTTTGAACTGTTAGTTAGTTTAGTAAAGCTAATTTAAAGGAAGAAGAGATTTTTTGTTGTTATATTTAAATGCAATAGTCGTAGTATAAAGGCAATCATAGCGTGAATAGCGTTTGTGAAGGAGTTAGTACAGTTTTGATGGTGTCTTTACGCGCTGAATTTCTCCAACACTTTCAAGTTATTTAACTTAAGTTATTAAACTTGCCCGGAGCAATATTGTTTAAGCGCTTCTAAACTACTTCTTCCGTACGTAGATCTAAGTATTGCCACATGACGTTGCACAAACTTTACTAGAATAACTCTGCTGTGATAGATACCTATTATCCAAACCTAATTTTAAAAGTTTCAAGGATACTTTAAGGATACTTTAAGTGACCTTCCCATTAAAATATAAACCATATATGTGCAATCACTGTAACTCTAATGGTTACAGTAACCTTAATTATTTTCAAGACACACGTACACACAAATATTTACAAAATAACCAACAAATGAGTGTTGCAACCACGAACACATTTACTCCTCACCATCTCACTAAAAAGTATATATTTTCATTACTAAATACTATTTTTAAAACTGGCAACACCCATTTTTACGCGCCATACTTGCTAACGCAAGGAGAATAGCCCCCGTAGAATAAATAAATGTAAATATAGGTAACACGGCATCGTAATTACCTCGGCCAGGTTAACGTATGCTAGCACAATGTTTATTTGTCTAAAAGAATTATTTCGGTAACGAACTTGGCATTCGTTGTGCGGTGAGAATTAAATGTTAAATTAAATGAATTTAGGTTAGGTGTGGCAAGTGGCAGGTGAGGATTGGGTTCAGTCTAGAGGGAAAAGGGCTTTCCACTACTAGCAACGATTATGTACAAGTGTCAGTGCCGTCAAGTTTCTCAGCTAAAGGTTGAAACTGTACACTCAAAAAACAAAGTTAGCTATTAAGCGAACAAAAAGATAAACCATCCTTTTAATAATGATGAACTGATTACTGATGATAAATTCAATGATTGCCAGAAAATTAAGCTGCTCACACTACCGCGGCAATTAAACAAATTCTTCTTCATAATTTTTACCAAGTTTCCACAACTTTAACCAACTGACGTTTAACCCCATAATAAAACAAAAACCATAAACTATCCATTATTGAATTTCCCGGGTCGCGGTCATTTGTACCGGCACATCGTTGGTACGTCGTTTTGGCTCATTGTCGCATGTTCCACCGCTATTTGTTTTTTTTTCATGCCATTTCGTACTGCACTGAATACAATCTTACAATCGATACTTATATTTCTGCCTTAAGGCGCACGATCAGTAAAATATTTATAGGAGGAAGAAAAATCGTTCAAAGTATTTAAGAAATTTATATTTCATAGTTACATGCAGACACGATGTTAATAATATGTATAAGTTTTTAAAAAAGCATTTGTAAACAAAAAGGTCTTGGATTCTCATGGATATCACGCTGACAAAGCGTAGACAGTGACAGTAAGTTAGCATCGCGTTAGTATCGAAAATTCGTCGCGTTTACGCAGCGTCTACGCTGTGTTTACGTTCGTCGCGAACGCCAGATGCGAAAGCACCCGTATAGCTGAATCTATTTAGGAGTACAAAAGCTTCGCAGACATAGACCTGACAGATCTGAGGTTAAAGACTTTTTCGATAAACACTTATTAACGCTGTTCAAAACTCGTGCGCACTTCCTAAATATTGCTACCATTCACTCGCAATAATCAGAAATGATTACCCTCTTCAATATTCACCGACTGACTACACCTCTGTTATCTGCGTAACATAAGTTTTAAATAAAGATATTGTGTATTTGTTCGCGGATCTTCAAATAAATAAATGTTATGATAGATCATACCAAATTAGACTTTACTAGCTACTTTATAGATTTCCTTTGAATTTAAAAATCTCGCGTGAAAAAGTTGATGAATCAATTTTATAAGTAGTTCATCTTTTTGAAAAGTAATAATCTTGCAAGTGTTACAAGTTCAGTTTATAAGTAGAAACTTATACCCCGTTCACGTCCTCATTCGTTACGACACGACTTCTTGCCTCAAGGAATACGCGCGTGCATCACTAGACTTGTGGAGTCATAACCATGCTTCATTCTTCAACTTTCATTAGTTTTCGTCGCAGTTGCCGACGCAACACGCGTCGCTTGAATGCGTAGTTCGTGGTCAGTTGGTAATACTGACAATAATAATATTTATTTTCCCTTTTACAACATTTTAATGTTACAAAATATTGGATATTATCGTTGCTTGGCTATCCCAGTTCACGAGTATGTTCGTATATGGGTCAGTTTACGTTAGACATGATGAATTCTTTTAGAATGGAACGCGATGCTTTATGATCAGGAATAATTTATTTAAACGTGTAAACAAAGGTATACTTGTGCGAGGAATACTTCTATTAGTTTTACAATTTATTGGATGGTCAGGAAAACAGTGAAAACTTTCGTTTTTTTTACTTCCATTACAACATACTTACATGGAAGTTTTGCAACGATTCTAAGGCTTACTTGCACCAGAAATTACTAAACGCATTGTTTATTAAATTAGTATTATAAGTCTATACGTAAAGATTTGTAATTGGCTCTCTGGTGACTATGGTTCCTTTTTTGTTTGTTTTTATTAGCTGTAAGTCCTACATGTTCTTAATCAAAAATTTACACCGTTGTGTCTTTGTCATCTTCAAATGATAGAAAGATGTTATAAATTCAGGCAGTCAGTGAAATGTAACCTAACCTTAATAAAAAAAATGGTCCTGGTACTGGTCCATATAAACTAGGTCTAATTCAAATTGTAATAAGCCAGCAATCTCAACCCCTGTATGACATAAAGTGCTTATGACATTCACATTGTTGGTGGATAGGCCTTCTCGCTACGTGAGAGAGTGGGTCTAAATACACCACGAGGGTCCAGTGCGGGTTGGTGTTTTCTTATTAACTTACTTTTCACGCTGACTGTACCAAGTTTACGAATTTTCGAAGTGACGAACAGAATTAAGGTGAGAATCGTATTATATCTTGTCTTTGTTTAATATCATTTGTTTTTGATAAATTATGTGAAAAAGACTCAGGCGGTGTTGCCATAAACGTCGGAGTCAATAATCGCAGAATCACTTGGGTGTGGAAATGATGTCATTTGGTACCTACTGCCGGTATTTAGCGTTGGTGGATCTTTTTTTTACATGATTTTGGGGCGATCCTACAATTATTATGCCTTTTAGATTAACTTTAGATATTTAAGGCTATCTGTCGGTAGATGGCAAGTGTTTAAAACAGCGGCTGTAATAAAATTTGCATAATAACAGATAAGTGGGTAGGATCTCAAGCTGTGAAATATTTGAAGAAGTTTAAAGAGTAGACACTTAACACAACCTAAGTTAAGCTCTTAAGTTAAGCTCCGCCAAAAATAGTCGTCCGTGGTGTCGGTAGCAGGGTCCAAGCTACCGGTGGTTATGGCTTCAGGGACAGGAACCTCTTCACAATGCGGGTTGTATCGAAGAGTGCTGCCTTCTGAATCAGGCTCTTCAATTCAACCACCAAGCTAGGGCCTCGACATGTTCGTCGAGGCTTTCGGCCATCAAGCCATTGGCCGGAACGACAATCGGCACAATGATAGCCGAGTTCATATTCCACACGCCGACAACCTCGTGTGCTAAGTTGAGATATTTTATTTGTTTCTCTTTCTCAGTTTCACGAGGTTCTCGTCATGCGGGATAGTAACGTACACTAGAGCCGACAACTAATAAGGAGCGTACTGCGTATTGCGAAAGTGCAATAAAGTTATTAATCATCATCATCAGCCTATAATGTTCCCACTACTGGGACTCAGGCCTCCTCTCTATGAGAGGGAGTGGGCTGTAATCCACCACGCGGACTCAGTGCGGGTTGGTAGATGTCACATGTCATCGAATCACCGAATGTCATAGTTTTTGAGGGCAGCGGTGATGAAATAAATCATACAAAGTAATGCGCCTGCCTGGGTTCGAACCCACGGCTTACTACTGGTAAGTCGGGGCTGCTACCACTGGGCCACCGCTGCTCTCGTGCTCTCAAGTTTAATCAATCATTTATTGTGTCACAAAAATGTGTGGAAAACTAAGAGATTAATGCCAGTTTTCACTGATACCACATCAGTGAAAACTGACTCTAGTTTTCCCAAAAAGGACGTACGCCAACGATTATACCAGATGTCATAACTTTTTTTCGATGACTTCACAATATTAAATAGCATTCCGTGGAATCGATGAAACTTTTGACTCGGTCAACATATGCCAGCTGCATCGCCCGCGCTCGTAACGTAAACTACAGCGTTTCCAACTATTAATGCATAACTCACCGAAAAACTATTTACTGCTGTTTTGATAGGTTATTGATTTCGACTGATAAATTAGCGAACACATATTATAAAAGGTTTTCTAAGAAATTTACTAAAAGTCGGTACCTAAGGTAGGTTCCTTGTCATCAACTCATATAAGCGGAGTTACATTAAATAATCATAATCTACCTAGCCCTTTTCACTACTATTTTAGGGTCGGCATCCAGTTTAACCTGAAAAATGATAACAGCAGCACAGGTCGATCTTCAAGGTTAAGCCGTGCTTGCCGAGGTTGGTCCGTGGATGAGTGACCATAATTACATAGGTACCGAGGTTCCTCCGTGCCTCGGAAACCACGTTAAGCCGTTGGTCCCGGCTGTCATTTGTAGGTCTTTGACAGTCGTTACGAGTAGTCAGAAGCCGAAAATCTGACATCCAGTCTTACCAAGGGGTATCATATTACCCGGTTACTGGGTTGTGGAGGTCAGATAGACTGTCGCTGCATGTAAAATACTGGGACTCTGCAGCTGCATCCGGTTAGACTTGAAGCCGACCCCAACAAAATTTGGGAAAAGGCTAGGCAAATGAATGATCCAGTCTAACCGGATGCAGCTATGAATACCAGTATTTTACATGAAGCGACTGCCCACCTAACAACTTATTACAACCTAGCAACTGGGTAATACTGGTATACCAGATCTCCTGAAATAATGACATCATGTCATCTTGTATGATAATATTAAATCACAACGCAGTTAAGACTTCTACGAGTAAGTCCTATTTTCGAATTTAAATCCAAGTATTTTTTGTATAGGATATCTTTAAGAATGCATTAGCGTGGAAAAAATAATTCCTTTAACGTCTTTCTTGAGTTTTTCTAAATGATTTACCTCAACGTAAATAACTTGGGGCTTAGCTGAAGACGCTGAAGTGTTATCGTACACGGTTCATTTACGCTACAGCACGCAACGACCAGCAGCTCACAGAGTAAGAAAGTGAGTCGCGAATTCGCGAAATATCTCATATTAAAAAAAAAAAACTTCAAAACAAGGCACTGGCAGGAACAGATTCCAAAATTCGATTCGAACTAAACCTCCAATGCAGATACTACTTCGATAATAAAAAAATATGCTATAAAACATTGAGGAGCGGGAGCGAACGCTGTCGGCACAACAGCGATGATAGGATTACATTATTCAGATGGGTCGAGTTCGCCGATGCCGACTACCCGCTCACTATAATGGCAGGTTAAAAAATTATAAGCTAGCCGTCGGCGACGTCTTCCACGGGTGGTCGACCAGATTCTTTTGAGTTTTCGAGAGGGTGTGCTCTCGTTATGGGAACGTTTTGAAATTGTGTGCTGAGTGAAATTGTGTGGTGTGTGTGAAGATGAGTTTTGGTTTATAAGAGATATTAGAAGATTACTACCATCTCAAATGTTTTTGGATACGAAATTTCCACAGTATTTTTAAAACTACAATCCAGTTTTGACTTTTCAATAATCGTTAACGCGATAAAATTTTGCATTGTCTAGGCCCTTACTCGAGCGCGCAGTGTAAACGTAACTACTGTAGCGACCTACAAAAAGCAACTTACTACAAAAAGTACTACAGCGCCATCTATGACACGACGGAAGTACTAACATCAATTTCCTACATCTCACAAGCAAAGTTTATATCGACTTAAGACTATATAGAGAAACCCGACAACAACTGTGGGGCAGTTGCCCACCAGACATAACACCTGTCTGGTCGGAGGATGCTCCCTTATCAATGGAGTATTGAGGAGCTTTACATCCTGTTCCTTATACCCCTAAACTACTAAAATACAATTGTCCTATACCTTTTTAGTTAAATTGTTTGCAACAAGCACAATCAGTATCATCCATAAAAAGAAACAATTTTTAAATTTTGTAAATATTATAAATGTGAAACGCGTGTTTTTAAATTTTAATTCGGCGTATTTACTACTCCGGTACTATTCAGTAAAGTCGTATACTACAATAGTCTTTTTGGCGACAGTTCTACAACTAATACAGTATTCAATAAGATAGATTTCATTCATACCACCTAATCTATTAATGAGTGTTGAAATTTGGCCAACATCAGTATACAGAGTAGCGTTAGAGCCAAAACAATGAAAGGCATCAATACAGTAATAACTCTTAACCCAGTTAAGTGAAAACAGGCGAGACTATTTCGTAATAGTCATATACATATACAACAACTAATTCTTATGTAAATGACAAAATTTCTCAATTTTGTACAAATGGTGAAATGGTTTAGAATGCAAGTGATGGGCGCTATGCAATCTACCTACTACTACCTGTGCATGTAACTGTCTTGTATGATACATAATATTGTCAGGATATACCATACCTACCTACATCTTTAAGTTTATGGTCATGCTTAGACAGAACAGACATAGAAAAGTCCTGAAAAATCAGCACACTCACAAAAGTCATGTTGTGAGATTGAAAGTTCACTGCACTACTGCATTTTAGCAACTCCCTATTAGGCGGATAGAATCAATACAATTTAATGTCTTAATTTAACATAAGATAATCCCCCAAAACGCCCACTTTCTAGTCTGCTGAGGAGGAGAAGTGACGGAAAAATCAACTCCAGAAAACTAGCATTATTCACTCCACATAGTTATAAAGTTGTAAAACACTTCCACACTCTCCTCCATACTTACTCAAACATTTTGCCGACTGTACCATCCTTCAAACCCATTGCTTCATCCGAACACTTGTCGCCAGCGTGGGCAGATGAAAAGATACTGTAATAACGAGCAAAAGAGCGTATTTCACGTGCGGTAACGATCGACACAAACAGTTGTAGCCTAAGCCTCGACATTCATGTATCCGGCGGTGTTCCACCACAGAGGTTTCAGGAGATTTATTCCTCATTACAAAAGAATACGGTAGTTTTATAATGTCATTTCTGAGATTAGAGGCGTTTGCGTTGGGGCAGGTTATGGGACTCTTCCCGCGGAAGTCTATTTGTGACGGGGTTTAAAACTATGTGTTGAGCAATGTTTTGTTTGCTCCGACTCGGGAAGCGTGACCGCCGTAAAAATGGAAGTGACAAAATGACATGTTGAAAGATCATGCGGCGCGATGTTTCAGAGCAGAACATGTCAATTTGTAGTTAGAAGAGGTACGTCTATTTTTCGTTGAGAAAACTGACCATGCTATGTTTTTTTTTTTTTTTTTTGACATGGCCACTCGCAGATCATCCTGCTAAGGTTATTTCTGCTCAACCGGGCAATCCTGTGGTGACCTCAAATGAATTTAAGGCCCCCAGCCAGGGCTTACAAACTAAGTACAATTAAATGACCGCTCGCTAAGGGCACCCCCTGTGGGGTTCGGACCTCGGCTTAGGGCGTCATTGAGGGGTGGGCAGCAAGGGACAGGCTGGGTCATAATATTATTATTTAGGGAATTTAACGTTACATGCTCAGCGGCACGGGCTGGCTCGTCGAGCAAGGGTCGGGGGGGGGGGGTGATGTTACTAGGGCGTCGCGAGGGGCCTCGGCGGCGAGGCCGGAACACGGATCGGTTTTTGTTCTTGTGTTTACGAAGAGTGCTAGTTTCCCTACTGCTCTCTTTAAGGAGGGTAATGGGGTCATCGGGTTCGACGAGGATATGCCTAGGTCGGCGAATCTTCCCTATTCTGGTGGGGACGTATCGGGCGGCCGACACCACTAGTGGGTTGGGGTGTTTCTCAGCAGAGTCTAGGAAACGCTTTGAAAGGCGTTTAATGACCTGCTTGACGGTGGGGATTTTCAGATCAACATGAAGTTGTTCATTCCTAACGAACCACGGTGCTCCCGTGGCCTTTCGGAGAAAACGGTTCTGGAGGGTCTGCATCCTATGGATCTGGTATGCCTTAGCTTGTCCGAAAACTGGGCAAGCGTAGGTCAGAATGGGGCGAATACACGCGGTGTAAATACGCAATTTGCACTTAAGGGACAATTTGCTGCGTGCATGTAGTAAGGAATGGAGTCTACCGAGAGCGAAAGCGGCGCGCGAACGCATCGTCTTTATGTGCTCCCCGAAGGTGAGACGTTGGTCAAGGATTACCCCCAAGTATTTGGCTCGCTTTTCCCAAGGAATAGGCTTGCCAAACATGGTGATCGGGATGGGAGTGGGTGGGAGGATTTGGCGTGGCCTACAGAAGAGAACCGCCTGACTCTTACCGGAACCAATCGCCTAGGGCGTTTGCGGAGGATTGGAGGTTACGAGCGATACTGTCTGGGCTCCGACCAGAACAGTAAATGGCTGTGTCGTCAGCGAAAAGCGCTAACTCAGCCTTGGGGTTATTGGGAATATCGCTGGTGAACAGCGTGAAAATGAGTGGGGATAAGACTCCCCCTTGGGGGACTCCGGCGCGAATAGGATGGGGGGCTCGTACATATTTTATACTCATGCCTGTTATATTACAAATGAGTACCTTTAAATTTTCTGAAAAATTAACGCAGGCGTTTAACTAGTTTCTATCCATTATTTCGTGGACATTGGTGTGGGTTTTACGTTTACCTAGTTTTAAATTTAGACTCTTATACTTTAATTGTAATGTGTAACTGTTAAATGTCCCAATAAAGTAAAATAAAATAAATACTAATTCACTATTTGGATTCTTAATATGAAAATCCAACAGTCTGGTTTCTGCTAATTCAAAATCAGAGTCACAAACATGGCACGTCAGTTCACGGACGCCTTCTCAAAAGCAAAATGGTTACAAAATCAAAGAATAGTTTGTACACGAAAAGGTAAACTTCTCTAAAAGCCGCTTGACGTAAGATCATTCGTTTGTTTCTCTTTTTGTCTTTGCTTTGACTCAAAATGTATCTCACACACTAACAATCTTTTGTCTTTTTCCATCATGTTTTGTTTCCCCTCCAAATCTTTTACCATCAACACTGAAAGGTATTTCATCGTTGCCACATGGGTAGTCTGCAACAATATACATAACATTACACTATATCTGGTTCGTGGCTTAAAAACTGCGGGTATTAACCCACTTGTAAGCTAATTCGGGCAGCGCGTACGCAGCGCGGGCGATCCCGGCTGCTTCAATGTGAATGATTGACAACTGTGTGATATTTGACAACTGTGGCTCTGTGGTTATTGTTGCTGATATGATGTTTATTTCTTTGCTTTGGAAGTTCTTAGAAGAGGTGTCTCAACTTTTTATAACAGCTGGTCGTATGGTCTTTTTAACCTGGTTTTATGGCGCCATCAGTGACGAAGGAAGATGTCGTTCTGATCTTGGTAGTTCTATCCACATGAAATTGTTTATACAACCTTTTCTGGCTTTTCTATTTTATATTCCTTTCTGTACTCTACCTTAACATGTTTGGAATTATCACGATTTCAACACAGCTAGAAGCATCATTACAGTCTTTGAATCATGGTCGATTGATCCTCTAATTCCTAAGGTTCTTTTAGTATCCTATTAAAAGTAGTTGCGAGCTTTTATCCTTCTGAATTTTACAGTGTTAGTTTTGTACTGCAGTATGATAGCATGACGAATGACCGAGACGAACGGAAGAAAAAAACGTATTGCACCGATCCAAATAATATTGAACAGGGCATAAAGATGATGATGAATATTGTGTTGTCACCTCAGTCGCTCAGCAGCCAATGAGCCGATGATAGTGCACTATGCATGTAATCAGTAGACACCGTCTAGTACCTAGTAATTAATCAATCATTTCACATACACAATCACCGACTCATTGGCTGGTAATTGGCTGGTCTGAAACTTTCAGAAGACGACCTGCAGGTACCTACCTACTATTTCTCACGTACATCTGTCTCGCCAAACCGTTCTATTTGCAGTATAAACTGGCGAATGTGTTCCTTATTCGTTGCTACGTAAATATTAGCCGGCGTAGTTATTTATGTATCAGCTTCCATTCGAAAATCATTTCGTTTGATAGATGTGGTGGTATTAGAGTGGTTACGGTTACTAGGGCATTAACTGTAATTTTAATAAAAACTGCCCCGTTCGTCGCAGTGGTCGCAAGCGCGACTGCTGAGCTCACGGTCCTGAGTTCGATTCCCGTTTTGGGCAAAGTGTTATTGGGTTTTTCCATCAGGAATTTTCTTAGTAGCAGCCACAGAGTATGAATTTATGCCCGGTTGATGATAATAGGCTCGCCCCCTATTACATGGGACTTAAACTTAACTGGCGAAATTTGGGTGTATTATAATTGGGTACTCTCTACCTGACCCTTCAGTGATGTCGCGTAATGTTATGTTATGTTTTTCATAAAAGTACATTTTCCAATCCCTTATAATGTTCCCACGGCTGGGACAAGACCTCCTTTGTGGGGGTGGGTAATACCGACACTTATCTACCAGGAGCGCAGTGCGTGTTGGTGGTCACATTTAGGGATTTTTTAGCTTTCCCCTACAAAATAAATAATCGTTGTATGAGTTGCTATGATGGGCCATAAGTAGCGCTATAACTGCCCAGTAATACGTGTTTATGATAACTCCAGCCTACACATCAATATAACAGATGTGATCGCGTAAACCTAAACCTAACCCGTTTGACGTCACAACCTACTATTTGCGAACACTTATCTAAAATCGGCCGCTCAGAATTGAAATGAAATAACTCCACTTTTGTTTTCTTTTTTATTTCTTTCGTTAAAGATGCATATTTCTGCGCTAAACAATCGTTTAAAAATGTTATAATTTCAGAGATATTCATGATATAATATTTCATCTGCTTTGTATCAGTATAACTTAATTCAAAGCTAGGCAGATGATTAGATCTCCCGAAAACACGAAAGGAGCAGCAAGATCTTTAGAAAGAGATTTTGAAACGTTACTGTGTCAATACATGTTAGCAATTGCCTTTTATATCAAAGACAAAAACAAAACGCTGTCCTACAAAACTCACAATAAAAACTAGCTACTCAATTTCACCAATGAGCAGCCGATGTGACGTCACGAGCTTAGCATTTCACTATTCGTATCAATTCATGAAGCGAGCATTGTATCGAGCCGATTGCTGATCTATCGCCCGCCAGTTGGCATCAGATCACACACCGCATCTATGCCACACTGCCAGTATAGCCAGTGATGCAGTGATGCCATGTTGCCAGATATTAACGGATTTCTGACAGATACGTGAGTTAAAATCGCTGGGATTGCAGTTCGTTGAACTCTTTGGTGTTACCCTAGATGTTGAAATAGCTTGATTGGGTTTTGTTGATGTACGGTATAAGTTTGTTGAATGGTATTATTGTTATTGCGACTAGGGGTTACCAGGCCCCTCAGAAAGTATTGCGAAAAAAAGTTTTTATATATGGGAGACTGGCCAGTTATTATGTTTTTCGAAAATATGATTATTTATAAGTAAAAATAAGTAAGTTCCAATTTCAAAATTTCCCTCCACATTTTTTGCGAGTTAATTCAAAGTATTGTGTCTCACTGAAATATGGATCTGCGCCGGGAACATTTTAGAGCTATGATTTTATACGATTTCAAGTGTCGCCTGAAACCGGATGAATCGTACGATAGACTTCAAATGGCATTCATGGATGAAGGCCCTTCCAAGGCAACCGTGTATCGTTGGTATAACGAATTCAAGCGCGGTCGACCAACTTTGGGGGATGACGAAAGAAGCGGTCGCCCTTTGACGGCTGTTACCGAAGAAAACGTGCTAGCAGTGAAAAATTTAATCCAAGACAATAGGCGAATTACATATCAGGAGATTCAACACATATTGAAGATTGGATCGGGAAGCGTTCACGAGATTCTACACAGCCATCTTCGCGTGAGGAGGATAGTATCACGCTGGGTGCCGCACAACCTCACCGATGCTCAGAAGCAGGCCCGGGTGGAATGGTGCCGTGATATGCTTAACAAATTTGAAGCAGGCTCGTCTCGGCGTGTTTACGACATCGTTACAGGTGATGAGTCCTGGATTTATCAATACGACCCAGAAACCAAGCGCCAGTCGACTGTTTGGGTGTTTCAAAATGAGCCAACGCCTACCAAAGTGAAGCGATCTAGAAGCGGGGGTAAGATTTTGATCGCTAGCTTTTTTAATTTGACTGGCCACTTGGTATCAATTCCCTTACGGGATCAAAGAAGCATTAATGCCGAATGGTATACTTCCAAATGTTTGCCAGAAGTTTTCTCTGTTATAAGCAACAAGCGACCAAACACAGGGCTCCGCGGGCTACTGCTCCACCACGACAATGCACCTGCGCACACCGCACTCAAAACGAGGGACTTCCTGGACAGCACGCCAGTCAAACTCCTGGGTCACCCTCCTTACAGCCCTGATCTAGCACCGTGTGACTTCTTTTTATTCCCAAAAATAAAAAATCAGCTCAAAGGGATACAATTTTCGTCGCCGGAAGATGCGCTGGCTGGGTTCGAGCAGGCTGTAAACGAGGTGTCTGCGGCGGACTGGAAAAAGTGTTTTGAAAACTGGTTTAGGCGCATGAATCTTTGTATAGAGGCTGGTGGAAAGTACTTTGAAAAGATTTAATAAAAATATATGTACGTATAGAACAATTTTTTTTAGTTTCGCAAAACTTTCTGAGTGTCCCACGTACTTTACACGTAGTAGTTACTTAGGTGAGGTGTACAATTAAACAGAGTTTCAATTAATCCTTTCTTTACTAAAAGGAGCCTTTAAGAAGAATGCACAACTTGTTTGGACCCTGGGTCCACTTTTTAACTTATCTTTGAGTAAAGATACAAAAATATCATTTAGATATATCTATATTTTGTATTAGTAGTAGTAGTAGTATTCTGTATTTATATATTTATATTTTGTATTCTATTATTATACAATGCCACCTGATGAAAACATGATGAAAAATTGATGAAAACGTGACGAAAACATGATGAAACTTTGATAAAACATTGATGAAAACATGATTAAAACATTTAAAATTGTCTTTACAGGGTCGCTTCCGTGCGAATGTTCTTGAATTGTTGCCATTTTTTGAACACGTTCAAAATGTCTTATCAGTATTGGTTGTAGCTGCCAGGATCGTCCTCGTACGAGGATAGTCTCGAAAGGTTAATAGTACTGAGTTGACATTTTGTTTACACATTCAGAATTCTTAAGGAAACGTCAAAACAAGACCAACGTATTATAATGGTTTTCTTTGTTGTGGGTGGGTCTGTATAAGGAGTACGGAAACCATCCTGGCTGCAGTACCAAATCTTAATTTGGAACTCCTTAATGGTTATTGTTAAAAATACTCGTAAGCATAGTACCAGGATGGTATGTTTGCACAGGAGTCCGTTATTGTTGGCTTTTGGTTGAAAGCACGTTCATAAAGACAAATCATGCTTTAAACAGAATACGGTGCTACAGATAGAATCGTCTCCGTACGAAGGCATTTCGAAACGGTAAACAACTCGTATGATCTTGTTAGTAGAATATAGTATCGCGAGGTAACTGTTTTGTTTTCAGATTTCATCTGAACACAAAACAGTGCGAATTACCAATCAGTGCTAGTCACCATTAAGCTGCGGAATGGCAGTAGGTTTGAACCCCAGGCACACACTATTCTTTGTTCTCAAGGCGAAGGAACACAACACAGTGATATTAACCGCGAAAAGAAAATTTAATTAAGCGAAAAAGCACTTTTTAACGTCACACTTTACAAGGAAATATAATTGATTATAGTGGCCCATTCGCAAAGGCTGCACCTTATCCAAATTTAGAAAAAATTAGAAACAATTTAGGGTCAAGAATATACATCACCTGTTTATTATCTAACGCTTATTTGGATCTTATAGGTATGTATGTTTACACTAATATCTATTACCCTGGCTTACTTTACACTCTAAAGGAACTTCAAACAGTCAAACCTCACGCGAAACTACTCTACCTCAAGATATAAACCTGATGCTCTGACCTTCATTATTGAAGCCCTCGACATACTCCAGCCAAATCGGAATTACTTTACAATGTCAGTCGTCGAGATTTAAATAAACACGCGTTTAACCGCCGCCATTTTTCCTTACGCACTTCAACTGTTTATTTGATAGTTTTGTACGAGTCATTATGACTGTCTTCACCGTATTAACAGAAACACAAGGATAATTAGGTTTCCGTGTTTTTGGATATATTGGTTTGTGTTTGAGGAAAATCGTAAAAAGTTTCTTGAAAAACTAATTTTTAAGGGGTATCATTTAAGCTATCACCAATTTAATTAGTTTTGTGTTTCTTAAATAATAGGGTTTGTCCTCAAAATAGTAGATCTGTCACCAAAATGTAGTCACCAAACAATGCAAAATCAGTTCCACAATAAATCACCTAAAATCCTGAGATATAAGGTCTAGTACCAAATAAATGTTTTTGTATGTATTATAATAGGTGTGTCCTAATAAGTATTTAAGCAAACTAATTTAAAGAGATCACCAATAAATCATATTATGTTACTAGAAAAACTAAGGCGTTGTCGACGTAGCCCCGCTACGCGGGGCTCCTATTTCTGTCTGCAGGGTTTACAGTAACCTAACACGAAGGGGATGTCGGGGTCTTAGTTCGCTCGCTCCGCTCGCTCACTAGACCCCGCCATCCTCTTCGTACCTAACCTGTCCGAGTCGGTGTGCCCAATGTCTCGTATAAAGCAACTTCATAGAAATAAGGAACTGATCTATTTATTTGGTGACAGATCTACCATTCCGAGCACAAAGCTATTATTTAAGTAATAAAACTATTATTATAAGAACGAAGTTTATATTCATCTAATGCACTACAATTTTATTGGTAATCCATCTCTTATTTTACACATGTATCAACATTTATTTGATAATTCATACCTGGGAACACTTTTTGTTTATCTGAGAACGAAAATATTTCGTGGCGATAGATCTATTTACTAGGTGATACAACTTTGATGACAAATATAAATTTTGGTGACAAGAAATATAGTTCCCATTTTTAAGATTATTCATTTACTTGTTATTTCGATTATTTGTTCCGCAACAAAACCTTTGAACAATACAGTTCGTCCTTCGAGCCGGATCCGAACCAGAATCGATGGATCTACAGTCTACTGCTTTCATTAGAAAAAAACACTTAGTTTTTTAGCTTTGCTTACAGTATAATTGCAAATTGGAAACTCATTCATTTTTTTTTTTGCATTTTAATCTTGTGTCAAAATCCGTGATTGTAAAACATTATCTCGGTGGCTGTCTGAATTTTGAAGTCATGATCAGAGGTCGGAATTAGGTAGAGTTATTTGTGTACTTACACTGATTTCATACAGCGAAATAATAAAGTGGATATGCCTCAAATCCCGTGATTTATTAAATAAAAAAGTTATTTACTTTTACACAATTTATACCATCCGACATTGGATGTCTGAAGTTGCTGAATTCCAATGCGCACACGCAAGGGAAGATCCGTATTAATATCAACATTTCGATGCAAGTACAAAAACAACTACCTAATTCCGACCTCTGGTCATGATTAAAGAATAACCACACTTCCTCGTACTTTTATTTTCTGTCTTTAAAACATATTAATTTCCGGTTGTAGTTGAATAGTCCCCAGTCCGGTAGCAAAGCGGATACAGCATAACACCCGACTTATGAATGTACCGGGCGTCTTCCGTGTAATGCCCTGACGCCCTACGAGTGCGTCTTACGACTAACACCTTATCGATTACACACCTCACTGTCATTGTCTAGCTCCTAGACAAACAATGGGAAATCGTAAAAAATGTGGCCAGTTATATTATTGAGGACACTCGTAATGAATGAATAAGGAATTGATTGTTGGTTGTTATATTTTTTTTTTTTGTTTTTTTTAAGGTTTAGGACATTTTTTGTGCATCAGCCACCTTATCTGTGTGGTTTGTTCAAAAGACCATCTCAGACAGTAATCTGCATGGTCCTCATATGACTTGACTAATGTCATCATCTTCCTGGCCTGGTCTCATGTTATTTGGGGTCGGTGCAGCACGTATTTTTCTTCGATTCTCCCCTGTCATTTGTCGCGCTATCATTTACTTGACTGGACTAATATCTGTGTCCGTAATCTATCCGTATCTTAAAACATTATTGTTCCATTCCTATTCCAGAGTGAAAAAGAGACGGAGCTTTACAGGTCGTCTAGCTCCATCTCTTTCCCACTCTGGAATAGGAATGGAACAATAATGTTTTAAGACGTCATGGTACGGACGCTGGACTTTAAAAGAGACAGTGTTATGACTTTGTTTCGGCTGTTCCTTCTCAGAGTAGTCAGATCCCAAACACCGGCTTCATCTAAACTAATATTATAAAGAGGAAAGATTTGATTGTTTGTATGTTTGTTTGTTTGTTTGCATTGAATAGGCTCCAAGTACTGGTCCGATTTGAAAAATTCTTTCAGTGTTAGATAGCCCATTTATCGAGGAAGGCTATAGGCTATATATCATCACGCTACGATCAATACGAGTGGAGCGGCAATGAAAAATGTTGCGAAAACGGGGAAAATGTGACGCAAACGAAGTTGCGCCGGACAGCTAGTCTAGTTTTAAAAAAACGTCGTGGAAAAGTGTGTGTGAAAATCTATTTGCAAAATAAACATCATTTAGAATTTATCGCGTATATTTAACACACAATTACAATGCCCATCATTTTGACAGTTCAACAACTTTCATTGCGTTATTAAGGAATGTCCTTTTAAATCTAATGGATTGAGATTGTAGGTGTGTTGTGCAGTTAGGAAGGATTCAAAGTACACTTTCACTCACAAGTAGATCTTGTGAGCTGGGCTGTTACGTTTTGAAGGCAATTTATAATATTATATGCTGGTAAAAGAAGAGACACATGAACTACATATATTATTTGACTTTATATCTAAGGTTCGTAACGTATCGGCACACTTCTTGAAGTGGTGGGTATTTACAATCATATATTATCGATGTATTTCTACTTCGTAAAGGTTACGCTAGAATAACTAGAATGCATCAGCTTCATTCATCAGCCTCACACAAAAGATAAGGTGAATCCTGGGCAAGAACACTCAAAGATCGACCATTCACACTAAATGGTTTCCTTCTCATGCACCGGTAACTCCAGAACTCTTGAAAACACGTCACTGCTCATGCATCATGAGCACTTTAAAATGTAATGTTTAGATCTTCACGTGTTTCGAAGAAAACTTGAATCATTAAGACTGCAGTATGACTAAGTCATCCATCATCACACAATGAATCATCACCACTTCCTTCATCTTGTTAATAAGAGAAACGATTCCTTGAGATATTGTGAAGATCATTATATTGGTGTAAAGCAATTTATTGTAGTCAATTATAGGTGAGTCAGTTTTTTTTGCCCGGCTCGTAAATTGTGGCCGGACCTGTCAGATTTCTGACAATTTGTGTGTGTTATATTGTCAGTAATTGTGGTGATATTGTCACTTTAATAATGTTGAATTGTCACTTATTTATTGACCACAAATAGTAGCGATATTGTGTAACCATTTCTGTGTGATTAAATTAGCGTTTGCTCATTAATTTTCGCCATTATATTGTGTTGTGTTACTTTAATATCCTCAAAGGATTTGTGAATCAGTAAGTAGTAATTTATATTATTATTATAGCTAGCCTGTATTGTCCCAATGCTGGGCAAAGGCCTCCCTCCATTCCTTCCAACGGTCACGATTCTGTGTTGCTTCTTTTCAATTATCAAGGAAGACATCCAGTTCGTCTAGCCATCTCCTTCGTGGTCTGCCGCGACCCCGTGTCATTGTTTCAGGGCACCAATCCTGAGCTTTGCGGACCCACAGCTCGTTCGGCATGCGACAGACATGTCCTGCCCAGTCCCATTTAAGTTGGGCAGCCTTTTGAGCCACGTCAACGATTTGTGTTTTGAAGCGCAATGTAGTGTTTCGAACACGGTCTATAGTCATTAATAATGATTATTTTTCATAAGAAATAGCGTCCATTTCATCACTTACAATAATTTTACTAGAAAGACAAACCATATATTATAGCAATTTGCAGGTAATTAATTGCTTTAGAAAACTTTTGACATTCGTTTTCAACATTATTGATATTCATACACAAATTAGTGATGGTCCAGGTAACTTTAACAATTTATCAAATAAATAGTGCTGTTTTTTCACATTAATAAAAGCTGTTTTGTAAAATAAATAATGTAAATTTTAAGGGAAATAAATTTATCTTACAACAGCGGTCATTAATCAAAATTTTTACCACCTGAAACCTCTGATGCTTTTTCGAAATAACTATTCAAAGTTAAAATTATTTCGAAGTGGGTAAACTTCGAGGGCATGTGTTTTTCTATAATTAGCTTCAATTTATTGGTTCTTGGTTGTCTGATTAAATCTCCAAAAATACTCGTAAGTACCAGGATGGCATGTTCGCACAGGAGTCCATTACTCACCGCTGGGGAACGGAAGCCGAGGTGTCTGTTCATATGGAAATACTCCTGTGATTCACTCGTAACTGCAGATGCCTGCCATTGTTGCCTTAATTAGTCTTCTGGACGCTTTTACTGCAAGAGTGCTTGGTGTATGTTGCACAGTTTGTGTGCAGTGATTCCGTAAGGATATTATGCCCTTCCACATCATTTATTTCTTAAAGCTTGGCTTGACCGTATGGTTCCAGATTGTCAGTGTGTTTGTGTTTACCACTGTAAGCTCGTTTTGTTTATAAATTCCAGCCAAAAACTTATCATGAGGAAAATTTGCACATTATTGTAGTGTACGAATGGTTATCAATATCCCATTGCCGTTAACACCACCATAGTTGGCATTTCGCTCCAGAATTCGCCCAGACCCGTATCATTTCGTCATAACAGCTACCTCGGCCAGTTGAAAAGCTGTCGATCATATCAGATGCGTCTGGAACCGATCCAGGATCGACTCGATACTGATACACATTAAATTTTATTTTAGCTGCCGTTAGCCGCGCCTGACGCGCCCGTCCACGATACACGGAATAGATAGTAGGTACTTACAGAAGGATAGGATCAAATAATGGTATTGAAAGTTTGTCATACATTTTTTTTTTTTAAGTACCGGCTACCTTGATAATGGGTGATCACGCGTCTACATCTTGTCAGCAATAATCACATGCATTCGTTTGATACACTTCGCTTCCTTAGCGACTACAGACGCTTTTACTATTAGTACTTTACTTTATATTCGAGCCCGAACTTGGCGAAACAAGCGCAAGCTACAATATTTTTTTTAACCGACTTCCAAAAAGTAGGAGATTCTTAATTCGTCGTTGTATTTTTTTTTTGTATGTTCACCGATTACTCCGCCAATTGTGGACTGATTTTAAAAAAATCTTCTATATGTGTAAATTACAAAAAAAACACAGGACTCTCTCTATTAAGTATCATCGAGGCGTTCAGTGTTCTATATATGGTCCTACAAATTCAAAGTGTGCATACGACTTTTCTCACTCGCTATTACTCCGGCCTTCTGTATTTTATTTATTCTGTGGCAGCACTATCGTTTTTTAAATTATTTCAGTCCGTGAGTCAAGGAGTCTAGCTTTTAAGCTCACGCGAACGTTAACCTTGTTTATTTGGTGAATTGTAAACGGCTTTAATCTTTTTTGTTTGTAAATAAATATTAGATTTATTATAGTCAAATGTTACATTCATGAATGTAAGCATGTGTGCCATTCGGCTAACATGAAAACGGTGTATTTATTTTAGTGAGTCAATTCGACATTTCAATCATTTGCTGAAGATATTATGCAATCAATCAAAGTTTTACAAACTGGTAGTTCGTTTTTTAAACAGCCAGTATCATTTTTTTAATTGGTCAGTCAGAGAGACGAAGATGCAAGGCAAAAGAGATCTTGTGGCGTTTGAATGACTTTGACGTTGTAAATTTATAATCAATCATAAATTTTAATTGTTAATTGAAAACAACATTGTGACGTTAGTTAGAACTTACGCCACGCACCGAAATATTCTTGAAAATCTATAAATGCCCATTAAAAACGTATTAAAACTCAAATACAGGCTTAGTTCGGTTGCAGTGGCTACATCCATTTATTAGAAACTAGCTGTCCCGCGCAACTTCGTATGCGTCAATTCAAATCGGATCAGAAGTTCCTGAGATTAGCGCGTTCTTGATAAACAAACAAACAAACAGATTCTTCAGCTTTATAATATTAGTATAGATGAATACTGCCAAAGTGTTTTATGTAAACATTACTAAGTTTTTTGAGAAATAAATGTATTTATTATTTTATTTAATATTCAAAAGCGTAGAACGTTTCCGGTACATCAAAAGTTGCTCAAGTTTGTGTCAAAATGAAAATGGGACTTGAAACGCACTAGGTAAAGATCCTCAGACCATTCATCTCAGTTTAGACAAAAGACCGATGCTGGGCTGTACCGTTTACTGATTGATAGATGATTGATAGGTAGCAGCCAGAGAAACCGCGAGTGCTGCTGTCAACTGTCACTTATCTGAACAGCTTGGCATTGGCACTCGTCTTCATTGTGGATGGACAGGTGGTAGGAACAACATGGAGATAGGTTTCGTACATCTTGGGAATGGTATGGATTTTTGTAGAAAATGACAAAATTTATCCGAGATTTTGGTGGTACCTAAGCTTTTCTTTATTAAAGGTATTATCAATAATTAAATTTTAGTTGTAGAAAGTAGTTCCTACCACGATTTGCAATATTTAGAGATCGTTTCGAAACTAAGGTACGCCTTTGATTTTCGCTATTAGATGAAGTAATTCATCAAATTCTAGCATTTTTGGTCATAATCGGTAGGATTTAAAGACGGTGGATAAAAGGAACTGTCAGTTCTACACTTGAACCATACTTGATATATTAAAGCCTCTGTTCAAGTAGTACATCAATTTACATGAAAATAATACTCAAACTCAAATTCTTTATTGCATTCATGTGTTTACAATTAGTTGTTACATATATAGCAAAGTTCCAACATGAAACCCGGTTAGGGCACGGCAACATAATAGATTGGACAAAACAAGCATCCAGTTAGTATGTATACTGGATTGCAAGTTAGTATCCAGGTTTATACAGTTATTGTAATAAATATCATGACGTTATACATTTTTTTTATTACGTATATTAATTATTATTTGCTTGCATTTACTTGCATCAGTTTTTATAATTTCATTAATTTGTACTTATGAATACTTATTTTAAAAATTTATATTCTTTATTACATTTATGTTTTATTAATTTATATGTTCTATTATATTTATGTTTTATTAATTTGTATTAATTATTATATTTTATTACTTTATTTTGTTATATTATGTGTAAGTATACTACTACTATATGTATACTTATCCTTTGAAATCTTGTGAACAAGCTTTTAATTAATAAAATGGTCCTTTTTCTTCGAGTTCTAAATTGACATACGTATTTACTTTGTTGACAAGTCGCCATTTTGTTTATCTAATTATCTAGCCATCACTTATATTACTGCCGGCCCCCGATCGCCGCGTCGTAAACTCTACTGACTATAAAGATCGCATCAAAAGAGAGAGGATTGATTTATTAATTTCGTCCTTGAACTAATTCTGAAAGAATGACATTCTTGTTTGGCAACTTATTGCAGTTATTTTTATATTTTCCTTGTTTGCAAAATCGACGTTTTGAAATGGGAAACTTCCTATCTACAGCTCTCTCTTCCATATCTTTTACAATTCAAAAGTGATCATCATCATTCACTTGCACTTATCCCAATTAATTTGCAGTCGGCGCAGCATGTCTTCTACTTCCATATTTCTCTATTACTCATATCTCGATTTTCATTTTGACCATTCGAAGTAAATATTAAATGATTTAATGTCATACGGCATGAAACATCGAACATGGACTGTGATGGAGTCATGAACGACAGAAAAGACTCTACGAAGTTGTTACAAAAACACAGAGAACGCTGCTGCCCATTCTTTGGCCAATCCCTTGGTCGCCTCTTACGACACCCACGGGAAGATATGGGATGATGCTATTCTTTACGTCCGACACCATACAGAACCAACAGAAGAATGGCAAATAAGTTCACATAAATAACATAGTCCAACGGAAAAGAACAGGCAAGAAACGGTGTTGTCATATTTATTACAGTTTTAATGAGATGTATGAGGACAGAGTTGACCTTACAAAAAGTAGATACAAGGATCTTAACACTACTCACCCATGTAGGTACAAATAGCACATAGAAATACATTGAATTAATTTGAAATGATGGAATAATTCTACAAATGACTTTAACAGTTTACATAAAAGAGAAAACATGTTTACATGTTCATTTTCATTTTTATGTTCCCTGTTCCAATTTATCTCATAAACATTTTAATAATGAACAAAAGTTTGACATTAATTGATACCTTATAACGAATATTACTCACGTACCACACATTCTGATATTGTAAAAGCTCCGTATATTATGTAGCATCCTTGAGGGAATTCGGATATTAATAAATTGTTCCATCTGTATATTCCGACGACCGAATTGCAAGCGGACTACCAAAGCCTTAGCGCGAACGCGCTACGAAAACGTTTATTTTTTTTATATCTAAAATATTACTATCCCACTGCAGTTTGTTCAGTTTTTTGGTCAGCATAAAAACTATAACATAACATCACCCCTGTAATTCCCAAAGGGTTCGGCAGAAGTGACACATTTCGCTTGGTATGTTTATGTCTCATGTCATCATCATCTGCTTAGCCTTTTCCCAAACTATCTTGGGGCCGGCTTCCAGTCTAACCGGATGCAGCTGAGTACCAGTATTTTACATGAAGCGACTGCCTATCTGACCTCCACAACCCAATAACTGAATAATACGATATCCCTTGGTAAGACTGGATGTCAGACTTTTGGCTTCTGACTACTCGTAACGACTGTCAAAGATCTACAAATGACAAGCCGGGACCAACGGCTTAACGTGCTCTCTGAGGCACGGAGGTGCCTCGGAATGTAATTATGGTCACGGATCAACCTCGGCAAGCACGGCTTAACCTTACAGATCGACCCGCGTGGCTGTTATTATTTAGCTACGAGCTCCTCAGCCCCTCGTAGCATTCAACATTATAAAACTTAGGATCCGACCGATTCGTTTCTTATTAAAGCGTAATTTTTATTTAATTTTAAGTGCCATGTATTAGAGGGAATTAATACCATCCATGACAATCAATAAAGTCTAAAACTAAGTATTATTTTACTGTTGAGTATTTTATCGTTTGAATTACAATTTGAACATTTACCGCGCGCGTTTATGCTAGGCCCACGGGGTTCTTGTCTTTAGGGGATGTATCCAGCTAGTTGGTAACAAAGGAAGTAAATCTATATCTATACTAAGTTAAAAAAACTTTTCTACATCTAAATGAAATAATCTTAGAATAGAAAACTGAATTTGTGTCGTGTTTTTATCTAAAAATAAACTTTCCGCTATATTTTTTGGGGAGCATCGAGAGAGGAAACTCCGTTACTATACATCTCTACTATAATATTATAAAACTGAAGAGTTTGTTTCTTTGTTTGCTTGAACGCGCTAATCTCAGTAACTAATGGTCCGATTTGAAAAATTCTTTCAGTGTTAGATAGCCCATTTATCGAGGAAGGCTATAGGCTTTATATCGTCACACTACGACCAATGGGAGTGGAGCAGCAATGAAAAATATTGCGTAAACGGAAAAAATGTGACGCAAACGAAGTTGCGCTGGACAGCTAGTTTATAATAACTTTAAAGAAAAGCTTAGGCACCACTAAAATCTCGAATATATTTTGACACTTTCTACGAAAATCCATATCATTCCCAAGATCAAGATGTACGTAACTATCCCCTTAGTGTTCCTACCACCTGTCCATCCACAATGAAGACGAGTGCCAATGCCAAGCTGTTCAGATGAGTGACAGTTGACAGTAGCACTCATGGTTTCTCTGGCTGCTACCTATCAATCAGTAAAAGGTACAGTCATTGCCTTTTGTCTTAACTGAGATGAATGGTCTGAAGATCTTTACCTAGTGCTTTTCAAGTCCCATTTTCATAGGAGTGGAGCAGCAAAGAAAAATTTTGCGAAAACGGGGAGAATGTAACGCAATTGAAGTTGCGCCGGACAGCTAGTGTATTGATAAAACTAATAATAGGTTTCTGTGAATAATGCACCAATTTTAACACATCTTTGAAGTTTGAGTCACAGCTCTCTTCTGAGCTCCTAACCGGAAACCGACCCACACATACTTCGCTACATTTCTTCATTATTTGCAGTGACTTCTAGCAAAAAAATGTCGCAATCACACAACACAACTTTATTCAACGATCAAAGAAAGTAATTCAATTCATTAACAACTGTTTTGATCTTACATCAACTGTATACACATCAAAACATTACTGTTATAACACTTACACGAAACCAGTTAATAAAAACTTTAATCGCTTACAAAAAGGAAGTTGTAAAATATTATAAAAATGTAAAGAGCAGCATTTCAATGAGTATTACTAAGATTTCCGGATGTAATATCAAATAAAAGTTGTTTTATTGAGCATAATGGCGCCAAAGAAATAAGCGTTTAGTCTATGATAATGTTTATTTTTTTAAATTTTGAAAGAGCGCAGCCTGATTCGTAATTGAAATTGTAGATGAGTTACATACGTTGGTGCAGATGCGTTTTAAGAATCACTTACCGGGCGGGCAAATGTTTGATTGTGTTTATTTAGAGATTACTAACAAATACAACATTCAATTCATTTGAAAAGGTTGAAAAATAAAGTAAATGCCATGCAAATTGAAGCTTGTTAGTTCTACAGACAGCCGTCAGAAAATTAGGACGAAAATCGTGAGCTATTTTGCAAAAAAACACATTAGATAACAAAATAACTCAAGACATGAATTTGCAAGTTAAGCTAGCTAGTCAGTATGGGTCTAGTCTGTAAAGTACACAAACAAATACCTACATCATGTTCCTAAACTGTAGTTAGTAGGTATTTGATTAAATATGTATGCCGGATATTGTTTTGTTTTATAAAAAAACCGGCCAAGTACGAGTCGGACAAGCGCACGAAGGGTTCCGTACCATTTTTGATAAACACGAGCAAAAAGTATACATTTTTGTATGGGAGCCCCCCTTAAATATCTATTTTATTCTGTTTTTAGTATTTGTTGTTAAAGTGGTAGCAGAAATACATAGTCTGTAGAAATTTCAACTGGCTAACTATCACGGTTCATGAGATACAGCCTGGTGACAGATGGACGGATGGATGGACAGACGTACAGCGAAGTCTCAGTAATAGGGTCTCGTTTGACCCTTTGGTTACGGAATCCTAAAAATACGTAAGTAGTAGGTAATGCCCCATCACATCATCTGCTTGCCTTTTCCCTACTGTGTTGGGATGGGCTTCCGGTCTAACCGAATGCAGCTGAATACCCGTATTTTCATGGAGTGACTGCCTGACCTCCACGAACCAGTTAGTACTGTATAATACGATACCCCTTTGGATGATTGGTTGTCAGACTTTCGGCCACTGACTACCTGTAACGACTGTCAAAGATCTGCAAATGTGTGCCGGGACCAATGGTTTAGTGAGCTTGCCGAGGCAGGGAGAAAACTCAGTATATAATGGGTGGTCACCCATCCATAGACCAACCTAGGCAAGCTGGGCTTAACCTGAAGATTGATACGAGCGGCTGTTATTATCAGAGCTCGGAATTAGGTAGTTTTAAGTACTTGCATCGAAATGTTGATATTAATATGGATCTTCCCTTGCGTGTGTGCATTGGAATTTTGCAACTTCGGACATTCGATTTCGGATGGTTTAAATTGTGTAAAAGTACTTAAATAACTTTTTTATTTATTAAATCACGGGATTTTTCTGCTCTTTAAAATTAATCTCGGAATTTGAGGCATATCCACTTTATTCTTTCGCTGTATGAAATCAGTGTAAGTACACAAATAACTCTACCTAATTCCGACCTCTGGTTATTATTTAGCCTTTACATAATCAGTTTCTCACTCATTTCATCATCAGTTTAACTAACACGAATCAGAGTAACACTAACATGAATCAGAATAAGCAAGTGAAACATCATTTAAGTACTTACTGAAACTATAGCCATTACAAATCAAATAAAATCAAAATCGTTTATTTCAAGTAGGCCAGTTACAGGCACTTTTGAATAGTCGAACAACAATAAAAATGAAGCTACATTCCCAGTCACAAGACATAATAACTGTTAAAGAACTGTAGTTGCCCTTCAAAAGCGTAGATATAGCACATAAATACTCCATTTGTCAAAAAAGTCGAGTAACTGACATTGGAAACATATTGTAATTTCCATGTCACTCACATTCGAGACTGACAGAGTGCGTAACGAATGTGCAGTCACGCGACTGTTGATATTTTTACTTTCAATATTTTAACAATGAGCTGAAAATATTATTTTTTGTTGTCTTTGCTTGAAATATAGATAACTAGTTTTCACCCGCACCTTTGTCTGCGTGGAGGTCGGTAATTATCCCGCTAAAACATAATATCGGGATTAAAATAATCATATTAGGTATGTAAGGTTATGTCTATCATTTGTCATTTTATAGAAAGTGAGAAATCAGGCAAATTAATTGTCATACAAATAAACTGCAATCAAAAATATTGAATCACAACTGTCATTCTTTGACAGTGGTTTTTGTTTAATCGCTAAAGTATCTATGCATTGTTTGCATTTACGGTGTCATTTTGCTTAAACAGTAATTTCCCTGACAAAACACATACGTAAAGCAATACGAACATACTCTTTCCAAACATTTTTCATTCCAACTACATCAGAACATCGGATCAACGTCCAAATTCAATACCTAACCATAAACTCAAAATAAAAATTGCAAGCCCAAAAAAACTCGCGCATAAATTATTGAAAACTCGTTCGTTATCGTTATAAACAATGGGAGCGTATCATAAACATCAAAATAATAGCTCGGAGCACTTTTATCTGCGTTCGAGCTGCATAGGGACGTAAATAAACCGAAAGTGCAAAGACTCGAGCGGGCAATGTTTGAAGCGCTCTGAGCTATTTGCGAGCAATTGAAGACGGTGAAATGGGCAGTTTGTTTCCGATGATGTTATTGTTTTTGTTATAAGCAATTAAGACAGGTAATTATTAATTAAGCAGCATTTGATTAGCAATGCTAGCCGTTTTAGTTGTTTAATTTACCTGATGTCTATTTAAAAAATATGAACACACAGACAGATGTGAAAAATACTATCCTAGAGAATTTTCTTTATTTTTTCGTAATAATTCCCAATAAGTTCTAAAATTACTTTTAACTAACTACACAACACAAGAAACGCGCTGTCAAAACCATAATAGGAATGATATATGGATAAGTACTTATTAATTCCATGGCAATACCAAAAACAAGCGGAAAAACGGAATCAAAAATCGAACTACACAAAACACAGACCTATCAATTTATTCTTGTTTCACTTGCGATGTCGTCAACACCGGACGTATGTAATGTGAGCTCTCGTTTTTATTGTAATGCAAACGTTAAATTATTACCTCTACGCATGGTTGTTTGGTGAAATATTGTGGCTCTTTGAAATGCAGTTTCAACCCTCTTTGTCTCGTGATGGATCGCCGTCTATGAAGTTTGGAGAAGAATTAGTTTAAAATGGCGTGATGGTTGTTCTGTCTTTTTTAATGATATTATATTTTGTTTTCTTTAAAATATGGTTTTTTTTTAAGATGTATGGAGGAATAACTGAGTGTACATCTATAATTTTCTTATGTATGTTAGAGATTTTTATAGTTATTTAATTGATTTGAATGGCAACACTGCGTAAACATCATAGACAATTTATGCGAATGACAACACTGCTTGTCTATGTCGAAGGTGTCAGTGTCAGTTGTATCTGTCAGTAGTGCGTTCGTCTAGATTTCGAGTTTCTTCTTGCTTCTGAGACAGCGCCTGTGCCGGTCGTGCGCACTGATTGATAAAATAATAACATGACGGACACCAACATTGAGCATGTGGACGCTAATCTGATTGAATCTGCGACATGTATATACGGAATGAACAAGAAATTTTATAAAAAGAGAAAATATAAAATTAGGTTTGATAATGGTAAGCTTAGTCATCAGGCAATTTCAAAATGAATGCAAAAATTTTACACATCGTGCTTTGGTTTGCATCTAGGTTTGCTTGGACCTTAACCTAACACCTTCTCCGTATATGCTTTTCATTATTGTTATTATAGTTTCGTTAGGGCAGTTTAAATCTAACCCAGCAATGATCTCATTGAAACTGTTGTATTGTCTAACTGTATTACTTACTTTATCATATTTGAAGCTCCACACCTAGTGGAACTAAATAATTACAGCCTCAAAAAAAAAGTAATATCCCAAATAAATAATTCCTCAATGTATCCCACATATCGCACTTCTTTCACCTCGAACCGGCGCGTACGCACGCTCATTTGACAAACGCACGATATAAATCGTCGCACGCGCCGCGTTCACGCCCACGTGCCGCCTAGTGGGTAGGTAGGTATGAAGTACGTAGCACTAAATATACAGAGCTTGTGAATGAATAATACGCGTATAAATGGCGACGCGTGCGCTGCCAACGTTGTCACACGAGTACCACTAAATACGATGTAGAAGGTCAACTTATACTGTATTAAGCTCTTAGTATGACAGATAATTGAATTCGAGGTTTATTAGCATTTTTTGTTATTTTTCCTTTACTCAATGATAAGAAAACCGGCAAGTCTTAGATTAGAAACAAAAATTGGAAGGCATTTCACAACTACCACTTTTTTTTCTTAAAATTAAACTTGGTATTTCTGCTGTGACGTGGGTGCGTTTACAAACAATAAACTCACATACACAAACAACCACACCCACAACAACTACAGCACTACCTGTAGGCCATACAAATACTTGCCCCATGCAAGGATCGAACCCGTAATACGCAGCGCAGCAGCCAATCGATCAGCCACTGCGCCAACCGTGCCCTCAAAATCACCAAATCTAAACTAATATTATATAGAGGAAAGATTTGATTGCTTGTTTGTTTGTTTGCATTGAATAGGCTCCGAAACTACTGGTCCGATTTGAAAAATTCCTTTAGTGGTATATAGCCCGTTTATCGAGGAAGGCTATAGGCTCATATCATCACGCTACGACCAATAGGAGTGGAGCAGCAATGAAACATGTTGCGAAAACGGGGAAAATGTGACGCAAACGAAGTTGCGCCGGACAGCTAGTATTCTATATGTTACAACCAATTACAACCCACTCCCTCGAATAGAGAGGAGAGCTTTGTCTCAGAACTGGTAACCTCATAAACTGATAACGTACAATACATTTAGTAAGAGCTTTTCCAAGCTTTTTCAGTTTTCGAAAATGGCTATTCACCACGCTCATACATATTGTGTAATGCTGTAGCGTTAGTACCTACGTAGTTGTGAATGGTGATCATTTTAACAAGCCTTTATTATCTTCACCCTGTAACTAGTAAATAACTAGAATATGTAAAAAAATCTTAGAAGATTTATTTGACCCACTTCCCTGTTTCCGATTGAGCTGATATTTTGCATGCTTGGTTAGTTTGGAAGAATGCATGGTTGAATGGACAAGTTATTTTTTATGCATTCCTTGAAATAGATTTCTTGAAGAAAACGAGAAATAAATAAGTTCACTCTAAACCCTTTTTTTTATTTTTATTTTTTAATATTTTATTTACCATAGTTTTGTTTTAAGAATTGCTATGGGGAATGAAAGAACCTTCATCACTGGTTAACAGAATTATTTCGTAGCTTTCCTACTCGCTGTACGTGAAACTTTTCCTCAAGACGAAGTGCTTTATAATGGCCTCCTAGCCAATAAATAACGTACCTCCTAAATCTCAAACCGAAACTAACAACTTATAAACGTTTCAGCTGATTGAAATAAAACTTAACGTGAACGGGAATCGCGTTTATTGTTTATTTTCTTCTTTACTAATAAATTATAATAAAATAAATTTCGCGTTAGTGTTCAACAATTAAAATTTAAATTATTGCCGCCTACGAGTGCACCTAGGCTAGATTTCAGGCAAAAATATAAAGTCTATTTTCTTTAATAAAAATATGAAAGTTGTTTGAATAATAAATTTATTTGAACAGAGCAACGCGCCACAATAAAACACATAAAGAGATGACAAGCAAAATAAATAGAAATCTGAATTATCTCATTTAAAATGCAGAAGTAGGATAGGATATGGTATCTTCTAGCAAAATATTACTGTTAGAATTTGAACTCTCGGCGCTTCGTATTAGCGTTGACAATCAAGAATATGCGTCTATTAAGACATTAATTAATTTAATATATGTATAATTTGTCGATATAAATGGTTCTACAAACCAATCCATGGGAAAAACTAATTCGTTTGGTAGAAGAAAGGCTTTCAAACTTTTTAATCAGTAACCTAGTACCAAACAAATGTGTTCAACCTTTATTACGACATTGTGACGTACGTAAGGCAACATTTTGTATCCCGCAGATGGAATTGTGAAGTCTCACTAATTAACAGATCTTTTTCAACCTTTTTACTCCAGCTTCCCGTTCCGGTGTAGTCTGTGGATGACAGGAACAAATGCATGAAACTGTACTTGCAGCTTTTCTTCTTTTAATGTCATATTCCTCTTAATTAATGGGTGGGCAGTGATTTAGAGAAAACTAGCTGTCCCTCGCAAATTCGTCTGCGTTACATTTTCCCCGCTTTCGCAACATTTCTCATTACTGCTCCGCTCCTATTGGTCATAGCGTGATGATATATAGCCTATGTCCTTCCCTAGGTTGAAATCTATCTTCTTGCCAAATTTCATTAAGACCCGATCAGCCGTTTAGTCGTGAAAAGGTAACAAACAAACAAACATACAAACAAACAAACATACCAACGGTCAGTAGTCCAAAGTGGCCCTTGATCGGAAGAACTGGGATTCTGGAGGACAGGTTTTTGTCCCTTAGTGGGATGACACACAAAAGCCAGTGGGATGTTTAAAAAAAGAAGATTATTAGAGAAGGCGACGACTTATGGACTACCTTTGAGAAGAAAACGTTTATAATGTAAAATATAAATCTTGTTACCGTTGAATAACAGTTATCTTTCGCAAATCGTTGACATGCGGGTCAACATATCCGGCATATAAACCATAATAATCCCAGACATTAAAAAAAAATCTAATCATGTAACAAATGACATAACGGCGGACATGACAGCCGAATATTTACGAAACTTCCCGAAGGCATAATTACTAATATTCCTATGCGCCCGCGTCGATTTCCTGTCCTGTTTTGTACGGCCTTGACCTGAAATCTATGAATATAATACGAAGTGAAGTAGGTGGGACAGAGGAAAATTAAAAAAAATATATGTTGGTGAGCGGACGACCGTCCCTTTTGAAGAGAGCTGTAAATTAAGGAGCTCGTTAAATGAGTGCTTAGGGTTGCCACATAGTAAAATGTTGAAGTACGAATTTTATTAGACGTGTATCAACTTACATGCAGCGTTAAATCGTTATTACATGTTCACTAGAGGTTATTTAGGTTGAACATAAATAATTTAAACTATGGCTTTGACTTTTACCTCCATTCATTCTGATTTTAAATTGTGCAGTTCCTCTTTGATACCTTATCAGCATCAGGAAGATGATTCTGGTGCCGATTATTAGGATGTTTATTAATACCACTAAACATCTCGCCTTTACTTCCCAAGGGGGTAGACATAAATCACAGTAGCAGTACATCCATTCGCCATTCTGACCTAAAATGGACAACTCAATCAAATTCAGGCCAAACAAAAAAAACGCGAAACTACAGCCCCAGTCACAAGGTATAATAATTTGTGAAAGTACTGTAGTTGCCCATTCAAAGCGTAGATCACTATGGAGAAGAATGGGCAAGAAACTCCATGGAAACTCTTTTAAATCAATATATTGTTATACAATCTTGGTTACATCGTTTATTTGGATTCATTGGGATTATACAAATAAGTGAAAACGATGAATTGAACCCTGTCATATTAACGAGAACAATGGGAATGAGAGCGATTAACTGATATAGGCCTTTGTTAAGATTAAGTCAACAGATTAAAAAAAAATACAGCTGCAATGCCCAACAGAAGCTAGTGAACTTGACTGTGCAGTAGACCCTACAGTTTTTGCCATTGTTCGGCCATATGAACAGGGAATGAACCAGGAATATTGCGACACAAAGCCGTGTTATTAGGTGCAGTGCTACGCATGAGTGCGTACCATGTACCATGTGGACTAGTTACAGTTCATCTAACTATACAATGACTAGTTTGCTATACATTGTGGATTAAAGACCATTAAACTTTGTTAATTTACGAGATTTTATCCAATATATCTATAGCGTTTTTTTTGCGGTCAAAAATTGAAAATGATTAATTGAATATAAACTTTTAAATCTGGCGCTGGGTTAATAAGCCGTAAGTTGAAAAAAAAACTTTAGAAAGGTACACCGGTAGAAAAAACTTGTATATTTATATATATATATATATACCGGCGTTTATAGCACTCACTTTTTTCAAAAAGAGTAGAAAATGCTTGCAACTAATGCTAAAAATGCTACCAAAACCCAGTAATACGAGGCATGGGAAATATTTAAGCACATTCGTAACACTTGGCAGCTTTTTCTTTGCCAAACAACTAAGGATGCGGCGTGTGATACATAATTTACGATCCCAAAAAAAGCTGGCAACCCTACAAGATTGCCAGATTTCAACCGCTTAATTTTGACAAATAGTTTGTCGTTGCTTTTATTTATTATGGCAATATTATTTCATTGCAAAGATTAGTAATCGATTAATCATAGTTTATAATTATTATATCCGTCTGTTAACTGTAAAATAATTTTAATGATGATAATTAATTTGTTTTTGAACGTTTGGCTGCCATCTGTATTGACATGTGATGGCTGATTCGCGAAAATAAGATATTGAATACTCTTCGAGCAGTTTAATTGTAAACATATGGCGTCTACTTTTATCTCCAGATACTGACGACTGATTTTTTTTATAAAACAATCCCTTTAATTCGTTTATTTCATTGAAAAGGTTGGTTTAATTAAAATACTATAGTATAGACAATCTGTTCTTCAATTGAGAAATCGTTGGAATTCATGTTACAATTAAGTCTTACGTTCGTGCTAGGATCTCTGTTCTGACAGTAGTTCCCAGCATCTTAGTGGCTCCGCTAGCGACACTGGTCTGTAAACCAAACACGTCTCCTCTACGTGTGGTTGCAGACTGTAAAAAGTGCAAATATCTCTGATACAGTTTATTGATTTAACTCCACAAACGTGAAATGTGCCTGTTTATTTCTGTATCAAATATTAAGCAATAATGTCATCTTCTGCGTAATACTAATAACACTCTAAAAGCTTACTGCAGTAAGCTTTGCTTTCAGATTAGTCAACATATAAAATTACACCATAATTTTCAAACAAAACCTTATATTTATTATGTTATTACTGTACCATAAAAGTAATAAGTTATGAATATAACCATTTGTAACAAATTGATAAATTACTCTTGAGCAGAACTCCCTAATCCTTTGATGTGCTCTTGAAGATTTAAAGTGCATCTAACAATATTATGCTTTGTTCTTTTACTGAATATTCTTTTCAATGTAATGAATATGTAATCTGAAATAAAACCATCGTAAAACATGCGGCTTTGAAGAGGCTTAAACGATTTAAAGTCATGAAGCGATTAAATGGCATATGGGATTCCGCACGCATTTTTCTGTCAAACTGACATTTAGTGTGAAAACTGAATTGTTTATGGTGGTCAAAAAGCCTTAAATATAAAAAAAAACATCAAATAAGAACTTATAAAAAATGCAGAATACACGTTTAAATTCAACGAGCAGTTTCTTGTAAAATTAGTCTAGAAATAGAAAACATATCAACATTTTGCTTCTTTGCTGCAAAATATTAGGAAATACTTGTCATCGTTAATGTCCGGTCGGTTAAAAGCCAAGCGGCCGTGAGACAAGATCTGAATCATCTCAAACAATGGCTACTAAATATAATATTTCAAAGGAGCTCTTAAAATCTAACGTGTAAATATTAGCACAATTTAACAGAAACAGCGCCGCGTGGCACACTTTGTGACAAACTGGGCCTTGAACCAGCACTCGCCCATAAATCTTCTGCTGAAGAAATAGACTACTTAGAAACGCGCGATGCTCTCCAAAAGATTGTCATTGTTGTTTAAAATACCACACAATGAGGTATTTGTAGAACACATCAAATTATCATGCCGAGACCATCTCACTGAAAGTCCGGAGCGATTGCATTCGACGCGAGTTTACGCCGAGTATTGCCAACGCTAATAAATATCTAAATGCTCATATAACTCACATCAGGTGTGAAGCCAGTTTATCCTAATGTTATCACAATATTGCGGTTAGTCACTTCGCTCGCCTGCACTCCCACAGTTGAGTCATAGCGACGCATAAATTAACCCGTAGGGAATACACGAGCTCTATTTAGGATCATAATTTAAATATTTTTCATCAGTTTCCTACACCGATTAGTTTATCGTACACACGGGTACGCGGTGCTCCGGCGGATCGACGACGTGTGAACTCATAAATTTGTACTAGAACATCTGACCTGATAATCTAGTTTACGTTAATTCCTCGAAGATTAATTTCCAAAGAGTGAGGCAGCGGCGAGAGGCGCGTGGCGGCGTCATCGCACACAGACTGGATGACTGCGGCGAGCGCCCGCATGGCGGCGCGCCTCTGACCAGCCGGACCATGAAACGAAGAAAACATGAGCCAAGCGCTGTCGCTGCTCAAGTTCATCAAAATACCAAAAAAGTTATCCCCACGTGAGATGTCATGACGCCCGAACACTCGAACAGTCTCACTGCCAAACTAAATAGTGCCTTACGTTATAAATAGTGTAATCTTGGTGCTTCGAAACAATAAATAATGTTAGTGAACACAGACACACGGACGATAAGGTCAAACGTTTAAGATGTTAGACGTTTTTCGTGGATTGAAGAATCTCATAAAAGTGAACTATGTACACATCGATTCGCCGGTATTTCGGTTGCACTACTCTATCACGGTCATCCTACTGATCTCGTTCAGTTTGATCGTGACGACGCGCCAGTACGTCGGGAACCCTATAGACTGCATCCACACGAAGGACATCCCTGAGGACGTGCTGAACACGTACTGCTGGATCCACTCCACGTACACGCTCAAGAGCTTCTTCAAGAAGAAGGTGGGCGTGGAGGTGCCGTACCCGGGCATCGGGAACAGCCGCGAGAAGGGCAAGGAAGATATGAGCGACAGGAAGATCTACAAGTACTACCAATGGGTGTGTTTTTGCCTATTTTTTCAGGTGAGTTTTAGTATTAGTTGAACATTCCCTTGACTAATATACAAATTCGTTGACACATCTAGTGTGGTGTGTCGCTTCTGAAATTAACACTCTCTTTTAGATCAGTTTTGACAGGTCGTTGACAGGTATCTTCCTTGTCGAATGTTATTAGCGCATAGACATTTCAGTCTTGTTTGAATTTAGAAACACGCGCCGGCCACTGTTTCATTTTCATTTGTTTCTTTTACTAAATGACGTCTGTGATAAAAGAAACATTTTCACTGGCCAGTTTTAATTCAAACATTTTAATTGTATGATACCATGAGTTCTTTGAGAATTTTCAAACATTGATCCTAAGTAATAAATGTGAAAATGACTTTGTTGCCGTCTCGCCTTAATGTTTGAACGGATTTGGATAAAATTCGACACAGATATAGACCTGGGTTAACACGGAATGAGGATAACTTTTATCCCGGTAGTACGTTTCTGTGGGATTGTTTCAGACATCCATGGTAATAGCTAGTTTTTAAATGAAAAAAAATACAATCATTTAACTGAAAAATATTGTTAACCTGCTGTATAGTGTCGCAACATAGACACGATGCGCACACGCCTAAACAAAGCTCAAGTAAAACAAGCAAACTATAATTAGCGCAGAACATTGTTAATGTTGCCAGAGCGACTGCGCGACTCGTCCCACAAAACCAATAAATATTTATTTTTTATTATTTTCTAACGTTTTAACGATCGATAAAACTGGGGCGTTAATCAGGAATCCGGAATATGCGGTAATCAAAATATTTTGTGTAATTTATAGAGTGCATGTCGTAGGTGTGCGGTCTGACAGTGGGGTTAGTGTGTTTAAAATGTTGGTTGGCTGGAATAATGCAAGAAAAGAATAAAAAAAAAGATTGGAGAAAACTAGTTAAATGTGTGTGAACTATGGGTTGTCTGTTTGAAATGTTGGTTGGCTGGAATGATGCAGAAAAGAAAAAGCCAGATAGAAAAATAAAAAAAATTGTGAAATGTGGGAGTACTATTAGATATGTCGGATATCCGGTTGATTTTTGATTAAAAGTTGTTAGTTTGAATTGTAACGGTAGTTGGTGAAGCGCGTGGTTTGATCACGTGGGCAGAGTCATAGTGGGCTGGACGCCATTTCAGACGGGCAGTCTTGTGCGAACCGTCGAAGTGAGAGCACCACTCTGAAACTGTCTCTTTACCTACTTCCGCATTAAGGGATTTTGTACAAGTGTGATTTAGTGAACGCAATACAATATTGATTAAGTGTGTGTGTGTGGTTTTCTTGCTCGAGCACCTACGCCATGTCAGAGCCTGAAGCGGGCAACCATCCTGATGCCGGTTCTGTCGCGGAACCTGGGCGCGTTCCGACAGATATAACACTTCCTAGCCATTCGGAAATTGAAGGAGAGATGATGATTTAAAAAAATCATTTATAGCTTTTAAGAACTTTCACAGAACAGGCACAAATTTATCTCTGCGCTACGAGCTAGCTAGAGTTTCATAAAGTGAACACCGGCACTACGAAGTTCAAAGTGAGAAGCTGCCCCTACAGGCGAACTAAATCACTGACCCTCATTTTTCCACAGAAACTAAAAAAGCTAGCACAGTCTTTTACCCGGAATCGAACCGAATATCACTTAGTTTCATTTTTAGGAAACCAATCTAAATCAAAATATTTTATTTCACATAAGCCTACATGGGTACTTATAGAACGTCGACAAAAAGGTGCTCGGTTCGGGTTGGTCGTTTCCTATGAAGAAGAACCGGCAAGAAACTCCATGGTTACTCTTTTAAAATGTTTTCTACCGTTTAAACCAGTTCTACTGTACCGACATCTCATAATGAATTTAAAATGTCTGCCACAACCCACACGTTAGCTTCCTACTGCCGACATAATTATAAGCGGAAGGATTAGCGGCTTAACTTCATGTTAAAGATTACGAGATTAACTTAACAGACTGTTAACAGTGAGTTCTTATTAATTATTGCCGACAAAACTACGAGTTGAAGTAGGTAGATACACTGTTTAGTTTTTGGGTCAAGTTGGGTGTTTCTTCAGAAAGGTCAGGTGCGTAGTATTCGCAACCGGCGTTCGTGTATAACCAGATGTATCAACGTGGATGAGGCAGAAGGAGTATGTAAGGATCGTAGCAGGTGACACGTCGTGGTTTCTACCTACCCCAATGGAAAAAAGCGTGAATTTAGGGTCAACTGAGAAAGCGGCGAAGGGCAGCGAAGCGCGGAGTCCGACTTCTCGAGCATTCCAGCGACCGGAATTCCCGCGATGCCGCGGGCATCCGCGCGACTCGTTCGAGTTTCTCATGCGATAATAAGTATTATAGTAATGAATATAAAGTTAAAATTCATATGACACTATGAAACTGCGTTGCGCTTCGCTGCCCTTCGTCGCTCTTTCTGTGTGAGTTGACCCTTATCATCATTATCATCAACATCAGCCTATAATGTTGCCACTACTGGGACACAGGCTTCCTCTCTGTGAGAGGGAATGGGCTGTAATCCACCACGCGGGCCCAGCGGGTTGGTAGATGACACATGTCTTCGAATTTCTAGGACATGCCGGTTTCCTCACGATGTTTTCCTTCACCGTTTTTGAGGGCAGCGATGATGAAATAAATTACACAAAGTAATGCGCCTGCCTGGGTTCGAACCCACAGCTCGTAAGTCGGGGCTGCCACCACTGAGCCACTGCTGCCTTCGTGAATTTATGTATGCATTTATTGTGTGTTATCAAACAAAGTTTCTGCGGTCAAAAGTTGACATAATATTTATTACACTTTTTAAGTATATGACGGCGCCTTTGCAAAAAGGCTTCATATGATTCACGTTGCAAACTAAACTGTTACCACAGACGAGAGAGAAGTGGTCTACAATACTCTCTGGCGGAACGTCAAGTCGTTGCGGGTAGCCATATTGACTTGAGTAGTTGTCAAGGAAGGTGGCGCGTAACAGGACGTTGACGGATCGCCGACGTCTGTTTGCTTAATCTAATTAAATCTGGTGCCACATATCATAAGTAATTCCGATGCAGCGGGTCCTAGCCTTTATCATAAGTGGGATAAAGAATCGCGCCCTCCACGAAAGTAAAGCCAAGTGAGGAACATAGCGAATTAACTGTTCAACTAACAAGGAAAGCGTCCAAACCTGCGAGCACAAATCATCAAGAGGGTACCCTCACAACATAATCGGGTGAGACCGTTTCTTTTCTTTTCGATAAGTAGGTCATCTGACTCATTGCTTAAAAATGGCTTGTTTAATTGGTTTATGGGTGACATCATAATCAGTAAACCTTACTGGCATCGGAGGTTATGATTTAAAATGCACGATGGAGATCTCCAGTACCAATAAAATAGGCGATATTTTGATAAAATAGGTTGTCGGCCAATAAGTTCAGGAATTATTAGATGCTGGCGTAATTTGTAAAAGTTCTTTGACGTTTGGAGTAAGCGCTTGTGTGGTCTACATGTTTCAGTCGAAAAGAAAGTGTGTTTAGTCGAAATGTCACTGTTGTCCGGTTCATGCTTTAAAATGATCGAAGGGACGCAGGTGCCCGGTTTATGATGTTTTTGTGATGACGTTGGTCGAAGGGACGCTGTTGTCCGGTCCGTACACTGGTATGGTCGAAGGGACGCAGTTGTCCGGTCCAAACGTTGGTATGGTCGAAGGGATAATGTCGTCCGGGCCATGCAGCTGATAGCGGCTGGTTGAGGGGACACATTCATCCGGTCCAACCTTAAGTGTTCACTGGTCGAAAGGACAGTGTCGTCCGGGCCATGCAGCTGGTAGCGGCTGGTTGAAAGGACACACCCGTCCGGTCCAGGTGTTAACTGTTTAGAGAAAGGTGTCGTCTGGTCCATGAGTGGTCGAAAGGACACACGCTTTCGTTGTAGGAGAAAGGTGTCGTCCGGTCCATGAGCGGTCGAAAGGACACACGCTTTCGTTGTAGGAGAGAGGTGTCGTCCGGTCCATGAGTGGTCGAAAGGACACACGCTTTCGTTGTAGGAGAAAGGTGTCGTCCGGTCCATGAGTGGTCGAAAGGACACACGCTTTCGTTGTAGGAGAAAGGTGTCGTCCGGTCCATGAGTGGTCGAAAGGACACACGCTTTCGTTGTAGGAGAAAGGTGTCGTCCGGTCCATGAGTGGTCGAAAGGACACACGCTTTCGGTGTAGGAGAAAGGTGTCGTCCGGTCCATGAGTGGTCGAAAGGACACACGCTTTCTTGGTAGGAGTAAAATGCCGTCTAGTCCGTGAGTGATCGAAAGAATACACGCTTTCTTTTGTTCTGAAACAGTTACAGTTACGAAGAGAGTAATGTTTGTCATAGTTTGTCAGGATGGAAGAGCGGATGTCTTGGTGATTAGACATTGTTTAATCCAGGAATACAATAACGCCCGAGGACGGTCGTATGTCAGTCTGGCCGTGACGGCGCCTTTGCAAAAAGGCTTCATATGATTCACGTTGCAAACTAAACTGTTACCACAGACGAGAGAGAAGTGGTCTACAATACTCTCTGGCGGAACGTCAAGTCGTTGCGGGTAGCCATATTGACTTGAGTAGTTGTCAAGGAAGGTGGCGCGTAACAGGACGTTGACGGATCGCCGACGTCTGTTTGCTTAATCTAATTAAATCTGGTGCCACATATCATAAGTAATTCCGATGCAGCGGGTCCTAGCCTTTATATATTTGTTCATATTAGGTATAAGTTGTCCACATAATTATCTGAGCTTGACTTCTAAGTTTGTTTCGATGTTTTGTCTCAGATTGGTCGTAAGAAACAGCGGCCTACTTTAGCTTTTAACAATAATTTATTAAACCCCTCCCCCCAAAATTTTAATTTTTTTTTTAATTTATATCTTTCCTTGGTTTCGTTAATTAGCAAGAAGAGACGCAACACCGAGAAAATTGGAAGGAAAGGGGGGAGGCCTATGCCCAGGAGTAGGACAGTCAAGGCTAAGAAAAAATAATATAAGTCTAAAAAGCACGAAAAAAAATTAAATTAAAAATTTAAAAAACCCCCGATACAAAAAACCTATAAAAAGCCAAAAAAAAATTAATCTAAGCGTCGTAGCGTCGGGGGACCGCTAAGAAGACCGCTTAGTACAAGCACAGAACAAAGCGGTCCCCCGACGCTACGACGCTTAGATTAATTTATTTTTGGCTTTTTATAGGTTTTTTGTACCGGGGGTTTTTTAAATTTTTAATTAAATTTTTTATGATGTTTTTTTTTTTTAAACCAGTACCTGAATAATATATTATTAAACATTAATTAGCCGATGTGATCAAAATTAACCAATTAAAATTACGCTGTAATAAGAAACGAATCGGTCGGAACCTAAGTTTTACAATGTTAAATGCTACGAGGGGCTACGAGGCCTACGACTAAGCTACGCCGTAGCACTTAATAGACCCAAACGTTTTATTGATATGAATGACTATCGATCTTTAAATAAAGTAAAAGGTAGGTAAAAATAGCAGCAAAAGTAAAGGCAAGTCTTATTTAAACTAGATACTTAAATATTTTGAAGTCCTTGTACTTGGTCATGAAATATCCCGAGTCCGGGGGACGTTGTGTAACGTTGGCAAGAAGCTATGTTTTTATTGGGGCTCCTCTGGTCGACTAATATATGCAAATATCAACAACATGGTAATCTCGACGACGACTCGCAACAATCCGGTAGTTCCACTGATGCGACTTTTTAAATATGAGTTGTTTAAGTTTAAAATGGCAAATATTTAATCTTTTCATATCGGTAGCTATCACTCAGTTTAATAAGAACTACAACAGTAACGCCTTAATGATAGGTATGTAAACTCTCTATATTTTGAAGTTTTTAATCTTTGAAAGTAACTAGGTTAATCCGTCTTTAGAAACGGCTTTAATTGTCATCGTGGTAGGTATTTGATAACAAACTGGAAGATATTTATGAATGTACTTGTTTCCTTAAGTATTCTTCTTGTAAACCTTTATCTTGTTTTGTTATTCTTTGTCGGTAAAGATAGCATTTATGAAAACACACCTGAACCGAGCACTAGATTTGTGCTCGGTTCAGGTCTGTTCTGACTCCGTGGCTGCTATTGAGACATTTCTGATGGAAAACCGAATTACACTTAACTTGACACGGGAATCGAACCTAGGACAATGGGAATCCAACACTATTTTGAGTTTTTAACTGTCGGTATAACAGAAAAAAAATAGACTGTATTAATAGAGATAAAAAAAAAACAACAAATCGCACAAAAAAGTCGCAGCATCAAAACCCACCCTTAAACAGATCATCAGAATAAAAATGTAAGAGCTCACTCAAGTGGCAGTTAATATCGGTTGATTATCATCCCGACACAGACATTACCCCTCACCCCCCGCGACCTTTCACCCCCTACAACCCCCTTACACAGAAGCGACCTAATTTTCACTTTATTAAGCTAAATAATAGCATGTTTACCCGAATGGAAGCGACTTGCGAACTATTTAGGGATTTTACAAATGTTCCGCGATAAGAACGGAGGCGCGTAGTTAGGATGAGGCTATTCTTTTAGTTTTGTCTCGATTGATTTTACTGTTTTCTGACGATTTAGTAGAGGGAGGGACTTTTTAGGGATTTTCAGTGGTTTGGCCTTGACTTAATCATTACTCTTATTGCTAATACTAATCTATTTATATAAAATTCAAAGTCCTGACTGACTGCCTGATAGATATAAACTGCTGGTCCTAGAGACATGTAATTTGGAAGGTGTGTTCTTTGTGAGGAGTAGGTATCCACTAAGAAAGGGTTTATCGAAATTCCACCCCTAAAGTGGTAAAATAAGGGATGAACGATAAATGGAAATCAGTATTTTTTAAAGTTAGAAACCTGAAATATCATATACAAGCTTCTGGTTAGAAATAAATAAATACGTATGTCTGCGTTTTTGAAAATAGGAGTTGAAAGTTTATTTTGGGTATTCGTCATTTTTGAACTAAGAAGAATGAATATTAAAACTTCTGAGCAGAAATAAATGCGTACGTATCCCGTAGTTTTTCGAAATTTGAAAAAAGATTTGTGCCCGATTGACGACAATATTCTCGCCCCTTATTTCATGAGACTTACATGGGTGCACTAATAGGCCTCAGCCAACCCTTCGGTGATTACAACGTGATGTTATGTATGTTTTTTTTTAGGTGTTTATTTTGCATAACAGCCTCTTGTATCGTACTACGTTTGGAGTTAAAGAATGTTTTCTCTCACTTACTTTTAATTTTGCAATGAGTTGTAAGTAGCGTGACTAACTTAACTCGTCGATCTACAAAGAGCGATTAAAAACCTGTCCACTTCAACTTCTGTTTTAATATTCTTATCATAGAATGATGACGCGATCATTAGATCATGTTTTGACCCACTTTTCATCAAGCTAGTAATACAATTAGTCACGCTTGAGTTTTCATTCGTCCCGATATCCAGACATTCCGTGGTTTTTATCATAAGCAAGGGATAAACACTGGCCTTATTCCTAAGCTTAAAGTAATACAACAAGCAATGATAGCCTAATGGTGTGTGTAAGTCCAAAGGTCTCGAGTTCAAACCCAAGACACCTGACACTCTGATTTTTCGGATTCAAATGCGTATTGTATAGTTATGGGTGAACGGCCCAAAGCGAATGGACCGCGGGCCAATCACATGCTTCGATTAAAAAAAAAACATCGTGAGAAAACCAGCATGCCTGAGAGATATTTTTCAACGGCATGTAAAGCCAAGTCAGAGGCATAAAAACACAATAATGAAAAAAGTTGAATACTACTTTTTTACGTTTATCAACCCGATTTATCACTGTAATCCGTTACACATAATCTCTAGATTTTTGATTTAACATACAAATATAACCAGTTATGTAAGAACTGTACTAGAGGGTACCGGCCAAGCGATCGATAACAACTGTTTCAACAGTGTTTGAGATGTTTTTTTTGTGACTTTCTTTCTTTCATCCTTTCAACGGGTTATTCAGTCCTTACACTTCAACCAACTTATCGGTGTAGGTGGGACAACACAGAACAAAAATAAATTTACCAACTTTGACATATCGATGCATTTTTTCTTGTCTTTCTGTCTGTACATTGCTGTTCCATTCTTCATGTCGTTAATGGAATGTCACTTTGTTTAAGCCGATGTGAATGTTTTCATGTCTGATGTCTGTATGGTGTCGGACGTAAAGAATAGCACCATCCGATACCTTCCCGTGGGTGTCGTAAGAGGCGACTAAGGGACTTGCCAGAGAATGGGCAGCAGCGTTATCTGTGCTTTTGTAACAACCGTACTGCGATCGCCAACCCGCCTGCGAAGCGTGGCGATTATGGGAAAATCCCCCCCTTCTTAGGGTAGGCCTATGTCCAGCAGTGGACGTCTTTCGGCTGAAATGATGATGATGATGATGAATGTTTTCAAAGGGCACAGGCAAAGGGCTTTTGGTGGCACACTCTTTCGTTTAGTTATTACTGGGACATTTTCCTAATTTATAGTTGTGTATGATAATGTCGTGCCTTTGAGAGTTTCTCAAGGCTTATCAGCGGGCTGAAGTGTTGCATTATGTGCGGTCACGTCTTAGCGTGGCGACCGTATCATCACATCTCATATTTTGTCGTTTTAATTAAAACACAGGGGTTTTTAACGTCAGTCGAGTTAATAACAAGGTAGCTCAACTAGTACTTGACGACGTAAAACATCATTGACAGTTTCCTTCTTAAGATCTACACGGCGTTAATTATTTAGCAATGGCATAAAGTGTCGGAAAATCTATACCAATATTATAAAGCTGAAGAGTTTGTTTGTTTGCTTGAACGCGCTAATCTCAGGAACTGCTTGTCAGATTTGAAAAATTATTTCTGTGTTAGATAACCCATTTATCGAGGAAGGCTATATAGGCTATATATCATCACGCTACAACCAATAGGAGCGGGGCAGCAATTAAAAATGTTGCGAACGGAGAAAATGTGACGCAGACGCAGTTGCGCGGGACAGCTAGTTATAAATAAAAAGTAAATTGTAAATAAAAAACGTTGCTAGTAGCGATAAGAACAATTCAATATTCTAATTTGGAAGACTTTTCATGGAAATAATTTCCCTTTCCTCTTCATAAAAAGCTACATTTTGGAACGAACAAACTGCAAGTTTCTATGTAACTAACTGACTGCTTGTGGATTCAAAAGTGGCGTGTACCTAATTTAAATTTTTTTTTTTTAGCTTGATTTTAATTTTATTATTGGTGCACTGAATTTCGGTATTTAGAATTTTATTTCGCGGAAACCGCTAGCCACAAAGATATCCCACGATTATTTATGGACTTGGCACATAATAAACCTTATATTTATCAGTTCAACGTAGAAACTCCTAAAATCAGTCCATTACAGCGAACCTGTACTCGGAACTCAGAAACCAATCGCAACATCTGTTTATTATACGAGATAAGAAGCTTTTAATGTACGGAACCTTGTCTGATACATCGCATAATGCATGAGCACTACCCTGATTAGAACCCACGTCCCTCGGGCACCAGACTCTGGTCCACTATCACACTGGGATCATGGCTGCCTGAAATATGGACTATGTAGTTGCCAATTCGGAGGTTTGGCGAGAATCACGATAATGCTGGAAAATAATTGGATTCTATTCTGCGGCGGTTACTGCCGCATCGATATTTATGACTCTTTTCTAATGTACACTGTAAAATTTGCTAGGCTTTTGGAAATTAGGCTTGTAATATTTTAATAGGATTAAACAGAGGGTCTAATAGAGGGCCAAAGTACTTAAGTTTGTTATTTTTCATTCTTTTTTTTCTCTCTAAACAAAAGCTTTATTGTTCATTAGTAACCAATAGGTGATAATAAGGTGGGACTAAGTTCTTGATTCTACCACAACATAATGGACGTATTTAAAACTAATTAGCATAATCAGCCTTTAATATTCCCACTGCTGGGATACAACGCCGCCCCGCAGTGGCGTGCCTAGGGGTCAACAATACGGCAAGCCCATAAGGCATTTGAACTGCTCAGGAACCATCATATCATAAGAGCAGTATAAGTATAAGGGCATACCAAGCTTGTAGGCTTGGATGAAAGTAGTGCCACTAGACATAAGCCTACTTTCTACGAGTCGGGGTGTACTGTTACTGTACTGAGAGGACTGTGTGTAAGCGGACCCAGAGTAGTTTGGTAGATGTCCCATGTCTTCGAAGTTCCGGTTATCGGGCACGCCAGTTTCCTCTATTGCCGATTCCTTCTTTTTTTATCGATTCCAACACTTTAATAAAATTATACTGACCCTAGTTATGAGTAACTGGGTAATCAGTTACCCCAGTAAAATCATGCGTGCGGTTAGCTGCAGCTCATAAATAATGACGCTTGTTGGACAAGCTGGCAACCCGCTATAATTCCCCACCCTCGGCTGACCGTCACAAATGGCACGGAATCCTTGTCGTGTGCACATCTGTCTATATTTAGATGTCTAAATGCCTATATCTGTCGGCTTATTGTATGTACGTTGATATTTGAACTGTTCTTCGACTGACCTACCCCGAATCATAGGTACACTATTATTAAACCTGTTTAAACCAAATTCGGCTTATCGTGGCCACATTGGTGACGCGCCGTTTTTTTTGGGTTGGTTTCAGTTATGGCACTTTCTAATTTTTTTATTATTTTTTAACGATAGAGCGGTAAAACGCGCGTATAAACTTTATTCTCTTATTTTTCCTTGCTTTGATGATCCAGATACAATTTATTTATATCTGTAGGCCATACAATATATTTCCGTGCAGGAATTGAAGCCGTAGTATACAATCGCCCAGCCACAGTGCCAATCGTGCAGAATTACATTATATGCTTACTTTTCACTCCGTCCTCGTTTTCAAACTTGTGCCATGGTTTACAAAAGCAATGTGTAGTTTGATAGTGATTCAAAAATTTTCTTAAGTAAGAAAAACATAATTAGCCAGATGCGGTTACGGCGGTTGGTTTTATTTTGCATTTAATGTAAGCACCTATCGGATCCGTTTATGGTATATTTATGAATCTACAAGAAGATACTAAATTAGTAAAAAAATACCCATATTGTACCAGTCTGGAAATTCGTTTTATAGAAAAGAAATAGTATAAATTTTAAATTCAGCAACAATAAGTTACACGTGCCGAAATCTGAAATGCCATGCCGTCGACGGTGCATTGGTGTTCGCGTTGTTTACGCCAAACGTCCTTTTTTATTGTTTTAATTATATTATTGTCAGACTGTTTGCAATTACGATAAAAATACATGTAAGCGTGTTTGTGTTAACTTTTCAAACATTATTTTACTTATTGATGATTAAAAAGTGTAGTATGTGGGCCGGCCGTGATTTAAAATATATGTTTTACGAATTGTAAATGTACCTGATATTTATTTTCGTGTTATATTTTGATGATAACACAATCCGGACGTTTTTGAGTTTGTTTGTTATATGTTTTCCTGTGCTCTGTGTGTTTTCTTTCCGCACATATTTTAGAGTATTTTATGTGATTGGTTAGGCACGTGCTACTGCTAACGTAATCCGAGCGTGTTGGTCATGCTGCTTTTTCTTATGCATGACACATCAATGCTACGAAAGTAAAACCAGTGCCTCTACACATTTTTACTAAGACACAGTTATTGCAAGAGAAGTTTTCATGATGTATTTTAACTTTTTACCCGATTAGGCTGTCACGACATCACTTTATTAGTTGTTAAATGGTAAATTTGAGATGAATTTGTTGTCCAATCATTCGTTTAATGAACATTCGTTACGGATAGAATCAGGTGTTATGTTATCATCTCCTTTCTTACCATTGAATAAAAAAAAATAGAAAAAACATGGAGGCGCCGCGATATTCTACACATACATTTGCTTATACAAATATGAGTGAAATGCGAACTAGCATGTGAAGTATCGTGTTGTCTCACTCTTTCTAATGGTAAACGTATTTAATAAAAGAGACAACAATATTGTCTTCTTCCTAGTAAAAGGACTTGTTTTTCACTAGGAAGCCACCTACCTACCAGAAGCTACAGATATATTATAATCAAATCTAATATTAATCAAGTAAAAAAAGTAAAAAGCGCAAACGAGGTGCAATTAAAAAGTGTTTTTTATTTAATTCTGTGCATAAAACACCTATCCTCATATTTTATTCCCAGTTATCAGAACGTAAGTAAACTTACTCTTACAACGGACTATACAATACATTTTGAATATGATTCAACCGTGATATCTAAGACTCGTAATACTATTACGTAGTAGGTACTAGTATCGATACTCGATATAGTAACACGATGTTCCCTGCACAACCCTAGCATTGGCAGCCATTTTATGCGCCAGTTTGAGTTGTAGGTAGGCACCTTTTTTTCGTAGGTATTTCCAGTCCATACTTTTTATATGTCTATGTTTCCTACCCTATGTTCCCCAAAAGCTGCAACCTCTGCGCTGTCAATTCCGACAAAGTGGTGACGTATTCTGACAATATTGACTAATACCATGCTACAAGAATAAGGAGGCTGTGTTCATGCCGCTATATTCATTATTCTACAATCTATTTCAAATATTGAATTGCTTGCATCTAAAATACGTTTAATTTCCTAATACATTCGATAGCAATTAGAGCCGTAGTTATTTGCGAAACAAAGTAGCGTAGTAACAAATGAAGCCGAGTTCTAATGAAGCGGTAAACAATTATTATTTATTAGCAGCGGTTCGTGGGAACTACCTCTTGGATGCGCCTACGCGCCTAGTACCTAGCTATGTTATACAGCGGTGCATTGTACTTTGTAACTAGTTACATAGTCTGGGAATTACCAGTGTAAGAAGAAGGAATCAACCTCTTGCATGCTCCTACTCGCCTAGTACACAGTGGTGCATTGTACTTTGTAACTAACAAGTTTCCTAGACTTTGCTGACTGTAAGTAGTTACATAAACTACAATCAGAAAATCCAATGCGTAAGAAAAAGACGGAACTCTTGCGGTGGATTTCACCGTGGTTTTCACTGATGAAACTAGTGGTATATTAGCTGTTTGCTTGTTCCACAGGATAGTCTTTGTCAGTCACTGGAAACTGGCAGATACGAGTGTGATACGTGAAGCGCGGCAGAACATCCATCCTTCAATGACAGATGAGGAACTTTACGTCCTGTTTTGAGGAACAGGGCATTTAATATTAGGATGTAACTGAAATATCTTGGTTTGTCCGTGGCGGCCTTTTTAACTTTCGCTTTTCTATTTATAAATGTGTTAATTATTTATTTATTAAAACTTTATGCACAAGTATAAAAAAAACACTGTACAAAGGCGGACTTAATGCCTTGGGCATTTTCTACCAGTCTACCTTAGGGTGATGCAGAGAGAAAATATAGTAGGTGCAGCATAACAAATGGTAATAAAACATTTACAAATAAAATATAACGATAAATACATATATAATATAACGATAAATACATACATAAACTACTAACAACAATTTAATTATGTGATGAATCTGCCAGCTTCTTAAGTGTTCCCGAGCTTTAACTTTAAATGTGAACTGTTGGCCAACTTAACGTTCAGAGGGAGCGCATTCCAAAGGAAGACAGCCTGGACAAAGAAAGACGATTTGAGAAAACCAGAGCGGTGAGAAGGACAACGTAAAAGACGATTGTTGGAAGAACGAAGATTCTTACTGTGCGCAGAGCATAAATATTGAAAATGAGTAGTCACATAAGAAGGAGAAGTAGGCTTATTGAGAAAAGAAAATAGGGTAGTCAAAGCTCTCAACGCTCTGCGCTGTCGGATGGGCAACCATTTTAAAAGTGACCGATGTGCGGGTACATGGTTAATCACTTTACAAACAATTGAAATGTCACCAACCTTATTAAAACTATTTAACATTCGTGATTCCTGAAAGAAACAGCTATGGCAGACACAGAATTTCACCATAAAGGTTCACCTAAAAAATCGGATTCCAAAATGCAATAAAACTTTATCCGATATTATCAATCAAAATGGCGTCATTTCAGATATTTTTCCCGCGCTGTCATTGCGGAAGGCAAAGACAACTGGACATACAGCCAGCGCATAAATCACGCGCGTCGGCCCCGATAGCGTGCATGTATCCGAACGATGATCGATGCATCCGAAATGTATTTAGAATTCGACGAATAAATGTTTGTTTAATATTTGCTTAATGCATAATTAGTGGCTTTAAATTCTGTAAATTATATGCTAAGCCGGGGTTTTGTACTGGAAATAGTGTGACTTCGTGTGAAACAGATTATGGACTGTCTACTGTCTGTGTATGACCTGCATTATAATGAAAGAAAGAAAATCGTTTATTGGTATTATCTATCAGAATAGTGTATTGGTTTGAATGTGGACCTACTATAAAGGTGGTGCAATAGTCGCAAAAATGGCAAATAATCTTTATCTTACGGTTATCAAACAATTTTTTAATAAATTTTAAGTGATTGTAATCTTGACCTTCACTAACCCGAATAGACATTTCCAACACCACTGCCGTCAAATAGCTCCCTACACCAATTTCAATTTTAATCTTCAGATCATAAAGAATAGAGTTTATTGTGTCTACAGAAAATACGTAGGCTATTATCTAAAATAAATGAGCCTATATATTTTTTTGTTTGTCTATAAACAATCGCGCAACACACTTATAACATATTAAAGATAATTTATGAACTGTGTTAATAATCCTAAATATCCTAGTTAACAATCAAAGCATATTTAAATATATTCAGAAGAAATTGAGCGATAAATCTCTGACTTGATTCCAAAAACATGTAAGAACCATAGAGCTAATAAAGTTGCTGGACGACAGTAAATTATTTCGCGTTCGAAAAACAAAATATTGTAACTGTCAAGGTTGACCATAAACAATTCATTAGAAGGAGCAGTGGAGTAATTAACTCATGCACTTTTGGCGGTTAGAACTCAAAAATAACACGTTTAACAGGCTCTGAAACAAAACTTTAGTGTTGTACTCATTAATGGTTTCCATATTTCATAAGTCGTTTTGCTGGTGGCCGTGAAAAAGTCACGACTCGCTTGCGTTTTCCCGCCCGTTGGAAATGGACGAAAGTTATGAGGTAAAGGCGAGAAACGATTTGGCATGTGGCTCAATTGCTGTTTTGTTTTTGCAATAACTTATATTGTTGTTTTAAATTCTAATTAGTAGTGTTTCCGCTATTGCTGCGTTTACTGCTTTTGTAATTAACAGCAGTTCGCACTGTGAACGAAAGTATGTAACTACATATTGTGATTGTAGCACATTTAAACAATGAAATATTTTTAAAACTGAAGTTTGAATGAAATAGAATATTTCGCAGTTTGACTAGGTTTAATTATAACATAGATTTACTCTATTATTCCCTTATCCTTCTGTATGTCTATCCTTCTTCTTTTTCTGACCGTGGTGGTCACTTAGATCACAGCGATTTCAAACCTGATCCATTTCGAGTTTCAACATTTAAAGGTCCATTAAACAGTCAAACAAAATCACATTCTATCAGTCAGCGACAAGGATGAAGAAAAAGTCAAAAATGTATTTGAATGACACAGGCTTCCAAGAGTTAAACTAATCGTTCGAAGCCAAAAGACATAGAAACATTTTGTTTCGAAACGCTTCCGCTTGTAACTCGGCCAGCCGGTGATGCCGCGACGTTGACCGTTATCGAGTGCCAAGTGACTCAGCTGTGATCTTGGACCTGTCTGTCGGCGCTGTGCTCTAATCTATTGTAACGCTAGCTAATTATGAAGTGTTATAACACGTTAAGACGGTACCGTTTCTCTTTATGCGGACACCTACGCTAGTTTATAATGTTGCCGTGCCTGATTGTTTGTCAAGCAAAGAGTATGTACTACAAACCTGTGGGATTTGGTTTTCAGTTCGGATGTGACGGCTAATATTATAGGCGTGGACTTTTGTAAAATTTCTCGTTATTCTAGTGGCCGCAGCACAGGGTCCGATTAGCAGGTCCGGCAAAGTACCTATTACTGGGTTTTCCGCCAAGGACTTTCAGCCCAGAGAAAGATGGTGTCGTGCCAATTTGATGGCAATAGGGTCACCTCCCATAATTATCATCATCATCATCTGCCTAGCCTTTTCCCAAACTATCTTGGGGTCGGCTTCCAGTCTAACCGGATGCAGCTGAGTACCAGTATTTTACATGAAGCGACTGCCTATCTGACCTCCACAACCCAGTAACTGGGTAATACAATACCCCTTAGCAAGACTGAATGTCAGACTTTTATCTTCAGACTACTAGTAACAACTTTCAAAGATCTACAAATGACAGCCGGGACCAACAGCTATACGAGGCACGGAGGAAACTCGGTATGTAATTATGGTCACCCATCCACGGACCAACCTCGGCAAGCACGGTTTAACCTTAAAGATCGACTCGTGCGGCTGTTATTATTTAGCCACGAGCTCCTCAATAAACACCTCCCATAATTATATGGAATGGAATGGAAGTACATAACTGGCAAATGAATTTGTTCCATATGTACTTTCCCTTCCTCAATAACAGACTGTTATAATTATGTTCAACTAGCTGTCCGGCGCAACTTCGTTTGCGTCACATTTTCCCCGTTGACGCAACATTTTTCATTGCTGCTCCACTCCTATTGGTCGTAGCGTGATGATATATAGCCTATAGCCTTCCTCGATAAATGGGCTATCTAACACTGCAAGAATTTTTTAATCGGACTTGTAGTTTCGGAGTCTATTCAATGCAAACAAACAATCAAACCTTTCCTCTTTATAATATTAGTTTAGATAAAACGATAGAGAACTCGAAACCTTTGTTTTTAGATTTCAACAAGCTTGGTGTTGAAATGGAATCGATCCCATTGCTTCGTAAATGTGTTAAATTCCAAAACTGTTAGGTTAATCTCTCTTGCAGCGATTATCTAGAAAGTTTTGTGGACGTAGGTGTCATATGTTTTAATGTAATTACAAACGTTTAAAAGTTTCATGTGGGTTAGTTTAAGCATCTTTAATAATAGCAGTGTTGCATCAAGGTGAATGGTATCTACAAAATATAATTAGTTGTCATGTCGCCTACGCGCGTAATAATCTTGCTTGCTCTTTCAACACTTCAATTTATTATTTTTGTGTGTCGCGTCTTTTAGATAATGGAAGCTCTTCATCTGTCAGTCTTTTCTTCTCTTTCTTTTCGTCTTTTTCTTTAGTCTGTGGTTTGGTCGGCTTGCAGTCCAACAGCATGCAACTGGATACTAGTATTTTATATGGACCCACTGCCTATCTGACCTCCACAACGTAGTTACAGAGTAATACTGGCTGTCGGGCTTTCTGATTTTTAACTTTAACATTCGTTCGTAGATTTTTCATATTCTTTATGCATTAAAGAATATGAAAAATCTACGAACGAATGACAGTCGGGACCAACTTCTAAGCGCGCTTTGCAAGGCACAGGTCTCGGTATGTAATGGATCACATCATTTTTGACGGCACGGTTGGCACAGTGGTTGAGCTATCGACTGTTGCGCTGCGTGTCGCGGGTTCGATTCCCGCATGGAACAAATATTTCGAATGTCATTGTGCACTCGCAGCGAACAGACGTGCTCAGTAGCAATATTTAATTAATACTTTTTAATAATAGTGACCTCCTTTAGCGTATTACTGACGTAATGCACAAGGTAATCATGCTTAGTGTGCAGTTTAAGTGAACAATGGACACGAAATAGTGAAGTTTAAGTAAAAACTAACAAAATGGAAGACAGCCCCTGTTATCCAAGGGGGCCAGCACAACATTCCGTGTCACCGTCGCAGTCGGCCACGGACGATGTTATGGTGTCAACGCCTGAAATCCAACGATGGATGTCCACCATCCAGCAGTACCTAAATGAAGTTTGCTCTATTGCCGCGGATGGGAAACTCAACACCGAGCAGAAAATGAAAATAACTAATCTTTGCCGTAAAGTGGAATCGGGTACGTCACAGATGGCGGTCCACTACCAGTCGCTGAAGAAAAAAGCTATAGGTACTCGCGGATAACATGATAGATAGCCTCAAAAAACAGCGCGACCTGACAGAACATGTTTTGGAACTCAAGCAGACGATTCAAGACTCTAGTTATTCGGGAAATGCTTCTTTTGCCGATATGGTAAAAAGAGAACCAGGGGGTAACCATTTCGTTCGACCTAATAATTTAAGCGCTGTCGCCATTTATCCCAATGATAAATTAAAAACAAGTGACGAAACAAAAGAACTAGTGCAAAAAATCATACAGCCTGAGCAAATGAAGCTACAAGTACGTGGTGTCCGAAAAACGAAAAATGGTGGCGTGATAATAAGTACCGAGACTAAACAAGACGCTGATAAACTAAAGAACGTAGTGCAGCTCACTACATCTGGACTTACCGCCGACGAACCCAACAAGCGCAAACCGCGGATCGTTGTAGGTGTGCCGACTTCCTTGGCGGAAAACGAGGTCTTCAAGTGCATTTATGAACAAAATGTAGCCGACAAGTTACCAGCGATGTCCTTGGAATCCTTTTTGTCCTTGGTAAAATTAAGCCACAAATCTGGGAAGAGAGAGGCAGCGACCAGTAACACATTATTGAAGTTGCGGCCAGTATTCGAAAAATGCTAGTACCTCAATCAAGGATTTTTATAAACTGGTCATCTTGTCCCGTTAGGGACTTCACGTTAGTTACGAGGTGTTATAAATGCCAACAGTACGGCCATGCAGCAAAATCGTGCAGAGAAGTAAATTCTACATGTGGCCACTGTGGTGAAGCAGGTCATATGATGTCCGAATGCGCGAAGAAAGCGGACACTCCGAGATGCGCGACTTGTTCCCGCTTCAAAAAGCCTAGTGACCACAAAACGGGGGACGCTGAATGCCCTGCTAGAAAAATAGCTGAAACTAGATACATAAACTCCGTCGATTATGAGGGCACTTAGTGCGTCATACTCTAGGCCAGACTGCCGTCGATATCGCTGTCTAAGCAAATTGTCAATCGCAACAAAAATGCCTTGACGGTGTTCGTTTCGCAATATTTATTTGTTTCATACTGCTGACTATCATATTAGTTTTAGCAACTATGTGCCTCAAATTGTTTTCCTTCGAATTTATTGACCTACATTATTTTTGTTCGTATCTTATAATAGCGTTTAAGTACATTAGGTTTATCATAATATATTAACTTTTACTAACCCATTTCATGATTACGCTCATTTTTGTGTTAAATATTGTTAAGGAAATCTGTAGTCTTGTTGTAATTATTAGAGACATGTCGCCTGTGATACAGGTTTAACCTAGTACAGGCATTGAACTTTGTTATACCTTAATTATTTCTAAGATTTATATTGTATAAGTTGTGCCAATTCTAATTTTGAATAAATATATTATTATTATTATATTATTTGTATGGCCTACATATAGTTGTTCGGGGTCTGGCTATTTGTGAATGTTAGTTTAAATGTTTGTAAACGCACCCACGATACAGGAGAAATTCCTAGTGTGGGGTAACGTATTTTATTTTATTTAAATCTAAAACTAAAAACCATTTGTCGTACATCTATGGACCAACCTCGGCAAACGTTGCGTATCCTTAAAATCGATAATTAACATAAAGGTATCAAAACCTACATAATAATATTAATTTCTTTTTCAAGTAACAAGTACTCGATATTAGGGCTTAGTAGGTGTTTCGGCCGAGATACACAGAATTCGATAAATAACATAAAACAAAAACGACAGTACACCATACTTGTCACAGTTATATTGATAGCTGCCGAGCACAAGTGACGTGCTAGTCACTGCAGCGTCTTATCAGCGTCTGTCAGCTTTCAAATAATAAAAAAAAAACAGTAAAAATATTTTATTCCACATAGGCCTCCATGGGCACTTATAAAACGTCGAAACAAGGTGCACGGTTAAGGTTGGTCGTTTCCTATGGAGAAGAACCGCCAAGAAAGTCCTTGGTTACTCATACACTACAAACCAACATAAACCCTTTTTTTTAGGATGTGAAATTATCAAATGACTTCTCCCGCTCTGGGCGGAGCGGAAGGGAGTGTCAGACTTCATTGACTAAAACCCATCCATGTTCCTTCTTAGCTCTTTGTGTTCCAGGGCCACGGTATCTCTTTCGAACAACCCGCAGCCCACCAACATACCCCCTAAACTTATGCTTTTCCTATGGCTAGCAGACACATGAGACACGCCACATGGGACCCCAAGATACTCCTTCTGCTTCGTCAACATTATTCATAGTACACATCTGGCCTTATACACGCACCGGATACGATTTCTGCGCACCTTTTTATTTTAGAAAGAGCCAAGTTTGATAAACAGGTTGACCCACAGACATTTTTGTTTGACCTCATAATATCGATATCCGATATCCCCTAATAAGCAATTTGGGTGGTAAAGTCGAAGGTCAAAAGCATCCGTCGCACCGGCCTGTTGTGTAAAATTGTTATGGTTTTCTTTATTGGCTTTGTCTTTGTTTTACGAAAGAATGTTTTGCATATTTACACTTTCTTTTGTTGTACTCTATCCTTAAAACTTATACGTAACGTATATGTAGGCATATCTCCTTTACGTCTCTATTTTCTAAATGACTTAAATATAAAATGGCAAGTGGCTTGAAAACAAGGAAATCCCGACCCTAACGATAGACCCTTAATATTTTATATCTATGTATAATTATATCTAATAATAAATCTGCAGAATTTGTTTGTTTGTTGGTTTGCTTGAACGCGCTAATCTCAGGAACTACTGGTCTGATTTGAATCATCACGCTACGACCAATAGGAGCAGAGCAGCAATGAATTATGTTGCGAAAACGGGTAAAATTTGACGCAGACGGAGTTGCGCGGGACAGCTAGTGTGTAGAATAATATATGGTGTTAAGAAAAACGAACTCTGTCAATACAATCCTTTCTAAGTTGCAAAGCTACTTTGACGTAACAGCCAAGGTACCACTTGGTTCAGCTCTGACGTATGCAACAAGTATGTGACAATCGGTTCACAGCTGATCGCAGAGCTCATTCGACTGTGCAGATAACGGCCTTCTTGCTCAAATGTGCACTACTGCTCTATTTATGTTATCGAATAAGGTCGGGATTCAAAAATAAACTCTTGTGGGTAGTATTAACTTGTGGTTAGTTTCGACTTTGTTTGCATAGACTTTTTAGTTGAGTGTAACAGGGACGTAGTTTCGACAATCGCGTATTGGTGAGGCTTTCTTTTTTTTAATCATATGATTTTTTTAGAAGCTCCGTGCCTCGGAAAGCATATTAAGCTGTTGGTCCTGTCTGTTATCAGTGGCCCGAAAGTCTGACTACTAAGCTGGCCAAGGGGTATCGTATTACCCAGTACTAACTGTGTTGTGGTCAGATAGGCAGTCGCTCCATGTAAAATACTGGTACTCAGCTGGTACCATACGGACATAGCCGCCTTTTGGCCTCGTAAAGGACCTGTTTAATTTGTCTAATTTTTTTCTTATGGTTACCTTTTTTATATCATTTTGATATTTTAATCATTTATTTTTGTCTTTTGCGAGACTAATAAATACTCTTTCTTTCTTTTTTTCTAAAGTACATATTAATGAAATTAAAGTGAATTTCAGTAAACAACACTAAAACGCTCATTATTCAGGTACGAAGACACCGGGCATTTTATTCGTATTTACGAACGTAACTGGACAAACCTCGGAATGCTCATACAAGTGCAGTCTGGCTATTAATCTAGTAGTAGTTAACGGGATGAGCAGCTGTTGTGGTCGACGACATCTCCAGAAAAACTGGCAACACTCGCTGCAACTTACTGGTAAAAATGTTAGGTTAGGTTAGGTTATTTTGGTCGTAAAAACGTATTTCGAACTTCCTTTTCTCATCTATCCAAGTGTTTGAAAAAAGGATATGTTTTAGCTTCTATATGACCGTTTATATATTCTACATAATATAGTTACCTAAGTTCTAATAACTGTTCACTTTTGACTTGGTTATTCACTGATGACGGCTGCAAAATTTTATAAAAGCAATTGAGAAATTCAATTATCAATTGCTTTAATGAAGTTTTCTCTCTCGCTATTACATCATGAGTATTTTTTGTTAGGTACTTATTTATCTTTCTAAATTATTATTATCAACTGACGTGAACAAAATGAGCAAAATAAAACTAACATTGCTCATTTTGTTCAATCTGTTCTCATTATTTTGCTCGTATACAACACTGATCGTGTTGTATACGAGCAAAATAATGAGTTTCACAGACACATATTATGCGTATAAAATGATACATACAGAAGAAAACGTACGCATTATTTGGGACCATTCCTGAGACGGGAAGGGCCGAAGTATAAGTAGTATAAGCGTCTGTTGCTAATAGCAACCAGCAAACAGCAACAACAAAATTCTCACACCAAATCGAAAATCCATCTGAAAACTGAAAACACAACATTTTCAAATAAACCACATGAATCGGCAGTGCTATTAATAACGCCAGTAAAGTCGGGGACACACTGGTGATTCGCGGCACGACGTACTATGGCCGGTCAATCGTTAGGCCGTGAACACACTGCTGGCGATATTGCGACGATGCGTGACGTAAATAAGCGATGCCGAACGATGTGGACAAGTGAACGTATTTCGGTTACGGATAGCTAGCGCTTTATTGTTTGTAATGCTTTTTCTCGTGGTGCGAACGACTGTAGTTGACATGTTTTTTTTTTTTTGTTATGTGATGCGGTTGTTTAGCTCTGTCGATTTATTTATTCCTCAAAATAGCAAGTGCTATACTCGCAATTGCAAATAAGAGTCATAATGTGGATTCTCGTATCGCAAGTTATTTTCTATAAAAGGCGACTGAGATTCTTTACATGTTTTTTTTGTATCAGGTTATAGAATTAGTACAGTAGTATAAGTACAATATACAGCGCCTAATTGAACCTCTCCGAACATCTACGGAAAAAGAAATACTTGGTAGCCACCCAATAGAATGATGGGGATAATATAATCATAATAAAATAACTACTCTTCTTACTCTAATCTGAGATACCTACAGATCAATGATCAATGCTCATCAATTACACGATAAAACGCTACAATTTAAACGGCCTCCTTTATAGTAAAAAAGCCTAACTTCGTACCTACTCGTACTACATTAACATGAAAAATGAAAATACCCAAAAATAAAAACAACAAACTTCATGTAAATGACTACAAACACATACCCACACTATTTCGGGCCATGCATTGAATAGATAATACTCTGCCCTGAGCCGCATCGAACACATTCAATTTATGAGGTACGTGCACACTAGCGCCATGCGGCTGCAGTCGTAAACTCTGCATTATGCACGTTACACGGTTCACAACTTGTTTGCAGGTTGGCATTACTGCAATGGATTCGTTTGAATTCATTATTTATTTGTCGTTACGGTGTTAATTAGCTTATTCTGCACTAATAAAAACGGTAAAATTTGAATGTAGAAGGTACAATATTCATCCAGGTGTCATAGGATATTTTTTAGACGCGGACGATGTCTGCAGAATGTAGTAGTTTAAAAAACAGAAAGGTGTTCATGCCAGTAGAAGAAGAGTGGATCTTTGGGGCTTTGCTGCCCTAGTCACTGGAAATACAGTTACTGTGAAATAATGGGTAATTGAAGTGACTGTGTTTTCAGTTACGAGGGCAGTTTGTGTGACTTTGGGTTGTAAATAATGATGCTGGACAATGAATCCGATCTTCGAAGGAGAAGACATGCTGCGCCGCCCCCAAATAAATTGAGATTAGGGCAGGAGAACAGTACAGTGAATTCGGACAAACCTATTAAGCTTATTTATATGCTCCCATAATTTATATGTCCTGTATCCTTTTAAACAGTTCGGAATTACCAATTTTCAAGTAGAAAAATCTCCGAAAACACGAACTCCTTGAATAAATAATAAAGCAACGGCATTGCACCAAGCCATGTATTGAGACACTAAATTTATAGCTTACGTGACACCACGTAATGCAGCTGAAACTGCAACACTAACAATAAATAGTATTTTAGCACACTAACGCCATCTAGTAGCGTGCCCCACAAACGTCAATCAGTTATTTATATAAAGCTATCAGTATTATGATATCTGTCAGTATGTGCACATATCGTGGGGCCTGCTGAAAGCCATAATATCTGATGGCTATAAACCATTTACGATAGTGTCTAGCCAGATGAATTTATGACGTATGAATAGGGCTGCCGGTTGAAAGTTATTGATTTAAGTGAGAGTTTTGGATGTTCTATTATTTTTTGTATGAGGTGGATTTTTGTCCCTAGCAGGCTAGCTTTAAGATCTTGCATTTCTGATTGTTTATTTGTGAATTTAAAGTAGGCCCAGCCCAATTGAAGCTTAAGTACTGAATCTATGGCTTATTAAAGGAGGCTGAAATTATGCTACTAACAACGGCTTCCACCTATAAAACTGAACGCGATCAGCAAGTCTGAACAACGTTCAACAGCTGTCAGTGTCAATATTAGACAGCAGCTAAAACAATAACACTTCTTTAATGCGGTAGGTATATGGGCAGATCGCTTTCAGTTTTATTGGTTTAAATCGGCCTAAAAGTTTATTCTAAAGTAGGTGCCTAAGCAAAACTTTCACTTTTATTATGTATGGTATACCGTAAGCTGACGGCTGACGCATTTATCATTATCATCATCATCAGCCTTTAATGTTCCCACTTCTGGGACACAGACCTCCTCTCTATGAGAGGGAGCGGGCTGTAATCCACCACGCGGGCCCGGTGCGGGTTGGTAGATGTCAAATGTCTTCGAATTTTTAGCTCTAGGACATGCCGGTTTCCTCACGATGTTTTCCTTCATCGTTTATGAGAGCAGCGGTGTTGAAATAAATTACACAAAGTAATGCGCCTGCCTGGGTTCGAACCCACGGCTTACTACTCGTAAGTCGAGGCTGCCACCACTGGGCCACCGCTGCTCTCTGGCCCACCGCTGCTCTCTTTATTATTATATTAGCCCGGAATCACCCACTGCTGGGTATAGTCCCCACCTGTTTTCTGCCACACGTCCTGGTTCTGTGATCCCTCATGCAGGTGTTTTCCGCGACTTTGACGGTATCGTCAACCCAACGAGCTTTAGGACGACGCGGCGGCGGCGGAAAAAATCAAACCTATTCTTTGCCAGCCCTGCCCTAGCTTCCGATATGTATTTTAGCAATTGCATTTATAAACCGGCAATAGCAGTAAACATTGCTACATCGTAATACAGGTTGCAATATGACCATCCAAACGTCTGCTACTTTTAGCTGTTTCATACACATTTTATTACAACAGATTTGAAGATTGCTCTCGTTGTGACTCACGCCTTATTATTTCCTAACTTTTAAATCCTAGACTTTTTAACTCTAGAAATAAAGTTCAAAATAAGTTGTCAGTAAGTTAATTAAGTTGGTTGTAAAACATTTGAATGCGCTGTAAATGTGGTAGTTCGAATAAGTTGGGTAGTTTTAATGTGATTGAAATTGGGTTCAGTTAGTGTTAAGAGCAGTTGGGAGACCATTCAGCAGATAAAATAAACATACACATGAAAAATACTGGCTAGAAGTAAAAGTCAAAGTTGTAAAGTAAATGAGAAGGGAGTTGCAGCCAATAGGTAGTGTTTTCAATATGTCATCATCATTTCAGCCCAAAAGACGTCCACCGCTGGACATAGGCCTCCCCCAAGTGTCGCTACATTGACATTTTGGGGGGTTTTGCCATAATCGCCACGCTTGGCAGGCGGGTTGGCAATCGCAGTACGGTTGTCACAAAAGCACAGAGAACGCTGCTGCCCATTCTCTGGCAAGTCCCTTAGTCGCCTCTTACGACACCCACGGGATGATATGGGATGGTGCTATTCTTTACGTCCGACACCATACAGAGCATTTTCAATATGTACTGGACATGATATTTAAGAATTTATAGCGGTGACGGTGACGGTGTCCGTCACGAAAGGGTCACTGCAAAAGTTTAATTTCCGTTATCCGTTATGTTTCCTTTAATATTTCCGCAACAAAAGTTTAACGATCATACACACATAATAATATAACAATTGGCGCAACTATTTTACGTACATTTACATAGTTTCATGTAGAACTTGGTTGACGTCTTCGCCAAGGAACCTTTACACCTTGTAAAATTAAATCCCATAAATCTTGTTCCAGGCAATGTTATTCTACGCGCCCCGTTGGTTATGGAAGTCGTGGGAGGGGGGCAAGATCCGGGCGCTAATGATGGACCTGGATGTGGGCGTGTGCACGGAGATCGAGAAGAAGACGAAGAAGAAGCTGATCCTCGACTACCTGTGGGAGAACTTGCGGTATCACAACTGGTGGGCCTATCGGTACTACCTGTGCGAGGGACTTGCTCTTATCAATGTTATAGGTGAGTTTTATATTCCTCTGTTTCGATCCTACTGATGAGACACATGCAGGTTCTATATCTTTAATATTTCGGGTTACTTACGTAGTTTTATTAATCGTTTTGGGAACTCTAATGGTGAAATCGTCATCATCATATCAGCCCTGAATCGGGTGTAGCTGAAAGTGGGTGATTCCGGGCGAGAGCGAAGGCGGGATAAGGGAAGCCGGTCTTCCCTTTTCATTGCCACAATTTCCGGTTCTGTGCGTCCCTTCACCAGGTATTTCCCGCGACTTTGACTATGTCGTCAACCCAACGAGCTTTAGGATGGCCCCGGTTTCTTTAGCTAACCTTGGCCACCACTCGGTCAAAGCCAGGCCTTCTTGCTCTGCTAGTCTTGATGAAATATTTTACTAATTATAAAAACGGCTTAAAATATGTACTTAGGTATCCGCAAGTAATTTGTGGCGATAAGGCGGACGATTAAATAAAACTTTGTCACACATACAGCATAAAAGAACAAGTAGCATTTTGTTAAACTCCTCAACTTGTACGGTCGTCAATGCGTCGGCGGACTCGACGGTGCTTTGTTGTCCCATGCGTTTAGGGAGTGAGAACCATTTTAATTAAGTAGGAACAGGGCGGTTTCTCTTTATAATAAAACGCCAAACATTTCGACGTTTATAGTATTAATACTTCTAATTAAGAAATAACAGAGAAATTGCAGATTTAATTACCCAAAGCCATAGTAAATTGTTATGTGTGGGAATTTTACTTTTCATGCATTTACACCCCCAACTTCAATGGCCTTGGACACGTTTACCAAATTCTAAGCGTTTAGTTGCCAAAAGTGCCATCAAACTCTGTTTAGCATACTATCAAGAAGTTAAATCTAATCGGAATCGATACCAGGAACTTGTCCTTAAATACTGATTTAAATTAACCTACTTGGAATGCTAAAAGCCTTTTGGAAATCTGTCAAGTAGCCTCTCCGTTATCGTCGATATGATGCGTAGTGATCGAATCCGGCCACTTCCCGTTAGGTACTTCGGCATTGGAAATAAGCTTCATGTTTTTATAAACACCAGTCTTTTAACATCCTAAAAGCCCTGTCGATTGTCGTTTTTATACGACATTCTAAAATGATTGTTATCTTAAATGACTATTTGAGATAATTATTTGAGCGGTTAGAAAGATTACACTGAAGCTTTCAAGAACATTAAGACGAAAACTTACATTGTTTGAATGAGAAAACATGCGTAATACATAGTGTCAATCAAAATCTAAACTTTTTTCAGCGGAGTTCCAGTCTGTTCCTTTGTGTGTAGGGTGACATCAAAAAACTCATTAAAATCTGTCAGGAAATATAAATCAATATCCTTTCGGTTGTAATTCTAAACCCATCGGCTATTTACTTTCGCTTCCTGTCGCGTTTCCAATAACAAAAACGAAGTAGGCCGCGAGGGAAATAATGCTGTGCGCGCGATCTTGTCCTAGTTGGGCCATGAAAACACCGGGGAGACGCCTAGATGCCAACGCACGCTCTTTTGCAGTAGGTACTTAAAAGCCGTAAATTAGCCTGTCTTTGCCAAATATAGAGAGTTTTTATAACAGAGTCAGGCATGAGTAGAAGTTATAATTAAATTAGAAGAGAGCGAGAAAACAGTAAATCGTCGAGTTTAATACCACGACAGATTCTGTTCAGTCAGAGAAATGTACTAGGTAAATTGTTCGACTACTTCTTCTTAAACTTAAACACTACGAAATGGTGAAGAGCGGGCATTTTAGGGGTCTGTCTCAAGTCATTTTGACGTATAAAAGGGCTGATTCTCATCCCAATTTAAATAAAAGATTTTATACTTTTAAGATAAGTACTAGGGTCGCTGCAATGGACAACCTTGCACCACTTTGTGACTCAGAAATACATTGAAAAGATTTATTTCCCACTGTATAGTTTATGTGTTAGCATTTTGCCAAGAGCCGCGGTGCTAGTGGCCCGCGCGGGACCTAAACATGTCCTAACTGATATATCAGACGCACATCTGTCGCGCGCACGATCTGAATGGAGAACAACCGGTCACAGAAACTATATGCTGCAGACGACCAAGTTGGAACATATCTCCTAACTTTTTGAATACACATATATCGTCATGCTGGAGTCTCTATAGCGTACAGAGGTGTATAGTTCACGTCATAGGGGCAAACAAAATATGTAATCTTGTGCTACTACTTGACCTCTTAAAAAAGGTTTTGTGGAACCGGTTTCATACCCAGGCTTGACGCGATGCTTGTGAAGACGCGATAGCCGGCAGTGAATCTGCCAGTACATGGACTTTCTAACTTGCTGCGGTAAAGAATTTACGCTTCCTAAACTCTGGGCTGTTTGCCATTGTAACGGATTGTGAAGAACTATAGCCGGCTAAAGGCTAATTGTTTATTCTAGGCAAGCTTGCTTCGCCCTAGGCCGTATCATTGCTTCACATCAAGAGAGTGGCAACCATAAGCAAGCCTATAGATAGAATAGATTTTTTAATACAATTTTTAAAAAAAAAACTTCTCTTTGAGACGGAGGATTTAGTTTATAAAATGAGTTAGTGCATACGTTTTATTGAGTTTGTATGTACACAAAATAAATAATGGATCTTCTGCTTCTTTCTTGCTCTACACCGTAGGGTCCTACCGCGCCGATTGTAAATCATAACATATTGAATTAAAACGAGCATAAACCAAGTTTTACAGCACGCAGCGGGTTTTATGCCCGACTGTTGACCTGTGCCCAAACTATGCAATAAAAAAACACCATGCGTCGACTCTTTTCGGGGTCGGTTTAGAATTTAGATGTGATGTAGTGTCTGAGTAGCTTACGGGGCATTGTAAATTAAATAACATTCATTTTGATGAAGGGCCTGAGATATGAAAATTTTATAAGAGTTTGAACACGATTCTTAGGGATGTTTTCACACACATATTTTCGGGTAGGCATGAACCGGCAGTATCGGCATTCATCGGATTCCATTTTGGATGATTGACCGTGCAAAATGGAATGTTTTGATAAACATGTTTCATTTTAGCTCGAACTATGCTAAGACGACCCGAAAAATTTATTTAGCGATGGTAGTTTACTACTGAACGGAGGTTGCCGATCGGCACGAGCCGAATAAAAGCCGAAATTCCTTTGTGTTGCTTTGTGTAGTTCCAAGTGTTTAGCTCACCTTATCGTCTTCATACGTCCTCAAGATAGAAGGAAGCTTATTAAGGATAATCGAAAAAGGTCTTCCTCCGATGCGTATTAATTAACCCACATTTCTCGGCAACTAAGCAATATTCGAGATTTCGAGGCCCTGTGAAAAATTTATGAATTTTTAATTGTTTGAAATCATTATCGATATGGCTAGAACATGGAACTGAAATGGCGGCTTGTAGAGATTAATATTGTAGAAAAAATAATTACCGGTCTACAAACGATAGATGACGAGAGATGGATGCCCGTTTTTGACCGACTTAAAAAAAGGAGGTTTTCAATTCGACTTGTAGGTATATATTTTCCCGGTTCGGGCAAATTGTTTTTGGGTTTTTCCATCAGGAATTTCTCAGTAGCAGCCACGGAGTCTGGATTTGTGCCTGGTTGATGGCAATAGGTTCGCTACCTACACGGCACTTAAACATAATTAGCGAAACGTGGGTGCATTAAGGTACCTACACCTTTGCCTAATCCTTTGGGGATTACAGGCGTGATGCTTTGTCTGCCCATGTATGGGCGTATGTGGAATAAAAATATTTTGATTTTTGATTCTTTGTTCTGTTATCTTCGCCACACTGCGCAGCAGTGGCGAAGGGTGAAAATTTTAAAAGGGGAAGCCGAAGAAAAAGTAAGAATTTAAAACTTCGTTTTTATTTTTTTCGTATTGATCATTAGCGAACCCGAAAACCCCGAAAATGATATCCATGACGAAAATACAAGAAATTTACGTCACGCGTCGGCGCTATTTTTAATTTTGGCGTCAGTATCTAATAATAAAAATACAAAAAAAATCTAAGGACCTGACTTGATCATTTTTTCGTAACTTATGTATTCGATTGATTAAATGCACAGGAACTATTAACAAATAAAAATAAGAAAATAAATCTTTGAGTAAATGAAAACGATATAGGATAATTTTCACAAAAGCTTGTCGCGTTTAGTTTTTAAAGTATTTGCACTAGACAAGCTTGTGGTAACTATAGAAATTATGTTTATTTATGAAAAGTGAACGCGTATATATACAAAGTTTCATGTCTGTGCTATTAACCATTGAGGAGTTCCCTCGTGAGGAGACGATCCTGGCGGTAGGATGAGTTCATGATACAAACCGTGATTATCCATCAAATATAAACTCGTATGCAAAGTTTCGTATCTGTGCTATTAAGAGTTAAGGAGTTCCCTCGTGAGGAGACAATCCTGGCGGTAGGATGAGGTCATGATACAAATCGTGATTATTCATCAAATATGAACTCGAATGCAAAGTTTCGTATCTGTGCTATTAACCGTTGAGGAGTTCCCTCGTGAGGAGACAATCCTGGCTGCAGGATTAAGTTATGTCTGTCATAAGAATGTATTGTTTTTAGAACCAAAGGTGTGTGCAAAATTTCAGCTCAATCGGAGATCGGGAAGTGGTTCTAATTTAGCTTTCTATACATAGAAACTTTGTCGTAACTCGATAAACTTCGGCTTACCTAGTTCCTACAAAACGCTGATGATAACCGCGAGTCACGTGTCCGCGTCCATACGAATTTAGTTATGAATTCTGACACCCGACCATCGGCTTACTGGCGCCACATGTTGCTTTCTTTGTTGACATTAAAAATTTTGGCATTTTTGTAATGTTTTCAATCCTATTATGTTTTCAATGTCTATACTGTGATGTGATACCTACAGATGTGTACATAATTTACTATTTGACTACAGTAGACACTACGTATAGTGCCTTGTTCCCAAAGGTAAGCCGGTAGGAATCGGCTTCTTAGGTGCCTTCGGGCCTGCTGCGCAGAGGTCATTTTGACAGTCCGTAGCTGCAGGCTTAGAATATACCTGCGTTACTTTTATTGATGATTTATATTTGTTTTCCAGGGCAAATGTTCCTGATGAACAGGTTCTTCGACGGGGAGTTCTTGACGTTCGGCCTGGACGTCATCTCCTACATGGAGTCCGATCAAGAGGATCGCATCGACCCCATGATCTACATATTTCCAAGGTAAATACTCTCCTATTCCATCGCGGTCTACGTAGAATAGAGAATGCTAGCAATTTGGTGAAAAATCTTGCAAACAAAACATTGGTGGTATCAATTACTAGAAGGTTTATGTAGTTGATACTAGATAGAATTACTTTTTTTTACACCAAAATTGTAAATATATCTATTTTACAATATTTCTAATTCTATGATTACAACAGCGGTCTAATTGCTTAATAGGCATCTTCATAAATGCATCTCATTCCTAAAACCACTAAACCATGGGTTCTAAGACTTCATAGGTACTTATAAAGTTTACCAATGCAATTCACAGCTACCTACCCAATTTCATCAGGCAAAATGTCTTCTCCATTTTAGAATATTTCAAAATATTAACATAGCTGTCTACATTCCAGGATGGTGAAGTGCACACTGTTCAACAAGTTCGGCTCGTCGGGCGAGGTGGAGCGGCACGACGCGCTGTGCATCCTGCCGCTCAACGTCGTCAACGAGAAGATCTACGTCTTCCTGTGGTTCTGGTTCGTCATCCTCGGCATTCTCACCTTCATCACGCTCGTGTACCGCTTCGTGATCATCTTTTCGCCGCGCATGCGCGTGTACATGATGCGCATGCGCTTCCGGCTCGTGCGCCGCGACAACGTCGACACCATCGTGCGACGCAGCAAGATGGGCGACTGGTACCTGCTGTACATCCTTGGCGAGAACCTCGACTCGGTGATCTTCCGTGACATCATGCACGAGTTCGCGAACAAGCTGAACCACAACTACCAGCACCACATCCACGGCGTGCCGGATGCGTGACCTCCGGTGCCGGGGTGGGTGTTCCACACGTGACTCACGTCGCTGCAGCGCGACCTGCCGCCCGCCTGAGCCCCGCGCGCCAGCGGCCCCAGCGCTCGCCCTGCAGTACCCCACGCATGTTCTCGACTTCTGGACAATACTAACGAGTGTAAAGACTACTTTTATCGATACTTTTTAATCGAAATCGTAACAGTGCAATTCTAAACATGCAATAATAGTTTGTACTTAATCTTTAAGAACGTGATCTCAGGACGAATCCTATCGAAGGCCTTCTAATAGTTAACATCGACGGCTACCCCGTTAGTACTAGTATACTTTTTAGAACTATTTTTACTCACAGTTTCGCTGCTCGTAGTAATCTGTTAATCGACGCTTCGTTTGTTTTCTACTTTAGCTGTTGTAAGGTACTGAAGGTAAGCACACGGTGAGCACATACACGATATACATTTTTACACATTTCACTCGCCAAGGATTTGACAGACCAAAAAAATAAAGCAATAATTAATCAAGCAATTAAGTATTATAGTGTAGTTGTAATTGAAGATATTACTAGTATGTAGAACAAACAGTTCTTTAGAGGATCGAGTTACTATCAGTGTAGACAGATCACCGCGACTTGTCAGAGACGAAGCTTTTGCGTGTCAAAAGACATTTTACGTTAATTGCAGATTTGACGAACGATTTGAACATTAAAACGCAATTTGCAATATTTTTGTTTCTAATACCTATTCATAAATTAAACCTAGCATAAACTCTACAACTTCGACAGCCATTTTTATTGACGAAAACTATTAATGAAGGCATGTTTTTCCAGCTTATTTAATTTGACTGGTATAAGAAATTCCCAAAACGCTGTATTTACAAAACAATTAAAAGCAGCACATGTATCTAGCGCTCAAATGTTGCAACATTGTTATGACGAGAACCACACTGCCAACGAAACACATCACACACATGATCTAAATGTTCACAAAGATGTGTTTGAAAAGATTGTTTGTTGTGTAAGCCTAATGATTTATAATGGAGCGACTGAATTCTTATAATTTCTTCGATTATTAGAAAATATTATTGATATTTTGGTTGAAGAAATCTGATCCATAATTTGATGAATTCTGGGACATCATAATATGAACAAAATTTTGATTTGATTTCTTCAATCGAAAGTTAGACGTAAGTTTGCAGATTCAAAGCATCTACATATAAATAAGTACAGAAAAACATTGTAAAATTGGTATAAGTAGGTAGGTAAGTATTGTTAAATTAGACGACAATGATATTGTCATTAAATGTTTCTACTGCGATAGGTAGCATGCATTGAACCTGTAAGCTTATGAAGCTATTTAGAGAAATTTATTTGCCTAGAAGTAGGCTAAAAATTATTATTGTTACAAACAAATGTTGTGTTCGTGAGGATATTAGAAAATTATGTCGGCGTCGCTGGGCTGGGGTGTATTATCTCCAAAAATTGGTACGGACCTGTATATTATATTTGAATGAGCCTATATTTTAGTTTTAGGACCTTTGAAAATAACTCCCTTCCTTTTTATTAAAGTAGTTTCCCGAAAGTAAACACCCAAATTACTTTTCACGGAAACTAGGAGACCTTGGTAAATAATCGACAAGGACTACTATAAATGTAACTTCTTCTTTCCATTCGCTCATAGAGCCTACCAAATTTTTGGAGATGACATTCCAATGTCTTGTAAGACACGTAAATATTGTAAATGTAAAGGTTGTCTGGTTGTAAAGATGTAAAGTGTAACGATTTATGTTTGCTGATGCGTTCGGACACAGCCTGAGATATTTAGGCTGCATCATTATGAAAACTTCTTAGTTCCTAGCGCCCGTATTCGGTTGGAATCAAAGAAATCATAGGGCTTAGACGAAGTGACATTCTATCAGCCATTCTACATTTCATTGACTTATGCTACTGAAAAGCTTACTTCGACCAACATAACAGTGCAGGCGGGAAAACTTAGAACTAAAATAAATGTACGAAGTTTGACATTTCGCTGCATTTTTGCTTGAAAAGCAATGCCACCATGAACTATTCCTATACTTGAAGGGGTCATACTATGTATAAGTGAATCCTGTTGAAAGTAATTGCGTTAATACGAAACGTTTTGAAACGGGTGGCAACTGGTCTATGACCTCAAGACATCCAGTTAAATGAAGGAGGCATTTCCTGTAATGAGGGTACATTGTAATTATTATTGTAATATGTAAACATTGTGAAGGTATGTTATGGTGATGTTAAACTGGCTATTCCACGCACGCGAGGCTGAAGTTACATGTGCAATGTGTTGCCTGAGAAAATCAAGTGTTTCTATTAGGCTCCTACAACCATACTATCACACGTTGCACTTGTAACTTCGTGTCGCGCAGCAAGTTCATTACACAGACCTCCGAATACGGGCGTAACAGCAACACGATACTGCAACGTAGTGAACCATGCCAAATATTGTGCCAAAAGATATAATTTAGCAAGGTATTACGACAGACGAAAGTTACCATGGGAGATATCGAATAAATCATTTGAAAATTGCTTTTGTATTTTTCTTATCTACTTAAATGGCGACTTCATTACTCAGACGGCGGGACGAGCTGGACAGAACCAACGACCAGTGGTCCACATTAGCCTTGGATTGAAACAACTGGAAGTCATGGGGGGAGGCCTTTGCTCAGCAGTATGATGACGCAGGCCAACAGTATCAGTACTCACTACTGCTCTTATCCGAACAATAATTTGCTTGAATACCTAGTATATTATCGACCCAAATAGAGTGTCAGTGTGGAACCGAAGAGCCTTCACACAAGAAATACTTACCTAAAATTATATCCTGCCCTGTAGGCGAATAATCCCAGTCGCCCCCAATGGATTGACCCCCAGGTGGCCATCGGGAATAAAACTCCCAGTTGTCCCCGAGTGGCGACTGGGATGTTACCCCTTCAAATAGCAGTACATTGAGTCGTGGATCTCTAACATCGCTGTCTGTCAAAAGTCTGACCGCCAACCAATAATCGCGGCCGTATTGATGGTTGGCAGTCAGACTTTTTAATGAGGTTTTATTACAATAAATCAATGTGTGTTTATCTCTAAAAGGTGCCCATTTACAATGAAGTGTCATAGTCATTAAAATAGAGGACAGTTGCTTATTTGCCTGAACTAGGTTCAACCTGTCTTTCAGGCTAAGATGCATGAATACCTTGTAGCGAACTACAAAAAGCAACTTACTACCAAAAAGTACTACAGCGCCATCTATGACTCGACGGAAGAACTAACATCAATTTCCTCCATCGCGCAAGCAAAGTTTACATCGACTTAAGAGTATATAGAAAAACCCGATAAAAACTATCGGGCAGTTGCCCGCCAGACAAAACACCTGTCTGGTCGGAGGATCCTCCCTTTTCTTAGGAGTATCGAGGAACTTTACACCCTGTTTTTCATACCCCTTAACTGGTGACCCCGACGTGATATGAACACGCAACCTTCTGATTACCTACCTACCCCTTAACCTACTTAAAATAAATAAATTCACATTAAGAAAAAAATACTACAATTAAAACTTACATAAAATAAAAATAAAATAACGTGTTATCAATTTACTTACATACAACAAGTAGATCGTCTGTGCATAAGGTAAGGATTGTTAAAAATTAACTATAGATTGTGCACAGCTAAAATAATTTAACTTAATAAACTTAATTTTCTATTTAATGTATTGCACAGAATTGGGCCTAAAAAGGAATCGAATCTTTCCATATGTTTGGAGGTTGCACTAGAAGTGCATACTATATCATTCCGTCTTTTGTTAGTATTGTAAGTACGTAAGCATGATGTGCTGTTTTAATACTAAGTGCCTAATGAAAAGCTGACGCACAGTCTGCACGTTGCAGGATTTATATATAGCTGATCTGTTGGAAAGAAAAAGGGATGGAAGTTTGGTACCTTTAAGATAGGTCTATGAGCTCTTTCAAGAGGAAGTAGTATAGATTTTTGTGCGCAACCTTTTTCAATTCAATTCAATTCAATTTATTCACGAACAATTTACATTGTGTTTGAAATTTTATATAACACATAAAAATAATAAAAACACGTTCATTAAAATTATAAAACTAACATAAAGTACACTAAATAGGAGAAAGTAACTCAAAAATAAATAATAAAAATATAAAATTCAATAGCATAACAAATTAAAAATTACAAAAATGTCAATACAATTAAAAATTCATAATTCAAAATGTAGATATATCATCGTCTATCGAATACAGACATTTCTCCAGTAGGAAGGCCTTAAGTCTTGACTTAAATGAGTTTTTATAAATTATAGTTTTTAAGTCCAATGGCAACCTGTTAAAAATCCGCACTGCTTGATATTGAGGACTATGATGCACAATATTAAGTTGGTTTTAAAATCTTTCCTGCGGGTACTTTCCCTCAACTGTCTCTCCTCATCCGTTTCATAGCTATGCAGGTATTTCTTTAAATTTACCAACAATACCAAAACATAAAGGCTGGGCACAGTAAGAATTTTAAAATTTATAAAATGTGGCAGACAGCTCTCTAATTGCGATATCCGGACCATGGTTCGTATGGCTCTCTTTTGGAGCACAAAGGCTCTCTGGCTGTTATATTTAAAACTATTCCCCCAAAACTGAACACTATATCTCAACCTCGATTCTATCAGATCATAATATACCATTTTAAGGTGTTTTATCTCTATACGACGTCCCTAAGACTGCGTAAGGCATAACACGCTGAGGAAATATACGAATCAATAGCTTGCAATTCCCTTTTCCAATTTAAATATTTATCAATATATATCCCTAGAAACTTTACTTCATTAACTATGTCAATTTTAACTTTGTCGGCGCCTTTGCAAAAAGGCTTCATATGATTCACGTTGCAAACTAAACTGTGACCACAGACGAGAGAGAACCGGTCTACAATACTCTCTGGCGGAACGTCAGGTCGTTGCGGGTAGCCATATTGACTTGAGTAGTTGTCAAGGAAGGTGGCGCGTAACAGGACGTTGACGGATCGCCGACGTCTGTTTGTTTAATCTAATTAAATCTGGTGCCACATATCATAAGTAATTCCGATGCAGCGGGTAAGAGCCTTTATCATAAGTGGGATAAAGAATCGCGCCCTCCACGAAAGTAAAGCCAAGTGAGGAACATAACCAATGATTTTTCAAGCAACAAAGAAAGCGTTCAAACCTGCGAGCACAAATCATCAAGAGGGTACCCTCACAATATCATCGGGTGAGACCGTTTCTTTTCTTTTCGATAAGTAGGTCATCTGACTCATTGCTTAAACATGCCTTGTTTAATTGGTTTATGGGTGACATCATAATAAGTAAACCTTACTGGCATCGGAGGTTATGATTTAAAATGCACGATGGAGATCTCCAGTACCAATAAAATAGACGATATTTTGATAAAATAGGTTGTCGGCCAATAAGTTCAGGAATTATTAGATGCTGGCGTAATTTGTAAAAGTTCTTTGACATCTGGAGTTACGCGCTTGTCTGGTCCACATGTTACAGTCGAAAAGAAAGTGTGTTTAGTCGAAATGTCACTGTTGTCCGGTTCATGCTTTACGATCGAAGGGACGCAGGTGCCCGGTTTATGATGTTTTGTGATGACGTTGGTCGAGGGGACGCTGTTGTCCGGTCCATGAGTGTTTGAAAGGACACACGCTTTCTTGCTGGGGGAAAGGTGCCGTCCGGTCCATGAGTGGTCGAAAGGACACACGCTTTCTTGCTGGGGGAAAGGTGCCGTCCGGTGCATGAGTGGTCGAAAGGACACACGCTTTCTTGTTAGGAGAAAAATGCCGTCTGGTCCGTGAGTGATCGAAAGAACGCACGCTTTCTTTTGTTCTGAAACAGTTAGTTACGATGAGAGTAATGTTTGTCATAGTTTGTCAGGATGGAAGAGCGGATGTCTTGGTGATAAGACATTGTTTGTTCCAGAAATACAATAACGCCCGAGGACGGTCGTATGTCAGTCTGGCCGTGTCGGCGCCTTTGCAAAAAGGCTTCATATGATTCACGTTGCAAACTAAACTGTGACCACAGACGAGAGAGAACCGGTCTACAATACTCTCTGGCGGAACGTCAGGTCGTTGCGGGTAGCCATATTGACTTGAGTAGTTGTCAAGGAAGGTGGCGCGTAACAGGACGTTGACGGATCGCCGACGTCTGTTTGTTTAATCTAATTAAATCTAGTGCCACATATCATAAGTAATTCTGATGCAGCGGGTAAGAGCCTTTAACTTCATTAAGTGCGATCGTCATGTTGTCTTTATTACGAGCTGTTGTCGTAAAACCATGAAGTGATACAGTAATTCATTATCGATTGACATAGGGCAAAATAAACTTGTGTGATTAATTTTAGATCTGCTAAAGTTCGTATTTTTTTAAACACATATATTTATTGCCTAAAAATGCCTAAAAGTGTGTCGTCTATTATAACTAAACATCGTGTATATTCGGATGCATCTTTACATTGCTTATTGTTAGGTCCTATAGTGTTTTTAACCATTTTTATAAGTAAATGATAGCAGTAGATGAGTAAAGAAGTCATGGATTCGTAAATTGATTAGTTTAATTGATTTTAATGATTAATTAATTAATGTGTATAAATAATCGTGTAATATTAATTTATTTGTGATATAAGTTTGTCAAAGTATTTAAACTGATTTATTTATTATTTGTTGGTCACTCATTTGACCAACGGTTTTCCACTGAGTGGCGGGGCAAAATGTTATAAATGATCGCTTCGTCCGCCATTACAGTCAGTCGTTGTTGAACATTGAAGGAAATAACAAGTGATAGTTGTACTGTGTTTAAATAATAAACGTTATATTGTGAATACGTTACGTGTTTTATTCCTGGCTAAAAGGTCAGAAGTGGGATATCCAAGAAAATTCCACATTTTCTTTTCACGTTCACGGCTCGGACAAACGTAAGTAACGTATTTATAATAATTTTTGAGGTTTGGGTAACCTCGTTATTTGATTTTTATTTTGTTTTTTTTTTACCTCCGTGGGCACGGTTGGATTTGATTCTCATTATTTTATGTAAACCTGGTCATGAACTTGGTATTTTTAATCTTCCTTACAATATATTTACTGAAACTTTTACCGGTTAAAATCGTTTAAAAAAAATGGTAAGTACCTTAGAAAACGTTTTTCTTATTTCAATCTCTGGGAAATGAAAGTCTTGTGATGACGTAAGAAAATTAAATATAAAATGTATTTTTCTGGAAGGATAGAATAGAAAATTGAGATAATAATTGCCTGTTAATGACTGAATGTCGGTAAATAATCATTGTTTTGGATTTATAAGGGTTTGTTTGAAGGTGAAAAAGTGGTTAAGGGTACAATAAATCTATTTTTTTTTAAATTACTTGCGTTTCTCAAAATTAGTTTTAATTACTTACTTGGGTAGCTATTACAGCAGGTGTAAATGGGCACTTAGCGAATCCTAATGTCATGTGTTCTCCCAGCCTTTTAAATATTTTTGTGTTAGACTATGGCTTGGAAGTTTTAGGTTAAGCAGATATTGAGGGCCAAAGTTTGAACAATTCCGCAATTTATTTTTAATGAAGGGTTTTTAATTGGTATTTTAAATACCATGACCCCTGTATTCTTGCAGGACCTATAGGCAAAGTATTTAGCGTGTAACGCACAATGGCATTGCGCACTAGCGTAAGTCGCCAATATTTACAACAAAAATATTTCCCCAGTAACAATGTTTGCTTGTTAACGGTTGTACAATGGGTTATGTATAATAACATCAAATAAAGGTAGCAGAAATTAATTAAAATACTTTTATTAAATTGAAATAAATTAAATGAGATTGGAATAGGCTTGAATGGACTGAATTAAATTAACCTACTGTGCCTACTTAATAGCTTTCTATTAGCTAAATATAGAATACCTGATTGGTCTAGTGGTCGTAGGTGCAAATACTAAGGGAGGTAACTTGGGTCTAACACTCGGAAAATGGGCCCGCTTCATTACATGAAAATTTGGACATGGCTGGTGAAATGTGGGTTTGCCATAGGCCTGCTCTAAACAATTCGCACAAAATTGGCGTCATGTTATCGTATGTGTGATGATGGGTATGACATGACAGATAATAAGCTTACTTTAAAAGTTTCAGAATTCGCTGTGATGGAAGGATATGAAGGAATTTCCCGAGGTAAAAGGCCGTATGAAAGGGGAACCCGAGGTAAAGGGTCGAATATAGAAGAAACCCGAGGTAAAGGGTCGTAAAGAGAAGAAACCCGAGGTAAAGGGTCGTACAGAGAAGGAACCCGAGGTAAAGGGTCGTACAGAGAAGGAACCCGAGGTAAAGGGTCGAATATAGAATGAACCCGAGGTAAAGGGTCGAATATAGAATGAACCCGAGGTAAAGGGTCGAATATATAAGGAACCCGAGGTAAAGGGTCAAATTTATTTATTTATTTATTTATTTATATAAGGAACCCGAGGTAAAGGGCCTTATGGAGAGGGAACCCGAGGTAAGGGCCCTGTTGGAAACCAAACCCGAGGTAAAGGGTTAGGGAATACTTGTGATGTGACCAGTCGAGGGGAAGGACTGGCACATGCGCAGGAAGGAGTACCCCAGGTTACGGGTCAAAATTTTCAAACGATAATCGCGGCCAAGGAGAAAGCGCTTCGGAGTCAGGAAGTGAGTCACCGTCACCAAAAAGAACAAGGAGATCGAAGCTGATAGCAAGCGGTAGATTGCCCTTTGTATGGGATAGACGAATGTGCGGTGAAGGTTGGCGCTCAAGTAGCGCAGTTCAAAGAACCAAACAGGTACCTAAATATTTTAGAACTGTTAAAAGTGGCCGAAGTACAGTGGCTCAAGACTCTTTGCAGAAACCAAATGTCCGACGATTTGGAAGTGACTCAAATCGACCGGGCCCATCTAATCCAGGTATGAATATTAATTCTAATATAAAATGTTTTAATTGCAACGAGATTGGTCACTCAAGCTTTAAATGTAAAAACTCCTGTGAAATGCACTAATTGTGACTGGTCTGGCATCTGACGGCCAATTGTCTTAGGAATAAGAGGACAGGGAAGTGCCACCACCAGGTAATGACCAGACCCAAAAAACAGATTTCAGAAGTCAGGGCAGAGGATACCGGTTTAAACAAGTATAGTAATCTTGTGTCACATTGATCTTGGGAGTCAATGTTCTCTTGTTAAGGTAAGTGTTGCTAATTCTCTAAACCTTCAGATAATAAATCGCCCAAATTAACCGGTACTCAGAGGCAAAGGTGGTAACTTGATAATTCCGCTAGGAGTCGTTGTGAGCTCTGTCGAAGTTCAAGGGCTGGAAGAAATACTAGATTTATATGTTGTAGAGGATTACGTGCTGGTACAGATTGTTTTGTTAGGCCATTCCTTTACAGAAAAGCCTGACATATAAATTATTAAAACTCCAGATGAAATTAAATTTCAAAGACTACCACCCAATAAATTAGGTATTAAGTGCTTACTGATACTGAGATTCCTGCCAATACGTTAAAAAAATTGTATTATGATTTGTGATTTGAATGTTTTAATATTATATAAATTAACTGATAAAGAATAACAAAATAAAAGCGATGGGACTCGCTTGATACAGGATGGCCGAGCTGTTAGGTCCTATAGTGTTTTTAACCATTTTTATAAGTAAATGATAGCAGTAGATGAGTAAAGAAGTCATGGATTCGTAAATTGATTAGTTTAATTGATTTTAATGATTAATTAATTAATGTGTATAAATAATCGTGTAATATTAATTTATTTGTGATATAAGTTTGTCAAAGTATTTAAACTGATTTATTTATTATTTGTTGGTCACTCATTTGACCAACGGTTTTCCACTGAGTGGCGGGGCAAAATGTTATAAATGATCGCTTCGTCCGCCATTACAGTCACGAAAAGAACGCGGCCATCCGTGCCTACAGCAGCTTTCCCTGCGAGGCAAACAAAGCCCACATGCGTAATTTACAGCGTGCTGTAAAGAATCGCACCAGTGAGCTTCGTAATAATCAATGGGAAAAAACGCTAAGCGAACTCGAGCCTACCCACCTAGCCTTCTGGCAGCTGCAACGCAAGATGCGCTCCACCGAAGAGGCTTCGATGCCTCCCCTCACCCGACCCGATAAGAGCGTCGCATTCGACGACTCTGAGAAGGCCGAATGCCTAGCCGACAGCCTGGAGTCCCAGTGCTCCCCCAGCTCGCAACCAGTAGACAAGCGACATCTCGATGAGGTGAACGCATTCGTCGAACGTAGAGCCGCCCTGCCCCCCGAAGAAGACCCTGATGATCCTCTGCCTCCGGTCACAGCTGACGAAGTGCAAGACATCATTAGCAAACTTCAACCGCGGAAAGCACCCGGCTCCGACGGAATCACCAATAGGGTGTTCAAACTCCTCCCCGCTCAGCTCGTCGTGTTAATGGCGGCCATCTTCAATGGCGCCCTGAGCAACAACGCGTTTCCCCAAATATGGAAAGAGGCCACTGTCATCGGTTTCGCCAAGCCAGGCAAACCCAAGTCTGAGCCTTCGAGCTACAGACCTATCAGTCTCCTGAATGCACTCGGTAAAATCTACGAGAGACTTATGTTTAGGCGACTCAAAGACTTCGCCGAGGCTAAGAGTCTCATCCCCAACGAACAGTTCGGCTTCAGGACCGGACACTCTTGCATTCAACAGGCCCACCGCATCGTAGAACACTTGAGCGCTGGCTTCCAGCGTGGAGCGATGACGGGTGTGTTGTTTTTCGACATAGCAAAGGCATTCGACAAAGTCTGGCACAACGGCTTATTATATAAGCTGTACAAACTGGGAGTGCCAGACCGTCTCGTGCTCATCTTACGAGACTTTTTGTCGGATCGCACCTTCCGCTATCGCATCGGGAAGGCACTGTCTTCCCCCCACCCCATTAGAGCCGGAGTCCCTCAGGGCTCCCCGCTCTCTCCCCTTATCTTTACTCTGTTCACCAGTGACATCCCCAAGAGCAAGAAGGCACAGTTAGCCCTGTTCGCGGACGACACGGCCATCTATTACACTGGCCGCAGTCACGACGCTATTTACAGCACCCTCCAAACCTCAGCCAACGTCTTAGGCGCTTGGTTCCGGAAATGGAGAATCGAGGTGAACCCCGACAAGAGCCAGGCAGTTCTTTTCTCTAAACCGCGTAAAAATAAGCCACCCGCGCTCAGCCCGATCACTATGTACGGTAAGCCTATCCCTTGGGAGAAGCAAGCCAAGTACTTAGGAATCTTACTTGACAACCACCTGTCTTTCGCGGCGCACATCAAAGCAGCTCGCGACCGAGCTGCCTTTGCTATGGGTAGGCTTCATTTCATGATCTCGGCAAAAAGCAAATTGTCACTCAAGTGCAAGTTGCGCCTTTATACCGCGGTGATCCGCCCCATTATGACGTACGCTTGCGTCGTGTACGCTCACACCAAGCCTAAATACATCCATAGGATGCAAACCTTGCAGAACCGGTTCTTACGTAGAGTCACGGGAGCCCCTTTTTATGTCCGTAACGACCGTCTACACGTAGACCTTAGAATGCCCACCGTCCTTCAGTTTATGAAACGTCTTTCGAAGCGTTTCTTCGATAACGCCAGTAAACACCGTAATCCCCTGATCGCAGCGGCCGCCCGTTACGAACCCTCGCGAATTAGTACAGTACGCCGTCCTCGGCATACCCTCGTCACTCCCGATGATGCTATCACCCTCCTCCAGGAGAGTAGCAAAGAGACTAGCACTCTTAAAAAGTTCAGACACAAACCGCCGTCTTTCCGACCTCGCCGTCGAGGTCCGTCGCGACGTCCCGGTCCATGCCCTCCCCGACCCTCGCTCGAGCCAGCCCGCGATGCTGTGCCAGTAGTTCTAAATCAGCCCCTAAATAATGATATCATTCAGATCCAGCCTGTCCCCATGCAGTCCTCCCCAGCGACGCCCTGAGCCGAGGCTCGTACCCCACAGGGGGTGCCCTCAGCGTATAGTCGCTTAGTTTGTAAGTTTTTATGCCCTGGCTGGAGGCCTTACTCTTAAGGCACCCACAGGATAGTCCGGTTAAGCAGACGACAACCTCCTAGGTTGAACTGCGAGATGCCATTCATAAAAAAAAAAAAAAAAACCATTACAGTCAGTCGTTGTTGAACATTGAAGGAAATAACAAGTGATAGTTGTACTGTGTTTAAATAATAAACGTTATATTGTGAATACGTTACGTGTTTTATTCCTGGCTAAAATTATGCATTATCTGTGGCAACACTAAGCGAGTAATAAATAAATGTGCCTGAATGATTTTTTGTTCTAATCACAATTATGTATCTTGATTATTAGTACTCTTCTTTAGTAAATGAATCGATGTGGACCGACAATTATCTCGAAGGTACCATTATTAATTTGACGTCAAAATGGAATAACAGCTTACCATCGACTATTGGGTTTCCTTTAGGGAATCATTGAAATAAAACCAAATATTTAAAAGAATAATATTTATATATATGTATATCGGCGCAACTACAACAATTCGTCTAGAAAAACCTAGAATAACTAAGTTTAATCATTTAACTGTCCCAAAAATTAGTTTAAAAACCATAAGTTGATTACTTTGAATTTATTACGATGTAAAATGAATGTCATCATTGTAATTTCAATACTTAACCTAAAATTAAACGTGCACGTACGTCGAGCCCTATAAATACGGCCGCACTGTAGGCGATCGAGTCAGTCTTGCTTGAGCCGCCGAACTGTACGGATCTATGTAAATAAGTCGTTACGCTGTCGGTTGAATAAACGAGTCATACAGTGTACTTGTGGTGTTTTACTTGGAAGATCGAAGATGAGTGATCACCCTGAACATAGTCAGTGACGTCAGCTATGCTGACGTCACGCTTTTTAAAAACGGCGGAGACATTTTCTCCGTCATCAGAAGTGGGATCGCAAGAGATTTCTACTCAAGCCACTTCCTCATCAGCTCGTTTACCACCTGAGCAACTGGAACCAGCCAACATTCGGCGTCAGGAGCCTGGACTGGTCTCCAATACATCAATGGAAGCCATGAATCAATCAAGACCGCATACATACCCTGATCAAGGAATGCGGATGGACGGAATACCACCACAATTCCTTATGCAGATGATGGAAATGATGCAGAGAATGTCAGAGCGTTTGTGTGCTCCGCCTACCGAATCAATAATAAGGATCAAAGGCATTTACCTGCCATCTTTCGACCCGGATACCCATGTCGGAGTACGTGAGTGGTGTCAACATATTGATAGTGGCCATTGAGGCATATAAGTTGAGTGATTTCGACGTTCGTATGAAAGTCTGCAGTCTGCTGAAGGGACGTGCGAAAATGTGGATCGATGATTGGATGGTGACCAGTAGTACCTGGGAAGAGTTACGAAAGAACATCATCACCACATTTGAACCTGAGAACAGATACTCCCGAGACATTGTTATGTACAGGGTGAAAATAATTCATCAGAATAAAACCGTAAGTAACTTAATTCAAATATTCTAAATATCCCTCCGAGAACTCTACGAGAACCTCCGAGAACTCTACGAGAACCTCCGAGAACTCTACGAGAACCTCCGAGAACTCTACGAGAACCTCCGAGAACTCTACGAGAACCTCCGAGAACTCTACGAGAACCTCCGAGAACTCTACGAGAACCTCCGAGAACTCTACGAGAACCTCCGAGAACTCTACGAGAACCTCCGAGAACCCTTTAATAAAATCTCCGAGAACCTACTAACCTTATCAGAATCGATATTCTCAAAAGACAAAACAACGCAAGTTGTTTACAGATGTACTACTCAGAGGAAGTTTTGTTTCTATTCTTTCAGGTCTACGAGAATCCACAAAAATCGACGAGAACCAACGAGGCTGGTGCAGAGCGCGCACCGCCTGTCAGTGTGGCCGTATCGGAATCGGAAAACCGTAATTCATCAGAATAAAACCGTAAGTAAGTTAATTCAAATATTCTAAATATCCCTCAGATAACTCTACGAGAACCTCCGAGAACTCTACGAGAACCTCCGAGAACTCTACGAGAACCTCCGAGAACTCTACGAGAACCTCCGAGAACTCTACGAGAACCTCCGAGAACTCTACGAGAACCTCCGAGAACTCTACGAGAACCTCCGAGAACTCTACGAGAACCTCCGAGAACTCTACGAGAACCTCCGAGAACCTCCGAGAACTCTACGAGAACCTCCGAGAACCCTTTAATAAAATCTTCGAGAACCTACTAACCTTATCAGAATCGATATTCTCAAAAGACAAAACAACGCAAGTTGTTTACAGATGTACTACTCAGAGGAAGTTTTGTTTCTATTCTTTCAGGTCTACGAGAATCCACAAAAATCGACGAGAACCAACGAGGCTGGTGCAGAGCGCGCACCGCCTGTCAGTATGGCCGTATCGGCGCAACTACAACAATTCGTCTAGAAAAACCTAGAATAACTAAGTTTAATCATTTAACTGTCCCAAAAATTAGTTTAAAAACCATAAGTTGATTACTTTGAATTTATTACGATGTAAAATGAATGTCATCATTGTAATTTCAATACTTAACCTAAAATTAAACGTGCACGTACGTCGAGCCCTATAAATACGGCCGCACTGTAGGCGATCGAGTCAGTCTTGCTTGAGCCGCCGAACTGTACGGATCTATGTAAATAAGTCGTTACGCTGTCGGTTGAATAAACGAGTCATACAGTGTACTTGTGGTGTTTTACTTGGAAGATCGAAGATGAGTGATCACCCTGAACATAGTCAGTGACGTCAGCTATGCTGACGTCACGCTTTTTAAAAACGGCGGAGACATTTTCTCCGTCATGTATAATTCATCTGAAAATGAAACATCGCGTCTTCTAACAGCTACTTATAAACAATTACAGTTTACAGGGTCTAAATAAAAATAATCACGATATATTTCATGCAGCTTTGTTTTATAGGATGAGCAGTAATGGAGTTAAAGTTTTATCAAATAACAGATTGAAGGAGAGGAAATTCATGATTTTAATCATCTTTAAGAACACTTTTGTCAGGAAAGGAGGAAAAAATGGACTAAAAAGAAAGTCTACCATTCGGAAAATAAAAACAGTCGCTCAATAGTTTTACATCTTTTAAAATAAAAATAAAAATCTTTATATAAAAATGTAATATATTTCTCTTTCAAGATACTTCTGACAATTAAAAATAACTATTTTAAAACTAAAAAACTTATAAAATAATGTCTTAATTCGAGAACGTATCATACAGAGTATATAAATATTAACACAATGTTTAAACTAAGTGTAATAAATGCTGGATCGTTACAAATAATATTACAATTTAAAATTAAAGTTAACTACTGTTCTTCCATAGTTACTTTTCGTCCGAATATGACCTTTAACGTCGTTGGAATAAGGTTTATTTCACAGGCAAAATAGCTATGAAGGGAACATAATATATTGTGATGTTACTTTCAATTTCACATCACATGACACTTATTTCACTGTAATTTTCGCTTTTTATAAACATTAATATGAGGTAAATAAGATAAAAATTAGAAGGCGAATTACTCTGGAATATTGATTATCGCGATGGAATATTGAAACTGAAAGCTCTTGAACACGATTTAGATATTCTGAACGCGATCAGTTTCAATGGTGAATTGCCCTAAAAGGACACCTACAGTAATTTAGACTCAAAAATGTCTTATAAAAAACGACAGCCGCAACCGGGCACGGTAAACGATAATTTCTCTAAACACAACTATTATATTGAACTAAAACTAATCGTCTGTTAGGAACATACGTATAAACTATTAAATTCACTATTTACATCCTGTCTTTATTTAATTGCAATAATCTTTGCCATACACCGTATATCACTGAACTTAGGTTCCAATTTAACCAAACCAACCCTCTTCCAAACTAAAACGGGCTTAAATTTTATGCAAATAGGTTTTAATCTCGAACTGGCAGAACCCGTGTAATAACGGTGTATGACAATGTTTAAAAATCTAACTTACAAAAATAAAAGTCACTAAAATGGAAAATGTCCACGAGCATGCGCGTACGCAAGTCGTGTGCAGAAATAATAATTTTATTGTATATTAAAATCACTAAATATAAAAACAACGTAGATTTTGTGATTTTTTACAGATATTTGTAATATTTTATGGCATTTTTCTTGAGCGCATTTTGTGATTAGGCTTTGCTTATCTATGTATATTTGTAACAGTTTAATGAAAATTCGATTGTATAGCAATATCATGAGTTTTGCATATGGATAACTAACACTACTACCCGTTGGTGTCGTGGTCGCAAGCGACTGCCGAGCGTGGGGTCTTGGGTTCGATTCCCGGGTCGGGCAAAAAGCGCTATTGGGTTTTTCCATTAGTAATCTCTCAGTAGTTGATCGGAGTTTTGAACTCGGCGGTATGATACTCCCGTGCCTCGGTGTGCCGTTGGTCCTGCACCTGATCTCACTCCGCGAGTGTCGGATTGCAGGCGCATCGGACTATGAGAGTGAGGGAACAGAGAGTGCACCTGCGCCTGCGCACACACGCTTGCACTATAATATCTCCCGCGCCGATGGCTAAACTCTACCAAGATTGGCTGCCGTAACCGAAAAACGGTCAGGAGGACTATATATATAATGTGATGAAATGAAAACTTGATTGTAGCGAAGGCAAGCTTTAATAAAATACGATCAAAATAAAAATGTAAGGTTCTATAAACAAGGAACTACCATTTGCTCCATGTATAGAAAAGATGCAGCATTGGGTTCCAAGATACTAAAAAAGTCTTCACCACAACAAGTAAAAAAATGATATGAAACATTAAAACTTAACAATTCGTCTAAAAAGTCAACTCTCAACGCGCAATTCAGAGCGAAAATGCTAAAAAACACTCCAATATAACGGAGTTTTATAATTTTACTAGAAAAATGAACACCGACAGTCAGATGATCACAACACTTGTTACGTTCCGTTCCGCGAGAGGGCGACACCATCACATAAGAAACAACTAAAATGCAATTCTTTCACTTTTGTTTGACACAACATTTTTGTATACCTAGTTCTTTATAATATAAATACAAAAAAAAATATACAATACGTATATCACTACCTTCAAATACAAAGTTGGAAATATCCAATTATAAGCCATGAACTTCACCGTCACGTTCACAACACTTACTTAGTTGAGAGTTTAGTCAAAATTGTCAAAAACCACAATATCCATGCAAGTCCATACATTTCATACAACACTACTAGTAAGGCCATACATTTACAGTCCATCTGATCCAGTCAGTGCTTGTCACAACTAATTTAAAATGGCTTTTTACATATTGCGCCAATACTTGCACAATTTCAAAGCCATCTGAGATTGCTATTGTAAAAAAAGTTATACAGTAATAAATGTTGCCATTCTAAAATTATAAAAACAATATTTGTGCTAGATTTGAGATTATTTTGAGACATGAATAAAATAAAGAAATATTTAAGACTTCAAAACAGAGACGGTTTTTGAGTTATCTTAAAAAAAAAAACAACTTTCGGAGTATATAAGAACATTAAAGAAACTTAGTAAAAGAACTAACTATATGATATGCATTAAAACGTATATTAAAAATGTATTTTTACTCAGATCAACAGATTTTAAACAAACAGATTTGCGTTATTTTCAAGAATGTAAAGTAAAATGACATTTAAAAAATGCATACTTATACTGTCCACAATTTCAGATCTTACTAGAGAGATTATAGTTACTAGAGAGTAAAAAATAAAAGAGTTATTTTTGGCACTAATTGTGCGCGTTCTGTGATGAACTTGAAAGATATACGTCAATAAATTGATTGTGTAACTGAGATCCAAATAAATTTGATGTGTTATATATCAGTTTATATAAAGAAATTTGTAGTTTTCCAATCACATAGATATACTAATTGAATTTGGATTTTAAGGTTTTTAAATAAAGTATACTGCAGATACTTTCCAAGATTACCTATTGGCAGTAATATTTTATCGCTGAATTATAAGAATCTTTTAGGTTTCTCACTAACAAGTTGTAAATGTACACAAACTGTACTGCTGTACACAATTCAATAAATTGTTTCTATGAGTAATTCCTTTAAAAAAATAAGAAAGTATAAAATGGCAGTGATTTCATTAATATGACTACAGAATAGAATACTTCTAAAACAACCGAATAATCAGATTTAGTATGTAAAGTTAAAGTTTAGTAAACATTTCGTTGTTCAAACGGACAGCTTTATCTAATTTTATCTTAAAATAAAGAAAAACATGAAAAAGATTTGTGAGCTTAAAAATATACAAATAATTCAGATTTCTAGTAGAGATTTTTTTATATTTCGAGAATATTATATTTAGAATTTTACGGACGCTATCGTTAGCAATATGCGGTAGTCCGAAAAAACCTGATCAAAATGCTTAAAATAAAATCTTATAGTTCTTTTACAATTATGGCCAAAAACCTTTTAAAAAAGAATCTCTTATGCCTGTTTTCATAAACACTGGGCGTCACCTAGATGAATACTTAAATTGAATAATGCTTTAGAATTTTCAACACTCAGGTCACCGCCTAAAGTTTAAATTCCAACAGTACAAGAATATTTAGGCATTAATTTAGGTGCGCGAAGTGAAAACAGCCTTTATTATATTTTCATAATTAGCATCTATTGCGAATAAGTAGAGTATTTTACGCTACATTTAATTGCATTTCACGATGACTAGTAGCATTGCAATTTGAACCTTATACCATTGTAATAAGGTGTGCCAGGCGCCATCGGGAAATGCAACAACACTTTAATAGCGACATTGGGCAAGTAATTGACTATCGTCGACTACAGCTGAAAAAATATTACATTATATAAAACAGGGTCATATTTAATTAGCTAGCAAGACGTCACCGGTTTTTTTTTTTAAATTTGACCCTGTTTTGTTTATAGCTATTGCTATCTGACCACATACATTATACATATCTGAAACGTCTCAAGCACCTCCCTAAACTGTTATTTTTTAATATACAAATAAATCCACCCATACGCTGACAGGGCTTCTTGAGGTGCCTAGTACCCGGAAAGGGTAATTTGAAATAACGTTCCTATTGGTCAAACTGGCTGTTTTTTTTTGAGAGTACAGCAAATGGGCTTTGAAAACTTCGAGCGAAATGCATTTTTTACTGGAGGCCAACCAAAAATTGGTTTGAAGGCTTAAAAATTACGCTTTCTACAAACAGAACAAGGTGAACCAAAAGCATTTTTAATTATAAAACTTGTAGTAGCGTATTTGTTAGCTGAAGTTCCTACTTCTACTTGAATTCTGAATCTGAAAATAATTCCATTATACCATTTAAAGGCAATTTTGAATTGTTGTAATGTACATTCATTGCCACTGGCTCAACAATTTTCTTTGTCCATTTAAATCGATTTTCGGAGGTCCATTTGTAACTAAAAGGTTGTCTTACCCAATTCTTGGTTATTATTGAAAAGGAATTTGAACTCCATGATCCATAATAAGACATTGAGTTGCAGTTCCAAAACATGATGGTTATTTTAGATTCTGAATTCAAATAAAAGTCCTTTCGGTTAGTTGCTCCTGACGTTTGTTCACGGATCCTTCAGGGCGGCTGGTGTCCAGTAGCGGGGGGTGGAGTGGGAGGGGAGAGTGGGGGTGCAGTGGGAGGGGAGTATGGGGGTGCAGTGTGTGGGGAGGTCGGGGGCGTGTGTCAGACGGCGAGCACGGCCACGCCGGGCGGCGGGCGTCACGCACGCGCGCCTCCCTTCTCGCCCATGCGCTTGGCCAGCTCGGTGATCAGCTCTCTGGGGGGGAGGAACATATGGGTAACAAAAACATTTAGAGATATCGAGTTCTACACAAAATACTGAACTGCACGCGTAGCATGATTAAGTTGACGGAAGAATCGACATAATGACAGATTGTCATTGTCTATCTGACATTTTGTAGATTCTTCCGTCGACAAAACATGTTTCCACAGCGTCATGCTACGCGTGCTGCACACGGTTAGACTTAACCCCAGAAACATTGTTGGGAAACAGTTACGTTCAGAAGATTTTTACAATAAGATTATTGAGCAGTGGAGGTGTTTGCTTTGTTTGTCTAAATAATAAATAAAAAAGGGCGACTGCTCAACTGCTGAAATGATAATTAGATAATCTAATGGAACGTAATGTCGACGGCCGGAATTCCGGTTAGGAGGAGCATTCCAGAAGTCCAAACTTCGCGAGATCTGTGCCGGCTGCCTGCTTTTTCCTAACCTTCAGGAGTTTGTGAACTTCCACCAACAGTTTTGTCGGCTGCGTTACCTGTATATGAGCGGGTCCATGTTCCGGGCCAGCATGTACAGGAGCCACCAGTCGCCGATGTCGGTGCGGCGGGAGACTATCGCGGCCGTCTCCATGGCGAGGGTGCGGGAGCGCGCGTGGAGGAGGCGCGGCCGGACTGATGGCACGAAGATTATCACCAGGCTGGAATGAAGAAACAACAGCTTATTCAGATGTACGGCCAGTGGACTAGCTCTCGGTATGGTTCCTGTAGACTGTCACCCATCCAGGTACCATTGTCAATCGCTGTAAATCTCAACTTCCCTCATCATTATTGAGAACTTCTTTGAACTACTAGGTCTCCTGGATCTTAGTATTAGAACTCTCTGGAACCATGGCATTCTTATCCAGTGCTATATTTACATTCCGGTAGTTTCGAGAGTTATAGAAACAAATAAAATGTGCAATCCATAGCTAGACAAAGTTGACCACACCATTTAATCTTAAAGTCCTCCCCAAACTTAAAATAGCTGGTGACACAAATGAAGAGTGACAGGGCACTTAACCACGTAGTACAATCATAATTAGGCTATACGCCGCTATCGGCGTCGTTATGCCGGTACCAGCTGGCGCTATGTACACTGATAAGCCACGCACTGTCGCATTATGATGTATTGAAGTGTTTGTTTAAGTTCGGACTGTAATCGCGGCAATTTGTGGAATGGCACGACTCACAGGTTTAAATATGTAATGTTCTATTCAAGGCAAGGTCGCGACCGTAAACGTCCACTGCTAATCATTCATTACCATAATCACCACGCTAAGCAGACATCTTAGAGGAAAGACGTCCACTAACTGAAATGGGCCTCCCGCAATTCAAACACAGAAGTCAACTAACGAATTTCTATGATTTTAACCGCATACCAAAGCTGTCGACAATCACCCTAAAAAGCCATCGAAAGCAGTGGCTCTGGCCGAAATCGGCTGGATGGTATCATCATCATGAAATTTTACCAGATCGTCATATTTTTTAAAAGCTTTTATTTAACTTGCAATGTATGTATGTATGTTTGTTTGTTACTGTGGAATCTTGGAAGCTAAATTAGAACCACTTTCTGATGTCTGATTGAGCTGAAATTTTGCACACACCTTTGGTTCTAAAGACAATACTTCCTTATGACAGACGTAACTTAATGCGGCAGCCAGGATCGTCTCCTCACAAGCGAACTCCTCAACGGTTAATAGCGTGGACACGAAACTTTGCATACGAGTTCATTTTTGATGGATAATCACGAGTTGTATCATGAACTCAACCTGCAGTTAGGATCGACTTCTCACGGGGGAACTCCTCAACGGTTAATAGCGTGGACACGAAACTTTGGATACGGGTTCATATTTGATGGATAGTCACGATTTGTATCATGAACTGAATCTGCAGCCAGGATCGTCTTCTTACGAGGGAACACCTCAACGGTAAATAGCGTGGACACGTAACTTTGCATACGAGTTCATATTTGATGGATAATTACAATTTGTATCATGAAGTCAACCTGCAGCCAGGATCGTCTTCTCACGAGGGAACACCTCAACGGTAAATAGCGTGGACACGTAACTTTGCATACGAGTTCATTTTTGGTGGATAATCACGATTTGTATCATGAATTCAACCTGCAACCAGGATCGTCTTCTCAAGGGGGAACTCCTCAACGGTTAATAGCGTGGACACGAAACTTTGCATACGAGTTCATTTTTGATGGAAAATCACGATTTGTATCATGAACTCAACCTACAGTGAGGATCGCCTTCTCACGAGGGAACTCTTCAACCGCTAATAGCGTGGACACGAAACTTTGCATACGGGTTCATATTTGATGGATAATCACGATTTGTATCATGCACTCATCCTACAGCCAGGATCGTCTCCTCACGATGGATCTCCTCAACGGTTAATAGCATGTATATGAAAAAAGTGTTGAGATTGAGATAATAAAGTGTTCAGAAACGATTACGGCAAAACTAAAAATGTTAAAATAAAATTATAAGTAAAAAACCTTTTTTAAAAAAGCTTTCATTTAAATGCTCTAAAAGAAGAAAAATAAAATGTTTCAACTTATAACCTCATTATACGCAATTTATATGATCATAAAAGCTTGTCGCGAGGTTTGCTTGTGTATATAAACTAGTACCTATTTAATTGAGTAACTTAATCTGCTTAGTTTATGTTTTTTTTTTTTTAATTTCAGTTTAATTATATACCTAGAGTTACTTACGCAAACCTCGCGACAAGCTTTTATGATCATATAAATTTTTTACTTATAATTTTATTTACATGCAAAGAGTCTACCTAATTGCATCACTGCATCTTCTGGTTAGCTGTAGCATTTGAGAATTTTGGGGTTCCAGGTGCTTACCTAAATACCCAGCATTGGCTGGTGCTGTTGCTTTAATTTAATTAGGTACTTCTTGACCCCTTCGGCCAACCGTTCCGCAGTTTGTTATTAGCCGTCTGTTTGTTATTGCTGCTACCCATCCTGCCCCTACCTTTTTTTCCAACACCCCACTCAAAGACAAGAGGCAGAAACTATGCCAACAACTTTTACTTACCGATAAATAACAAGCAGAGCCAGTATAACCGCCAGAATGATGTACCAGAACCACAGGAAGATGTAGGTCTTCTCGTTGACAATATTGAGCGGCAGTATACACAGACTGTCGTGCGTCTGTATGCTGCCGGACGCACCGAACTTGTGGAATGTGCACTTTGTGATGCGAGGGAAGATGTAGATCATTGGGTCGTATCTAGAATGAGAAACAGAGAAATTAATATTGAGTTATGAGGAGTTTTTGAAAAGGATGTATTTTGTGTAGATGTAGATTTAGCTGTCGACCGTACAAACCCTGATTTAAGTGTGTAAAAGGCAGAGCTCCTGCGATGTCTCGATATGAGAATGTTCATTCGTATGCCGATGACCACTTCCGAGTATCATCAGATAGATGGCCTGCTTGTTTATCAAACGTTCAAAATTTTCAACTAAACTTCAACATACCTTTCTTCCTGCGGCACCTCACTATACCCCAACACCCTGGTGCCGTACGAGAAGAACTCTCCGTTGAAGAAGCTGTTCATCATCCACAGCTGCAGCACGATGTTGACCAGGCAAAGTAACTCACAGCCCCAGTACCGCAGCGCGTACAGTTTGTGCGTCTGGAAACAGATGAAGAGGTTGAAGATGTTTGTGGATTCTAAAACATTTTATTGGATCTAGTTCTGAAATTAGCATGGCAAGAAATTTACTTTAATCGATCTCCAGCAAGATTTTAGATAGATTTAGGTAAAAGTAACCACGTCAACAAGATTTTTAAAAAGTGTATTTTCCCCAAACCTATTCACCGTTTCAGGTATTACTTGGACTTTTGTGTTTTCTAACTCCAACCCAATAAAATTCATCATCATCATTCCTTGCCCTTATTCCAATTAATTTGTGGTCAGTATGTCTTTTTCTTCTATTCTTCTATTACAATCTTGTAACTCTTGTTCTTTTTTATTTTCTTTTATACTTTTCTATTACTCGTGAGGAGCTCGTGGCTAAATAATAACAGCCGCCCAGGTCGATCTTTAAGGTTAAGCCGTGCTTGCCGAGGTTGGTCTGTGGATGGGTGACCATAATTAGATATCGAGTTTCCTCCGTGCCTCGGAAAGCACGTTAAGCCGTTGGTCCCGGCTGTCATTTGTAGATCTTTGACAGTCGTTACGAGTAGTCAGAAGCTAAAAGTCTGACATCCAGTCTTACCAAGGGGTACCGTATTACCCAATTACTGGGTTGTGGAGGTCAGATAGGCAGTCGCTTCATGTAAAATACTGGTATTCAGCTGCATCCGGTTAGACTGGAAGCCGACCCCAAGATAGTTTGGGAAAAGGCTAGGCAGATGATGATGACTTTTCTATTACTCGTCATCTCCTCAGACGTCGTTTCATGCCATATCATCCTTCACACAGTTCTTTCCATCCATCGTTTCTTTGGTCTTCAACTACTCTTATACCCATCCACATCCATACGGAAAACTTTCCTCATTCCTCCGCATTACATGCTCATAGACACCATGACAACCGAGTACCACTAATATTAATTTGATGATTAGGTAATTGAACCAAATCAAACAATCTGTAGCCGGCTTTATAAACGACAGTCCCTGAATCTGTTCACATAACACGTGAGGCCGGAAGAGATAATGACAATGTCCATTGGAATCAAAACACCAGAATGCTCCATTTCCACTGAAATTGCCCATTGTTGTGTTTGTTGCTGTTTAGTACTTACACAACATTGTTTAACCTGATACATGACAGGATGACCATGAGAAAACGAATCATCGTAATACGGAAATATCTACCGTCTTAGTTTAAGGAAGAGGGAATGCACTTGTGTCAGCACATACTTATGCACCATGATGTTCGGCATCGCCTAGTCCATACTGAGATTGCCTGCTTGACCGACTTTTGGTCAAACGGAACCAATACTTTTTATTTTTTTATTTTATTCACAAAATCTACTGCCCTTAAACAATTTTACTTAAAATAAATAAAGTAATGTTACAGACAAACATGTTACAATTTATTAGTAAACTAGCTCTCCGGCGCAACTTCGTTTGCGTCACATTTTCCCCGTTTTCGCAACATTCTTCATTGCTGCTCCACTTCATTGGTCGTAGCGTGATGATATATAGCCTATAGCCTTCCTCGATAAATGGGCTATCGAAAACTGAAAGAATTTTTCAAATCGGACCAGTAGTTTCGGAGCCTATTCGATGCAAACAAACAATCAAATCGTTCCTCTTTATAATATTAGTTTAGACATTTCTTAAAAAAAGTTTTTCTTTAAATTAAGTTTTTTTTTTTTACTTGACTGGTTACATGGCAAACTAATGTTACAAGTTCAAAATTAACTGATTTCAGCCCAAAATATCACAACTTCCACAAAATTCTCAGTTACAAATCTTTCGTATACATACAGCATTCCTTTAAAGGTTTTTTAATAAAAGACGACCACGTACGTTGTAACTTTAATTTGCCATGTGCAAATTAATGTTACAAGTTCAAAATTAACTGATTTCAGCCCAAAATATCACAACTTCCACAAAATTCTCAGTTACAAATCTCTCGTATACATACGATCAAGAGATTTTTAATAAAAGACGAGCAACTTAAAACATGCTCGGCACTCAACACTCGCCAGTATGAGATATCTAAGTGAGTATGAAGACATAAAGGCGCCGGTGGTCGGTATTAAAATTCCTGAGGAGTGAACAACCGTTTAATGAAGATGGCACTGTCTCCAGGCGACAATTGTACTGTAGTACACTGAGTAGAATTTAATGGAGATTTTATACGAGACGGGTTGAATTTCAATGCTAAAGGGGGTTGGTTATTAATCTTTAAAACAGTTCTTACTTATATAAAATTCTCAAATTAAGCTTTTCGGTACTTCATTTCTGAGTTCCCGACCACGGGTAGGTAAGTAAGACTTGGATGAAATAGATCAGACTTCCTTAATGATAAATCTCTGTACTGATTGACCAACTATGAATGTGATTGATATAAATGTTCCTATTCTGACACTTTTTTTCCTGATTGACATTCTTTATTATTCCTGTTCACATCACTGTTAAAATTTTACTACCATTATTAGTCTGACATTTTATTTTAATTATTTTGTAATTCGAATGATTTGAAATTTAAATTTATCTGGTATCACAATTTTATATATTTACTGTTTAATTTTCCATATCTTCCCGTGGGTGTCGTAAGAGGCGACTAAGGTACTTGCCAGAGAATGGGCAGCAGCGTTCTCTGTGCCTTTGTATCAACCGTACTGCGATCGCCAACCCGCCTGCCAAGCGTGGCGATTATGGCAAAACCCCCCAAAATGTCAATGAGACTTGGGGGAGGCCTCCTATGTCCACGTGGACGTCTTTTGGGCTGAAATGATGATGATGATGACTGTTTAATTTTTCAATTTTATATTATTTGCATGCCCAAGTGACGGTAGAATATGGAGGACTATAATAAATAATAACACATCTGTATGTACAAATTACCCATATTTGCAAAGAAATAAATGATTTGATTTTGATCAGTGAGACATAAGTCGAAGGTTAGAGCCCTAGATACTCAAACTTTTGGTTGATATGCTTTACAATGTCGGTTGCAATTGCAATGGATGGTCAAAAATGAAAGGTGTGACGGATTAGTGATCCCATATCTGAGAGTGGTCATAACAATCTATGTAATATATTAAAAACAAACATACCAGTTTGCAAGTTACAATAAGTAAAATTATTTTAAATATTACTTGTAAGTTGGACTTATTCTGAAATACTTAAAAGAATTTTAAGAAGAACCAAATGGTTAGTAGACAAACAAGTTAGAAACTAGCGTTAGTACTTACATGTACCAGAAATACAAAACTAAGTAAGTACTTATTTATTTAATTCTTAGAATTCTCTCACTCCACTCAAACAACCTTAACTACATATTTCTCCAAATGCTCTATTAACGTTTTTCTGAGACATAATCTCCTAAAACACTCAACGGATTTGAATGTAACATGCTCTTGACAACGAGAGCAAATACACACGGTGACAAATCAAGCTATACTTTTCCAGTATAACACGGCCTCGCTTTTAGTATATTTCCCGTACACTGAGAGATCCGCATAAACTGGTTTTGTATAGCTTGATTGTTCGTCGTGCGTACATCATTATGTCATATTATCTCGAGTAGATATTAGCGTACTATTGACCCATGTATTACCGTGAAAGGTATTTAACCCACAAAGATACGTAGTGGTCATTTTTCTTTTAAATGTATTTTTATTTATTTGTTGCAGTACTTTTAGTAATTTATTGGAAAAGGCTGTTACTGTTTTCCTGTAGACTTATTGCGTCAGTTGATTAGGTCAGTTATATTTCGAGAAGCTTTGTCATTGAGTCTTAATTTAGGTTTACAAATTGCCTGCCATCCATGTTCCTAACATGCAAAATCAGGCCTTTTATTCAATGAATAGGCACCATTTTTTTTAACGTGAAAATTACATAAGATAGTCCGCCAAAACGCACATCCTCCATCAAAGTATTTCTAGTATTTTAACTGGTCAGAAGAAGTGGCGTAACAAACTCCCCAGCAAACCATATGTCTGTAGTTTGCAACCAATGATATTATCTAACTTCCTATCGTTTCCTTCCTGCCCATAGCACATAAAAAGCATTGTACACTTACAAACTATACCTAATCGCGCCATCCTGTACAGCAATAGTGCTGAACCAATTATCACAGGGCCGAATACCAAGAACCGTTGGTACAAAATCAAAGGAGTATTCATAGTGGGCCGACGCGGGTGGGGACTGTTTGGGTTATCATGAGCATATCGACCGCTCGATGTTTACAAACGAACCTTGTCACCGGAGTCGTTATAATTATCTCCTCAATGGCCGACTCTTGAGACGAATACTGGACAGTTATTGGAGATATAGCACAGATAGGAGTTATGAGATGATGAAATAGGTCTTTGTTTGATCGGAATGAGGGCGAAATGGAATGTGGCTGAGTTATGTAAGTTGAGCTTGGTATTGTGTGTTTGTAATCTATAGCAATACTGACTTCTAAACTTCGTTTTAGCGTGTCAATGGCAAATTTTCGAGACTTTTATACTTATATCACAACACTATTTTCACGCATTAACAGCTGAATGGATTAGGATTAGGGGGTCAGATAGGCAGTCTTGCCATGTGAAATACTGGAATTCAGCATGCATCCAAATCCTAGATCCTACTAACCATACATGACAGAATACTTTTACTCGGCTGTATGTTCTCGTGGGCTAATAAATCGACCCTCAAGAGGGCGAACCCGCGGGCAATCAGAGTCTTCTAGAATTATTATAACTGTGAATTCAGATAGATGACCATCGATGTTTATTGATAAAAAAATTGCATCAGAACCTTAATTAACAATAATTTAATTACCTGCTATTAATATTGTTCATTGACAATGAACTTTTCCTTTTGTTTTGTCCGATGATAAAAACCCTACCAATTTAGCAATGTTTACTAAATGCGTCTGCAGCTTAACCATTGTCAATTTGATGATTTATCAAACCGCGTCATAAAGTTATCCATATTTAAAGGTGCGACATGCATAAAATATACAAGTCGGAAGTGATGAATATCTCTGCCATTTGTGATGTGTCAAGGTGAGCAATAAAAGCCCTGCCCTATCCTCGTTATCAAGGTGATACCTACCGCACCGACTGGTCCCTAGATGCTGCTGCGTCAGCTGTACATTTCGCAGCTGCATCACTCCACGTCAGTTGACAATGTTGTGCAGTATATGATGGTGAAGACCAACTGGCCTCTGAGGGTCGAAAGGTTGGAATCGCGCCACAACATCAACTTAAAGTCGTTCGTGGTACGAGTTCCAAAACTCCATCTTCAGACCTGCTTGAAAGAGGACTTTTGGCCGAGAGGTGTCGTATATCGACGTTTCCGAGGACAGTTACGCGACACCACTCAGCGAAACACGACGCCGACAACGTTACGTCTATAGTTATATTTGTATGTATTAGTTTATTATTGTTGTTTGATTATTTGTGTATTTTATCTATGGACCTTAGTTGCCTGATAATAAAATGATTAATTGATTCAAAAATAACTTGCTCATAAAACCGTCAATGTTATTTATATACATAAAAGAGTCTATATTATAGACCGACACCAAGTTCACTGTTGTCTGGTTGTGGTGTATCCCTCCTATTAACCATGCATTTTTCGAGTTTTTTTGTCTCGTACTTATAACTCTATGATAATATGTATACTGCGCGTTTATTAAAACATCTGGGGTCTAGAGTTGTGTTACAAAGTCAGGTTTGATAATTAGATACCTTACTAGTTAAATGATCAAAATATACGTATTAAAGTTTTAGACTTCATGTGTAATGATTTTGAGAGCTCTCGTGCAATAATGTTTATTTTTTAATTTGTTAATCTAAGAAAATTAATGATGCAAACAATCAAATCGTATTCAGTGGTCTTAGTGTTGATGACCTTCTAAAAGGTAATGTATAATGTCGAGCTTTTGAGGATTAAGATCGACGATTCGACTTACCTATACTATGTCTCATAAGTCATCATTCATCATCATTTCAGCCGAAAGACGTCCACTACTGGACATAGGCCTCACCCAACGCCACATTGACATAAGGGGGGTTTTGCCATAATCGCCACGCTTGGTAGGCGGGTTGGCGACCGCAGTACGGTGGTTATAAAAGCACAGAGAACGCTGCTGCCCTTTCTCTGGCAAGTCCCTTAGTCGCCTCTTACGACACCCACGGGAAGATATGGGATGGTGCTATTCTTAACGTCCGACACCATATAGAACGACTCTCATAAGTAAATACTTCCTAAGTCACCATACTTAACAATGCAGAAACGGCTTGAGTCAAGCAAGTGTGGTCACCCAACTAAGCACGAGGCATCAACCCCAATTCGTTCTGTTAAACACGCGGTCCAACTGATCAAAATAACATATCAGGTAGGTATTTCATCACGAATAATGTATTATCATTTGAATGAATAAAGCGTGGTCCACGTGCCTGTCGTACAGCTGTGTACTTTGTCCATGGGATTAAAGTACGTTGTGCCGTGACTCCATGAGGTAGCCGCTAGCTCCGGTGGCTCTTGCATCAAGTTACGTCACGTTTGCATCATTGCCGAGTGGCTGGCGTTTACGACAGCTGCCTATCAAGTATCAAGCTGTCATTAGTTAGACAATGGAGTTTCTATAGAGCCGGTAGGTCAGTGATTCGGGGTTAAAACATAGGAATAGCAAACTAATAGTTATGTATACCCTTGTAAATGAACAAGACCCTATATTTGTATCAGTGCTTGGATATGGCATTCCTGTATTTTAGAATAACAATATTCATGTATAGAAACTAACCTCTAGTTATTTAATGACAACTGTCTTGGCTGTACTTAGGACAATAAAATTGAGGTCGATCAAGCAATTTAATCGATAATTAAATCCTATTTTTAATAACTTATCAACGACACCTGACGATCAAAATACAAGGTGTTGTTTTGCATCCTCTTCAACATTCAGGAGGTTGTCACAAAAGACATAAATAATCAAATTAAATTACGGTACCTAGTTAATTATTAATAAACGCAGTTTTTTTTTTGGTTGTTTATGTTTGTCAGTATATCAGAATAACCCCCTTAACGTGGTTTAGAGAATAGTAAATTATCGAATAAACGTTTGAGTTTGTTTGTCTGTGTCAAAGCGCGGTTACAGGGTGAGGATCATACGAGCCGCGTTTAAAACACGGGTGGTTCACACTTACCGATTTTCGTAAATAAGAAAAAAATATAAATTACCCGCCACCTTTCAAAGTCGAGTCGCGAATCATTAACATAGTTACCTTTTTGAATTTGACGAGGATGCAAGACAATACCTTGTATAGTGTCTACAGGAGCAACGAAATCAATGAACCCATGTTTACTGTGGTTCTAACTTCAAATTGTTGGTGGTAATCACACCACGATTGACAGGCGGAAACGAAAGCAAGTCATACATAAGTTTCACACAACGACACATGCCAATATCAATTATTTGCTCGCGCAAAGTTCCCCACTTACCAAGTACAATATTCAATGAGCAGCTCCCTTGAGGGGTGACACCGGTAAGGGTCGAGGGGCTGGCCCGGCTCCCGACAGATGCACGGGTGAGAATAGCCAGCACCTGGCACTTTTTGTACAGCCGCAGGAAACTATACTGATACCAGTTTAGCAGTCGTTTGCTCTATTTTATGGTATAGTTTGTTGTTGATTTTTTGGAGTTGTAAATGTGCGTATGTTGTTTTGTGGCAAAACAAGTACCTCATAGTAATAGTAAGTATCATACAAATCGGTAAGCCACAAACTAAGCATAGCTTGTATCTTGTGGCTCGGGAAAGTGTTGACCAAGACTGCACTTTGATCATTAGATCGTATGAATGTTAATAAAACAACACCTTAGTGTTGTTTTTTTTATCTTTTTCATTTTACTCAAAGATAGGCAGACGGTCATCTAAGCGAGACATAAATCAGAACAGTGGAATAATTAGGTGTCGCTTAGTATACATTATAATGGGAATTGATGTCTTAACTATTACATAATGTTTATGATTGATCAAACAATCTGAATCGTTAATTATAAGGTATAACAGGACTTTGCGGAGGTAAATGGCAAATAGATCTTAATAGGTACATAACTACACAAACTAGTGTGTAGTATGTTGATTGATAAAGTGAAACATGACCTTTGGACCAACCACGTGCCTGCCACACGTGGCCCAAGCGCCGTCAACTACTTCAAATTAATTTATTTAAACGAGTGTACAAGAGACCACTTGAAGATGTTTTTTTCCCTACCACCAACGTAACTGAATTGATATATATCACTCAAGAAATATCTCAATTTTGTTACATCTTATCGTGATGAATGATGTATCTAAATTGACTCGGCCCAGAATTCGGATCTTTCGATGTCGCTTTTGTAGACAATTCGATTTTAGATATATGGGACGTAGGTTAACTACCTATTCGACAATATAAACTTTCGTTTTTTTAATTTTCTCTTCTATATGGTCGTTCGATATTTTAATTTTTGAGATTTTAACCGTAGGTATTTTAACTTTCGAAATTGAAATAAATGTAGGTTCTCCCCTGTATTATGGCCATACACACTAACAAGTTAAATACTAAGCTGCTCACCATTAATTAAATTTAAAAAAAAACACATGATCCTTCCACAGAAACAATCACATGAGTCCTAGCCCTCCACGGCAGTTAATGACAAACAATCGACTAGTACTCGTCTTACTAATTAGTCGGCACCGCACTATGGTTTCACATCACTGGCCCATTGTTGCTAGCTGACACACATGAGACCGACAATCAAGCGAGGAGTATCATTACACTTTCATAACTTCCATCGTGAGGCAAGGCTCGGTGTGGTGGTTAGTTGAGGTACTGATCTGACTGATTTTACGCTGCCTTTAATGGTAGGATACGTACTTCAAGTTACTTCAGAGAAAACCACTGAAATATTCCAAAGTAGAAATATATCTTTTGTTTGTATCTAATAGGTATGTGCTTCGTAAAGCACGTTAAGCCGCTGTGGTGTCATGATCTCTGGCAGTCACCAGTTCGGGGTAGTTTCTTTTTGCTCAAGCTTGGTTAATATGTAAACGCTGCGCTGGTCAGTACCGCCACGTCGATACTACCACAATTAAATAGGTATTTTCTTCTTATTGTCGTTGGTGGTATTCTGGCCAAGTTTTAAGGAAGCCAAGCCCAACATAATTTGGCAATAGCATCTGACAAAGGTCTCAATCTCAATCTGCACGGTGAGTTCACAATCAGAACACTCGAAAGCATTGTACATTGTCAATAGACTATCCAGCCAGAGGTTCGTTTAGAAATATTCAGAATTCTTCCTAGAATTACGCACGTGTAGCAGAAAAAAGCCAAACTAAAAAGTGAGGTCCTTGACTTAGCAAAAACTTTCAATCATTACGAGTATAAGGATAATACCAAAGCTAAAACTACATAGAATATTACATAAAGCGGTCATTGCTCCATCACCTGCCATTAATACATAGCTATCAGTCTGTCCGCTGATCTGGCGATTGATCCTGGCAAAAAACTTGCCATTATGAACTAGTCCGAATATCCAGCAAAAAGTTTTACATGAGGAGAAGACCCGCGCAACTATTTATTTAGTTGAAAATATTTATCTTGTTGAGAAGTCACTCATACTTTTGAGCAGTATTTCGTAGTTTTTAATAGGTTTGTTTGCACGAAGGCTGGAAGCTTCACCATAAGAGAGCTCTGAGTAAGAAGCCGCATGGCAACTAAATAAAAGTAACACAGGTGATTTTCGTCTGATGCAAAAACCATGCTTTACTTACAAATGAACCTATTGATAAATACAAAATATATTATGGTTTACTCCAACATCAGTACCCTAAATTTAAATCTAAATGTGGGTTGTATAAATTACAATAAAATCTCCTACAATCAAACCAATTACATGTAATTGGTATTATCTTGGAATCAATTATTAATTTTCTGTTGTTTCCTGAATATTATTCACATAATTTACTTTGTTTGTCGTGAGGATCCCTAAATTCTGAGATTACTCCGGATGCCGATGGACTCAACTGGACACGTAAAATCTGCTTGCCATATGTTTTGCCCCCCAGCTAAGTTTTTGCGTGTCAATTGACAATCAACACAAAGTACACTTTATCATCCTAAGGATAGGATTCAATTTTGTATACAGTTGTAAAATTGGCCATATAAAGCTTCGAACTTTTGGGATTCGTTTGAAACAATTCTAAAAGGAGTTCGCAGGAAATAAAGCGACGTAGTAAAGCGAAAGCAATTTTAAAATTTATTGCAGAATGAAAGTATTAGATTTTCTTTTCATTCCATATTTTATTTGATCAATAAAATATTTGTCAGCAGTCCCCAAAACTTTTGGGAAACCGCACTTAGCATCAAAGGGATAGAGTGCAATTTTGTTTGCAGGTGCATAATCTACGACGTATGTTGATATCCCTAATAACAGGGGTCGGCGATTGCTGCAGGTTCGTCTCCTTGAACTTGAGCGGAAGTAGGGAAGGGACCCCAAATTATGGGGAAAGAATGTATACGGAGACAACAATGTTCAAACAAAGTTAGAGCGTATTGTTGATGGTTGGGAATAAGGTTTTCGCTGTAAGTTCAAGTTAAATCAATGTTTCTCCTTTAGTAAAAGTAATATAAGTTTTTTTAGAGGAGAGCAGCGGTGGCCCAATGGTGGCAGCCTTGACTTGCGAGCAGTAAGCCGTAGGTTCGAACCCAGGCAGGTGCAATACTGTGTGTAATTTATTTCATCACTGCTGCCTACGAAACGGTGTAGGAAAACATCGTGAGGACAGAGCCATGTCCTAGAACTAAAAATTCGAAGATGTTACATCTACCAACCCGCACTGGCCCGCGTGGTGGGTTATAGTCCACTTCTTCTCATAGACAGGAGGCCTGTGTCCCAGCAGTGGGAACATTATAGGCTAATGATGATAAAGTTTTTTTTTAAATACTAAATAGGCTTTCGTTTGGCCGCAACTCGCCTAATGTGAAGCGATAAAGCGGCTGAGGGTGCGGAAGAACTCTTACTTCAACCAAGTCGAGAGTTATTCAGATTAATCGCTTATCTTTGCTTTTCTAACATCACAATGTATAAGGTATGAAGCTGTTAACATGTTTAATGTGTCAAGGCTCGAGGTGAACTGCCCAGTTGCAGTGACATCTGACACCTTCAACGTGTCCCTTTTAGTGCATGACGTACCGTTGCCATTAAAATTATTATTTTTGAATTGACATCATTACGGGCGTAGTAGGTACTCGCAACCGGCGTGTGTGATGACCAGGGGCCAAAAAATAATAATATTAGAGATTTCGTTACAATTCGTAAAATGGTTACAAAGTGACAATTCATAATATTAACTGCGTATGTGATCATTTTAAGATGGTTTTATCCTATTATAAAAAAAAAAACTTCTTTATTTTCCAAATCAAAAATAACAACAATGATTATGATTCCACAGCGGCCATTTTAGGCCCATAGATGTATTAACCAGGGCCTCAAGTCTGCTATTTTTATAAATGTCGTCATTCCAACACGATCCCATTATCATTTCGCTAAAAGTTCGTAATCTGCTAAATTCATAATGATCTGTCAAATTCTATGCTATTTCTTTCAATCAAGTGTCAGTGGTTGACCATTGTGAAGTCATAATGACGCCATTATAATTAGCAGATTACCAAACTTGTCAAAATCAACAATTATGAAATCAATGACAGGCTATTCTGACACTATTGTTATAGCAGACTTGAGGCCCTGGACGCAGCAAAAGAAGTATACAAAGACCAGCAGATGACATTCTGTAGTCTGTACGTTCTCATCATCTACCTAGTCTTTTCCCAAACTATATTCAATATTGGAATCTGCTTCCAGTCTAACCAGAGGTAGCTGAGTACAGTATTTTACTTGAAGCAACTACCTATCTGACCTCCACAACCCAGTAGCTGGGTAATACGATACCCCTTAGAAAGACTGGATGTCAGACTTTTGGCTTTTGACTACTCGTAACGATTGTCAAAGATCTACAAATAGACCAACGGCTTAACGTGATTTCCGAGGCACGGAGGAAACTCGGTATGTAATTATGGTCACCCATCCACGGACCAGCCTCGGAGAAGCAAGGCTTAGCCTTAAAGATCGACACGCGCGGCTGTTATTAAGTATTTAGGCACGAGCTCCTCTGTACTTTCTACCAGGTCTTTATGTAAGTATTTGTAATTCATGTCATATTATTTTATGTTCGATCACACTGTGGGTATTGCGGTGTATTGTTGTTTTAATTAGATTGTGGTTTGGAAAAGATGCTGAATGACGTTAGTGCTTTATGGGATTAATTAATTAAATTTACCGTTATAAGTATGATTCATAATTGTTACTAAGAAACAGAGAAACATAGAGAAAATATTTCCTTTTTGAGGAGTTTGCAATTTGTCATAAAATCTGAGGATTGTTTGTAAAAGCGACAACCTATGAAATAAAAGGCGTCCCTAAAATGATCTGTTATTACCGTTAAACAAAAAATAAATTCTCACGAAAAACATGTCTGGTTTAGCTCTTTAAAAACACATCAGGACAAGTGGTTCCCTTCCTCATATTATCTTGGCACAAAAAAGGGCTGCTAGCCTATCGACTCCTGCGCATTATAAATTATCGTCGCGTCGCACGGTAGCCGTCTTCAAGTACCGTTAGCACAAAAAGTGCCACTAAACCAGTCGTGGTTGACAAGCAACCAAAAAAACGAGTTGATATTGGAAAGTTCTGTAGTTGTGGACAGTGCTACTAATTTCTTTAAGTAGTAAGAGAATTATTGATGCTGAGAAGGAAGAAGGAAGGTATTATCTCATGGCTTTATGACTGACTCATCATCAGACTATAATCTTCCCACTGCTGGGACACAGGCTTCCTCTATGAAAGCGAGTAGGCTGTAATCCACCACGCGGGCCTAGTGCAGGTTGGTAGATGTCACATGTCTTCGAATTTTTAGTTCTAGGACATGCCGGTTTCCTCATGCACGATGTTTTCCTTCACCGTTTTTGAGGGCAGCGGTGATGAAATAAATTACACAAAGTAATGCGCCTGCCTGGGTTCGAACTCACGGCTTACTGCTCGTAAGATGGGGCTGCCACCACTGGGCCACCGCTGCTCTCATATGACTGACTGGATAAAGGAAATTAGTTACACGGGACGATACTAAGAACATTTACATTCATAAACTCACGCCTTCTTCCCAAAGGGTAAGGCAGAATGTACAGATCCTGCTACGATACTAACATGCTTTTGCTTCGCCCACGTTCTTACACATGTAGTCATTGAGAATATTTCAATTGATTAAACCTTCAAACAGCTGATTTAGAGATAGTTTATGACATATACCTGGCTTGTTGGTCTAACGGTTGAAAGTGCGACTCCTGAACAAGAGGTCCTCGGTTCGATTCCCGGGTCGGGCAAAGCGTTATTAAGTTTTTCTACCAGGAATTTCTCAGTAGCAGCCACGGGGTCTGGAAACGTGGCTAAATAATAACAGCCGCACGGGTCGATCTTTAAGATTAAGCCGTGCTTGCCGAGGTTGTGTTTGTCCGTGGATGGGTGACCATAATTACATAACGAGTTTCCTCCGTGCCTCGGAAATCACGTTAAGCCGTTGATCTCGGCGGTATCGTAATACCCGGTTACTGGGTTGTGGAGGTCAGATAGGCAGTCGCTTCATGTAAAATACTGGTACTCAGCTGTATCCGTTTAAACTGGAAGACCCCAAGATAGTTTGGGAAAAGGCTAGGCAGATGAGCCACGGAGTCCGGATCTGTGCCCGGTTGATGGCAATAGGCTCGCTTATTACATGGGTATTAACATAACTGGCGATATGTGAGTATACTATTAGGTACACCTCTGCCGAACCCTACGGGGATTATTGGCATGATGGTATATTATGTTAATTAAATATTTACGCGTTTCTACACGTACGAGTAATACGTCATCTATTCATATGCCTAAACGTCAACTATTATAACCAAATCTTCCCGCGAAATAGGCACATCACAAAGGCAATTTTATCACAATCATATGGAATTCATTGTGCGAACTATTCATTCAGTAGTACATACTTAATAGCTATACGTTTATTTACCTCATGAATTAAATTTTCATACGCCACTGAACACGTTTGTTTGAATATTAAATACTTAATAAAGGTCCTCACCGGTACATGCTATTGTAAATACACATGAGAAAAATGGTGTTTAAAATTCCAAGGTTAATGATTAAAAAATAACTTAGATTTGTAGAATAACAATCTAACAATTCATTTTTTTTTTAATAATTCTAGATAGAAGTGGAATTGGCCGGGCTATGTCTGTAGAATGCATTAGGAGCGATGGGCCAGAGTCGTCAAGCAGTGGGTGCCAGAAGACGGGCGTCGTCGCCGAGGGAGGCCTAGAAAACGCTGGTGTGCCGACTTAGAGGCATCAGTGAGAGATTGGTCGGAGAAAATGGCACGGATAGAAGAATGGAAGGCTGTGGGGCGGGCCTTTGCCCAGTGGTACAATCAAACTTAGGAAAAAAGAAACAATTCTAACCAAATCATTATGAATTATTTTCGTGCCCACCCTGCACAATCAGCTGAACCTTAAGATTTAAATGCAGGTAAAGATAGGGCTGTTTAGGTGGCTACATAGTGGTCCGGCAGCATTTGAGTCAAATCTACAAGCAAAGAAAAATCAAATTTGGAGTTTTTGTCTAGACCTGTTTGGTTAACCAGCCAAAAGTTATCTAAGTACACATGGTACCTGAAGAAATAATATCATATCTTACGACACTGACAGAACGGAAGGCATTTTTAGCTGAATTATCATTCTCTTGGTCTTATCCCAGTTCATTTGGGGTCGACGCAGCATGCCTTTCTCTTCCATACTTCTCTATTACTCGCCAAGTCACCTCCTGTCTTGCCATATCATCCTTCACAGTCTATCCTTCGTTTCGGTCTTCCACTATTCTTATACCCATCCACATTCATACGCAAAACTTTACTCACGAGTCACGACATTTTTCAAATTTTGAGCTGAATATAAAAACAACATGCAAACATAACAACATACAGGATGACAAAGTTACTTTAAACACTAAAATAAAACAAACATAAATACTAAGATTTAAATGTAACCCAAAATTAAATACAATAAGACAACAACAACTTAGTTTAAGCAAACTAAGTTTTGTAATAGCACATACCCATAAAACATTGAGCAAGGTTACACAAGTCTAAATTAATACAAAGATTATGACGAAATTATAGAAAAACTTTAAGGAAACGTAAAGACTACTTAATTATAAAAACAAATGTTGTATTCGTCATCGAATTGCAAGAATATGTTGAACTACTGTGCGCATGAATTAGTCTCAGTTGGTATGATATGCAAATTCAAACATCTGTTCTGGTTGTTACGGTTTTTCCCATATACTTACTGAGATATTTGCTTGGATAAATCCAAAAGGATATTTGGAGATGCTTTAAGTTATACGTTTCCTTAAACACTTTATAGAAGATGTTTATCTCGCTGGTTTTGCATCGCACTATCGGGACGTTTAAAGACTCTACGCCACTTGTTATTTTTGAGATAAAAGCTGTACTCAGGAAGCTTTCCCTACGCTTTCTGGCACTTTTCATAAAAAGTGAAGCTAAAGTTAGACACTTCCCAAAAAAATGGGAGTGTGCAAGGATTTCACGAATATTCTCTCCTGCACTTCGTACAACACAGGTAGTGTTGTACGAAGTGCCTGCAACATCTAGGGTCTAAATAAGGCATACAAAATAGCCATCCAGGTCGAATCATCCAACAATACATAAGACATCGACACTATGGTAAGGAATCATTCTCACTTTGGCATTATAGACAAACCCGCCGAATCACAAACTTACATATTCACATCTTTTATTAGGTATTTTAGTCTACATAAGAGGAAACCAGCCAAAAGATAAAACTGCCTACGTGCTCGGAGTCAGCAAGGATTATGTGATAAAAATATTAAAGAACCGTTTACTTCTCTGAATTGTAATGGTAGGTAGCGTTGTGATTCACAAAGTCACAATTAATGGAACATGATGTAACTATACAACCTTATTTGCAAATATAGTTTGAAACCTGGATTTTCCCCATGAGTCTGATTCGCGATTTGCAGAACAATTAACTACAGTACCTAAGTGGTTATTTGTATTCATAACCAGGTTCTGAAACTTTTATGCAGGTATTTTTAATATGTAGCAATAAAATGCTCCCGGGAAATAAAATTAATAATGTGATTCAATTTAAAAGTAATGTAGTTTGATTCAAAATAACGATCGAGGTTGTTAGGCTTCCGTTTTATTACCTAGATACCAATCACTCAAAACATGAATAAGAGTAGGTAACCATGAAGGTTCTGTCTTCTGTATTTTACCCGGGCTGGAGACCTTAGACGGTTTCATTAAAACAAATACATTAATATTCTGCCTCTACAAAAAAACGCTTCATGAAGACCTCCATTTGCGATACTAAGATAAAGTCAAAGGTGACCCATTTATTTCAATTAGGCCATTTGAAAAACAAACTTTGCAAGAGAACAGAATTTATTCTACTTGGTATGATGAAACTGGTGGGATCGAACTAAGCAGATTACAGCTGGAAATGAGACAAAAGATCCAACCACATTACAATAATTAAAATCATACACTAACGGCATGGAAACACTAACAAGTTACTAGTCCAGTACCATTAGACAGTAGCAAAGCAAGTAAACAAGAACTATCTAAGTATAAAGTGTAAGAAAACATCATTTATAATTATAAGTGTCCCAGTGCCCCCTACGAAAGAGACAACAGATTAAAACTGTCCCGGCCATTGACAAACATACAGTGAAGCCAAAAACACAAACAAGTAAACACTGCCATCTAAGCAAGTAGACACTAGGTAAACGTGTTGACAGTCAACAAGTACTACATAAGCATAAGGTGCATTTATTGGCAGCAGTAAACTGCACCTGTGAGCTGTGCCAGGCGGGAACATCCGCCAGATGACAGGAAGCGGTCGCACTTGACACCTCACCGACTTCAATACCGGTCTTGTATGGTTTTGTTTCAGTGGGGATTCAATAGGATTCTTTCCCTATTTGTGTTCTAATTGTAATTTGAGGCAGTTAAATAAAAAAGGGTCCCAATAATGATATGAAGATATCCTTTTTTCTGATTACTTTGTTGAATACTGAGATGTTGAATAAACGAGTAGTATGGAAGATAAACACTGGCTGCGCCAATCCTAATTTAATTAGTATAAGGGAAGGAGAATTACGACGATGATGTTGACGAGTTTCCCTTCAAAGTCAAAGAAAACAAGACAAAGATTTCAGCGGTCAACACCAAAGAACTTGTCCTGCATATTTGTTAAGGTATTCTTTTATCCTTCTACTGGGATACAGACTCCTCTTTGTAAGAGGTATTGAAACCTAATTAATCATGCGGACCCAGTACAGGTTTGTGGATGTACAAAAAGATGAACCTGAAGGAGCTATTACAATAAAAGTTTTTTTTTCCATCCTGCACGAGTTTCGCTACTTCTTTAAATGTTCTTGTGTCAACTCTTCCGATTTTTACGATACAATTTCGTCAGTTTAGGTCCAGTGAATGTGATTCTGCGTCAATTATTTCTCCGAAAATGACCTCGAAGCCTTTCGATTTAAATAGTTCGATGAAAACTTATTAGTCAGGGTTTTATTAGTTACAATTATTAATAACAGGAAATGTAACCAACAAGAGGTGTTATAATTTGAAACCACAGACAGTTAATGATGTATTGAGTCTTGGTCTTACACCATGAGTGTTGTAATTCAATCTCAACATACCAATTTTTTATACGTTTTGAACAAAGAGTTGTTTCGAACAGATTTATAACTTTAAAATTTCGATATTAGACACCCCATGGCATTGAATCGAGACAACTGGTAAACTGGTTATATTTAATCCTTCGATTTTTTACATATGTGGCTGTCCTGCGGGTCCTTAAGGGTACACAAGCCGGTAATTCTTCCATACAAATGTAGTATGGTGAATACTCGTCTGTTTGACGGTGTAGGTTCAAAACTAAAAATTGTATCAACTGCTCTCGTCATTATCTAGCCCTGTACGGAAGCAGAATTGGAAAAAAAATATTGGTTTGAAAGTTATGAGCGTCGAAACTTCCATATTTCAACACCAATTTTAACTCATCTATGGGCGTAAATAAATAACTTATGTAGTATGAAAATGGAAAAAGTGAAACCATACAGGGATAGACAAGTTATTCAAAAGTTCAAATAATTTATTTTGAGTAGATACATCCAGTAGTTTTCCCATAATATCTATACGGCCAGAATTCAATTTATGAAATTTTACGCGCTCATTTTCGTTATAAATCTTCGTATATTTCACTAAATAAATAAATAAATAGATATATAAATAAGTAATTATAAACTAGATAAATGAATACAAAATAAATTAAACTAGATAAATTAAAACCTTTACTTTTTACATGCATAATAACAACGCCCGCCAACGAGTTCGAGCCGTCGACTTGTGCAACCTTAACAATTTCAGACAATAGTTAAGTACATTTCATTTTATTAGATAAGCTTCTAGCTTCCGAGCATTAGAAAAAGAATATGACACGACTGCAACAAACTAAACGCTTTAATAACTAAGTACTCGACTCTAAACCGGAAAAGTAACTTCGGAGATGGTATCAAACGCAAAAAATCTGTTGACCATCCATGACTGGCCCCACACTAACTCATTATCTAATACTACGAACACAATCGTCAATGTAAAGGAGACAGTGGAGGTTGCGTAACTACGAGCAATGAACGAGGTATGGCCAATGACCGCATAGAAAAAAATTGGTTGTATCGTTTGTCGTTGGCCTGATCGACTGTCACGATGAAGGCACGACACGGTCCATTGCAGACAAGAAAGCGACAAGAAATGCACAATAGGACGTAACAGGCGGAGAAATTAAATTCTAAAGGCATAAAGAGTTCACTAGAGAAAAAACAGAGATGCATATTGAAATATCATGTTATGTTAAGTACCTACACACATCAAAAAAGTCCAAGCAGCAAGCAAACTTTAACAAACTATTTTTTTTTAAATCTGGAAAATATTTTAAAAAAATTGTAGCTTGAAAGTACATAAGTATAGTTTAACAACGATTCGAAATTTTTTAAACAAAAAGAAAGGACAACTAAGATTTGTCGCAGTGAAGGGCATTTTATACTGTAAAAGCATTCAGCACTTCTTAGCATTATGCAAGAAGAACAGATTTTGCAACAACCCCTGGTTACTTACCGAAGTTTAGTTCAGACTCAAATACGTATTTACCTATAATAGAAAATAGAGAGCTTCATACAATGACAAAGTCAGATATAATACTTAATAATCAGTTGGGGTCCGTAGCGTAAGAAATCTTGTTGTTCGAAGACTACTACTATGGTCTTACTACAGATTGGCATGTTCTAAGATCAGAACATGCCAATTGAAGACGTAGGAACAACTTGACACAACTGACCAGATTTATAAGGTACAAGGTAATAAAAAATGGTCACCGTTAACAGTACATGTAAACATGACGATCTAGGTCAAGCTCATTAGCATACCGTCTATAAATGAATTAAACATGATATCCGAAAAAGTAGGTGTAAATTATACGAAATAACAAAGGTAGTGGTGAGTAACTTTAATGACTTGTCTAGACGGGTTTAACGAAATCTCAACAATTAACACAATTTTTTATATATATTGTTGTGTCCACGCGTCTTCTATCGCTTATATGTTTACTGCGGGCCTAGAATCCTAGGAAAAGCGACAATTTATGAACAATAAAGTTGAGAGAAAAGTCAAACATTTTAAGGTTTTCGAAAGCTAAGCCAAGCTACCGAAAATCATATGTCAAGATCATCTGTTGAGAAACACGAATCACTTCGAAAGCGTTTGCGCTTATCTAGGTTCTATTCTATGCTAGAAAACACAATGTTAATTTACAAGTGCAACTACTATTTGCGTATGACAGTATTTCGTTTTTGCATATCCTACAATGAGATTATTTCACAAAAGCAAATAAAAAAGTTGCGATTCATGATAGAGTGGTAAAAAATGAGCGATGGCAGACGCTTCTTGAATGGGTAATTCTTTGCCGTTAGAAGCAGGGTGGCCATGGCGATCGTGTGTGCATTTAGATTGTGTTTTAAGTTAACATACTTGATGCGTCTGCAGTAATTGAAGTTTTATTCCTGTAATATAGTCGTATTGTCAGTATTGCTAACCAAGCGATTTATATTTGAAATTAGATCGCAGGATTGGCCAATGGCAGATTAAGGAAGAATTTTAAAGATTGGTTGATTGTGTTATAGGACTGCAAACAATATGATAGCTTATAACTAACAGTGCAAGGACTTATCCAACTGGTAAAAAAGGTAAGGAAACCAAACAAAAGCCACGCATGCCAGGGGGAACTCTTGAGAAAAACTTGGTCAACATACCATTGGACAAAAAAGTGGAACAATGCTTGTAGTAGGTGATCACTCCAAGAATCAGAAAAAACGAAGTCGAATAAAGGATGTCCGAAATTAGAACACGAGGCATAAGTCAGGGAAGGGAATACACAACAGTTCTTTTTGCGTGGAAATCATGATGAAGAAGCGTCAGATTGACGCATGTTAGCCTATATCGACGGTAAAAAATGTAACCATTATGGATTCCCTACACTTCAAGTCCATGGCCACAAGAAAGTCCCTCGCGCCTCACGCTCCGCACTCGCGCACGGCATGCCAATTAGAAGTGGCCCGGGAATGCATTGTGTACACAGACCACGGAGCGGCAGGAACAAGGTTCGGTTCCCAGAGGCGGCCAGAAGCCGTTGGTCGTGAATATTAATGCAAATTGGAACTGCAAGTTTTTGATTCGTGATTTTTTTCACCTGAGTCCTTGAAATGTTTTACTTTATCAAACGTAAAATCTTCACGATTACAGACTCCTTTTGCAATCAAAAGCTGCATTTCTCATACATTTATAAGAATTATTGCTAGCAAATCCGGAGGTGCAACGGTGCATAATAATGTCATAATCGTCTGCCCAGCTTTTTTCCTACCATGTTGGGATCGGCTTCCAGTCTATCCGAATGCAGCTAAATACCAGTATTATACATGGAGCGACTGCCTATCTGTCCTCCACAACCCAATTACTAGTGGTACTGGTAATACGTCTTAACCTGAAGATCGACCTGACCAGCTGATATTATTTAGCACGTTGCTTATTAATGTATTTTACCTTAATAACTTCCCTTCATACACCATTCACATTCATCTACCCCCACTTCATTGGCTTTTCAAATTTAATGCTTACAAGTAATTAAGCCATACTACAAGTAATGGCCTCATTGTCAAAAACCACAAAGTTTATAATACTTAATACAAATAAGCCTACTAGGAAGAACTAACATAGCTTTAGTAACAATTTATGCACAGTCATGCAAACACACCAATTCATACAATGTTAACACCCTTGAACAGATGAACGTCGGCGTCGTTCTGTACTTTGATCCTTTTGTGTACTTAAGTTATTGCGCAATAGTTATACATGGTTTAAATATAGTGATTGCGATTATGTTGTTGAACTGGTAGAAGGTCTTATAGAGGTCGCGGAAGGATCGGAGTTCACAGTAATTGTCTGGTTGGTGTGCTGTACGGTGTCGGACGTAAAGAATAGCACCATCCCTTATCTTCCCGTGGGTGTCGTAAGAGGCGACTAAAGGACTTTCCGGAGAATGGGCAGCAGCGTTCTCTGTGCTTTTGTAACAACTGTACTCCGATCGCCAACCTGCCTGCTAAGCGTGGCGATTATGGCAAAAACCCCCCTTATGACAATGTGGCGACACTTGGGAGAGGCCTATGTCTAGCAGTGGACGTTTTTCGGCTGAAATGATGATGATGATGGGCTGGTGGATAGAAATACTAATATGGACAAGACCTTAAACAAACATCGCAATCAGACCGTTTTCGAACTCTTAATATTAAAAAGAATTCCTTTATTACTCTGCAATACGCGCTAAAGTGATGCAACCTGTTTTATTTGAGTGTCTTTCAATAAAATCCTATCATCGCGAATCACTTTTACATAGGCACCAGTTTTAGTTTCTTGATTTTTTACAAATAAGCTGTCGTTCCATATAAAAGCTGCATCCTGTTAGTTTGAAAACCGACCTTAACATAGTTGAAAAACAGCCAAGCAGAAGATGGTGACTTCAATCATTTTTCACACGTACCCACGTAGCCACTTTAATAAGTGCAGGTTTTTCTTAACAGCCGTTTCGACCAGTCATTCTTCATCGATCTATATTCTACTACATACCCTCTCATGCCTGATGAGATACTCGATGAGTACGTCCTTCTTCTTTTCCTTCTCGTCAGGTTGGCAGATGCCGATGTTGAGCCCCATCACGAGGGTCCTCAGCAGACCGCCCTCGAACGCGTCCCATAGGAACTTGGGTGTGTAGCACATTATTGCCTGGAAGAAAATACTGAATTAATATTTGTGTTTTAAGGGTTGCTTGATGGTCTTTAAAGTAAGAGTTTTCAATCTTTGGTCTGGTGATCGGTTCCTACTTGTATTTTTTTTACTCTCAATATAAGTAACAAGCTGTCCCGCGCAACTTCGTCTGCGTCACATTTTCCCCGTTTTCGCGACATTTTTCATTGCTGCTCCGCTCCTATTGGTCGTAGCGTGATGATATATAGCCTCGATAAATGGGCTATCTAACACTGGACGAATTTTTCAAATCGGACCAGTAGTTCTTGAGATTTGCGCCTTCATGTATTATTAATTTATGTAGAATATGGACGTCTATAATAAATATGAAAACATCTATGTACAAATTCCCCATGTTTGCAAAGAAATAAATGATTTGATTTGATGAGTTGTAGTAAACCGACGCAGCGCTTGACCTAACTTCACGGAATCTGCATCTATCGTCAATAAACCTTTCTTAAAAATGGACTACGAGTAAATGTCACTGTAATTTCTGAGCAGGGAACTAATGGTGAACTTGTGGTTAGTACATAACCTGGTGTGACAGTTTTTATGCTGCCCATGGGCCCCTTTTTAGGGTTCCGTAGCCGAATGGCAAAAAACGGAACCCTTATAGATTCGTCATGTCTGTCTGTCTGTCTGTCTGTCTGTCTGTCCGTCCGTATGTCACAGCCACTTTTTTCCGAAACTATAAGAGCTATACCAGGCCCCTCAGAAAGTATTGCGAAAAAAAGTTTTTATATATGGGAGACTGGCCAGTTATTATGTTTTTCGAAAATATGATTATTTATAAGTAAAAATAAGTAAGTTCCAATTTCAAAATTTCCCTCCACATTTTTTGCGAGTTAATTCAAAGTATTGTGTCTCACTGAAATATGGATCTGCGCCGGGAACATTTTAGAGCTATGATTTTATACGATTTCAAGTGTCGCCTGAAACCGGATGAATCGTACGATAGACTTCAAATGGCATTCATGGATGAAGGCCCTTCCAAGGCAACCGTGTATCGTTGGTATAACGAATTCAAGCGCGGTCGACCAACTTTGGGGGATGACGAAAGAAGCGGTCGCCCTTTGACGGCTGTTACCGAAGAAAACGTGCTAGCAGTGAAAAATTTAATCCAAGACAATAGGCGAATTACATATCAGGAGATTCAACACATATTGAAGATTGGATCGGGAAGCGTTCACGAGATTCTACACAGCCATCTTCGCGTGAGGAGGATAGTATCACGCTGGGTGCCGCACAACCTCACCGATGCTCAGAAGCAGGCCCGGGTGGAATGGTGCCGTGATATGCTTAACAAATTTGAAGCAGGCTCGTCTCGGCGTGTTTACGACATCGTTACAGGTGATGAGTCCTGGATTTATCAATACGACCCAGAAACCAAGCGCCAGTCGACTGTTTGGGTGTTTCAAAATGAGCCAACGCCTACCAAAGTGAAGCGATCTAGAAGCGGGGGTAAGATTTTGATCGCTAGCTTTTTTAATTTGACTGGCCACTTGGTATCAATTCCCTTACGGGATCAAAGAAGCATTAATGCCGAATGGTATACTTCCAAATGTTTGCCAGAAGTTTTCTCTGTTATAAGCAACAAGCGACCAAACACAGGGCTCCGCGGGCTACTGCTCCACCACGACAATGCACCTGCGCACACCGCACTCAAAACGAGGGACTTCCTGGACAGCACGCCAGTCAAACTCCTGGGTCACCCTCCTTACAGCCCTGATCTAGCACCGTGTGACTTCTTTTTATTCCCAAAAATAAAAAATCAGCTCAAAGGGATACAATTTTCGTCGCCGGAAGATGCGCTGGCTGGGTTCGAGCAGGCTGTAAACGAGGTGTCTGCGGCGGACTGGAAAAAGTGTTTTGAAAACTGGTTTAGGCGCATGAATCTTTGTATAGAGGCTGGTGGAAAGTACTTTGAAAAGATTTAATAAAAATATATGTACGTATAGAACAATTTTTTTTAGTTTCGCAAAACTTTCTGAGTGTCCCACGTACTGTTGAAACTTGGTTATTAGATGTATTCTGTGAACCGCATTAAGATTTTCACACAAAAATAGAAAAAAGTCTATTAATTTTGGGGTTCCCCATACAAAGAACAGAAAACCAAAAATTTTTTTTTCATCTATCCCATACGTGTGGGGTATCTATGGATAGGTCTTTAAAAATGATATTGAGGTTTCTAATATAATTTTTTTCTAAACTGAATAGTTTGCGCTAGAGCTACTTCCAAAGTGGTAAAATGTGTGTCCCCCCCCCTCTAATTTCTAAAGTAAGAGGAGCAAAATTCTGAAAATATTTAGGATTGTAGAACGTAAAAAAAACTATCAACGAAAATTGGTTTCAATAAGATATGATGTTTAGTTTTTGAGATATGGGACTTTTTCATCAAACTGCAGCAGTAACTTTGTTTTTAATTAACATACTATGAAAAACCAATTTAGTTTTGCGGTTGACTGGAAGTTTACAACTAATACTACTAACTAATGAATGACAGTTCAAAATATTGTTTGGGGCTATGGAACCCTGTGTGCGAGTAAGACTCGCACTTGGCCGGTTTTTTTGGATTTACTTGCTGTCGATAAATATCTCTCAGGCATACTGGTTTCCTCATGATATTTTCTTTCACCCAAGCAACACCACCACTAGGCCATCACTGCTTATTAAACTAATATAGAAGTATTAAGTACAACTGTCTGAGTGATACATTTGATTGAGTCAGATTCTGAATATGGCTATTCAAGACAAAGGCCAATTCATTGATATGTTTACTTTATAAGTAGACCAAAAGAGCAACATCCCCTATATTGGCCGATCACGATTCTGTGACGCATGTCTACAAGCATTTTTTTTTTAATATTTGACGTTTCAGTTGGCACTAAATGTCACATGTTTTTATACTGACGAGAAAATTGTCAGTTCCCACGGACATTAGTGCAGTGCTCTCGACAATGCATATTGTAATGTGTCACGGTTTATAGGTGAGAAGACTTTGTCATGGTTTGTGATAAAATATTATCATTACATAGTATCAGGACCACCCTGAAAAAGAAGTTAATGATAGCGAGACGAATAGCAGAGGAGAATGGAATAAAAACAGGCCAAGAGCGAGTCGGAATCGCGCACGAAGGATTCCGTACCATTATTTATAAAAACTAGCAAAAAAATCACTTTTTTGCATGGGATCCCCCTTAAATATTTATTTTATTCTGTTTGTTATTATAGCGGCAACAGAAATACACAATCTGTAGAAATTTCAACTGACTAACTATCACCGTTAATGAGATATAGCCTGGTGACAAACGTGCGGACAGCGAAGTCTCAGTAATAGGGTCCCGTTTGATCCTTTGGATACAGACCCCTAAAAAACGTGTTGCGCGGACCCCAAGCGACATGGGATGGCAGGAAGATGATGATGATCAGTATCACACAGCAGCCTGTCTGTAGGTTAGATGGTCGTTTGCTATATAGTTTGTTTTTGGTCGACCCTAACGTTCTTCTACTCAATTTATTAGCATTGCTTAGTTTAATATAAGTGCAGAATACAGAAAGCCCCAACATCAATATGGCTTGGCAGTGGGCTTTTATCTACCCGGATTGTGTATATTTTTGTATGGACTATGTGAGGGATGATATGGCTATATGAGTGAGATAGCGCTCCACTAACTCGTCTCCGTGAATACACAATAGAAAGGAGGTTACTTCTGATATGACAAGAAGGTAATAGAGAAGTAAGGAAGAAGAAGTCAAGCTGCGTCGACCCCAAGTAGATTGGGATAAAGATAAATTGAAAAGACTTAATTTCGGGCAAAGTTTTGTTGGGTTTTTCCATCAAGAATTTCATTATTAAGAAGCAGCCACGGTGTCTGGAATTGTGCCCGGTTGATTGCAATAGGCTCGCTCTTTATTACAAGTGACTTAAACATTACTGGCGAAATGTGGATGTACTTGTTAGGTACACCTCTGCCTAACCCGTCGGGAATTATAGGCGTGATTTTATGTTATGTTAGAATACAAAAAGACCATACACCAATAAGGCTTGGTAACAACCGTACTGCGATCGCCAACCCGCCTGCCAAGCGTAGTGATTATGGCAAAACACCCCAAAATGTCAATGTGGCGACACTTAGGGTAGGCCTATGTCCAGCAGTGGACGTCTTTTGGGCTGAAATGATGATGATAGGCTTGGTAATGGGCCTTTTGCTACCCTGTATGTGTATATTTTTGACTATAATATGAAGTAACTATATAATCAGCTTCTAAGGATTCCACAGGTCACACAAGCATAACTCAGAAGTGGGCTCTTAAGTGGAGAAACTGGCCCGAACGATAAATATTATCATTCAACGTAACGTAATGATTAAATATAAGACACAGAGATGAACGTTATTATCATTCCTCTCCGCACAATGAATAACATTCAAGCGGGCCATCTGTAGGTACGCAGCATTCGTATTGTCACACCAGTCAAGTACAGTTATACGGTCTCAGAACAAAACGACGTACAAAGTCCAAGACGGTGTTTTTACAACTTTGATTTAAGACAAAGATGTTTATGAAATAAATTGTACAACAAAGATTAAATCTATGATTCTCCATACAACTGAAGAACAGTAGTTCAGTAGGTTTCATACGCATACACTATACAGAATGATTATTTTAAGTGGGACAATATGCAGAAATCGGAATCCAGAGAACTTGATTTATTGTGTTCAAGTGTTATTTGTCCATAAAAATTCGTGGAAGAGACCATTTTTTTAAGCTTCATGGAAAGATGACTTCTTTGAAAGAAAAGAAAAATATCGGGACAGCGAAAGAATTAGGCTTTATCTTAATATGGATTTACCCTCGCTGACCCATTTAAAAGACATCACTCTGAATATATAGCTACACAAAGGTCTGTTTTTGCGTGGTTAAAATAACTAACTGCGCCTTGTTTTTTCAAAACATCCATTAACAAATTCAGCACACCACAGTAAACGTTATTCTAGCGGCAAAGCATACTTGCATCATTGTACTATGCCCGATCGATTTATTATTAGAATCTATGGACGGAATCGAAGCATTCCCTATTAAGATAACAATAGTTAATAGTCCAATTACGTGGCCAGCACCTTCAAAGACTATTAATTATCTTGTTTTTCCAATTAAATCATCCCATAAATTATAAAATTTGCCATTTTCCTAGATAATAGAGCAACGAATAGTAAAAAAAAAATGGGACAAATGGCAACTATTCCGCATCAAACTAAAGAAGAACCACGTATATCGGATCATAAATCTCAGCGTAATCGCACATACATACAAAAAATAACCAATCGATTTGAAAACCTCCTCCTTTTTGAAGTCGGTTAAATAGTCTCATACTGGAAATATTATTTGAATGAAGGAAACTGGCAAGTGGTAATATGATTTTGGAAAATACTAGGTCACACGTCTTTCTTTTTGTGTTGTTTCAGAGTTTTTATACCGCTTTACATTTTCCCCGTTTTCGCAACATTTTTTATTGCTGTTCCACTCCCATTGGTCGTAGCGTGATGATATATTGCCTATAGCCTTCCTCGATAAATGGGCTATCTAACACTGAAAGAATTTTTCAAATCGGACCAGTAGTTTCGGAGCCTATTCAATGCAAAGAAACAAACAAACATACAAACAATCAAATCTTTCCTCTTTATAATATTAGTTTAGATTTAGACGAACATGAATCCGAAAAATTTGATGATCGTGTCTCGGGTTCGAACTTCGAACTCGAGACCAATGACTGCTACAACTGCTTCCTGCTGCTGTCCCAGCAGTGAGAACATATGATGATTATGCGATGACGTATGTAGGTATGCTCATATTTATTGCAATTAAGACATACTTATTCTACGTCGATATAACACATTGTTATTGTTTGTTGATTTAAATATATCGGCCCTACACTATCTCAACAATCTATTATGACCATATATTATCTGTCAAAGTGACATTAGCACCTGTCAGCTGCTGTCATCAAAGTGATACCGTTACGAGACGCGTTTTACGAGGACGTTCCATTGACACGACGTGATTGAGCTATTAGATTCATTTAAACAGCCGGCTGCCGTATTTGGATGTGTATTGCGGGTTTCCATAAACTCAGCCAGTAGGCCACAGTGGGTCATAGGCCTTGCTCCGGTTCTGTTGCTAATTGCGATTCTTAGAGGCATTGTGACGTCATGTCACTGTGTTTTTAGGAAGTAGGAACTAGTTAGAATAAGATTTGGAAACTGCAACTAGCATAGGCTGAGAAAATGATGTCAATAGAATTTATGACTTATTTTGACTGGTTTAAATTCTTTCTGACATTTTAAATGCGAAAGTAACTAACGGCTCTGTTACGGTTCTTGATTGACATTGATGGATGTCTGACTGCATGTTTCCTTAGCAGAAACTTTTTTTTTAAGTATTGGTAACTGCGTCTGGCAGGTCAGTCTATGAGGCTGTCGTCTGCTTAGCCGGACTATCGTGTGGGCCTTGAGTGTAAGGCCTCCAGGCAGGTTACACAAACTTTAGGACATAGGATACTTTTTACCCCAGGAGTAGGTTCCAGTGAACCCTGTGGTGATTTCCGACACCCAAAACCTAATTACATGAATGCAAATGATCCTGAACACAGTAGTATTTAAATTGCAGCACAGATCAATAAAAACAACAAGAAAGAAAAATGTCAACAAACACGAAGCCGCTAAGAGAAAGTTAGTCATAAAATAAATATAAAACAAATTGATACTATTTTTATTGCGTGAGTAACGCTCGGATCGCAATGAGTAATCTACGCGTTCATTGAATAAATACGAGATGGAGGTGATTAACTGCACGTGGATTACAAAGTATGGAAATATAATCAACTGTTACGTAGCCAGTAGATGAGTATAGCAATGAAGATTACTTCCTTGGCTTTAAGATACTGTTTTACTGATTCAATATCTTAAACTATTGTGACTGCTTCGTTGAACACCTTTGAATCACTATTTCATGATTCAATTGGGCTATTAACTAGAGAGTGTTGTATTGATGATAGTAAAGATTATAACTCTGTATAAAGCCATATTTGTTACGAATCATTTTTCATCTGCAAATTGTGTAATGGATTTCGCGGGCTAGTCGATCCAACCTTATACATTACTTACTCCATAAGGGAGTCTCTAAGCAAAACCGATTTCTCTATGCAAGGGTTTGGTTCAACTGAGCGTTGAGACAGTCTGTAAGTGAGTCTGGAATTTTCTTTTTACATGTATTGATTTACGACGAGTGTTTTCCGGGTAAGCCTAATAAAATCCATCTCTAAATTGTAACTGTTATTATTTGGACACAAAAAGATGAAGCCTATGCCTAGCAGTGAGCGATTCAGGGCTGAAATTAATATTATTTCTAGTACAATTTTAGCAGCGTCGTCAAATAGTAAACAATGATATCACAATGCAATAAAGAATGTACATACATAAAGGTTCCGAGCAATTACTTCACGTCCTTTTAATTATTTTATTGTATTCTTCCATCTGCCGTCGCTACGACGTAACGATATGGCAGAAGACAGATGGTGTAGTTCGAAAAACATAAAGTTTTTGGACACTATTACTTCACCATCTGCCTAGCGCTTTCCCAACTATGTTGGTGTCGGCTTCCAGTCTAACCGGATGCAGCTGAATACAAGTGGAGTGACTGCCTATCTGACCTCCACAACCCAGCTAGTACTGGGTAATACGATACCCTTTCGTGAGACTGGTTGTCAGACTTTCGGGCCACTGACTGCCTATAACGTCTGTCAAAGCTCTACAAATAACAGCCGGGACCGATTATTACTAACTGAACAATAAAGTTAGTATGGGTTTTCGAAATCTTAGACGTGCAACGAGCACAAGAAACAGGATTTTATTTAGGAAACTTAGCACTAAGGTATTTCAAACAAACGAATTTCTGGAAATTCTGAATTGTAAAGCAGGCAGTAAGTTAGAAAGTTGCAAGTTACAATCCATATACCGATTAAGAGAAAAACACGCAAGAAACTTCATGGACACTCTTTTAAATCGAGTTATTGCTAAACCCTGGGTACACTATCCTTGTTGATAATATATCTTTATGTAACGTTAAATATAAGTGAGAAATAACACAGTTTTTCGTTAAACAAAGTGACCCATTTTGGCAGCAGTTTTATTGTTTGAATGAAAGATGGTACCCAGTTGCTGCCACTGTAAAAATATGATGCAACACTCGTAAAAATTTAAAAATAACTTTTGTTTGTCAAAACAAGGGTAATATCTCCTGTTATCTAAGCAAGGAATGTCGGGTGTCTTTTGTTGCCTGCACTTGAGACATATTTTCAATTCGTCATAGGTAACAGACAGTGACTGTCCCAAAATGGAGGCGTACCTATCACAAAATTATTGCAAGTAATTACGTCATAATTTAAAACATTGTCGCAATGATGATGATATGCGTCTAACTACTAACAAATAATTTCTAACATAAACTAATGTGATAATGCCATAAAGAATGCAACAATGCACGTTAATGATAGCTATTTGTATGTAAACCCATTGACCTGGCGACCTCCACTTAACTTTACACGTACTTTTACATAATAATGTAATTAAAACTGTGGTTAACATCGTCTGAACTCTGAACCACTATTTTTACGTTCATTTGGCTACGTGCTAACAAGTGGTATGTTTTCTATTATGGTATTTATGTCGTCTAGAATAGCCGATGTGAGTCTGGTGACCAGGTGAAAGCCGCAGGAAACAGCTGGATTCCAGAAGTAAAGGACTGGTCAACATGGCCACCCTCGGGAGAGGCCTATGTCCAACACATGGACGTCTTTTGGCTGATAGGATCCATCAAGTTAACTACCAAAAACGTTCTTTAGATTGGCAGCGAATGGCTAAAAAGCTAGAGGATTTACAAGTTACAACTTTACTATTTTATCGTAGAGGTGTCCCAATGTCATGGTATTAACTTACTTGAAAGAACAGCACGAAGCACACCCACTGGTAGTACGTGTAGTACTTCTTCTCTTGCGTGCTGTCGTACTCGTTCGCTATGCCTGGATGCGCCACCTCTTTGCCAACCTGCAATCAACAAAATGCGGTTTAGTTTCACCAACTTTCGCTAATGACCCAAAAGTTGAGGTAATGTTCTCGGTATCTGAGCCAAACGAATAGTATCCTATTTATATGGAGAAATATAGTTGATAGAGCTGGTCTTTTTCTTCTTCATGAACAAAATCGCCCTCCGAATGTACTATGTCTATCAGATCATTTGTTTACAGTGACTGACAAGCCAAATGTGACCATTTACCAACCATTGCAACTCCAGACATCAAGAAACAAAAGAAAAGCGCCGAAGTAATGAAAATCGTATCGTTCTGTATGGTGTTGGACGTGTTCTGTATGGTGTCGGACGTAAAGAATAGCACCATCCCATATCATCCCGTGGGTGTAGTAAGAGGCGACTAAGGGACTTAGCAGAGAATGTTCAGCAGCGTTCTCTGTGCTTTTGTAACAACCGTACTGCGATTGCCAACCCGCCTGCTAAGCGTGGCGATTATGGCAAAACCCCCCTTGTTGGGGGAGGCCTATAACCAGCAGTGGACGTCTTTCGGCTGAAATGATGATGATGAATGAAAATCGATAACTCTTTGAGAAACGATTCAAAAATGTAAATGCCATCCACCAGGCCACGTGTTTCAAGTGAATGAATAAAATATGCTCCTCAGAATTTCCAAACCTTACTTCCTCATACAAACAAATACCATTGGAATTATTTATCACCCCTTCAGTTTCAAATAATACGCCAAATAAACATAAACTATGATGGACAATAAATATGCAATGAAAACGTGCGTATATGAATTTCAAATTAAGTCATGTGGAAATCATGAAATTGCGTTTCATGGAAAATGGTATTAAGGCAAAATAAGTTTTGTATCCAAAATTCGTTTTATTTGAAAGTCAGAATGTTTGGAATTGCAAAAACAACCTGACTGTAATATACAAATACAATTCAGAACAATAAATCCCTGTACCTATGAGCTGGTAGCGCATTTATTTAAATCTAAAAGTCATTGAATGATGTCAATACGATCCTGAAAGATTTATGTTGCTGAATTTCAACTCATGTTTCATTGATAAAATGTTTTATTCAGTATTGTCGTAAACGGAAATATTTCTGGGAGGCACGTGGGATTATTTTTATTCCATTGTATTTATGTATGAAATCACTATGGTGTCTTGCTCTGTATGGTGTCGGACGTAAAGAATAGCACCATCCCATATCTTCCTGAGGTTGTCGTAAGAGGCGACTAAGGGACTAGCCTGAGAACGGGCAGTAGCGTTCTCTGTGCTTTTGTAACAACCGTACTGCGATCGCCAACCCGCCTGCCAGGCGTGGCAATTATGGCAAAACCCCCCAAAATGTCAATGTGGCGACACATGGGGGAGGCCTATGTCCAGCAGTGGACGTCTTTTGGGCTGAAATAATGATGATGATGGGATCATTAAGTGAATGTTATGCCAAATATTCACCTTGGTACATCCTATCTGGTAACTTTCCGATTTCGACAAATAAACAAAATACCATCACCAAAGTGCCGATTCGTAACTACTTTGATCTTCATACATTCATAAGTCTCGTTTCAATGCAATACCACTTTGCCCGACCCGGGAATCCAACGCAGGACCTCATGTTTACCAGCCGTGCTTGTGACTGCTAGACTAAAGAGGAAGTCAGATTGACTCTTTAACATCGGGCTAATAACCGTTTTTCGAGCGAAGTGAAGGTCATCATATGATGAGTAAACCACAGTTTGAGTTCAACCTACTTTTCCGCAAATAGCTAAGACGAATGTAGTACACAAGTTTTATGTGACAAAAATAACAAACTGGATGTACACAACAATAGGAGCAAGACAAGTGGACGCTGACCTTAACCAACACACACCCATCTGGCGCATTACGCACAATTGTGGGCGATTTGCGAATCTCTGCTACTCTACATTAGGGCTGGTATGTAGTTGACCAACAGTCTTGAAATATATTTAGTGAAGATTATTTGTTTGATAATTTTTCTTTTCCTTTATTCAGTGCATTTATGGTTACTGAGGCTATGACATACATAATGACTTTTTATAGGAGAAACACTCTCTCCCAAGTCACAGGTGAAAACCTAGTTTGGGAGCCAGGGGACCAATCTGTGGGACAAAATGTTGTTGTTGTACTTTAAGATGTCTGTAACAATGTTGTGACTGTGTTAAAATAAAGAATTTATTTATTTAATCAAGCAATTAAGTCGACATCAAATATCAATTTAATGATAATGATGACGTCGTTATTATGTGGGAATTTAACAAAACATTATTAAAAGGGTCTCGGTGTTGTAGTTTTTAATTGAAGCATGATTTTTTGGCAAAAATGGCTTTACAATTTACATACTGTATCTTCCAGAGCCATAGCCACGAAACCAAAAATTAAAAAAACTGGCCAATCACGAAGCCGTCACCCAAACATTCTGTACAATTATCTAAGTAACCCTACGCAAAAACTAATACTGAGAAACGACATAATTTGAAGTGAAAACTCAATGTAATACAGTCAACACATTGTCCTAATGGACGCATTGAATAGTAAAAGGGCTACGGAGCTATTTATAGTTAAGTATATAATCTTAAAAACTAGTGAAAAAGTTGGAACGTTGACCTACAATATCTCCATAACTAGAAAGAATAAAAATCGTAATGAACGGGGAAAACGCGGGGAAACGCGTGTTCTTTGCAAAAAAAGAAAGAAGGAAAGGGAAGAAGGAAAAGAGGACGAGAAAGGAAGGGTGTAAAAAAAGAACCCACCCTTTACCGAACAGGACCCTTTATTATCAGTGCTGAAATATTTGTGTTAAACTGCATTTTTACCTAAACCCGCATCTGTTCCACAAAGCTTCGAACCCAAAAGAAAGGATGAATACAGGAACATGATACAAGATAAATACAGAGACCTCGACTGTCAATACTATCTAATTGCGGCTCACTTGACCCCGAGTCGATCTTTTGAATTGCCGAAACGAGGCTGGTCACGTCATATTAGTATTAGACCAGGAACCCGCTCCCATTGACAATGAAGACCCTTCCTCATTAACCCCGCCAGGTTATTAGCCCATTACGTGGGCGCTGACCTGTTGCGAACCGGGAATAATTTAACCAAACTACACACATCAAAAGTGTCTAGGGATCAAGCATTTTTATGCGGATTTCTTGAGATTGAGATGTGGCTTTGTAATAAATTTATGATTTTATAAATTTATATGGATCCTTTTTGGTGCATTTCATAATTTGAATCAGGAACTGTGAATCAAATTCGAGTAAAAGATGAAAATCAGCTGTCAATATTTTCCCTATAAAAACATACAACGCATTGAAGACATTATTAGTGCTACTGTTTCCCTACTACTGATTAAAACCAACGTTATTATGGAGCGGCGACGTCATTTAAGCAGGGAAGAAATGCTCAGAGCCGTGGGAATGATAGAAGCTGGTTCCCGGCAACGTACTGTGGCTTTAGCTCTGAATACAAGTCAGAGTGTTATCAGTCGACTTTGGACACGTTACCGAAGCACTGGTACCGTGGCTGAGCGCCATGGAGGACGGTATCGCTGCACCACACGGAGACAAGACCGATACATTCAAATCTTAACTCGAAGAGCTCAAACAATAACCGCCATGATGTTAGCCGGGAGGCTTCATCACTCTTCAGGGAACTTAATTAGCGACCAAACAGTCAGAAACCGCTTGCATGAAGTGAACCTTCATTCCCGAAGACCGCTACGGGTACCACCTATAGCAATGCACAATCGTAGGATTCGATATCAATGGGCTCTTGAACACAGAAATTGGGCAGAAGAACAATGGCGTTTCGTGTGCTTTTCTGATGAGTCTCGTTTTGGTATGAGACCGGATACAAGACGTATACGACACTGGAGAACCCCTGGACGCCAACAGCGATTAAAATCCTGCCAGGAAGTCCATCCTTATAGTGGTGGAACCATCATGGTATGGGCGGGTATTTGGATCGGCGGAAGAACTGAGTTGATTTGGATCAGAGGCAACCTCAACGCTCAAATTTATGCTGAGACGATTGTATCAGACGTCATCGTTCCTCTACAAGTGCAAATCGGTCCCTTATTTCAGTTAATGCATGATAATGCACGACCGCACACCGCAAGAGTTGTAAGACAGACTCTCGCCGCAGCTAACATCAATGTCCTGCCCTGGCCTGCTCAGTCGCCAGACTTGAACCCGATTGAGCATGCATGGGATATGCTACAGAGAAGAGCTCTGCCGAATATGGAGGGTATCCAGTCGCAAGAAGACCTTTTTTTGTTGTTGCAACGAACATGGGCGGCCATTCCACAGCGTGATTTGGATGAACTCATTTTGAGTATGCCAAACCGATGTTCTTGTGTTGTTAGTGTTCGCGGTAGAAACACGGATTATTAATTGTTTAAGTTACCCAATAAAATTTTAAAGAAAACTGTTATTTCAGTCTTTTTTTCGAACTTTAATGTTAGTGGTTCAAATGTCAAAAATCCCTTTATTAGAAAATGGCAAATTTCTTTATTAATGCAAAGGTGACTTGGTTTATCGTTACTGTGACAAACGAAAACACTTTATTTGATGAATCCTTAAAGAAAATTTTAATTAATATCAATCAGGAGAAAAGTTATTGCAAAAATATATGTTGATCCCTAGACACTTTTGATGTGTGTATATATATATATAGATAAATGACGTGTCACGTTGTTTGTCGGGGATGGACTTTTTAATCAAATTTGCATACCGTGTGCTGTTTGATCCAGCTTGAAAGATAGGATGGCTTACATCTCATTTTATAGTCGCAATATTATTGTATTGCAAATTAAGTTACAATTGTCTGTTAGCTCCAAACGATTCTAACAGATGGCGATATCTGTAGACTGGATTGAGTAAGTATTCAATAGATGGTGCTGTATAGGAGCGCAGCAGCAGTAAAAATATTGCGAAAACGGGAAAAATGTGACGCAGTCGAAGTTGCGCGGGACAGCTAGTTATTTATAATAATAAGACCCACTAAATCATGGAACTTAGGAAGTTGAAGTTTTTGGTAAGGGGAGAAAATCAAGAAGAGCAGACACTGAGCAGTTATATGGGCACAAGGATGTCGTCTTCCAGTTAGGATTAAGTTAGATCCTAAAATAACATAACAGTTTCTTCGTCTTCGAGTCTTTTGCCATCAACCGGGCACAACTCCAGTCTCTGTGGCTGCTACTGAGAAATTACTAATGGAAAAAACCAATTAAGCTGCTTTCAGACTACGCTATACTATATTGCCATATAGTATAGCAAAGAAGGACCTAACCTAGTAAGCCAATAATATATAGTATAGTACAGTGTGAACGTGTCCATAACAATGTATGGTGCGCGATATTGTTGTGCTATGAGCTATATACTTCATGCTATTATATTATAGCGTAGTCTGAAAGCAGCTTTACACTTTGCTCGACGTGGTAATCGAACCCAGGCCCAGGATCTTATAATCAGCAGTCGCGCTTGACCACTAGACCAACGAGGTAGTCAATGGGATATTCTATCTGAGTCTATGTTTTTAGTCCAAATTGGCTCTTGTTCCTCTTACTGGCCTCTAGCCTGGTATAAATATTATGGTCGTATTCTGCATTTCACCAACCCTAAACTAGTCTTGCTCAATCAGGTCAACACAACAGAGGAAACGAGCAGTTACGGAGATCAGCGCACGCGCAATTGACAGCACCTACCCCTCTAATAGACGGTGATTTGTTATTGTACACTAATCAAGATGAAGTAGCAGATTGTAGTAGTGTTGGTGATGGAGGCAAAATGAAAATACACTTTGAAGATTTATAGCATGACATGGTGACAAATCATCTTTGACATGATGTTTTAGAACCCCTGGGATTCTTCCAAAGATTCGAAAAGCTTTTAGCGATAAGACCGCCCATTGTGTCGGTATAAAAACAAAAGTCATTTATTCAAATTAGGCTGATAATCAGCACATTTTGAACGTCAAAATTACAAGAAACAGTCCCCCAAAACGCCCGCCCTTCGCCACTTCCTAGTGTTTTAGCTGGGAAGAAGAATTGGCGAAACAAACTCCCCAGCAACACATCTGTCTGTTAGGTTAGAAGAACCAGATTCTATACAATAGTGTTCAAGTTTATATTACCAAGGATTCCATTACATCAAATTAATGTTACATGTCAGCTAGCACATACCAATAATTAAATATTAAAAAAAGGGGCACCGGTCACCCTATGTATTATCTCTAGTTCATCATGATTCTCCTGCCCTCCTCCCAATTTATTTGGGGTCAGCACAGCATGTCTTCTTCTTCCATACTTCTCTAATACTCGTCATCTCAGCGGTCACCTCCTTCCTAGCCATATCATTCTTCATACAGTCCATTCATCGATTTTTGGGTCTTCCTCTATTTATTAACATGTAATTTGTATGGTGTGCATAGTAAGGAGAATTTAATTAGAGAATACATGCCCTGTTTTCTTCTAAACTAATATTATAAAGAGGAAAGATTTGATTGTTTGTTTGCATTGAATAGGCTCCGAAACTACTGGTCCGATTTGAAAAATTCTTTCAGTGTTAGATAGCCCATTTATCGAGGAAGGCTATAGGCTAAATATCATCACGCTACGACCAATAGGAGTGGAGCAGCAATGAAAAATGTTGCGAAAACGGGGAAAATGTGACGCAAACGAAGTTGCGCCGGACAGCTAGTTCTATGATATGCGTTTTAACGGAAATTGGAGATTAGCTCAACAACCCGCAAGTCATTTAGGAAGACGCATTAAATGCATTGTTTACTAACAAGATGTGACACAACGTGGTTGCTTGACCCAAAAATAAAGTTCAACATACTAACAGTGATTTGTGTTACATTGTGAACGTAATAAAAGAAGTAATTAGTTAACAATATACAGCTGATTGTTTCTACGTTATTTATAGCTTGTTTACGTAACAGGTACATTGGCCTACTCATGTAATCATATTTTATGACTACAGTTTATGTTCACTAGGTAATAACGATGATATTACAAAACTACAATAAATTCTACCTAGCAACCTGAAAATTGGTCACATTAGTTACCTTGACAAATTATTTCGTAAATCTTGTCATTCATTTTCCAAAATAACTTCTGGACATAAGTTTTTAAACTGACATGGTCACTAACACTATCAATAACCCTATTAACGGGATATTTACCATGTTTATTATTTGTTATGAGTATGTTTATTGTTTGTTTGTATATCGGGAACTCATAACAAATAATAAACATGGTAAATATCCCGTTACTAGTGTTATTGATAACTTCTGGACAATTGTAATGAACAATTCAATCTGTTGATGCTATAAGGTAACCCTGTAACAGACAAGCATGTCAAATTTTGCTAATGAATCCTTCTCGTGACCTGGCCATGTCTGTCGAAGGCCTGATTGATGGCGGATGGAGGAAATCGACCACGCATCGGTTAGCGCCCCGTGGCAAGCAGCTAGAGGGTCCAAAGGCCTTCAAAAGGTCAGAACTGGATGCGGAAGATTGAGGACAGCTATTGTGGCGATGCTTAGGATAGGTATATGTCCAGATCCTGTCCTAGATGCTCCATACAACTGTGAAGACCAGAACCAATCAAATACAAAGATTAAACGCCATACTATGAGGATTCAGATGTCTGTATTAAAACAATAACAATAAAAGCAGTCGACACCGAAGTGGGAAGCGACAAAGAAATCGGAAGCTCAGCCTATTTCACGGAGGTGCTGGCTCGATGCCAATATTGTGTTACTAATGTTACCTTTATAATTAATTCCAGGCATACGTGACATGACACCTTCTTGGGCGGCTTGCAAAGGTTTCTGATGATAGAGAGGACCAATACAGGGATATAGGTATCTTTTGGTGCTCGACTGATGATGAGAAGAAGTGTAAACATTTGTGAAAGTGTTTTGAGAAAAGGATTGAAAAACAATTTGCAGTGTTTTATCGAAACCCGCCAAAATTTTCCTCTACAGCTAAACATAGGTTTCCGATGCCAGAGAGGATAAAATGGAAAAGCTTGGAAGATGGACGGATGATTCCGGGCTTAAATGATGATGAAGCATTAAATCTGGGAGATACCCGTTAAAGGATATGACATGCACGCCAATATACACCCACGAACGTCTGTGGATATGGAGTAGTGAAATGTGACTAAGACATTACGCAGCGAGAATGTGTGGGTAGCAGCGCCCTCCTGTCTGGTAATATCAACAAATTGCAATCAATGATTCATCCAAGTAGCGAACTGCCAATTCGCATTGGGTTCGCCTGGTGTATTACTGCCCACACCCCCTTCCAAAAAAGAAGCCAGAGTCTGAGCAGTGGGAATATTATTGGCTTATTATGCTACGCTAAAATGCGTGCCGATGGTGTTGGAATATTTTTTTCTCTTCTGGTATGGATTGGATCCCTTTATCTTTTACGAGACTTGAGAGTTACTTGAGAATCAAATTATCATCAATACCAATTCCTTAAATCAACGACAGAAAAATTCCATAACTCTTTGAAAAATACCCCGAATATAGACGCTGATAAATAACAACACCAAACCCGATAAAACCACTTCCGACAAAAACATTTATTGACATTTGGTATTCATTGAAACGTGTGCATTCGTAAGGGGAGCAACTGTCTGTCATAAATGTCACGATACAGTTCCCGGTTAGGGCACTTAAAACGGAAGGAAAGTCCTTGACTTGAAGTGGTGGGCTGAGTCTGAGCTGTTGGAGGACTAATGACGCACACTGCCAAGTGCCACAGAGCTACTGTGCGATACAACAAAATATCTACGTACCCTTGATAGAGATGGATTAGATGATATTCAGTGTCAGAAGGCACGCTTAGATATTTTAGTATAATCGAAATCTTAGAAGAGGGTACAGGTAGAAGCGCACACATTCATAATCATAATACTTAGACGTAAGGTTAGGTTAGCTGAGCTCGCTCGGTAATTCCCGCGGTGGGCAGTGAACGGCTTGACGGGAACCTCCTAGAGGAAGCAACGATTGTCCAGGCTTGGCTGTTCTCGCCACCTCCAGCGGAGGAGGTCGATGTCGAGGCTGAATGTTTTGCGACGCCATGGCGGCTGTATTCGAAGCACCCCCAAAGTGTGCAGTCTACTGGTGGTCCTAAGAAATAGATGGCTTCCGCGCGGCTTGTATAATTGGCCGGAGGATGTACTCGCAGGTCCGTATAGTGCACGTGTTGTCAGGGCATGGCTGCTTTGGCAAATCCCTGCACAAAATGGCTAGACAGTGAGGCGACTCCCGCAGTGTGGCTGCAACTAGGACACGGCCCTTCACACCCTCGAGCATTATCCTGCTTGGGTGGTGCAGCGCCGTGATCTCGCAGCAGCAATCGAGGAAGACCTCTTTTTGCCGGCTGTGGCCAAGGCCATGGTCGACGGCGGGGGGGCTTGGGAGGCAGTAGCATCCTTCTGCGAGGACGTCATCGCGCAGAAGGAAGCAGGGGATCGCGTCAGCGAGGAAGACACCCTCGCTGACGCGCAGGAGGACAGGGCTGCGGAGGCGTCATGTCGACCTGATGCCGCCCTAGGAGGTGCCAGCAGGCGATAGATCGGGGAGTCTATCGCTGTCGCAATGTACGGCCCTCGCGAGTGGTGGCGATGTCTCAGGTGACCCCGGACATTGCCAAAGGAGTTGGTACCCGGTGGCGGGCTACAGTAGGCTAACGGTGGTGTTTTTAGTGTAACCAAATAACTAAACCGTCTCCCCGGACGGCGCGGTACGTGTTAAGCATTTTTCACCACATAATAAAAAACAAAAACAAAGATTAGCTGGGCTGTTTTCGCACTTAGCCTCTTTATTGGGCCATTGTACGTATGAAAATCCTCTTGTTACTCCAACCTCCCAGCAAAAAGCTAGCAGCCTTTTTAGGCCATTTGGTGTGTTTCCTCGGTTTTCTTACGCAGCCATAATTTTATTTTGGTTTGTGGTATGGGCAGCAGTGGTTCCGAAATACTTAAACGTAACTAGTAATAGAACTGCAAAAAGAGGTCAAAAGAGACAAGGACAATAGAAAAAACTCACCTCTCTCGCAAAGGCGTCTGGCATGGTGAACGTCGAAGTGATCCAACAGAACGTATTAACCACATTGACGGGTAACCCACTAACGATGCACTGTATCGGCTGCCCCACATACTGGGTAGCCGTGATGATCATAGAACATGTCAATAACAACACTGTGGTGAACACATTATGCAGCCGAAACACCGCATTGTCAGTCCTAATCGGCTGAAACTTGAAGTAAACACTTAACCCTCCTAATAACTTAAACATTTTGCCTTACTGCGGCTTCTTGCTAACTATACATGGATAGGAATGTGGGATACTACTCAAAATCAGTCTTGTAGTAATTGATTCGAGGCGCCAGTGCACCGCGGGGTTATTTTCAGGGTAACGTTGTCATCTGAAACAAGAGATTAATAGGTTATACAAGGTAAAAAGTTGGAAGGAAATAGATTTCAAAGAACATTTATCTGATCTATTTATAGTTGTTATAAAGATAATGATTCTGTCCATTGCAAGTTGACTTGGATAAGAAAGCTGTACCTAGTAGGACGCAATGCGTTTAAAATGTAGGAATACTTATAACCAACTAAATATCTAAAAGGAAAACACCTAATATATAGGTACCCTGGACACTATTTAAAAACCAACTAAAGGCTTTTCAGAATTAGTTTCCCATATAATAAATAAGGTATTACGTAATGGTTTGCAGTCACTTTTTCCTCATGATTCATAATACCCGTCCCATGGAGACTAAGGAATCAGAAAATCTTCTGGAACAGTCGGACAATGTAAGCGTATGAAATTCTCGGGCGGCTATGAAAATATTGTGTTTGGAACTAGTGTTCATTGACATTTTTATGAAATAAAATTGTCATTCAATGGGATTAAATGAACTTAAAGAGGTGGTATTGATGATTTTATTGACTACAGTTCTGTAAATGGATAGGTTTTAAGGCCGCAAATCATATATTTATCAACATACAACCAAAAAAATTTCTGTATGGTGTCGGACGTAAAGAATAGCACCATCCCATATCTACCCGTGGGTGTCGTAAGAGGCGACTAAGGGACTTGCCAGAGAATGGGCAGCAGCGTTCTCTGTGCTTTTGTAACAACCGTACTGCGATCGCCAACCCGCCTGCCAAGCGTGGCGATTATGGCAAAATCCCCCATGTTATGTCAATGTGGCGAAACTTGGGGGAGGCCTATGTCCAGCAGTGGACGTTAAAAGGGCTGAAATGATGATGATGAATGATGATGATGAACCAGACAAACCGACAAATTGCAAAAAGCGTAAGAATATTTTAATTTTGCGGGCTACACTGTCGCTTACACCACCCACTTTGACCAACTATACACCTGTCAGATTACAATAAGAACCTGCAATCGATCAGGTGCGGCTCAACACGCAAGTGATGCACGATTGTCGCTAACTGTGGCATCGCGTGACGGCTAATACTAGCACACTGTAATGACAGGATATATGCACGTAACATACACTGATAATACAGTGGGCACATGCTACGGGAGGTTAAGAGGTTTTAAAACGAAGGACGTAAGGGGTCCGAGAGGACCGATGCCTGCCAGGGCTGCGGGTTGTTCAAGAGATACCGTGGCCCTGGAAGGGTTTTAGTCAGTCAAGTCTGAAACTCCCTTCCGCTCCGCCCAGAGCGGTAGAAGTCATTTAATGATTTGCCAACGGAAAAAAAAAGGTTATGAGGTTTAGATGCAGGTGAGTGGACACTTGCTTAAGAACTCTAGCATTATCTACCTGTAAAGTTCCACTGCTGGGTGTGCTGGGACATAAAACTCCTCTGATAGAGAGACTGGAACTAACTTCACTAGCAAATACTTATCATCATCATCTTCCTGTCCTTGTCCCATTTTATTTGGGGTCGCCGCAACACGTTTTCTTCTTCCATTCTTCTCTATCAGACGTTACGGTATCATTTACTCCTTTCTCTTTCATATAATTTTTCACACCATCCATCCTTTTTTTATGAAAATATAAATCTATCAAGAAGTTTATCTCTGGAAATGCATTTGACAGCATCTTCTGCGGCATTAAATTGCAAGTCTCCGAAGATGTATATGGATACGAGTGAAATCAAGCGTCGGCTAGGGGTTGGGAATTCTAGAGATTCTTTAAACATAGATGAAACGTAAACGTTATTAAACAAGTCGGATACTCGGTAGTGGGCATGGAACTCTGGCGAAACCACTTCTGAAATGGAAGCTGGTATGAGGGTTAAGGAACTAAGGATATTCCAGTTATTTGAAAAGCTCTGTGGGTTAAATTATCAACCTGTTCATAGATAAATAAATAATATAGAGCTACAGATGCAGAATGAACTGTCTCTCTTGTAAGTTACTTAGGTGATTAAATTTTATTAGAATTGCAATGACAGTGGTATCGTATGTTTCCTATATCACCATCTAAGATACACGAGCGGGGGCGTGGCTCAGCATTAATGAGGGGTAATTTATCTGATAACGATCTAAATGGACAATAATCTTTCAACGTTAACTTGATCTCTATAACACTTATAAACAGATTATCTTTTGCATCAAAGGGTGCATTTACAACCTGGGACCTTGACAAAGAGACGATGAACCAGCGATACCGACGATGAAAAAGTCAAAAATGTTTCCGACTGACATAATGTTAAGTTACCGATAACCTTACATCGAGAGCAGCGGCGGCCCAGTGGTGGCAGCCCCGACTTACGAGCAGTAAGTCGTAAGTTCGAACCCAGGCAGGCGCATTACTTTGTGTAATTTATTTCATCACCGCTGCTCTTAAAACGGTGAAGGCAAACATCGTGAGGAAACCGGCATGTCCTAGAACTAAAAATTCGAAGACTTGTGACATCTACCAACCCCCACTGGGCCCGCGTGGTGGATTAAAGTCAACTTCCTCTCATTGAGAGGAGGCTTGTGTCCCAGCAGTGGGAACATTATAGGCTGATGATGATGATGAACCTTACATCTATCATCTTCCTGCCCTTGTCCTATGTTACTTGAGGTCGACGCAACACGTTTTTTTCTTCCATTCTGCTCCGTCAAACGTCACGGTAGGTATCATTTGGACCTTTTTCTTTCACATCATTCGTCGCACAATCCATCTATCGTTTCATTGGTGTCCCTCGCTTCTCCCATGAGGACCTCGTGTGGAAAATTTGACTGGAAACTGACTCAAACAAAGTTGGGAAAACGCTGGGCAGATGATGAAGGATTTTGCTGATAATCGCTCTATTTATCTATTTATTACATTTACCAGAAGTTTTGAAAATGATTGCAACTTGTGTAAGTTGTACATCTAAAGTCGTACACTGTACCAGCGTATGTGCTAAGTATTTGGACCGGTCAGTTAAAACAAAGGCTGCAGTTTACACTAACTAACAAAGAAAGTTCAACGACCTCTGTTATCACGGGAGTATAACTAACTGCACCTCGTTAAGATTACGATTAATTTGCTCTGCACCAGGTGCAGTTGTGAAATTAAGATGTAAAAGAAAATTATAGCTTCGAGAATGACCCAATAGCAAAGGCGGTAATGGCCGCGACTTTTGAGTTGCAAGTAGTGGGCCTAACCCGTAGCCCATGCAGGCGAAGTGCCTGCATGGGTTAGGTCTTGGTCATGTGCCTGTGTACTTTGCGTAAACTTCATCAACATATTTCTAGTCCTAGAACCAAAAAATTGACGACATAGGATATCCGCACTCGCCCGCGTGGTGTATTATGGTATGACCCAAACGTTCTCAAAGAGAGGACGTCTGGGTTCCAGTGTCAGCAGAGGAATCATTTAGGTTAACTCTTCTAAAACTGCACCATAAGAAAATTGGCTCGTAATGTAAAACTTGGAACTTGTGACTATCCGGTCAAGTTACATAAAAGGTACTTACTTTGGGAAAAGTAATAATAGCAAATTGATAAATGAATCAACTAACTAAATCTATCTCTGATTGCAACAACACACTCCCAGACACCCCACCAGGATATAAAGGCATATTGTATCAAAAACAAAAATGGTCCGTTTGATATTTGGAACCCCTAACTCTGTGCTCCCCTTCCTTGTTATAACTTTATTATACGAAACGACTGTGTATAGCCCAAACAATATATTCTTTACTTTCTTTTGTAGATATTATAGCAAGATCACGAAAACTAAATAGATTACATAGCCTACGCCCCACTGCTGGGACTTACTCTTGTGTGTTATATTATGACAGTTATGACTGGGTTCGTTAAGGCTGAATTTTGGTCGAAACTTATATTCGGAATTATCGAAACGACGAAGACGAATTAAGAGTAATATGTACAACGGCTTATTTGCGAGATGATGTTTACAAAGACGCTAATGTTGGTCCACAAAAGGGAGGACTCAGGCCAACAACTTCTTAGTACACTCAGGCAGAGTAACAAGACAACCATCGTTTGCGACGGCACGGTTGGCGCATTGGTTGAGCGATCGACTGCTGTGCTGCGTGTCGCGGGTTCGATCCTCGCACGGAACATATACAGGGTGTAACGAAAAGGGTATATACATACTTAAGGGTGTGCTACAGACCATCAAACTGAAAATTTTTCTCCATCGGACAAACATCGTAGTAGCGAAAAAAATATCAGCTGCCCCATACATTGGGTCAAATAGGTATTGAAATATTGTATGGGGTAGCAGACAATATTTTCGCCGTTACGATATTTGTCCGATAGAGAAACACGTCCAGTTTGATGGTCTATAGCACACCCTTAAGTATGTATATACCCTTTCCGTTACACCCTGTATTTGTATGGCCTACAGATAGTTGTACCGGGTCTGGCAGTTTGTGTATGAGTTGTGAGTTTAAAAGTTTGTGTTTAGAAATTCCTAGTGCGGAGCAAAGTTTAAAAAAAAACCCATGATGAATTTCGACTATCCCAGCCCAACGGTATTTTTTATTAATCTAAGTCTAATACTCGTTAGCAGTAAAACCTCGTTAGAAGTATTAGAATAGGTGACCGATTGTTTCGATTATTAACATACGCAGTCTGGAGTACAATAGTTTGTTTTATAAACAAAATTTATAGTTGCAATAACAATACAATTTATGACTACTAAACGGTGCAGGGTGGAAAATCAATAAATGGTTTTGATTTGCTTATAGCACATTATGAAGCGTCAAGTCTGTTCAGAGGGGTCGGGAGTTGCGGGTACGGGGTCCATCTTGACCTTTTCGATTTTACAAAGATTAACGTTTTATTTAAATTCATGAAAATGTTCTAGAAAATAAACCTTTTACCTGCCATCAGAATTAATCAGGTGTATAAAGAGTTTTATTTGTCACTAGCTGCCCGGACAGACTTCGTTCTGTCAAAAGTTAAAGCAATGCACTTTTCCTACCTACCTACCCTACCCTACCCAACCCTACCTACCCTACCCTACCCAACCCTACCTACCCTACCCTACCCAACCCTACCTACCTACTACCTACCTACCCTACCCTACCCTACCCAACCCAACCCTACCCTACCCAACCCTACCCTACCTACCCTACCCTACCTACCTACTACCTACTACCTACCTACCTACCCTACCGTACCATACCCTACCTACCCTACTTTACCCTACCTACCTACCCTACTCTACCCTACTCTACCCTACTCTACCCTACCCTACCCTACTCTACCCTACTCTACCCTACCCTACCCTACCCAACCCTACCTACCTACTACCTACCTACCCTACCCTACCCTACCCTGCCCAACCCAACCCTACCCTACCCAACCCTACCCTACCTACCCTACCCTACCTACCTACTACCTACTGCAGCATTATCACGCTGTTTTCGGCTGAATAAAAACTATTCTGTTCGTGTAAGTCGACCTCATTTCTAATCAATTTACTTTTTCTTACTTCGGTTCAAATTTAAAAATATGACGATTCCATGGATGTGACAGAGGAAAATTTTTTCTCAGATGGACGACAAATCTTTGGAAATAACAGACATATTATTCCGTTTCGTAATTTAATTGATAAAGTAAAAAAGGACCTAAGAAAGATAAATTTTGTAGTGCTGTACTGTATAGTCGGTTATCAGTGATTTCACCAAGAACCGGTATGTATTTGAAACATTTTAAATTTTTTCTGCTTAAAAGATTCTCTCGGAGCATGGTGTTAATTTTTCTGTATTTTTCTCACCATAGATTCGCTCAGAATCGGTTCTAGGATTTTTATCCTAGCTAAGATCTAGTGACCCATATACTTTCGGCGCCGCGACTCAAGGCCGACCAGGGGTCGGGAGACGCGTACTGGCGGTTGGCTCCGAGGCTTGCCGCCTGAGACCCGGAGCAACAGCGAAGATCCGATTTCGAGCGAGGATCCGGACCTTCAGGGAACAAATTTTGTTTTAATCCTTTTTTTTAATCTTTAGCAATAGTATAGTTTCTCTTTTTTTTTTGTTGTACAATCATTTAATTTATTTAAACCCTATTCGTGTCAAAAGGTCGCGCAATGTATTTTTTCCGGTGTAATATTTAAACTCGTATACATTTTGATCGCGCCTAGGGCTGAGTAGGTGTTGCAACCCCTTTCTCACCTTGTTTTAATTTTCAAAATTACAGATTTTATACAATTCTGAACAACCCATTTCGCTGCTTTACATAAAATTATATTACATGTCGTCCATTATTTAATTCCTTTTTTTGATCCTTTTAAATTTTTTTTTATAAAAAAATTGTATTAGTCTTTTTTATAACAGCAAAATTATACGTTTTAACATGTAGCAGTGACGACTTTTATTTTTATTTTCGCTACAAAAATGGCGCCCGAACAGGGACAGGTAAGTGTTTTTTATCTAATAACTTTGAAATTTGAATGATTCTACATAAAATCTTTTTTGCCTTATTGAGGATGGTCACTCCCTCCGGGAGCTAATGATTCTTAAGCTTATTTGTTTCAGGACACGGATATTCTTTCATTCTAGAAAGGTATTCTGGGATTTTTACCACCAGTTCAGATCTGTGAAGCTGTCATTTTTCCTTGACATATATATATATTTTTTCATTAAATGTAATTTATTTTAAAGGAAAAATAATTTTGTGAACTATATAACACATAACTGTCTTTTATTTTACCCACTTATCGCAGCAAATATAACGATAGGTCTCCTGATTTTTTATTCCATATCCTTAGCTAGCGGTAGTTAGAACCCGTAGAGTATATATGGTGACGTATGAATTTATAGGCGTCGGTTTTCAAGGTAAGCTTAGTATGAACGGTTATGTAGCCTGTATCTTTGTTTAATAGCTTGGCGTTTACTGACTGCTGGTTGCTGGATTATTTTTATCCGTCTGTTCATGCCGTGCCTATTCTTTCGCTAGGATTCAATCGCCTTTTGTCTGTTCTTTCATACGTTATTAGGTCTATTCTAGTTACATCATGTCAGAAGAGGGGTTCCCTATTGTTGAGACTCCACGTCGTGCTAGTCCCATTATTTCGCGACCACCACCTCCTCCTATTCCGCCAAGACCTTCTCACGCTTCTTCACAGAGTATCATTCCTTCCCCAATAAGATCTGAGGAATGCCTACAATTTACCAGGCAGTTCTCTCTTACTAAGTGGAAGATTGTTTTCGAGGGTAAGACCTGCGTACGGGAATTTTTCACGAGTTTAGAGGAGTGCAGGGAGGCCGACAATTTGTCCGATGGTTATTTAGTTAAGCGATTTCATGAAGTTTTGTCAGGTGTCGCACTTCAATATTTTAGGTCGATCCGTCGACCGGGTCTTTCTTTTTCTGAGATCAAAGATGCCTTTCTTCAGACATTCGGTACGACCGATTTTGAATTTAAGACAAGCCAGGAGGTCCGTAACCTCAAGCAGAAACCGGAACAGTTAATAAGAGAATTTATTATCGAAGTTTCTTACTTAAACGCTAAACTGAGCAAGCCTATTGAAGAATCGGAGTTGTTGCAGATCATCACTCACAACATGTTGCCAAAGTATACCCCTTGCTTGTCTATTCAAAAATTCCATGATGTCAATAATTTAATCGAGGCCGTTACTCATTTCGAGTCCTTTTTAAAACCTTCAAAGGCGGTAGCCAGTCTCGACTGTGTTGCCGACCAGTCGACTTCTCAAGTATTTAACCCACCAAAACCTAGGCCGAACAAAACTTCCCATCAGCCAACATCTAGTAACTCTCAGATTTGTCCTGGTTGTAGTCAGTCTCAGCTTTGTTTAAAATGTAACAAAGTTGGTCATTCTTACCGTTCTTGCCCAGAGATCACAGGCATGATTTGTTTTAAGTGTCGCACTCCTGGATTTATTACTAGGGAATGTCCGAAATGTAATCCAAAAAATGCATAAACCACTGGCGATACGCTTCTTTCCGTACAGTATCCCCAGTGTTTACTTCAGATTCATTTGATAACCGACCGTTTATAGAAGTATTATTATGTGGTAGAGTTGTTAAAGCATTGCTCGACTCTGGTGCTCAGATGTCGCTTGTTAGCGATAATTTTATTCAGCAACTTGGTGTTTCTTTGACATCAAAAGACGCTTGTCCCCGTGTTATATCGGCTAATAATTCGCCGATTGATATTCTTGGTTCTGTGTACCTTCCAGTTAAATTTAATGGTACAACTTTTATTCATGAGTTTTTAGTTGCAAGTTCGATGTCATCTTCTGTTATTTTAGGTATCGAATTTTGGAATAAATTCGGTTTGACGTCTATTTTTAGTCAGGCTTTTAATAAAAATATTGATGGTAATATGTTTATCCCTTCTGTTCAGCACTCTTCCCCTCAAGTTTCCTCTGTCAGCGAGGTCCGTTATATTCATCCTCGTAACATCCTATCGCCGGATCAAGAGGCTTGTCTTCAACAAGTTATTAAAGAGTACGAAGTTATCTCTTCGGAAAAAGTTGGTCTTGGTAAAACATCTTGGTTGTCCCATAAAATTAATACTACGGGTTACCCTATCCGTCAAAGATATTATCCCTTATCCCCTGTCAAGTTGAAGATTCTCAATGAAGAGATTGACAAAATGTTAGGTATGGGTGTTATTCGTCCATCTCGTTCTTCATGGGCTAGTCCAGTGGTAATGGTGACAAAAAAAGATGGTTCTGTTCGGTTTTGTGTCGACAGTAGAAAACTGAATAGTGTGACAGTTAGAGATTCATATCCTCTTCCCCGTATTCACGATATCCTCGACAACCTTCGTGGTGCTAGATATATTAGCTCATTGGATTTTAGAAGTGCTTTCTGGCAAATTCCACTCGCTGATAGAGAAAGTTGTGAGAAAACAGCGTTTATTGTTCCACAACGTGGTCTCTTTGAGTTTGTTAGGATGCCTTTTGGTCTAACGAACGCTGCTTCGGAGATGCAACGCCTTACTGATATGATCGTGAATTTCGAGTTTACTTCTACCAGCGACGACTGTATTTTTGGGTACGTCGACGACTTGATAATCGTGTCTAAAGATTTCTCTAGTCATATGGCGCTGCTCAGGAAGGTGCTTGCTCGACTTAAAGAAGCAGGCTTAACTATAAATTTAAAAAAATGCGAGTTTTGTAAAAGCGAACTAAAATATTTGGGTTATATTGTTAATGAAAAGGGTCTTCAAACCGATCCCGGCAAACTTGATGCTATTAAAGATTATCCTACTCCTACTTCAGCTAAGTCATTACGCGGTTTCATTGGTATGTGTTCCTATTATAGGCGTTTCGTTAAAGGGTTTTCTTCTATAATTGCTCCGCTTACTGCCCTTATCGGTAAGAGAAAGGGTAATGATCCAATAAGTTGGAACGATGCAGCCGATCAAGCTTTCACTCAGTTGAAACAAGCGCTTATTGATACGCCTGTTATGGCATGTCCTGATTTCTCGAAGCCATTCATCCTGCAGTGTGATGCGTCAGCTGTTGGTCTTGGTTCGGTACTGACACAGAAGATAGACGATGTGGAACATCCAATCGCCTATTATTCGCGTTTATTCTCTCAAACTGAACGCAATTATAGTACTACAGAGCGTGAACTCTTGTCAGTTTTGGATTCAATTAAACATTTTCGATGTTATTTAGATGGTATGAAGTTTTCTGTCATAACAGACCATATGGCTCTTAAGTGGCTCCTCTCTCTTAACAACCCATCTGGTCGTTTAGCTCGTTGGGCTACTATTATCTCCCAATATACTTTTGATATTGTGCATCGTAAAGGTTCGCAACATATAGTCCCCGATGTTCTTTCCAGGATCCATGCTAATCCTGTGTCATTTGACCAGGGTCCTGAACATACTAATGACCGTTGGTATAAGAAGATATATATAGGTGCTCGAGATACGCCACAAATGTTCCCAGCATACGCTATAAATAACGGTATCCTTATGAGACGCATGCCTGTTTCTAGTCCTTTATCTTCTGAACCATGGCGTGTGGTGTTACCAGCTGAAAAGGTTCCAGACGCTATTTGGGAAATTCACAATAGATTTCCTTCGATACATCCCGGTGTTACTAAAACGTATCTAAAGCTTAGGGAGTTGTTCTACTGGCCAAATATGTTCCGTGACGTTACTTCGACGTTAAGTCAATGTGAGGTTTGTAAAGCCTATAAAATTTCGAACACACAACCTCGCGGTCAGATGTGTTACCCTAAAGAGGTTTCCTTGCCCTTACAGATGATTTCTATCGATATAATTGGTCCGTTGCCCTGCGCTTATTATGGTTATAAATATATCCTTTCTATGGTAGATGTTTTTTCCAAATATGTTTGGTTAGTTCCTCTGAAAAGGATTGACGCTCTTTCTGTTATAAAAGCGTTAGAGTCTGAAATTTTCTTTAATTTTGGGGTTCCGCGTACTATTCTTTGTGACAACGCTACAGTTTTTCGTAGTAATCAATTCCTTAATTTTCTCAGATCTTTCCATATTCAATCACCTACTTTTACGCCATATTATACACCCCAAGCAAATACGGTTGAGCGATACAACCAAAGCGTTATAACATGTTTAGGTATTTTGGTTGGTGAAAACCAAAGAAGTTGGGCTAAAATGTTACCTAAAGTGAAGCTTTACCTCAATTCTTGTGTTAATCTAGCTACTGGTTTTACGCCTAACTTTCTTATGCTTGGTAGAGAGGTCCTTATGGATAGCAGTCATGTAAATAGTCAGACTCGAAGCTCTAATTTGGCAGACAGTCGGGCTCGTCATGCTTCAAACCTATCCTCTCTCAGCGAAGTTTATGCAAAGGTTGCTGATAATCTTTCTTTAGCTTTTCTCCGTAACTCTCGTGCATATAATTCTAATCGATCAGCTGTCACTCTAAATGTTGGTGATACTGTATGGAGAAGGAATTTTTCCAAGTCTTCTGGAGGTGATTTTTTCTCTGGGAAGCTTGCTCCACGTTTTATTAAGTGCCGTATAATAAGAGTCATTTCAAGGACCACCTATTTGCTACAGGATTGTGATTCAGTCCACTCCGGACAATATCATATAAAAGATATCTTAAAATAAATTGGATTAAATTCTCTTTGTTCCATTTTGACATTGACATTTGCTTTCTAATCCTTTTTCCTCTTTGGAATATTTCTTTGCATAGTTTTTCGATTAGATTAAAAACTTCATAGATTATCTGTTAATAGTGACATCTGTTTATTTCTGTGTTATGTCAACTTGTGTTCTAAGGTTATTTTGTTTCTTTTAGTTTAACACAGATGGCGTGACATTCAACATTTAATTTTAAATTTGAATTTAAACTTGAGTTTTATGACTTGAGTTCTCTGATTTAAGTTCTGTCTTGAGTTCTTCTTTGACTTAATTAATTTAGGTTTTCTTTCTTAAACTTAGTTTTTTTTTGTTCAACTTGTCTTAGTTTCTATAACTAGAGGTTGGACTTTACGTGTTCACGTTATTTATTTTTGGGGATTCCCAAGTTTTTTCTTATAGTTGATAGGTAATAGTTAAGTCTTATGTTAAGTTAGGTTAATTTTACTTAGATCTAAAGTTTACTAATTGTAAGGATGTGGCAGGTTAGAGTTTGGCTCTAACTGAACAATATATATTTAGATTTAGGAGTTCGTTATTTTCTTTCATATTCTCCATAGATGTAATTGAGATATCGCGAGTTCGCGCGGATAACGTTTAGATATGGTGGCCTCCGTGTTTATTCAGTATTTGTTGCACTTCGATATCGTTTGATTCAGATATGATGCCTGTTTTTTTTGTTTTTGCCTGATCCAGTTTTTTTCTTCTTTCTCACTCGTACTTACGTCCTTTTTTTCTTAGAAAGAGGGTATTGCAGCATTATCACGCTGTTTTCGGCTGAATAAAAACTATTCTGTTCGTGTAAGTCGACCTCATTTCTAATCAATTTACTTTTTCTTACTTCGGTTCAAATTTAAAAATATGACGATTCCATGGATGTGACAGAGGAAAATTTTTTCTCAGATGGACGACAAATCTTTGGAAATAACAGACATATTATTCCGTTTCGTAATTTAATTGATAAAGTAAAAAAGGACCTAAGAAAGATAAATTTTGTAGTGCTGTACTGTATAGTCGGTTATCAGTGATTTCACCAAGAACCGGTATGTATTTGAAACATTTTAAATTTTTTCTGCTTAAAAGATTCTCTCGGAGCATGGTGTTAATTTTTCTGTATTTTTCTCACCATAGATTCGCTCAGAATCGGTTCTAGGATTTTTATCCTAGCTAAGATCTAGTGACCCATATACTTTCGGCGCCGCGACTCAAGGCCGACCAGGGGTCGGGAGACGCGTACTGGCGGTTGGCTCCGAGGCTTGCCGCCTGAGACCCGGAGCAACAGCGAAGATCCGATTTCGAGCGAGGATCCGGACCTTCAGGGAACAAATTTTGTTTTAATCCTTTTTTTTAATCTTTAGCAATAGTATAGTTTCTCTTTTTTTTTTGTTGTACAATCATTTAATTTATTTAAACCCTATTCGTGTCAAAAGGTCGCGCAATGTATTTTTTCCGGTGTAATATTTAAACTCGTATACATTTTGATCGCGCCTAGGGCTGAGTAGGTGTTGCAACCCCTTTCTCACCTTGTTTTAATTTTCAAAATTACAGATTTTATACAATTCTGAACAACCCATTTCGCTGCTTTACATAAAATTATATTACATGTCGTCCATTATTTAATTCCTTTTTTTGATCCTTTTAAATTTTTTTTTATAAAAAAATTGTATTAGTCTTTTTTATAACAGCAAAATTATACGTTTTAACATGTAGCAGTGACGACTTTTATTTTTATTTTCGCTACACTACCTACTACCTACTACCTACCTAAAAAAAAAAAATTAAAAAAAAAAAAAAAAAAAAAAAAGTATCCTATGTCCTTCTCCTGGCTCTAAACTACCTCCCTGCCAATTTTCAGCTAAATCGGTTCAGCCGTTCTTGAGTTATAAGTGAAGTAACTAACACGACTTTCTTTTATATATACGTGGGACACTCAGAAAGTTTTGCGAAACTAAAAAAAATTGTTCTATACGTACATATATTTTTATTAAATCTTTTCAAAGTACTTTCCACCAGCCTCTATACAAAGATTCATGCGCCTAAACCAGTTTTCAAAACACTTTTTCCAGTCCGCCGCAGACACCTCGTTTACAGCCTGCTCGAACCCAGCCAGCGCATCTTCCGGCGACGAAAATTGTATCCCTTTGAGCTGATTTTTTATTTTTGGGAATAAAAAGAAGTCACACGGTGCTAGATCAGGGCTGTAAGGAGGGTGACCCAGGAGTTTGACTGGCGTGCTGTCCAGGAAGTCCCTCGTTTTGAGTGCGGTGTGCGCAGGTGCATTGTCGTGGTGGAGCAGTAGCCCGCGGAGCCCTGTGTTTGGTCGCTTGTTGCTTATAACAGAGAAAACTTCTGGCAAACATTTGGAAGTATACCATTCGGCATTAATGCTTCTTTGATCCCGTAAGGGAATTGATACCAAGTGGCCAGTCAAATTAAAAAAGCTAGCGATCAAAATCTTACCCCCGCTTCTAGATCGCTTCACTTTGGTAGGCGTTGGCTCATTTTGAAACACCCAAACAGTCGACTGGCGCTTGGTTTCTGGGTCGTATTGATAAATCCAGGACTCATCACCTGTAACGATGTCGTAAACACGCCGAGACGAGCCTGCTTCAAATTTGTTAAGCATATCACGGCACCATTCCACCCGGGCCTGCTTCTGAGCATCGGTGAGGTTGTGCGGCACCCAGCGTGATACTATCCTCCTCACGCGAAGATGGCTGTGTAGAATCTCGTGAACGCTTCCCGATCCAATCTTCAATATGTGTTGAATCTCCTGATATGTAATTCGCCTATTGTCTTGGATTAAATTTTTCACTGCTAGCACGTTTTCTTCGGTAACAGCCGTCAAAGGGCGACCGCTTCTTTCGTCATCCCCCAAAGTTGGTCGACCGCGCTTGAATTCGTTATACCAACGATACACGGTTGCCTTGGAAGGGCCTTCATCCATGAATGCCATTTGAAGTCTATCGTACGATTCATCCGGTTTCAGGCGACACTTGAAATCGTATAAAATCATAGCTCTAAAATGTTCCCGGCGCAGATCCATATTTCAGTGAGACACAATACTTTGAATTAACTCGCAAAAAATGTGGAGGGAAATTTTGAAATTGGAACTTACTTATTTTTACTTATAAATAATCATATTTTCGAAAAACATAATAACTGGCCAGTCTCCCATATATAAAAACTTTTTTTCGCAATACTTTCTGAGGGGCCTGGTATAGATTAGTTGTGCCCGCGACATCGTCCGCGTTGAATTATAACAAAAAAGTTATTTAGTTTTTACATAATAATTTTAGATTTTTTCTAAAATAGAAGTTACCTAGGTTAGTCCTTATTACATCAGCTATATGCCAGTGAAAGTCCCGTCAAAATCGGTCGAGTCGTTCGAGAGATTAGCCGGAACAAACAGACAGACAAACAGATAAAAATTGTAAAAATTTTATTTTGGTTTATGTACCGTATTCATATGCATGTAGTAAAAAGCGGTTCTTTTAATATTACAAACAGACACTTCAATTTTATTTATTTGTATAGATGATATCACTTACTTACCTGATGCATCCTTTTTTCATTGCATTAATCATTCCTTTTTTAACTTGAATTTGATACCTACTACTCGGTAAGCAATGTATTTCCCTCTACGTGCCTACTCCGAAGATTCTTAACATCTACATTCTTAGCACATTATTATAAATCTATCACAACCTCAATGTGTCGTAGGAAAATTTGCTTACCTAAGATAAGTGCATGAGCATGCATAACAAAATCTACATGATTCACGATTCCCTGTTTAGATTACTCATTATATTATTTATTAGAACACTTTATGATTCGTTTCATCTTAAAATATTTGACTTTATTGCAGACATTAGGAAGTAGAAGTCATGCTACGCCGACCCCAAATAAATTGGGATAAAGGCAGGAGAATAATGACGATGATAAGGCTCAATTTCCCAAAGCTTCTGTTCAATATGATCTTCACCTATTTCTTTCTTCATTTTCCCAATCTTACAATTTCACTTAGTCTGACAACCAATTTAAACATAGGGTGTAACTAGTAATTGGGTTGTGGAGGTTAGATAAGCAGTCGCTCCATGTAAAATACTGGAATTCAGTTGCATTCCGAAGACATTTTTCATACTCTGTAGACTGGACTGGAAGGCGACCCAAACTTGTTGGGAAAAGCCATTTCAATCAGTTTCCAACTGCGTTACTGACGGCACGCGGGTAACACACAGGCCCGCAAGTCGCAGCTGAGCAAATAACGAGTATTGATCAACCGGCGATTGTTCTGCGTGGTACCCACCTGGTTTTGGTTGTAAACTCTTTGAATTGCGTGTGAATGCAGCACTGCTATTGACAGCTTGGAATGTGATGATTTTGGGTCGTGCTTCTTTGGGCAATAACCTAGAAATGGCGGTTCAAACCCTACTACACATATGTAATACTCGGGTATTCGGGTTGGCACTATTCGGTACCATCTAACAAAATAATTGCCTATTCGATTTTGCCTCTGGCCTGTGCCAAACATTTTGTGATTAGTGTTGCATACCTGACTCGCTCGCCTAAACTTAAGCTTTATGTTATTGTACCAAATAGGTCTTCCTTTCAGAGACCAACCCGACAAACAGTACCTAAAGTTAAGTCTATCATAACAATTTATTACAACCACAGTTGTCACAATCCACAAGTTGTCATACAAAGTCCAGTTAGCGTGCCATTTATTGTTGTTACTGATGTCGAAATGACAAGCTAGTTAACAGAGCAGAGAAAGTCTGACATGCAAATTACACTACTTATTTGTCACTTTTAAACCAAATATAGAAATGAAATTCTGAAGGTTACCATGATAACGAGAAGACACTTAAAATTAGAGCCGACACATTGAAAGTGTCAACCTGAACTAAATAATTTCGTTTAGTGCTATTTAGCGAGAAAAAATTGTCGCGGATGTTAAAATGTCACCAAATGGAATCATGACAGAATGTTTAACGCTACTTTCTACATAGATGGTAGAATAATAAATTAACAGTAAGGAGGAAATAGTTTGAGAGATGTTTGTTCATGAAATTCATGAAATAATAATAAGTAGGCACTAATAATACCTAAGTAGGCACTTAGACGAACAGTGCCATCTGTTCAATCAAATATGAACATTAGCTTAAAATGTATTTTTTTCTATAATTTATTTATTTTTACCCTAGCAATATTGAAGGTTTGTTAATATATTGTAAGTTTGCTATGGCAACTCTCTCTTCCATATTGTCTCCCCACGGTGTAGATGTACTTCTTAGTAACTTTCAATAAAAGTGAATTTAATACACTTGCATTTTAATTAAACATGCAATTGCTGGTCCTTCGAGCCGGATGTCATCTAGCACTTCGGGTGCATTTGAGCACCACTTATGTAGTGTGAAGCTAGCCTTGCTTAATAGTTCTATCAACTGCCTTTTTAATTCAATAAGTTGGCCGTAATCATCAGTTCCACTTAAAACATCATCAATGTAAGTGTTGGAACGCATGGCTTGAGCAGCTAATGGATAGGTATCTTCATATCGCTGTGCTAACTCGATAAGACATCTAGTTGCTAAATAAGTTGAAGCCTTAAGTCCATATGTGACTGTTTGCAACTGCAAGCAACTAATGGGCTTGCTTGGATTGTCTCTCCATAAAATATTTTGAAGAGAAGTTTGATGTTCATTAATATAGACTGCTCGGAACATTTTTGTTATGTCGCATACTAACGTATAAATGTAGGTCCTAAATAGGACAAGAATATCAAAAAGTTCATTTTGAACAATGGGCCCATTCAACATAACGTCATTAAGGGAAATTTTATTTTTTGATTTCATGCTGCCATTAAATACAACTCTGAGCTTTGTTGTCTTACTATTTTCATTTAAGACAGCATGATGTGGCAGAAAATACACAGGGCCATTTTGTACATCATACAAACTAATATCAACTTTCTTGGCATGCCCCAAGGCCAAATATTCATCGATAAACTTTTTATACAATTGAGAATACTTGGCATCTTTTTTTAATTTATTCTCCAGTGCGAGAAACCTCTGCAGAGCTACAGAAAAGGAATCTCCAAGCTGCAAGTTTCCCAAATCAGCAACAAAGGGCATATCTACATAAAACTTATCATTTTTAATCTGGACTGATTCAAGAAAAATATTTTCAGTTTTTTGGAACTCAGCAGAGTGGTTTTTACTTTTCTCTGAAACTCCAGGTATTTTCTCACTCAGCCAGAACTGTTCCATCACATTTTCTAGTTTTTCAGAGTCACAGATAGCAAAGTTTGATACTAGAGTATCATCTGAACTATGCGCATTAGACACAGTTCCCCCAACAACATAACCAAATAAGGTGTTTTGCAACACTGGACCATTTACTAATTTAATATGACCATCCAACAAAATGTTGAAATAAATGTCAGCTCCTAAGAGAAGGGAAATTTCAGCTGGCACATTAAATTTGTCATCTGATAGGTATATTCCTTCTGGCAGCTTGTAACTTGTAGGATCAAAGTATTGTTGAGGTAGCTGTGTGGTAATTGCATTCACCACATTACATTTCACATCAAATTGCATGTTCTGCACTGGAGAATGAATCACAACATTCACATATGTATTTATTGAGTTATTTCTATTGCCAATACCAATAATATTGATAGATTGAGTCATAGGCTTCAAAGACAGTTTTGTCATTAAAGAATTTGTGATAAATGAGGCTTGGCTGCCGCTGTCAAGCAATGCCCTTACAAGCAGTTCACGTCCCTTCACATCAAATAATTTGATTTTTATAGTAGGTAACAATACCTGTGTAGTGGGACTGCTTGTAAGCAGAGCTACCGTTTGCTCCTGTTCTGCATCGCTATTCCTATGCAACAGAGTATTGTGGCCCTTTTTACAAATTTTACACTTAAAGTGGAATCTGCAGCGTCCTTTGTGTTCATTGAGACAAATTGTACACAATTTGTGATCGTCAATGAACTTGATTCTATCAACATCTGCTGCCATTTTAAATTTTGGGCATTCAAACAATAAATGATCAGCTTTAGCACAATATTTACATTTTTTAATGAGATTACTTTTGGTGGCAATATTGCTCACCTTGAAAGACTTTTTGGAGATACTCTCATGAGTGCTTTTGTCTCCGCTTTCTTCAAGCGCATTGGCTCGTTTCTCTAAATATTTGATAAATTCAGTTAATGTTGGTAAGCATTCGGGATCCCTTTCTAATTGGAATGCCCGGTTAGTATATGGATCTAACTTTTTACTTAGAACACAAATGAGCAACATGTCCCAATTATCGATGGGCTGCTTTAAGTTTTTAAGAGCATAAACTTGTTGCTGCACTTCCGAAATAAAAGACCTCAAGGAGGCCGCAGTACCCCGCTGCATAGATGGTATTTCTAATATAATGTTTATGTGATTGTTTATTAAACGTGCCTTATTATCATATCTCTTCTTTAATAAATCAATGGCTTCCTTGTACGACTCATTTACAAGTGGCAGGTTTATAATAACAGCTAATGCTTCATCAGTTAAATACTTTCGTAAATAAAACAATTTTTGAACATCCGAAAGTGATTTGTTGTTGTGAAAAACAGCAGTAAATAAATCCATAAATGGCGTGTATTTAGTGAAATCTTTGCCAGAGAATGCTGGAATTTCGATATTGGGTAATTTGGAAGATGCTACATTAGGACATTTAGATACTTCAGACTGGGTTAACAGTTTCAAACTAGAGTCTAACTTTGAAATTATGAAGTAATATTTTTCTTCTAATAGCTCAACCTTTTCAGTATCCTCTGGACAAAGAGATAAAATGTCTAATTGTACACTTTCATAACTACGCATTGTACCGATTAATTTGTCTTTACGGGCTTGCAACATTTCAACAGAAGAAGAAGTTAGGTTAATTGGATCATTTACAAAGTTTTCTATCCTAGTCACAGTACCTTTTAGCTGTCGGCGTTGTAATCGCAACCTGTTTAAATCCTCCGCCATGGTTTACCGTACGTGGGTAAACAAGTCGTTTATGCCGCACACAATGAGCCTTAACACGGTAACACTGCACTTTGACTATGGAACGCACTTTTTAGTTTGTTGGCTAGAATAGACGTTGTTTCGCGAGAAGCGCTGCTGCCCGGCGGCCGGCACCCACTCCCTGAATGAACTTTCGTTTATTTGTACGACACCCAAGTTAGGAGATAGGGTGGTGCTTTTCCTAAAGCCGTAACCGATGCACTTTGTAGTTTTAAAAGCCGCAATCTATTGCACTGCAACGTAACTCGACGGATATTACGATTGTTCACTTATAAATCGGTGTTTGTTTACGTTCTCGCAAATGTCGTTGATGCCTGGACAACTGACGGATGACAGCTGTCACTGTCAACTTGATGACAGTTACCGGAACGCAACCGCAGAAATGGCCAACCTGACGTCGCTCGTCGTGTCGTCACGCCCAACGCTCAAACCACCGTCCGTTGCAAACATGGACGAGTTTTTCAAGACACCCTCACTTGAAAAGATTAATCGTCCACAATTAAATTGCTGATTTGTAGTGGGATATCGTCGATAATCTCGTAGATTGTGTTTCATCGATGATCCGAAGCTCCTTTTTCGTCCGTAATACGAGAAAATATGCTGTTTCTCGCGGACACTTGGCGGGTCGCGAGCGCACCGGCAACCGATGTCACGCACACAAACCGCGGAAAACTATCGAAATCACCGATATTTCACTAGCTAAACTTCGAAGGACCAGCAAAATTGGTTGGGACACAGCACTACCACAGATACAACTTGAATACTGGTGGAAATTTATAGACAAATTAAATCTGATGGGAACAATAACTGTTCCAAGGGGTTTATCTTGCAAAGGCTTCAAATCGATAGAGTTAGTCGGGTACGCTGATGCCTCTATTAGAGCCTTTGGATGCTGCCTCTACCTACGGGTTTTAGATGAACAGGGCACAACAGTTAATTTGTTGTGTTCAAAGTCACGAGTCGCTCCCATAGGAAAATCCTTGACTATTCCTAAGCTTGAGCTTAACAGTGCTCTCCTCTTGTCTCAACTGGCAGGTAGAGTCTATCATACATTAAAAACCAAGCTTCCCTTGTCAGTTCATTTATACAGTGACTCACAAATAGTTTTAGCCTGGTTAGTTTCGCGTAAAGACATTCGCAATGCCTATGTGTCAAAACGTGTCAAGCTAATACAAAACATGACACAAGAATTTGAGTGGGCGTATGTAAGATCAGTCTAGTATTTTATCTAAATTAAGGCAGGATTTTTGGAAGGCATGGTCAAGGGATTATCTTACCCAGCTTCAGAGCAGGCCTAAGTGGATTGATGTACATCCTAATTTGAAAGTAGGAGATCTAGTAATTGTAAGAGCAGAAAATACTGCTCCGCTTATATGGCCCATGGCCCGGGTAGTAAAAGTTTTTCCTGGCTCTGATGGCAGGGTGAGAGTGGCTGAGGTCAAGATAGGTAGTAAAACCTATACAAGGTCTTATAGAAAACTAAGTCCTCTACCTATAAATTAATTTTTAAAATTGATGTTTACATTTGAAAACTTGTTATCTATTTGTTTATTTTCTTTAGTTTAAAGTGCCTTGAAACCTATAAATTAATTTTTAAAATTGATGTTTACATTTGAAAACTTGTTATCTAGTTGTTTATTTTCTTTAGTTTAAAGTGCCTTGAAACTCCAGGCATTTACCAAATGCTGTATTTTCATACTCTACTTACATAGAGTCATACTATTTTATTTAAGTTCAAATTTTTTGATACCTACTTGTTTATTTTCTTTAGTTTAATGGAGTGCCTTGAAACTCCAGGCATTCACCAAATGCTGTATTTTCATACTCTACTTATATAGAGTCATACTATTTTGTTTAAGTTTACATTTTTTAAATTATTTGCATGCATTTTTGTCATCCATTCAGCCCTCGGGCCCAACTATGTTCAATCAAATATGAACATTAGCTTAAAATGTATTTTTTTCTATAATTTATTTATTTTTACCCTAGCAATATTGAAGGTTTGTTAATATATTGTAAGTTTGCTATGGCAACTCTCTCTTCCATATTGTCTCCCCACGGTGTAGATGTACTTCTTAGTAACTTTCAATAAAAGTGAATTTAATACACTTGCATTTTAATTAAACACCATCTAAGGTTGTAAATTAATACTAGAAAGTAGCCTGAGGCCGGAAGTAAAGAACCAATACGTTTATCTAAAGTTCGGAATATTTAGTTCAGATTCAAAAACTGACGACATGTTTTAAGTGATGAAATAACAATATAATAAAACACCGGAATTAATATTTCTGGCCCACTTTTCAATTTATGTCAAAGTTTTAGAATTTACTTTTTTTACGACATTGTTTTGTAAAATTTACAAAGGTTTGTTTTTTATAAAATCGGTAGGTAAATAGTAACAGCTGCAGAAGAAAATATTCTTTGTACATATTTGATTTGAGACACAAAGGGTTCTGAATTTAGTTGTTCTGGCAGAGGCACATATAAAAAAGTAATTCAAATTATAAAACAGCCAACAATTGTAGTTTAGAAGCCGACCCTGGTCTACAAAAACTACGATGATTTCACACAAGCCATTGTGGCTTTATTCTAAATATGTCACAACGGATGATGGCAATTGGGCGATTGCTAATATTTTATCCATATTATTACTCAGACCAATGCTTACCATGATTCACCAAATCAAAGGCCTATGCTAAATCCAAATGAGGTGGAAACAAAATGAACTAACAATACATTCTGAGGTAAACTTTGTCCTAAATCCACGAGTTTCCGCAAAGGATAATGTCCATAATGGGTTCAATTACGTTTCAAACGTATCTAAATGAATTAATAAAGCCATCAGGCCAATTAAAAGCAATGGCGTCAAACCACCGCACAATTGCACCTAAATATTTGAAAATGGCGTCAGCGACCGCAAAACTGTTGAGAAAATTAACGCTTGAATGGCATGAAAATTGTGGAAACAGTAAATGGACGCTGGGAATTCGTTATAAGTTTAGGAGGCTCATATTTGTGTTAAAAATAGAATTTTGACAAGAAAATGGGTAGAGTATTTTATCACAATCGAAAATTTTTAACAACACCCCTTTAATTTTTTACAAAGCTTTGGGAACTGGGAATACTTTGGATTCAAAACAAGATTGCCTGACTCAAATACCAAATTGAGAGAGTAAAGGAATCAGATTTCAATTAAAACATTCACCCTTGCACGAAACGTGATGTCGACACCCACCGTGGGATCAGCAGTATAAAATCACACGGTATCCTAACTAAAAGGATTAATGGTGTGAATGATTTCAAAAGTAATTAGATATAGAGAATTTGGATAGATCAAAGCTCTCATTGATTTTGAATAGGTTTTGGAAACTTCGATACCCAAAGGCTCAAGCGAAGAATTCCGCGGATTTCGCCTATTAAGTGAGAAAACCAATGCAGGAAACAAGTAACAGGCCTTCAATGTTATTTAACTGAGTGTACCCACACATTCACATTCCCCTGACATTCATTGACGATTGCACAAAATTCAACGAATTTCTTTTAAAAATTTTCGGATTGTGATAGAAAACATGTTTCACAATTAGGATTCATATCACTTAAACATCTAACAAAACCAAGATTTAAGCAACTTCTTGGACAAGATCCAAACTTATCCGCAGAAAATAAAGTTCTTAATACGGAAACAAGTGCACCGTCATGAATAATAGATTTTAAGCGTTATTACTGGATAATGTATGGGTTCGGTAAAGATAATGGGCAAGCGAGCTGGTTGCTTTACGAGCCAGTAAAGTCATGCCCATGGACGGAGGGTGCTATTTCCGTACCGGCTAATAAAAGGGATATAGTACTGCTGTACTGTTCTTAGAATAATGGATATTAAGATCGAACATTAGTAATGGTATAATACAACAAAAGCGCAAACATCCGGCAGTGGATGTACCTACTGTATTACTAAAGGCAGATTTTAGTCTTGCTTAGCAATCACCTGAATTATTAAAAGGAAGTGAGTGAGGAGGCTGAAATTAATTTCCGAGACGTCGAGTCAGTTGATTCAGTTTAGGCCAAGCAGGTAAGAAAACTGGATCCGATTAAATTCGTTTGTTCTTGTCGCCGGTTCCATAATTGCAACAAACTTAACTGGCTTGTTACACATGAATTGAATAAGACATTGACACAATTTGGTAAGAGATAAAGCGTGTTTTTCGGTGCATGTCCTATTAATGTTCCACCAACCCACACTGGGACGCCCTTGTGAAGCACAGCCTAAGGATCTCACAGAGAGGAGGCCTATGTCTCAACAGTCAAAACATTATTGGGTTGATTATACGTAGGTAATTGTGAGCGAGCTCTGCTTTACCAATAAAGGGCATTACCCTTTTAATTATAACTTACATAACAGTTACTAAATAAAACTACAGTCACTTATCTGCATTGATTACCTCAACCGAATTTAATACAATGCACTCAAACATAATGTGATTTCAATAGCATATCATACAAAAGTAGCAGGAAATAATTATCTTCGGCTAATATAATTTCCTTATCAGAATTTGAATAACTAGCTCTATTAGAACTAAATATAATGGAATTTGATATCCATAGTACTCTTAGTAAAGATGTCGAAGTAACTATGCGTGTCTGTAACCTTTTTATAACGGCTGAAAAGGAAGATTTAAAACCGGGGTTAGGATGTAAGATATTTTTTATCCCGGTTATACGTTCACATGGAATAATATCCGACCTCTGAGCGGGCGAAGCAGCGATTACGAGCTAGTGTCTATTAAATATTGCGAAAATAACTCTGCCTGTTACTTTTTCACGCGTAAACCACTGAACCGGTGGTTATGAAGAGCCGGACCATTGATATATAAAAAAACTATATATCGATGAGCCAGACACTTGGATAAAGAAATAGATTGCTTTCATCCCGGAAATTTGTATTAATAATGACGAAATACATGCAGATGAAGTCACAAACAATAGATAGTTTTAAATAAACTATGGATTACCTATGTTAGCTGATCATTTTCAAGATTTAAAGTCTATTGAAGAAGCTTACGACATGAAAATGCATGCAAGGACGCTAATAGGCAGCTAGTAGGATGATGATACCGAAAAAATCGTAGAACCTAAACCAAATGTATAGTTATTTATTTCAGCTGAAACCTTTTCACGCTAAAGAATACTTAATAATGAGGTAACGTAACCACAATTATTCATACATGTCATTTAAAAAGTAACCAACGACTTCTATGAAGCATCTGAACTTGTCATGTATAGAACGACACAGATGGATTTAAGGAAAATAGTATTATATTTAGGTAAACACTGTATATTAAATATTTATTTACCTTTAACAAATTGGTCAACTGCACTTTGTTGTACTTACTTAAGTGTAATGCGTAAGTTAAGTATGTACATAAGAAGATAAGGTGTTATTGTGGTTCCAGCTTTGTGGTCAGGATTCCCTGCTTTGATTTTAGTTGGGAATTGAGGTAAGTATGAGCTCAATGCTCTAAATATTGGAAAACAATTATTGACAATGTCTGGCTTTATTACCTACTATGCATTTTACTAGCTTGTCTGTGTCACATTTTCCCCGTTTTTTGCAACATTGTGAATTGATGCTCTGTTCCTTTTAGTAGTAGCGTGATTTTAGATAACGCATAGTCTTCCTCGATGAATGGGCTATCCAACACAAAAAAATTTAGAGATTGGCGCGTTTAACCAAAAACAAACTATTCAGCTTTATAATATAAGTTAGTAGGTATAGATCTAACACTTTCATAATCATACAAATATAAAAACGCTGTCTTAATGCCATAGGAATTTTGAACCTTGGGGTGATTATTACTAGATAGGTTTTCCCTAAGACTGCGATCCCGTATTTTTTTTTACTTAAATGCGCACGGAACCCTGCAACGCTACTACTTACACAGTTGCTGTAAATAACCGGATCGTGTTCTCACTTTGGCAACACTGATGCAAATAAAAAAGAAATGTCTATGAACAATGAAGCCGTAATGGCTGTAATTAAAGCAGTTGCAGTTGTGAATCTGATTAAATTCGCGGACATTACCGAGGGCACGGGTCAACTGCCAATTGTGGCCCTGGTGATATCGGCTCCAACCATTATTAAATTTATTATTAGTCAGCATTTAAGATATTGGGAATAAGGAATTTCTCAGAAATAATCTGGGTTCTGGATCTGTCCTGGTTGACGGTAATTGGCTCGCCCCCTATTAATTAACAGTAACTTGCGAAATATGTTTTTTTTTCCTGAAGCAGACCTCGCGAGGAATGAGGGGAGGCCTTTGCGCAGGAGTGGGAAAGTTCAGGCTAATAAAAAAAGACCTCGCAAGGACACAAAATATTCCTTACTTTTTTTATATAGGCCCACCAAAACCAATTTATTGTTGCTTGCCAAGCCAGCTTTATTTGTACGACTGACACAATATTTTAATGATAATTTCATGCTCCACTTTTCAATACAGTATTTAATGTGGCTGTTTTAATTCTAATACTCGTCTTATTACTTTTGTTTCAGAATTTAATGAATAAGCATAACATGTAGATCACCTTAATTAGCGTGTTACACGTTAAGAACAATAAAATTCTGTTCTAAAAATGTTTTCACATACTTACTAAAAGAGAATGTAGTATTCGTAAAAAATCAAAATAAAATAACCGAGATAATAAAAACTACCAGTTGCTAAGATGAACTTTAACAAAAGCAACGGGATAGTCATATGCACTCAAAGATCTTAACAATCCTTATTCTTATTCATTATTGCACAAAAAATTAAAAGATATACACACAAATAATATATAGCTTATGTACAACGGCGAGCTTAACCCAGGATTGGGTTTTCTTACAGCATACCTTATTTTAACAGGAATATTTGACAAAGAGGATACAGCTTTGTGCATGAACTTTTAAAACTTAAATCAACTTATTTAGTAAACTAATACATACAGTATAATAAACGTAATACATACTATACATATATACATCAAAATACATATAAAATACTATACACATACATACTATAATCAAGTTGACAGGGAATGTTCTCTAATTCCTCTCTTGAACACTTCTAACGAAGGGCTATCCCGCAAGGAGTGTGGATATGAATTCCAAAGGCGCATAGCACGAACAGTAAAAGATCCCTCATTGATACTTGAGGAGTAGGGGAGGGAAGCGAAGGAGAAGAGTTTCCTCAATCCTCATCCGAATCAGATCCAATCTAAGTCTAGATTGCAGAATAAAGAGCACATCACCATGCACGTGATACAAGATGGCTTTCTTCAACAAGCACTGAATGCCGACAAAGGGTACAAAACATATGCATTTATGATTGTCGAGCCCATTGTAGGACCGTGGCCCGATCGCCGAGGCCGGCCCAAATTGGCCAATTGTCGGTGTCGCTCCCAATTGATGTGATCGGGCAATGAATGCAGCAACTTGTGACACAATGCAACAAGTATCAGGAGATGTATCATCCGATATGGGTTGAAACGGACGTAATACCCATTTGGAACGTTTGGTAAAGTTAGGTCAAGACATCGAATAAAATGGTTGGAAAGTTTTGCGTAGGCGACCCTAAGATGCCACTTAAGAAAGGAACTACTACAAGACCATGTTCTATCTCCATAAAATGATCGGATCAATGTCCCAATGATGAGAGAACAACGATTCCAGAGAAATCTACATCAACCATAAGCTTTGAGAAACCCCGTTAAGTTTAACTGCGTCGTTTGCGATTTCTCTAACCGATTGTCAATCTTCATAAATGCTAAATGCTCGTAAACCATCGTATTTTTGAATACGGAAGCAAACGTTTAGGTCAGATTTACATTAGATCATAGCTTTGAAAGCAGTGACATTAATAGATTTCTTAGAAACCTGCAGTTTATAGGCTGGGTTAAGTAAGGTTTCAATTGATGAAGTCATTGCGAAACATTGGTCATAAAATGCATTATTTGCCATACAGGAAACCAGAGATTAATGACATAATTGACAAACAATACGAGCCTGTTTTTCGCAAATCGTTAGACAGGTGTACCTATTTAATCTACATATAGTTCACCTATCACCAGTTATGTTTAAGGCCAATGTAAAAGGAAGCGATCCTATTGCCATCAACCGCAACCGGACACAAATTCAGACTTCGAGCTGCTACTGAGAAATTACCAAAGGAAAAACGCAGTTATACACTTTGACCGACCTGGAATTCGAACCCAGGAATATAGTATATCGATTAAATTCAACACTGAGAAGTATAGAATGCCGATAAATAATAACCCAGTGTTTGAGTAGTATTACAAGTATCATGAGAGGAAATTTTGTTGTTTAAACAATTATGGACGAAACAAATATCACTTGTTTGTCCCAACAACAAACAAAGAATAAGTATTTACAAATGCTCCGATAGTAAACTATAACACAGACAGTGTTATGATTATGATAAATTAATCAAACAACAATCATTTCTTTGTTATTCATCTCGGTGACCTGGAATCGATGTTACTATAGAAAACTTAACAGGAGTCTAAGTTTTACAAGTCAACGACAACAGACAATCACTTTAAACACTTATTTTTACAATGAGTTTCATTAAGTTTTTCGGTAGCTTTTGCCAATACCTACTACATTTATGACACCGTGGTTGGAAGGTGGTATTAAGGAGGTGTCTGATAAGATGAAGAGTAATAGAAAATAAAGGAAGAAGAAATACTACGCGGACCACAAATAAATTGGGATAAGGGCAAGAAAATGATCTCACGTAAATCCCATATATTTTTTGTGTTTTTCAGCATCATTATCTAAACTAATTTTATAAAGAGGAAAGATTTGTTTGTTTGTTTGTTTGCATTGAATATGCTCCGAAACTACTGGTCCGATTTGAAAAATTCTTTCAGTGTTAGATAGCCCATTTATCGAGGAAGGCTATAGGCTATATATCATCATGCTACTACCAATAGGAGTGGAGCAGCAATGAAATATGTTGCGAAAACGGGTAAAATGTGACGCAAACGAAGTTGCGCCGGAGAGCTAGTCTTTAATAAAATAACAGAACAGGCTAGGTAGATATTACGTTCAAGATATTTGCAACATTAAAAATTACGATTTCAAACGGACCTATCAAAAGCAAACGCCTTATCAAGAATGTTAACCTCAGTGTCAAGGACCCAGTTATTTTGGATAAAGTCTTTTTAAATAATAAGATATTGGAACGCGAAAGAGACAGACAAAGCCATTGTGACGTACTAACATTTAATCCGTCAAACTTGTATGTCGAACATTTGATAATTTTGTCTTTGACCACTATCGAACCGGTGCTACAAGTAAGAAACATAGAGCTTTTAAATAACTAACGTGTAGACAGGGGTGCAACAAATAAAGTTGATTAAAAAGTCCCTTTCAGACATCTTTAACGATTCTCAGGCGTTACACAGTAAAAACAGTAAAAGTGCAGTCAAAGCGATCTCTGCACTGCCACCGATGATGTAGTGGATGTGTTTAGGCTTTCCCAACTAGGTGAATCATTTCAGCCAAAAGACGTCGACTGCTGGATACAGGCCTCCCCCAAGAAGGAGGGTTTTGCCATAATCGCCACGCTTGGCAGGCGGGTTGGCGATCGCAGTACGGTTGTTACAAAAGCACAGAGAACGCTGCTGCCCATTCTCTGGCAAGTCCGTTAGTCGCCTCTTACGACACCCACGGGAAGATATGAGATGGTGCTATTCTTTACGTCCGACACCATACTGACGAGGTGAATATACTAAATATATATATATATATGCTGAATACCAGTATCTTACATATAGAGCGACTGCCTATCTGAGCTTCACAACCCAGTAAGTACTGGGTAATATGATATCCCTTGGTAACTGGTTGTCAGAATTTCGGGCTACTGACTGACCTGTAACGACTGTCAAACATCTACTAATGATAACCGGAAACAACGGCTTAACGTGCTTTCGGAGGCACGGAGGAATCTCGGTATGTAAAGGATGGTCACCCATCCACGGATCAACATAGGCAAGCTCGGTTTAACCTGAAAATCGACCGGAGCGGCTGTTATTATTTAGCCACTAGCTCCTCTAGATGTGGCAATGTACTGTACGAATAAAATTGAATACTACCATCGACAGAAGATTGAATAGTACGAAACAAAAACAAATGCTCGATTTAAATAAATTGAATTCGATTGGCAATCAATGTTCAATGTCCACCAATGGTGTCATTGGTGGGTAGTTAACACTGATTATTTCTTGATTGACTGAAGAACTACAACAATCTAGAGCGAAATATTTAGTACTCGTTTCAAAACAAACGGAAGGTTACTGAGTAGAAAGAAGGTGAGGTTTTAGTCTTTACCTGATGCATGATCAAGTTATTGCCAGCTTAGCCGAAATCCAAATGCAGTTCCATATTGGACCGTAATGGAAAAAAAACATACCACTTTGAATACATTTTCCTGTTAACACCGATGCGTACAAAATTTTTTGACGCCCTGTAAAATTCCTTTTCGTTTTGATACTTGTACATATTTTGATTATTACTTTATGTCTATTTATTTATACATATACATACGTTCACAAACTAACGCATTTTTCTCATGGGGGTAGGCAGAAACCACAGAACGCTACCTACTATGATCCTTACATACTCCTTTTGCCTCGTCCACGTCCATACATCAGGTCATACAGACACGTCGGTCTATTTGTAGTATGTATAGTTTAATTAAACACAAACTTGAATAACTACTGGAAGGAACTTTTTCTAGACAAAAATATAAAAATGACAAATTAAAAGTTTACGTACCACGACCACATTTCATAGCTAACACCCATATTCTAAGAGCCAAAACAAATCCATTTTTGGTTTTAGTCGAACTGCCATGACAACAGTTGAATACACCACATCGTATTCCTAGAATTTCTTGGCCACAATTGGGGATCTTCGAATAAGGTACAGTCTGCATCAGAAGTCAGCTAACACTTATCAATATTACCTCAAGTTTTGTGCTGATCAGTGTTATCTGATGAAATTTTATTTTGCGAATTTGTAATCTACACGTCTTATAATTTTGGGTATGTATTGCGACTTTCGTTGCTGACCGTGCCTCCTCCAGCTACCTATCTTTGTCAAACCCATAGTTGAATCCTGCTTCAATCTATGCTAGATCTCATATCTCACTTTAATCAATGTTGAAGAAGTATAATACATATAATTAATAGTTTTCCGGTACTTCAAATTTGACAGATGAAAAGTAGGCTTTTAAATGTCAATTTATAAACAAACAGGGTGGACCTACATAGGCGTGGTTAGTCCGACTTAAGTTCAGGTGGCCTACCATGACGTCTTAAAACATTATTGTTTTACTCCTTTTCCAGTGTGGGAAAGAGATGGCGCTGGACATCCTGTATAGCTCCGTCTCTTTCCCACACTGGAATAAGAGTAAAACAATTCTGCTTTAAGAGGTCATGGAAGGCCAACAGTTCATGACTAAGAATACCAGTATTAGTCAACCTACCAAGCACTCATAAGTAAAAGTATCAAAATAGGAAGAATTCTTAACAGAAACTCGCACGCCTTACCGAAAGGAAGCAGGACAATCGCGAGTACCAAATAGTTTACATCAGCACAGTATTTCAATGAACTGCGCATTGTGCTGGCAAGTCTGACTTGCTAACGGTAATAATGACCTCAGACCGTCCCACGTGCTGCGAAGGATTGAAGATACACGCCTATAGTTCTATTTATGACTCAATTTTGTATCGACTTAACAGATCTCGTGATTGAAGGAAATTGAATCCTAAGTAGTAATACTTGTAATACTTACTTCTAATAGTTTGGTCCATAATCTAAAACGATTACAAAGCTTAGTCATCTTGATTACTAACTTGATGCATTCAACGAATCTCGAGACATTTAAGGCCAAGTCTTCAAAGGGCCTAGAAGTGGTAGTCACTTTTAAAGCGCTTCGTATTTCTACAACGGCATTCAACAGAACTCAAATAAGCTTTTCGATAGCTGGGGGCCTAAAATGGCCGGTTTAGCAGAATCATAATATAAATTAAGTTACAATTCGTAAAATGTTCTAGTGACAATGGCTTAAATTCAAGCAAGATTTTACTGTCTTTTGTGTCTAAGATAATACCGCAAGGAGAGCATTCATTTGATTCTTCTAATATGAACATTTTATCGTTAACATGGATCGTCACTATAACAAAGCATTTTAAAGATGCGTCACTCGCAATTTACTGAGGTCAATTCCCTAAGAACCTAGCAGAGTAGAAGAAGGCATTCCATATAAACTCTGTACAACTCAAAAAGTTAACATAATCATTATATTTTTGGACATGACAACTGCCACTCAGATGGACGAAATGATCATGCATGTGATGACAGTAGCGTGACCCAAAAATATAATTGAAGCAATTGCCACATGGCCATGTTGGCCGTGATTGAGGGTGATGTCAGTAAGGTCATAGATAGTAGACGACCTCTCTGATACGTGAGTTTTTGTAAAATCACATTATTTTCGTGTTATTGTGTAATCATTGCGATTAATCGTCTAGATTTTGCACACTGTTGTGCGTTTGCGCACAGGTGCGATATAACAGTCGGTTGTATTCTGTTTTTATATTCAAATTTAAGTGCGAGCCAACGAGTAACGCATCTTTTTTATCTCAATTTTATAAAAAGAAAATGGCTTCCTTTAGACATCAGAGCTCCGGGCTAAAACCGAGTAGACCTATAATTAAATACATTTTATTTGGAGCCGTGTTATTAAAACATGTGCTAAATGATAATTGTTAATCACCGGACGAGATGAATGACGGTCGCAGCCGCCGTGGGACTCTCATCTGTAACACTAACATGTAGTTATGCTTTACAGACGAATGTAAACAAAACAGCTTGTATGAATGAAGCCAATGATTATCATCTGAACAAGATAATCATTGGCTTTAGATACAGATCGATGCAGTATTGTGATTATATTATAAAAGAGATGGAAGGAAAATGTGGCTGCTTAGCCAATATCAAACATGCATTGTGCTTTCGTCTCCAGGACTTGGCAAAAAGATTGAAACAAAAATGTAACAATCAATATTCCAAATTCTAAATCAATTGAAAGCATAATACGCAAAAGTTTCCAGTAAATTTGGCAAAAATCGATTGTCAAGGTCGTGTCCTGCCCTAGTATTTTCATTACCGCATTGACATTACAGCCCTCATGCAGATACAATCTGGCATGGAAACAAGCTTATATCGCACGCAGTATAACAGGTCTGTTTCACGGTCAAGGCGAACCTGCGCAGACGCAAGGTGCAACGTAGTATCGCGTTGCATCCACTTAGCATAGGTAATAGGAACCTGCCTTTACAAAGGATGTGCACTTTTACTCTCTAGGATGCAGTTTCAGCCTGTTGTCGCATAGAATTGGCTGTGGTTGTATTTATGAGCCGAGCAACAAGTGGTATTTTTAGCAATTGACAATTTTCATATGAATTTCTTGCTTACTGAGGTATGTACGTGGCAAGAAAACATCGAAGAAAAAGATTTACAACACTCAAAGGACCTTAAAAAGAATAAGATATCAGCAGACGAAGAACGTAAAAGAAATATGTGCAGGACAACTCAGAAAATATTTAGAAATAATGTTCCTTTATAATACGCAAATTTACAGATGCTGACCAAAGAATGCTTGAAATGACTGATTGCAAAATTAAGAAATATCTTAAAAATATCTAAGTTTCTAATAAGTTTACCATCACTGGTAAAGATTTATACGAGAATATTTTGAATAAAGTCGTTCGCGTTTTACGCTAACCAATCGATAACAAAAGAATTGCTATCCAGATCTCAGGTGAAGATTTATGGATCCGATAAATTTTAGTCAGTACTACAGGGTTTTAACGCTGGATCTACCGTCTTTTGAATCAATATTCATTGGGACTGATCAAGAAATCTCGATCTCTGAACTATCCAGTTGTATTTCATAAATGGGTAAAACAACATGTGAATGCCCAACGGCCATATTATACATAAGAAGGGAGTCGTTGTCGTCCAGGGATTACAGTCATAAAACAATATCTGCATATTTTGGACGAGGTTTCGAAAAGGAAGCAGTCCGGGCTACCACGTTACGTCTAGCACCATAAATTGGTCGTTTCCTTTCGTCAACTTGGTTGCAAATACGAGGGGCAATGGCATGAATGTTCTTTTAGTTCACAGTATTCTAGATTTTAGTAAAGAATTTCCTTTGCATGGGCCAGTAAAAAATAGTAACATTTTGATCGATGTTGAAAAATTAAACAAAAACAACACAAAACTTGTAGCGCTTAGAAGCTGCTCGAAGGCAATTTATTCTAGATCGAATCCACACCTGACATTTTCGACAGTACGAACTCAAGTTGGGGATCACGACAGCCAAACTAGAAAGACCTTTCTTACACCTTACTCTTCAATACTCCCAGAGGTAGTTAATAGGTTATGAACCAAGTTATTCGGTCTTGGCTCACTGGTCGGTAAGACTAGACAAGTTTGGCTATAAATCACCCCGCCCCGCCCCCGGCGATCTAACATTAAAGGTGATTAAAGTGTGCGCGAGAGCAGGATGGTCCAAATTATACGGTTTGGCCTCAGTTGGCCACAAAAATGTGGTGCGGTCATTATCCCGGATGAAGCGTGGCTTGAGAGCACGTGCGCTGGGCCACATGTTGGAATGGGCACAATGCGTATGCCTCCTCTAAATGACATTGGGTTTTTTGTCTGGAAGGATCTGCTCTCTGGCGGTTTGCTTGATCATCTTTTGTTATTTGGTCGATTTTTAAATTGCAATTGCATTATTGTGGTTTGGCGGTTCATTACGGCTGAATAGTAACAATTTACATCTGTCATCCGTACATGGCAACAATTTGGTTATGCCAGTGTTTATTTTTCGTAGTATTAAGGACGGTTATCGTCGCTAAAATATTGAACCCTGATCACACAGCTATGATCATTACGATTTCTATAAGTATTTTAAGATATTTTTATCACAAAATTTCGTCAGTACTGATAATAGCCATAAAAACGGGACCTTCCTGCAAACGTGCGGTTGACGTACTCATGAAATGGTACATTGGACATTTGCAAAATGACATTTGCATAAACATAATTGAGTTTGACATAGCAAATTTTATGTATACCTAAATGAGTTAGCTTTCACTGTGCACACTGGTCTGTGCTCCTTTATCCTCGGACTAAAACTAGTATAGAAAGTGTTTAGCATACTGTATGGCACTGCAGAAAGTTAACATCAAATATTTTTGTTTTTTTTCCAAATATTTTATTGAAATAATTAAGCCTCTTATAGTGACATTTTAAACAAAAATATTGTATGTAACATCTAAAAGGAAACCTGGAATAGTATATGATATTTTGAAATAATAAACATCAGTTTAATTAATTTTGTAATTAAAAAATCAATGATGTATTAATTTATTTAATATTAATTTTCCTTATTAATATATATTGTATTAATTAATTAACTCAATCAAATTATGATAAGATGATAAGCTGATATTTATTAATTCATTTTTCATTATGATTACAATATGAGTAACTATGAATTATTTTTATTCTCCTTTTTATTTGAAATTTGGTTTATACTGGTAATCAAATTATTCAACTACATTTTGTTTTATATTCTTCCTTGCTAAGATTTTAATAACCAGGTACTGCAATATACATTTTGTTTTATATTCTTCCTTGCTAAGATTTTAATAACCAGTTACTGCAATAGCCATATATACAAACATAATTAAGTTGTTTACACCAACAACTTACATTTCAGGAATGCAAATCAGAACTCTGGGTATAGACATATGAGTACATCATACATAAGAGGATACTTGGTTACCTATTTTCCTGTTGTTATAAGCCTTCATTTTATTTTCATTAGGTAGGTACCTAATTATTAACCTTTATGGAAACACCTTTTGGAATAACCAACTCTTTTAAGAAGTGGGTTAAAAATTTGGTAAACAAACCACAATTTTCTACTAAAGGATGAAGATTTACCTGGATACTCATTTTAAATTTTACCTTTGCATTATTAGACTCAACATCATTTTTGGATGATTTCTGTAATATTAACTGGATTGTGTTAAAGATGATTATGGCTAAAAAGGGTGTGAGTACCGAGATGGCAACTAATAGAGAAGTAGAAAGCATGCTGCACCACTTTCAAATAAATAAGAAAAGGGCCGAAAACAGATGAGTTACTAGAAGATTCAAATCTTGTGCAAACATACCAAATTAGTTGTAGTTTAAGGTCAGCTGATTACATTGGTGAATATGATAATTGACAACGGATTCACTGATGACAGGCTCAACATCTTAGAACACCATTAGCCACTGAAAGTTTGGTATTAATGGTGTTTTGACATTTTATATAAGGGTCATTGCTGTTTACATGTATGGAGGACATCAAAAATCTGCAGAACATAACCATGAGAATATTAAAAATATAATTCTTATGCATGATTGTTTTATTCTTTACTTTATCAGTCACCAACAAGTTTATATTTGAATTGGTTGTTAATGTATAATGTGTAATGTATTTCTGTTATAATTAAGTGATTGGCTTATCAGGGTTGGTAAGTGAGACCAATAGGAAATTAGAGCAGTCCATGTGCCTATCCTGTTTTCTTATATCTTATTTATGTGCAAGGGGCACGTGCCTGCAATTGAGCTGGTATTTGTCGGACATTCCTGATCTGCCTAGTCAGCTTTACTCAACTATCTTGGGGGCAGTTTCCAGTCTAACTGGATACGGCTGAACACTAGTATTTACATGGAGCATCAAGGGTCATTTTTTTTTAATTGGATGCTTGTAGTCTATATATGATGTGTTTGGTATGAAAATAGTACTGGTACTTACAAGCTTCTATGGTCCCTGCTAGATTTATTAACTTATTAGTTTCAAATTAGAATTTGATTACTGGGCTGGTTCTGTAATATGCTTTACAGAACCAGCGTCGACTTTAACATTATTCAACTCTTATCTAAATAATTAAAATTGAAAATCAAATGTACTGGCCTACTTAAAATTTTGTTTTTAATTTATTCCCATGAAACTGATCACCTACTGGCTGGCTAATAAACCAAATAGACGAAATAAGGTTCTCTTGAACCTCCTTTGTCTTAAAATTGAGTGCAGAAGCTAGTTTCATCAAACAGTACTGACACAGAAGACTCAGCTGTATTTGCGTAGCGACTAGAAAAATAGTGGTGCGTAAAAAATTGTTATTCGACCGAATTAGGCGTAAAATTATAATTTACTTACCAATTTTGATTGTTCTGTGCTTCCTGAGACTCTTTCAAGTCAGTCCTTTGTTTTATGTAAATATTTTTCGCGGAAAATCAGATCGTTTTCGAAATAATCGTTTACAAATAAAATTTCATGGAATTGGCAGTCTAAAATCACGCATTAAACACACACATTAAATATTTCAAAATCTACCTTGTCCATGCTATAGTTATTCCAATAAATACCAATATTTTCTTTTATAAATCACGAAAGTAAAACGTAAAACACTTGCACCACAAAACGGAACCATGCAACGTCAAAGAAAAGTACTCCGTTTCACGGCTAACCCGGCTCTCACAATATATTTTGTTTTACATCACACGCATTGAAAGAAAATGATTATCTGTTGCGATAACAGAGATAGCTGTATATTTCTTTGTATGCTAGAAAAAGACAACGATATGAGTGAGAGCGCGCCTCGAAGCGCGCGCTGACGCCATTTTGATTCTTGCCAGAGTACAAAAAGGTCGTTCCGATCCACGCATTTCATACGAGCTTGACATAAATATAATAATTTAAAATTCCAAGAGTTGTACTTATGATAACACAATTGTTGATAAAATATTGAATTAGACAGTTTTCCCCCTTTTAAAGATATAATTTTAACTGCAATAGCGGATTGTTGTTGTACAACGTAGTTACTCGGATTTAGGTACGGACGAAGGAAGAACGGCGTAGTGTGCAAAATTCATACCCAGACAATGAATAGTGCGCGAACTTCAAAACTTACATGGAAGTGAGAAGTGAATAAGAAAATAATGTTGGGTCTTGCCTTGAATTTACTGGATAGGTACTTTATTGGATTTGAATAAGGTGTATAATTTGATGACAATAAGTTTATTGTATTTTAATGTTGTAGGGTTGCAATAATATTTTGGGAACAACTGATAAGTCGTAAATGTTTAACCTCCTGTTAACAAAGAAAGAAGAGTTTATATTTCTATAATTAATATTCGTGTGAGCCCTCGCACATTACATATTGTTTATAAATTGACATCTAGTGGCCTACTTTTCATCTGTCAAATTTAAAGTACCGGAAAAATATTAATTATATACTTCTTCTTGATGAAAGTGAGATATGACATCTTTATCATTGATTGAAGCAGAATGCAACAATGGGTTTGACAAAAAAAGATAGCTAGCGGAGGCACCTTACTCGAGGATCTGTCTATTCTGGCCAAGAAATTCTATGAATACGATTTGGTGGATGTTTTCATACAAAGTTAATGTTGGGGGCGGGGTACAATGGCGGCGAGCCGACCAAATCATCCCGATAAATAGTAACAAAGACAGGTCCTCTCTATCCCGAATGAGCGGGGTATAATATCCGTAAACAAGGGAAATCAAAGTCTTAATCAGAAAGGGTATTGTCGATAACGATAGCCGACGATGTTGTATTGGAGGGTGTCATCAGGTGGTGATTGGGAGGTGGCGAATGTGCCGACAGAAACACGACTGGCAGAAGAGGTTAAGGCAGAGAAGCAGTCACCTATGCCAGAACTGACACCACCTAGTGTCATCTGCCCGAGCGCTGCGTGCGTTCAATCGGGCTAAGCGTTTTAATGATTAAGATAAGCTTAACTTGTTGTTAGATTAGCTTACATATGTTTAATTTAGTAAACTTTACACATGTAACGTAAGATAATACTTTTGTTTAAGTTTAGATTAATCTTTAGTTGTTACGGTCTTGGTGAGGAGAGATGTGACGACCGAAGTACCTATGCTTAGGTAAGATTAGACTAATATATACAGTGTCGGGTACTGTGGCTCGAATAAAAAGTTTGTCACCATCGCCTTTCATGATTCACGTCCCAGTCATAGTTACAACGGTCGACGTAGTTCAAAAATGGATTTGGGAAGGGTTTTAGAATATGGGTGAAAGTCATTTGAGTCCATCGACATGCAAAGGAAGAAGACCTAAGTTTTAACCAATGGATACCAAACAAAAGAAAAATTATGTTTCTTATTTAGCTTGCACAGGTACCTACTGACGAGAACTTGACTAATTTATATAATTTTACAAATAACAACAAACACGTAGGTACTTAGCTGTAACCCACAATGACATAACATTACGTAAGAAAATGGCATTCAGTGTGGAAGCACGTGACGTCTACCCAATGGCGAGCGTGGTGTTTATGTGTGCGTGAGAGAGAGATGGAAAGAAATCCCCCGCAGCCTAGCCACTACCTGCCACCGCCACTACCTGGAACCAGGATCGAGTGCTTCGGGATGTTGCTGACGGTGTCGGACATAATTGTGCGCGACAAAGGTTGTTCTAGATAATTAATTTAATATAAACACACAACATTTTGCCACGTAATTAAAATCTGACGTTCCGATATGTTTTACATCACGTAATTTTTAGCTAACTCTGAGTGAGAAGACTGTGTGGGGTCGTCTAGGGGCACTAGATTTTGTGTTAGCTCATTCTCTATTTATTTTTCGTAAGAGTGAAAAGAAAATGCCCTTGTTTTGGGGCAGCTAGAAAATGTTAAAATTCTAAATCGCTCACGGTAGTTGAAACTGTTCTTTAAACAATAATTTCTGACACGATCAAAATCGAAATAGTTGCACATAGTCCTAATTTAATGTATTCGAAACACGGTCCTTACTAATAATAGACCGAATGGATGGTACCTTTGTCGCCGTAATATGATAATAAATAAAATAGCCCCCAAAGTTAAACATAACATCCGTACCTTCTATCACGAACAATATTTAAATACATCCGACCTATTAAAGAAATAAACACTGGTAAAAGGAGAATGTTGATAAGAGGACGAGAAAAAATAATAACAATAAACTGACACTGATACATAAGTAATTAGTAATTACTCATTAGCTTTATCATGAACTATTTTATATTGTGTGGTTTCTTTTGCGCCGGCGCGCGGCACTCCATGTTAGCTTTCAATAACGATACTCATTTTCACTCAAGTAGGTAAGTACCTACTTAAGATCTTGTTTGCGGGGCGAACATGGCCAGATATTGCACTTGCACAGGATAGAGATATTTGGAAAGAGAAACGGGAGGCCTTTGCCCAGCTGTGGGACAATCATAAGGCTAAGAAAAAAATATTGGTAAAAACACAGCATGAGCACTTGTTAGTTGTAATTGTGCCACACAGTTTTCTTTGGTACTTCTGCAGATTAACAGGTTCCCATTATTTTTCAGGAATACTTAAGTAACCCTTTTTAATTAAACACTAAAAATAAACCCAACAAAGCTATTTTGCAGTTATCACGGGCCTCTAGCAGAAAATAATGATAATTCCTTCCTTATCGGCGGCATATCGTGTTTCGCTCAAGATGACGAATCCCAAAGGAGACAAGCTAACTTTAGCGAAGTAAGCAGGAGATAAGAGCACAGAGCGAAACCAGCGTCAATTTATTGTTTATAAATGCTCTTAATAGGAAGCAGTAATAATAAGAAACACGAGGCCTGGCCGTGGGGTTCAACTTGTGAAATATTAAGTGTAATGATGGTGCTTGTTCATTAATATCTAAGATCAAAGGTCAGATTGTAAGTTCACAATCACAATATGTTTGTTTAGCACGGGTTATTCTTATACTTTTGTTAAAACAAAACTGGGAAAGTCCAGAAGATGACGACGTGACGCGCGACGCGACGCTAATATTAGATACGATAAACAAGTTACTTACGGGTCTTCTTTATCTACGTTCTTACTTAAATGCCTAATTATTTTATTTTGCTCTAATAGTAGGAAGGTACGTGATTAAACCTAAAACATGATCTGAGTTTTATGTTGATGTAATTATCGAATTGATTGAGAACGACGTTTTTGTGGGTCCCATATTCTTGGTTCTGAACTTCTGACAACCGGAATGCCAATACCCAATAATACCGTTTTCACGTAATTATAACAAGACTTGCTTTTTCGGTTTCACAGAACCTAACAGTCCAACCTCATGACCTCTTTTCAGTTAGTCGGTTAGACTGCGTCCCGCAACATTCGATCGGGTCAACAATCTTTCGTAGACGCTCTTTGGGAGAAAGCTTACACGTAAAAGATCAGACTCTATGGCGCTTTGCCGTGACCACCTAATTAAATAATTATTCACATTGCTAGCTATGTATTTAGTTTCGTAATTATCTCGGTATTCAATCTATGGCCTACCTATGCTAAAATCCAATAGGCAGGTGTTAATTTTTAACAATGCAAGCACGACGTTTGAAGTATACGGAAACAACATTCCATTACATTCGTACTTAGTTTACAAAACTAAATTGGTATGAAAGTAAATATTGTCAAAAGTAATTTAAACAAAACACATTTTGGTCAAAGGTCGCGCAAATAGAGCTATAATTTAGTCTGGCTACAATAGTCAATAATGGATCATAGATATAAGAAGAAAACAGCCGCACAGATTGATCTTCAAGTTTAAGCCGCTCTTAGAATTAGAATTTATTTATTTGTAAGAATGTAGTTTTATATAGTATGGTGTTAATATTCTGTTTAGTTCAATACATTCTACCACACGATGTGGTGTACAAATATTCACATGTCAATCTTATAGCTACACAGTACAATATATTTAAAACTGGTGATACAATAGGTCAATTGTGAATGAATAATATGATTATAATTAGAATTAAAAATTAAATAGGTAATTAAATAGGACCAATTTCAAAATTAATTAGATACGTAGGTCATCTTGGATTACAACAATATTCCATGTATTCGGCAATGTCATAAAAACAATTGTCCAACAACCAACTTGTCAGCTTTTTCTTGAACATGGGGATGGGAAGTTCCTTAAATGAGTTAGGTAACTTATTATATACCTGAATGGCATTTACATATACATTTCTCCTAAATATTTGCAGTCTACATTGTGGTACATTTAGTTCATGTCTATATTTATTTCTAGCAGAAGCCTTTTTGTGGCTCACTTCAGATTGCAAGCGAAAATAGTGCGGGTTTTGCTTTACTAGCATACATAGTTCTTTGATGTACATGCAGGGTAAAGGTAATATGTGAAGGTTTTTAAATAGGGGTTTACAGCTGTCCAAGAACCAGGCGCCAGATATTGCCCTAACACACTTTTTTGTGTACCCGAAATGCCATTAAAACTTCAACTGAATTGCCCCATAGTATTAGACCATAAGATAACACAGACGATACGTATCCGTGATATGCAGTGACTGCTGCGGCTACGGACACTGTTGATCGGAGACGTTTTATTCTCTCTTGTGTAGGTCGGTCTGTGGATGGGTGACCATCATATCATAACGAGTATCCTCCGTGCCTCGCTGTTGGTCCGGGGTGTTTCAGGTCCAAAACTGTCTTTACAACCAGTCTTACCAGTCTTACCCAGTACTGGTCAGATAGGCAGTGACTCCATGTAAAATACTGGTATTCAGCTGCATCCGGTTAGAGTGGAAGCCGACCTCAATAAAGTTGGGTAATGGCTAGGCAGATAATGATGTGTACCTATTTATTTTCAAACTTTGTAAGCATTATCTTGTTGAATAGGAGTGCACTTATATATCACTTGAAATCTTGGCATGGGTTACTTACTTCAACTGTTTAAGTAGTTTTGGCGTTGATGTATGTTTGTCAAAATAATCAGATGTCATAGATCAACATATTATTATCCTAACAAATTTCCAAGGCTTGACAAATAGTACAATGCCTACGCTTACTTATTTTAGAGATTCAAGGAACTACAGAAATTAGTCATGTAGGTACCTACCTAAGTAGATTGTAAAATACGTGAATACAAACTATACATGTTTAATTACTAATATCCGAGTGTTTAAGGCTCTGTATGGTGTCGAACGTAAAGAATAGCACCATCCCATATCATCCCGTGGGTGTCGTAAGAGGCGACTAAGGGACTTAGCAGAGAATGGGCAGCAGCGATCTCTGTGCTTTTGTGACAACCGTACTGCGATCGCCAACCCGCCTGCCAAGCATGGCGAGTAGGGCAAAACCCCCATTTTATGTCAATGTGGCGGAACTTGGGGGAGGCCTATATCCAGCAGTGGACGTCTTTCGGCTGAAATGATGATGAATGATGAGTGTTTAAGGAGTGGATCTAGATTCATTCAAACTGAGTATTTCAAAGTTTTAACGCCTTAACAAAATGTGTTTCTATAAACTTAGCGCAAGAGCGGGAAAATATCTGCATACGGTTGTTTGTTACCATATTTTGTAATACGTGTGTGAGGCACACTGTTCATTATCGGTGTGGATGTTTTAAAAGAAAAGAAAAAGTAAAAAAAAAAACACAAATTTATTCACTTAGACTTTAAAAAAAAAAACAACCAAACGTAAATGGACTAGACAATTTATACAACATTGCAATTGCAGTAAAATAATATTTACAAAAAAAAACTGGACGAATTTGCCAACCAAATTGTTGACATTGCTCTTCATCATAAAAGGTATAGAACTTCACTGGGTCTGCTGTTTTAAATACACTCTAATACGTAAACAGAAAAAAATACCATTGATCAAGTATGCTTTTAAAAGCCGCAAAAACATCTCTAATGTTTATTTGAGCAAAAACTATACTGTCATTAAATAAATACTAATTTGTTCCAACATTTGGGACCAATAAATGACATTAAATATTTTTTCCATTCGATAAATTAAACTTTTCCAAACTTCTTAACAAAATATTATAATAATCAATTTGAAACCGTTAGCCTTAACTTATACCCTGTTAATATTTAGTAATACTAGGTACCTGAGTCGTATTAATTTTGGTGACCTTAAAACTTTTGGAAATCAGACAGCAATTTTCTGATCAGATGTCACTTTATACATAGCCTTCGATAACTAGGATCATACCTACATTAACTTTTAAAATGAAATGAGAGAAGCTTATCGCATTTTATCAAACTCCAAAACACATGTATGTAGTATCCTTACAAAACTTGCTTCCTTGCCAAGAATACTTCACTTATTCTTGTACTTTAACCTTTAAAAACTTAAGTTACTTCTAAACTATCTCGAGTTCATACTACGTGGTTTTCTTTTCGGGCTTGAGCGGTAATGTTTCATCGTCGTAAGAGAGATGTCCAATGAGAATGGGCTCAGCTCCCTTCTTCTCGTTATCATCTACGTTATCAGGCATGTCACGTCGACCTAATTCTTCAGCAAGACGCTTGAATAGCTCCCTGAAAAATATACAAGCAACGTTTACGCACGGAGTATTCCAGGATTGTTTTAGTCTCTTAATTGGATATCACTGCACAAATGTGGATAAAGTTATGTCAAATATGGAAGTACAGTCTACAAGATTACGTGCAATGTCTATGATGCCGTGATGATGTAGTTAGAAAGGGTAGTGTATACTGGAGTAGACAATACGACGCATGTAAGAAGAACATTGTTAACGTTTAACAACTGGGAAGAAGAAAACATGCTGCAAAGAAATCAAGTAAACAGAGATAAGGACAGTAAGATGTGGATAGCTGATGATAATATTAACTTATACTCACTGGAAAACGACTCCCTGCATGTTCTTAGCGAGATAGTAGAGGAACAGCCAGTCAGCGAACTGGCAGCCGTTGACGATCTCGATGACGTTGTAGGGGTCAAACTTAGTGTCCTTGCTGGTCGCTCGCTGGAACATCATCATGTTGAACTTCGCGGAGCGGCGGTACAGGAAGAACGAGGCGACACGCCAGATCACAGCTGAAATAAAATAATGAGCACAAATCAGGCAATGCTAGGCGGAAGTCGCGCTCTGTATGGTGTCAGACCTAAAGAATATCACCATCCCATATCTTCCCTTGGGTGTCGTAAGAGGCGACTAAGGGACTTGCCAGAGAATGGGCAGCAGCGTTCTCTGTTTTTTTTTGTAACAACCGTACTGCGATCGCCAACCCGCCTGCCAAGCGTGGCGATTATGGCAAAACCCCTCAAACTGTCAATGTCGCGAAACTTGGGGCTGGCCAATGTGCAGCAGTGGACTTCTTTTGGGCTGAAATGATGAATGATGAGGCGGAAGTCTTAAAATTTTTGATTCTTAGTCATTTTCAAAGAAGGTTTTACTTTTTGAGGGCAGTTATTAAATATGAAATAATTAACACAAAGTGAATTCCTGCCTGGGGCACGTTAGACATGTGTAAGTCCTTTACCACTGGACACCACTTCTCACAAAAAGCCTTCAAAAATATGGAACTTATTGAAACCGATCAGATTGGATTATTACCGAGGACCGAGACGATGAAGAGGATCAACAACCAGAACCAGAGGACGGTGTAAATTTTCTCATGGATGATGTTCAGGGCCATGACGCATAGCGCGTCGTGCTGCTGGATGGAGCCGCTCGGACCGTATTTGTGGAAGATGCACTTCGTTACCTGCGCAGAAACACTGGGTTAAAGAAAAATAAACTAATACTGATGGCCAACCGGTCGTAAGTGTTGCAGCTGAGGCTTGGGTTCGATTCCAAGATAGAGCTTCTTCATCATCATATCAGCCCGGACTCACCTATTGCTGTGTATAGGCCCCTACTTTCTTTTGCGACACTTCCCGGTTCTGTGCGTCTATTATCCATCTGTTTCTCAGTAGCACCCCGGAGTCTAGATTTGTGCCCGATTGATGCCAATAGGACTTCAATAGGACTTAAATAAAACTGGAGAAATGTGGGTGTACTACAGTATTGCACATCGATCAGGGATAAGAGGCGTAGGTATCGATCTTTAATTAAGGAAACCTACGACTGATTTCTATTAAAAAAACCATATGTTTCATAGTAGCGTATTAATAATGAACAATTTGGAGAACCTTAGCATTTAGGACATTAATAAATTATAACGTAGGTTGTACCTACTTATGCTATACGATGCTTACCTTAGGAAATACCGTTTCTAGTGGGTCAGCGATCTGGTTCCAGTCTTTGAAACTGATGACACTGGCGCCTAGGCCTATGAACTGACCGTTGAGAAACTTGTTAATGATCCAGATCTCAAACATCACGTGGAGTAGATTCACCACCTCCATAGACACCAGCCACACGGACCACGTGCGGGATATGCGTAACCTGGAAGAAGAAAAATTATCATTAAAAACCTAGAAGATTGTCAAAATTTTCATGATGATTATGATGATGTTATGTTATAAATACACATTATAACATAACATCATTCATGTAATCCCCGCAGGTTTAGACAAAGTATACATTAGTACGCCCACATTTCGCCAGTGAGGATGAAGTCCCATGTAATGTAATAGGGGGCCCGGCGGGCCTATTACAATCAACCGGGCGCGAATCTAGACTCTGTATCTGCTCCTGGAAAATTCCTGATGGCAACAGCCAATAACACTTGATGCCCTAACTGGGAATCGAACACAAGACCTCATGCTTGACAACGACACAACACACATGACGTCAATAACACAGAGAGATAATTTGGCTACGAAACGTAGATTCAGCATAATTATCTCTATTAGACAAGACTGTATCACAAATCACAATTCTTTATCACCGCAACTCCTAAAATCCAAAACCAGCTGTCATCACCAGACGGCGATCGCGAGAGGCGACCCTGGCAATCACCAGAAAAGCGCCGAGGTTATGAATTCCAGCAGAAACTGTCTTAATACCGCAAATTAAATAATTCAGAAAGAGCAGCGGAGGAACAAGAAATAATATGGTTTCCATTTCCGTCTTCAAGCAGGGTTTAAAACAGAACTGGGCCTATAAGCACGAAGAGTTTTATCATCTACTTCGCCTTTGCCCAATTATGTCGAGGTCGCTATCCAGTCTAACCGGATACCAGTATTTTACATGGTGCGACTGCCCATCTGACATGTTCGTGAACGGGCTCTGTCAGTTGTGCCTGGTCATCTCTTAGTTGCCACGGCTTATTTTGAACTATTTATTTTATTTATAACTGTATTTTTTTTGTTGTTTTATTGTGGACACTTTTAACGTGCATGTCTTGCTACATCGTTCTCACATAATGTAAATCTCAACATTAAAAACCTTGGTTACATGATGTAACCAAGGTTTTTGTAACAAGCTACTGATTTAAAAGAGTGTCCATGGAGTTTCTTGCCCATTCTTCTCCATAAAGATCTACGCTTTGGAATGGGCAACTACAGTATTTTCACAGTTATTATGTCTTGTGACTGGGACTGTAGCTTCATTTTTATTGTTTGACTATTCAAAAGTGCCTGTAATTGGTCTACTTGAAATTAATGATTTTGATTTGATTTGATTTGACCTCCAAAGCCCAGCTGCCTAGCACTAAAGATTAAATTGACCACTCGGAAGTCAGCATAGATACAGGTACCTAAATATAGGTATACTACGACTGTTACCTCAATCTGATATCCCTCCTGATGATTTCGATTCTTTGGTCCAGCGTAGCTTTCGAAGGCAGGTTCATGCCGGCGACGGTCGAGTCCTCTTCTGATAGTGCGAGACTTGCGTACTGCAAGCCGTCCACTAACGCTTTTATTCTTCCACCTGCATGAGATTTGTATTTAACTTCTTTTTCAGTATCATGATTCAATACTGCCTATAGTAGTCTACTGCTTCATCTGTCTATGTTGGATCTAAACAACCGGTTGTCCGATTTCTGTAACCCGTCTGTCCTAACGAGGTGCCAAGGTCCCAACTGTCGTTTTAAAGTCATTTTGAGGGTTTCGTACCCAAAGGGTCAAACGGGACCCTATTACTGAGACTTCGCTGTCCGCCGTCCGTCCGTCTGTCACCAGGCTGTATCTCATGAACCGTGATAGTTAGAATGTTGAAATTTCTACAGATTACGTATTTCTGTTGATGCTATAACAACAAATACTAAAAAACAGAATAAAATAAATATTTAATAAAATAAATATTAATTAATCCTATACAATAAAGTGATTTATTTGTTCGTTTTAATAAATAATGGTACGGAAAACTTCGTGCGCGAGTCCGACTAGGCCGGTTTTATAAGGCCGGTGTCGTTGGGTCCGTGGCTTTTGATCATTTTTTTCCCTACTACCTGTTGCCCGCGACCTCCGTCTGCGTGAAATTATTATAAAAATATTATTTCCATATTTGAATTGAACCCCTGTTTGTTTTTTTAACAATTACTAGGGGTTTAATAATTATGCACGCCGAACGGAAAACTATTCTTTAAAAAAAAAAGTAGCCCTAGTTACTCCTGTTAACAACAGCTTTCTGCCAATAAAAGTCCCGTCAAAGTCGAAGCCGTTGCGGAGATTAGCCGGAATAAACAGTCAGACAGACATACCGACAGACAACCAGACACTTTGCTAGGCTTTCAGTAAAAAGCTGTTATCTTGAAATCACAAACAGATGTTTCAATTGTATTCCTAGCCTTTCCCAATTCAATGTTATGGAATGGATGGCAAGCGTTGTTTAACTGTCCTATAGAGCCGTGATGCTTTTATTATTAAGCCAGGAGCCGTTCCTACCACCTATTTGTTTCTATTCGTTTGACTTCAGTGTATAACTTATATTATTTCTGAGAAAATGTTTGAGTAAACATTGTTTTTATCCGTTCTTTGTCATGTTATTACACGGGACTCAGCGCCGCAATATTGATGTGACACAGATTTCTACGAAAGATCTAACCTGGATTCTTAAGATAAGATAAAGAAGAGTGAAATCATAAAAATACACTATATGCAACTTTAACAAAACATTATTAAGGCTATCATAATTAATTAAGTTGATCCACTGTAAAAATATTAACACCATCTCAACAGTATCATCATCATGTAAATGATTACATGGTGCCGCATATACTTTTATCGAGAAAATCAAAAGCACCATTTCGTACAACACGGGTCCTGCTTCGTCTGGCTCTTCATTCTAACTTTCGGAAGAGAGACCAGGTAACAGGAAACTGACTGCTTAGTGGAAACTTATCCGTCAAGTTGTTATGGTTATCCATATGTAAGAGAACTGACCTTCTTTCTTCTTCCAGATGTAATGTGGCATGTAGAAGGCCATGGACTGTAAGAACAGCACGAATGGAACCCATTGGTAGTAGGTGTGGTGCAGCATTTCGTCGGACTCCGACATGGGGCCCACACCCGGGTGCGGGAGGAACCCTCCTTGGAGGAGGCTCTCGTTGTAATGCCGGACCTGGAATAAGTCAAGAGTTACCTTGCTTTTTTCTAGGCTATTCTTTTCAATATATTCGGTTTACGAGCACAACTTTCATGGTGGTTATGAGACCTGACAATTTAAAAGTGCCTGTAAATCTTTTAAAAATAAAATAAAGTCATTTGGCGCAAAGTTTGCTATAAAATGTAGCACAGACGCCAGAACACCAAGCTACTCGAAACTAATTTAATTGATTGAATGAATTTGAAATTCTTCTTAAATAAAATTGACAAATTGTTGTAGCTTGATGTGCAAAATAGCTGCTCTGCAGTAGAGAACTTCTTAATCCTGTAATCAATTAGCAAAAGTCATGATTATATTGACCAAAACTTACTATAGTAAACGTGGCCATAAAGAAACAGTATTTCTCAATCAACGGAGTGGGGACACCAGCATCAGCCATACACCTGATGCTCTCTCCAATATAGTCCTTCGCACATACTAGGATCACAGCAGTCAACAGGAGGGTCACAGTGAGCTGGTAGTGGAGCTTGAAGGCTATGTTCTCTATGGTGGGCTTGTGCAGGGCTATCCGCACTCGCGGCCCCAGGAAGTTCGAGACACTGGCTGCTAACAACATCTTTGGTGTTCGATGTTTTTAGAGCATTTGAAGATTTACCTGGAAAATTAAAGGAAGCAGTTAAGATTGAAGTTTCGAGTCTTTCGAGTGTTACATTCGAGCGTTTTGTGAGGGTTGTAACGTTGACAATCTACCTACATACAATAAACGTTGCGTGGTTCAAGTAACAGCGCTTAGACAAAGTAAGTTGTTGAGTAACTTAACATGCTTCGGCCATAGACTTCATATCATTAAGGTACCAGGTAAACAAACTTTTTAAGCTGACTACGTATCATCATCATCATCTGTCTAGCCTCTTCCCAACCTATCTTGGGGTCGGCTTCCAGTCTAACCGGATCCAGCGGAAGCGCGGAAGCTGGCTACGTATATGAAGACCATTTCATCCTACCTTGTTGGGAAATAGACGTCAGTTTATGTATTTGCAGTATATTTCATTCATCATCATCTGCCTAGCTTTTTCCAAACTATCTTGGGGTCGGCTTCCAGTCTATCCGGATGCAGCTGAGTACCAGTATTTTACATGAAGCGACTGCTTATCTGACCTCCACAACCCAGTAACTGGGTAATACGATTCCCCTTGGTAAGACTGGATGTCAGACTTTTGGCTTCTGACTACTCGTAACGACTGTCAAAGATCTACAACTGACACCCGGGACTAACCGGGACCGGGCTTTACGTGCTTCGAAAAGCACGTAAAGCCGTTGGTGCCGGGTGTCAGCACGCAGGAAACTCGGTATGTAATTATGGTCACCCATCCACGGACTAACCTCGGCAAGCACGACTTAACCTTAAAGATCGATCCGTGCGGCTGTTATTATTTTATAATTTTAATTCAAGGATATAATAATAACATCAAGCCCGTAATACCCAGGCTAAAACCTGTTAGGCCAATGTATATCCTATGGAAATGGCCCCAGAAATCGAACCCAAGACGTGATATTCTGACTAACGAGTTTGGCAACTACTGTGATTCTTATAAACTGTAACCATGACCTACTTGTCGTTACATATCTATGAAAATAAATATTACAACTAACATGTGTTTATTTTGATAACAATAGTTTTACTATGGCGGTATTTTTTGTGTGTATTTTATGGTATGATTATAAACATAAAGTGTTGCCGCAATCATGTGATTATTACAAAATTTTATATCGAGTAACATTTACAAGGCAGATGTAAACGCTCGGAGGGGACGCCCTAGAAGGATATACTCTGACCTTTTTGGTGATGATCTTCAGAAAGGTCAAGTGCGTAATACTCGCAACCGGCGTGCGTGTATGATGATAAGCTGGCCTACCATGACCTCTTAAAAGCAGTATTGTTTTACTCTTATTCCAGTGTGGGAAAGAGACGGAGCTATACAGGATGTCTAGCACCATCTCTTTCCCACACTGGAAAAGGAGTAAAACAATAATGTTTTAAGACGTCATGGTAAACCACCAGGTATATGAATGTGTGTGAGGAACAGAGTTTGTAAGGTAAGGATCGTAGCAGTTCATGTTGTCTAGTTTTTGGAAAAAAAGGCGTGAGTTTATGTTTGTGTGTTTATGCAGGTACAATCTATATATATATAAATAACGTATCACGTTGTTTATCGGGAATGGACTCCTAAACTACCTAACCGATTTAAATCAAATTTTCACACCGTGTGCAGTTTCATCTAACTTGAAAGATAGGAAAGCTTACATCTCAATTTATAGTAGCAATATTCTTTTATTGAAAATTAAGTCACAATTATCTGTTAGCTCCAAACGATTCTAACAGATGGCGGTATCTATTGACAGGATTGAGTAAGTATTCAATAGATGGCGCTGTATAGGAGCGGAGCAGTAATGAAAAATATTGCGAAAACGGGAAAAATGTGACGCAGACGAAGTTGCGCGGGACAGCTAGTATATTATAAATTACTATTGTATTGCATAGTATACTATGTATTGTATACTATGCGCTAACATGACATCACGCCTGTAATCCCGAAGGGTTAAGCAAAGGTGCACCTAATAGTACACCCACATTTCGCCAGTTGTGTTTATGTCCCATGTAATAGGAGGCATAGCTATTGCCATTAACCGGGCACCACTCCAGACTCCGTGGCTGCTACGGCACAGTTGGCGCAGTAGTTGAGCGTTCGACTGCCGCGCTGCGTATCGCGGGTTCGGCACGCACGGAACAAATATTTGTATGGCCTACAGTTAATTGTTCCTGGCTGTTTGTGTATGTGAGTTTGTAAATGTTTGTAAACGCACCCTCGATACAGGAGAAAGTCATAGAGAGGGGCCACGTTTAAAAAAAATACTGAGAAATTCCTGATCGAAAAAAACCCAATAACACCAAATTACCCATATTTGTAAAGAAATAAATGATTTGATTTGATTTGACCGAGCTGGACCACATACCAAGGACGCAGGACCACATACTCGGCGCGCAACTCCCGAGTATGTGGTAGTTACCTCTGGCTCAACGAGGCAGTATGCTATGCATCATATCACGAAGGTTATTATTTTAAGGTTGGTCAAAAATTATTTTTGTTGAATTCAATCATGATAAGATAAAATTCAATTCTGATAACTGTCGTGTTGGTTCGTGCAATGCATTTCCAATTATTTGGTAATTTTAGATATAGATACAAATCTAAGCGATAGACAGGATACCTAGAACCTAAAGTGAGTAAATATAATGAGTAAATATAATATAATGTAAGTAAATAAGGTACTTAGAAACAGGTGCGGAAACGAAACATACATAAATTATCAGCTTATGCCCATAGGCCCTCCTATTCGAATTAGACCAGAGCAAGTAACTTTCTATAAGCGATAACGGTGATAGAAACGCCTAAATCAAGGTACATTATTGTATTGACATGTTTAAGGAACCGAAAAGCATAATAAGACTAAAAAACGTATCAAAAATATCGTTCTGTTAATTGTTTGAAGTTTACACATTGCTACGTAGTATGCGCATGGGCGCGCCCATGCGCATACTACGTAGCAAGGGCGGTGGCCCAGTGGTGGCAGCCTCAATTTACGAGCAGTAAGCCGTGGATTCGAACCCAGGCAGGCGCATTACTTTGCATAATTTATTTCATCACCGCTACTCTCAAAAATGTTCAAAGGAAAACATCGTGAGAAAACTAGATGTTCTAGAACTAAAAATTTGAAGACATGTGACATCTACCAACCCGCACTGGGCCCGCGTGGTGGATTACAGCCCACTCCCTCTCATAGGGAGGAGGCCTGTGGCCCAGCAGTGGGAACAGGCAGATGATGATGATGCGCATGGAGGCGTACACCCTGTCACGTTGGCTGCGCTATTCATTTGTTAATGAGCCAGCATTTGTTTCGTGAGTAGCAATTGCAGTGTGGTGACAGTGGACGATTCGCCCATATTTTCATACAAGTACACGTGCCTGTCACTCTGGTCTAGTGGTCGTTAACCCGACTGCTGACCATGAGGTCCTGTGTTCGATTCCCAGGTCAGGTTGGGGTTTCCCATCGGGAATCCACGGTGTTTGGATTTGTAACTGGTTCATGGAAATTCGCCCCCTATTAAATTCGACTCCAAGATAACATAAGGTACAATTCTGCCTAACCCTTCGGCGATTTCAGGCGTTATTGTTTATTATTTATTTATTTATAACACCTTAAACTATGTTACTGCTTGTGTCTTATGTTATGTACACGTAGGTAGCTCAACTATGGAGCAGAGCTATAATAGAACGTTCCAAGAAACCCTTTCCATAATATAGAATTTATCTCTTGTTGACTTCGATCATACACTTGCCGATTTAGGACATTTGCAGAAAGTAAAAATAAGTGCCTTTTGTAACTGCACCTTATCTGAGATATAACAGAACTGATAATCGCCGCCAAGAAAACTGATATCGTAAAGCATAGCACACATTCGCTTTTGAAAAAGTACCTTAACCTGTCTTTAGATATTCACATCACGATCACATCACGTCACATCAAATCTGCCTAACCTGGCCCCAACTTTGTTGGGGTCGGCTTCCATTCTAATCGGATGCCACAAATTTTTAGCAGTATTATACATAAAAGAACTGCCTATCTGACCTCCATAACCGTGTACGTGGGTAGCACGATACCCCTTGCTAAGACTGGTCAGTCTTTTGAGCCTCAGACTTGGGTAGTCTGAGGCTCAAAAGTCTGTCAAACGACTGTCAAAGATCTACAGATGACAGTCGGGACCAACGGTTTAACATGTTATATAAGAAACAGGAGGGGTCTCCCTATGTAACAAACGATCACCCACCAACGGACAGCCTGCTATTGGAATGATTACGATAGAAAGGAAACACTTTAGGTCCCCAACAGAGACAAAATATCACAAAATTAATTATTAACAATTTTTAGCTTTCACATATTGATTTAAGGTATAATAGTTACCTGTATATTTAAATACCAGTACATGAAACATAATGTTTGTTTCAAAAGTCGGAAAAGGCGCTGCCTTTACTGTAAATTATCAACACACAAGACCTCAATTCATTATCATAAAACAATAGACACCATTTTTTTCCATAACAGTAAAATAAGCCTTCAGATATCGAGAGAGAGAGAGAGAGAGAGAGAGAGTCGATCTATGTAAAATACTGGTATTATGTTGCCTCCGGCTAGCCTGGAAACCGACCCCAACATAGCAACATATTTGGGAAAAGGATAGACAGATGATGACGATGAACAGTAGAATAAAGCTGTATTTATTACAAAAACCTACTATCTAGCCTCTTAACACGACATCTAAGCCCTCATTCACAATTACGTACACTTGCAGCCTGAACCGATACAAAGCATAAGTACCAATACACCATCATCATTTCAGCCGAAAGACGTCCACTGCTGGACATAGGCCTCTCCCAACGCTACATTGACATTAGGGGGGGGTTTTGCCATAATCGCCACGCTTGGCAGGCGGGTTGACGATCGCAGTGTACTTGTTACAAAAGCACAGTGAACTCTGCTGCCCATTCTCTGGCAAGTCCCTTAGTCGCCTCTTACGACACCCAAGGGAAGATATGGGATGGTGTTATTCCTTACGTCCGACACCATACAGAACCAATATACCAAGAACCCAACAAACAAAAGAAAATCACTTACACTCGTCACTTATCTCGTCCGTTCGTCACTCACTCACTGCACTCTTGTTCGTTAGTCCCACAATCCACCGACGCACACGTAAGGCTGGTCGCATACTGAGGCACCTAACTCCACCGCCTGTGTGTCACTGCCAGATAGCGCTGATAACGATAAGATAGCTATGATCAAGTGTTTTAATGTGTAACACTTGAAATTATAGGGAAAATATTTGCTAAGGCTGAAATAATAGGTTGGTTATCGCTAATTAAGAGACGGAAGAGATGGTTGCGGGAGGACCAGGATCTAGAAGAATGTCGTGCATACGAGGAGACACTAATTCCTCGTATGCACGCCATTCTTTTAGGTCCACTTCGAGGAGACACTAATAAGCAATGGGTGGAAACGGGTTGAAGTTGATGAGACAGAATGCCCAATAGAGAGATGATCAAGATTTGTTCCATGTCTGCTTCTTCTGTCTCTTCAGCCTACGAATATCCTTGCTCCTTGTATTCGTGAGGGCCAGTGTAGTCATCGTTTCTACGGTTCACTTTTAACATCTTTTGTCTTACTGATTCTCAAGACTTTGTCGATTGCTCCAGTGTTTCGTCGCAACGACTTATGCAGTGAGACTTAATCATTAATCATCATCGGCCTATAGTAGTCCACTGCTAGACGTAGGCCTCTCCAACCGAACGCCATGATTTTCCGCGTTTCTTGGTATCTCTCATCCTGCTGCTAGTAACTTATTACCAGCCATCCTGCGAAAATGGCCTTTTCAGTTAGTCTGAGGACGTTCTCCCCAAGTTTTACTGACTGCACAATAGTGTGCAATAGTACTGATAAAACTATTTTTCAATATTGTTATTGAAAAGTTCTGGCAATTGTTTTCCTAAAACTAAACCGGAACTAATGATTTTTATCAAGGTATTAACGCCAGTGTGACTCTTTAAAATGACTCACTTTTTATTCCAGTTAAGTCTCTTATTAGCTCAGCCTAAATAGTCAGTTACAAGCTTAGCAATAATAGTTTTATTTAGGATTTCCTTGGGTCACCTATGCATTGGCCACCGACGCAAGAAGACGCACAGTAAGAAATGGTTTAGCGGCGCATTTTACATGAGAATTGAAAAAAAAACAAGTGAAATTTGGGTGTCTTATAAGGACACCTCTCCTTAACCCTTCGTGCAAAACCAACTTGGTGTTATAGTTATGTGAATTCAGAACTATTACAATCCGTCTTACGAATTTTACCTCTTTGGAGAAATCGGAGGTTTTGTTTGTGCGTAAGATAATTATCAAGTTTTGGAAACCCAAACTCTAAATGACAGATGTCATGAAGTTCAAATTCCTTCGTAACCTAATGTCAATCCGTCTTACGAACTTTCGATCAGGACACGTGACATAGCGGTCATGTAATAATTATAATGAATTTTTCATTAATATTTTTTAACCATCACAAAACGCCTCTAAAGAACTTTTCACTTTAAAAAAAACTGTTTTACAACGACCAACGTCATCTTCCTGCCCGCGCAACACGTTTTCTTCTATCATTACAACGTCCAATTAAACCAAAACTCAAATTAGCAGTTAATTACTTCAGAACATTTGTCAAACTCGCGCTACGGCTACGAGACTACGGCGCGCGTAGCACGTAGCAATCGCTCCATAGAGTTTGTCTACGTCATCAACGCTAAGTACACATAAATCATTTTGTTGATATCGTATCAATGTGTGAGTACTATTTATTTGTTGTATCGTATCAAGTAGCAAGATCAATATTCAGCAGACACAATTGCATCAGCCACTGATTGAAATAACACAGTTGGGAATACTAAAAGAATGCACTGCCGCAAACCTTGCCTAGCCTTTTCCCAAACTATTTTGGGAACGGCTCCCAGTCTAAGTGATGCAGCTGAGTACCAGTATTTTACATGAAGCGACTGCCTATCTGACCTCCACAACTCAGTAACTGGGTATTACGATACCCCCTGGTAAGACTGGATGTCAGACTTTTGGCTTATTACTACTCGTAACAGCTGTCATAGATCTACAAACGACAGCCGGGACCAACGCCTTAACGTGCTTTCCGAGACACGGAGGAAACTCGGTATGTGATTATGGTCATCCATCCACGGATCAACCTCAGCATGCACGGCTTAACCTTAAAGGTCGACCCGTGCGGCTATTATTACTTAGCCACGAGCTCCTCAATCGCTCGGGAAATCTCCGGAATCACACATAATAACACATATAACATTACCGTTGTATGTGTTATTACTAGATCACGATTCCGGAGATTCACGAAGGGTTAGGCAGAGGTGTCCCAAGCACTACACTTACTTTTCGCAAATCCCGATCACAGTTATGTTCAAGTCCAATGTAATAGGGGACGAGCCTAACTGGATTGCCACCATACGGACACAAATCCAAAATCCAAAACCCAGGCAGGCGCATTACTTTGTGTAATTTATTTCATCACCGCTGCTCTAAAAAATGGTGAAGAAAAAACATCGTGATGAAACCGGCATGTCCTAGAACTAAAAATTCGAAGACATGTGACATCTACCAACCCGCACTAGGCCCGCGTGGTGGATTACAGCCCACTCGCTCTCATAGAGAGGAGACCTGTGTCCCAGCAGTGCCAACATTATAGGCTGATGATGATTTGTGTAGATTTGACTTGTATGTATCGCTGCCTGTTAAATGTAAAAATAAAACCTCATGCTGCAAATTAAGCCAAACAAATAACTTAGTTCGTTAATCCTCGTTCGAAATATGTTTTCAAATCTCGCTAATTCGCAAGTGTAATAAATATCATTAAATACAAAAACTTTATCGTACAATAGAATAGGCGTTAGTTAATCCAAATAAGCCGTTATAATTATATCTGCTACTCAAACTAAACCTATGATAAACATAGCTACGGATTTGATTTGACTGATAGCTCTTATCATAACAGCTCAAAGCTATGGCTAGAGGCTACCGTTGATCGATCGGTCTACGAGGGTGAGAACCTGGTAACCCTGGTAAGCTAGGGGTTAATCCTTATTTTCGAATTGGAAATCATCAAATAACACCTCCCGCTCTGGGCGGAGCAGAAGGGAGTGACAGACTTGTACTGACTAAAACCCATCCATGTTCCTTCTTAGCCCTTTGCGTTCCAGGGGCACGGTATCTCTATCGAACAACCCGCAGCCCTGTCAGGCATCGGCCCTCTCGGACCCCTTCCGATTTGCTGACATCTCCTTGAGGCGCGCGTAGAACACGAAAGCGCCGTCGGCACGGCCTCTCGTAAGACGGACGGACGGTGAGCTAGCCCATTACTCACCGTCCACGGGCCCGCACCTACGGTGGCCGGGGGCCAGTGGTTGCCCCCGACGCCGGGCGTCTCCCGCGGCGGCTGGGACTTGAGGCTCTCTCCCTCTCACGTTCCGCCACCTCCTTCGCTAGCATGACTTAGGGGTTAATCGTTACATTGATTTAATGAAAACATAATTATTATGAATTTAATCAATTGCTGATGCAATTGTCCAGTAATAAGTCGGAAGCCTCCCAAATAAGCCTTAACCTGTATAACTAAAAGAGTGATGGATATGAATTTTGAAGGAGGGAGAAGGAGAAGTAGGCCACAGAAAATATGGATGGATTGTATTAAGAATGATAATTGTCACGAGAAAGGAGTAAATGATGCCATCATGTCTGCCAGGGGAGAATGGGAAAAAAACGTGTTACGCTGTCGCCAAGTAGAATTGGATAAGGGCAGGAAGATTTAAAAAAAAAACGATGAAGCGATTATCTTTTACGTGCCAACTTCCTAACTTAACGGTTGACAAACTTCTCTATTTTTCATCTCCTAATTATTCGATTTATTTCCTTACATTATAAAACAACATTTTTCAAATTGCTTGCGTCTAGATTCAGCGGTTTAAGATGTGCGATATCACAGAATACTTAAGTACAAGGCGATATCTGTGATGAATTAAAGATATTAAGTTCTGTAACTTCAGGAACACTCCTAATTTAGGATGGTTAACGATGACCATTAATTAGGAATAGTAGTTCGCCCCCTTACCAGTAATCGGCCTCTGCGCCCTCAGCACACGCTTTGTATGAGTTAAAAAAAGCGAAATTGCAGAAAATGTATTTCTCTCTTCGCACATATATCAACAGTATTTAATTTTATTTTTTATTTTGTCAGTCCTACTACTGGTTGGAGGCTGCGCACTGGATGGTTTGTGTATAATTTTGTGATTTTAAAGCTCGTCGCTAAATAATAACAGCCGCATGGGTCGATCTTAAAGTTTAAGCTGTGCTTGCCGAGGTTCGTCTGTGGATGGGTGACCATAATTACATACCGAGTTCCCTCCGTGCCCCGGAAAGCAAGTTAAGCTGTTGGTCCCACCCGGCTGTCATTTGTAGATCTTTGACAGTCGTTACGAGTAGTCAGAAGCCAAAAGTCTGACATCCAGTCTTACCAAGGGGTATCATATTACCCAGTTACTGGGTTGTGGAGGTCAGATAGACAGTCGCTTCACGTAAAATACTGGTAGTCAGCTGGATCCGGTTAGACTGGAAGCCGACCCCAAGAGAGTTTGGGAAAAGGCTAGGCAGATGAATTTGAATATAGTAAATAATTCAGTGTACAATTATACCGACAAAAAATATGTTGCGTGTAATTTCAACGAAATTGTTGGATTGTAAAAATAATCTAGGACATGAAAATTGGATAGGCAAGTACGGCAGAAACTTTACAGTCCAGTCAAGGGCTTTACTTGAAAATTTGTTAGTGTAGTTAGCGGTCTAGGTATGCTTATCGAGCTAACTGTAGACCACCGGTAGCGCTGAAACAAGTCGATCAAACAATGCGCCAGCCGACCCATTTTGTTCTCTCTTCCACCCTAGTCAAACTAAAACTGAAAGCATTTATTTCAATTAGACCATTACAGGCATGTTTGTATGTCAACAACAAAAGCATGAAGCTCTAGCCATAGTCAGTCACAACACAAGGCAAAATAACTTGCGAAAGTACTGTAGTTTCCCATTCCAAAGCGTAGATCTCTATGGAGAAGAATGGGCAAGAAACTCCATGGACATATGGACACATGGACTTTTAAATCAAAATTCATTATTTGGGCTGATTGGAAAAATAAGAATATGAGGTTATCGAATCAAGTGCGGGCCTGTGGACGGTGAGTAATGGGCTAGCTCACCGTTCGTCCGTCTTATGACGACAGGCCGTGTCGACGGCGCGTTCGTGTTCCACGCGCGCCTCAAGGATGTCAGCAAATCGGAAGGGGTCCGAGAGGGCCGATGCCTGCTAGGGCTGCGGGACTGTTCGAAAGAGATACCGTGGCCCTGGAAAACAAAGGGCTAAGAAGGAACATGGATGGGTTTTAGTCAGTCAAGTCTGACACTCCCTTTCGCTCCGCCCAGAGCGGGAGGAGTCATTTGAAGATTGGCAAACCGAAAAAAAAAAACAAGTTTATCGAAACACCTTTGAAGCTGAGCAGTTGCGCTGTGACATTTACGCATATATCCTGCCTGAATTTAAGGTCAGAAGGACTTCACTACTCCGGCCAAAGTTCAGCTTCGGTTTCCAAACTTTGTCAAACCATGACTCCGGTTTGAAATCGGGAGCTACAGGAACTGGAGGTCTTAACCAAATAGCTTATGGTATAAATAATAGAAAATGTAATTAGACTTCAAATCATCACTACTTGGGGTCGGCGCAACAAGTTTTTTTAATTCCATTTTCTTCACGTCAACCGTCACATTATTTTTAAATTAGACTTCAAATACAAGACAGATTTTGTAAAATCAGTAGTGTGCGTACAACAAGCATTTCATGTGTTTACGAGAATGAAATTGACTTCAATAAGTTAACAAAGTATTAACTTTTTTATGAAAGTGAGTTGAGATTACAGTTACCTATAATATAACCGATACTTCATAGCAATTAATTGAGTGATTGTGTTCGTAATACAATGATTGTTGTTATTTAGGTTATCAGCAGTTATCGCAAATACGCTTGTTATCGAACTAAAGGTATGTACTTACAGCTGCGGGCGAGCGCACTTTTTTTTTATTTATTTATTGATTACAAAACATCACGTCTGTTATGCTCGAAGGGTTAGGCAGAGGTGTACCCATTCATCATCATCATCATTTCAGCCCAAAAGACGTCCACTGCTGGACATAGGCCTCCCCCAAGTGTACATAAGGGGGGTTTTGCTAAAATCGCCACGCGTGTCAGGCGGGTTGGCGATCGCAGTACGCTTGTTACAAAAGCACAGAGAACGCTGCTGCCCATTCTCTGGCAAGTCCCTTAGTCCCCTGTTACGACACCCACGGGAAGATATGGGATGGTGCTATTCTTTACGTCCGACACCATACAGAGCAACCCATGTACCCATTAAGTCACCTTAATTTTGGCAGTGTTGTTTCAAGTACCATATAATAGGGGGCGAGCCTATTGAGTTATTGATTAGGTTAAAAAACATCGATTGTTTATGTGGTTCTATCGTATTTTATTAATGAGAGAGTTTAAATTCAATAGTTACATAAAATATGCCTACTTATAGCTACTTTTTATGACCTTCTTCGTTGGTCAAGTGGACACAAGTGCTAGGCTGGGTTCGATTCACAGATCTAGTAAAGTGCTTTTGAGTTTTTCCATCATGACTAGCCTGGAGTCCGGAGTTGTCTACTGCGGTTTGCGCTTGCCCCGTATAACATGGGACTTAACAGAAAAGTTCTGTATGGTGTCGGACGTAAATAATAGCCCCCCTTAAATATTTATTTTATTTTTAGTTTTTGTTGTTATAGCAGCAACAGAAATACATAATCTGTAGAAATTTAAACTGGCTAACTATCACGGTTCATGAGATACAGCCTGGTGACAGACGGACGGACGGACGAACGGACGGACGGACATTGAAGTCTCAGTAATAGGGTCCCGTTTGACCCTTTGGGTAAGGAACCCTAAAAACAGAATTCAGACATGGTGTAATGTTTTGATCTATTTATTTATTAAACTTAATAGAAAAAAACCGTACAAACGCGGTTTCAACAATACCTTAGGTCAGTATACTACCATTTGATGAGCAATATACATATAGATAAAAGATAACTGCAGTAACATGATAGATATTAGCTATATTCTATCTATTACCGTCATATTCAATCGAATCAGTGAAATAAAGACTAGTCACGACGGATATTACAATGCGGAAAAAGCAATTATTATAAGAAATATTTATCAAATTAAGTCCCGGAAATTGACAATCAATGTAAATTACCTATCGACCGAAGTCACCTGTACACACTAGTCTAAAACATTCGACTCCTCATGAATCGCATCTTCAAGCCAGTAATCTGACACTAAACCGATCCATGATGTCATTTTGACACTCAATACAACTGTATTATCAGAACTTGTAACACAATCACGATATTTACAAGAAATCTTGCTGACCAAACTGACTACGATTTCTTAATAATCGTGAATTAAATACACATGTCATTTGTAGCACTAGCACCTTTGTGAACACGTGGCTAAATAATTACTGTCGCACGGGTCGGTCTTCAAGGTTAAGCCGAGCTTGTCTAAGTCGGTCCTTGGATGGGTGAGCATTCATTACATATCGAGACTCCTCCGTGCCTCGGAGAGCACAAAAAGCGTTGCTCCATTATATGTAGATCGATGTCACTATGTTGATCTTTGACAGTCGTTACAGGTAGTCAGAGGCCCGAAAGTCTGACAACCAGTCTTACCAAGGGCGAAACCCCTTACTTTACCTATTACCCAGTACTAATTTGGCTTGTAGAGGTGAGATATGCTGTCGCTCCATATAAAATATGGGTATCAGGTATGTAGCTGCATTCTGTTAGATTGGGAGCTTACTCCAATGTAGTTGGGAAAAGGCTAGGCAGATGTTATTGTAGCACCCATAAAACAATAAGACTTTGCTTATGGCTTGTGTCCATTCAATAATACATTTTAGGTCTTTGTATCATCGTTTTCGGTGATAGAGTGTCTTTTTGTGTGAAAGAAAACAAAACTAACCACAATTTTTTTTTTTGTTGGTGGCTACAAATCAACAAATTTATCCTCAACGCTGTCAACTGGTAACGTGCCCAAGAGAATGACGGCATTGCCACGTTGTATGGCAATGCTAAGCCTCTATAATAGAACGTCAGTAGCCGGAGGTGTGGATAGAGCCGCGCTGTTAGAGACAACCCCAGCTAAATGGACCAACGACCTTTAAAAAGTAGGCTGTGATAGACTAGGGTTGGGATAGCAGCAACTTTGGAGGCCTATTTCTAGCAGTAGATAGACTAAAGGCTTGTAGAAACAACACTGGCTACCCTGTAATGTCATGACAGGCCGGAACCGCCACTCAATAAGACTAATTAAGGCTTTTTCCGGAAGTATCAATATAGGGAAGTACCAAGTTTCATAAGATTGAAGTGCGTAGGTGTCAGGGCATGCAGCGCAAGACCGTGTACGACCTTTTGGATATAAAGAATATGTACAACTCTGATCCCCAAGATACAGACTAACGTCTAGTTTGGGGATCACCGCTCAAACAGCCATGTATGATATCATCATCATCATCAGCCTATAATGTTCCCACTGCTGGGAAACAGGCCTTCTCTCAATGAGAGTGAGTGGCCTGTAATCCACCACGCGAGCCTAGTGCGGGTTGGTAGATGTTACATGTCTTCGAATTTTTAGTTCTAGGACATGCCGGTTTCCTCACGATGTTTTCCTTCACCGTTTTTGAGGGCAGCGGTGATGAAATAAGTTACACAAAGTAATGCACCTGCCTGGGTTCGAACCCACGGCTTACTGCTCGCAAGGCGGAGCTGACACCACTGGGCCACCGCTGCTCTCATGTATGATATACTTGATTATTAATAAAGATTATTATTATTATTAAAAATAACGTTGGTCGGTGACCGGGTGGGTTCGGAGACTTTTTAGTCTATTATCCAAGACAACCACGGAAAAAGCATGCCAAGGTGGAAGGCTTTCAGACGGCTACATGAAGCCGATGAAGCCATCAGGAGGCCTTAGCATTTCCCACCAGAGAGCGGAGTTCGCATAGCTGAATTTTACTCCAAATATATTTTTAGTCGAAATGTAATTGCATTATTTTGTTATGATATAAAGACTGACTGGATGCAGAAGGCGTAGTACAAGGTGTAGTGCAGCTTGTGAAAGAGTTATGCCCAGAAATAGACTGCGTTTGGCTGTGTTATCTATGACAATCTTAATCAATTTGCAGAAACAATTTTGTCAAGGAGCTTCCTTATCGAAAACTGCTAAACTAGAATCACAGAACTTGACAATTTTAATGACAAATACAAATTCACAATTATAACGGAAGCATGACGAATGAAGGTGTTATTTCACAGTGATATAGTATTTGTCAAATAATTGTCACGTCACAGTTATTAATAGTAAATCGTGACTGACTTGACTCAGATATTGTATCGTATTTGATCAGCGATAATACGAAATCATTCAAGATAAGTTTTCATGCAGTTACCTAATAGAAAATGATGAAGACATTTTACTGTTGAAGGTAATTTCGAACTGTTTTAAATTATTTATTTATTTATTTAATGCAAAATGTACACAATCGTAGTTACAAGCTGGGCTTAAAACTAGACAGTACATCACCCTGTTAGGGCGCAGCAAAATAACTTAAAACTAACTTAATAATATTGCAGCGAGTATTTTATCACTTAATTTAGGAACTATCATAATAAAAAATCAAACTTATATCTAGCACTTTTTTATACATAAAATAAAATATATTATAATTAACACAAACATATAGTATATTTGAGCTCTATTTTAAATTCTTGTCGTCCATAAATTATTTTATACAAACAAACATTTTTCTATGAGCAATGTTTTTAACCTTGCTTTAAATACACATAGTGTCTTCGTGGACCGGATATTTTCGGCTTTAATAATGACGAGCATTCAATTACTAAATTAAATTGTAATTGGTTTCCATCAGGAATTTCTCAGTGGCAGCCACGGAGTCTGGATTTGTACCCGGCTGATGGCAATAGGCTCGCCTCCTTTTGTAGGGTCGCTTCCTAATTACAAAGTACTTACACAGTACTGCCGAAATGGGGGTGTACTATTTGCAGGCGTGATGATGTTATTTAATTACTTGAATTTTTGCCTATCGATGTCGGGTATTGAAAATTGGTTTCAGGATCAAGGGCGCTCGGCAGACAGATCATATTTATTTATTTTAACTTCATGTTCAATAGTGGTACGTAGACGGACTTTAGAGCGTTTTTCGACATTTCATACAAACATTCAAATCCTTATTTTCCGAAATGACCGAACCGATTTTAATGAAACTTCATAAGCATAAGCAGGATACATAGGTCTTAAAACATTTTCGAAAAATAGTTTTACAGTTAAATTAGACCGATTCTAAATTAATTATGAGAAATTTCAAATAAAAGTTTCAAATAATTTTCAATTATCTTTTTTATAAAAGACATTACGAAAATGTTTTTTGTACGGTTTTTGACCTTTGTTTGTTTATTGTTGCCTGATACCTAGTACAGGCATCGAAATTTGTTATACCTTTATTATTTCTAAGATTTAACTTTTTGTATTATGCCAATATTCATTTTGAATAAATATATTATATATTAATTCATCTTAGTACCTCTCTTTCTGCCTATACCACCTAAAATAACACGTCGTTCACATAATAATTATAAACTAACGTCATAAACTTTCCCAATATCTTAACTAGTGACAAGCTATTATTATCCCGTTTTTCCTTAACAATCTTTATTAAATAATCCCCATTTACCTCGTTATGATATGCATCGCACGTTAAAACATGGTTGTTACTATGTATTATTGTTACATAAGACTGTGCTGTATGCTGTAACCTGTTTGGTCGTGCCTCGTGTGTAAAAAATTGCGAATGTGTTGTGTGGTCTGTGGTACCTATAGAACTATACACTAACACAGTCACAGTGGTTTTGGTGAGGTACTATGTGTGTGGATATCTTGTGGTTCTCACTTGGTTATCACTCGATTGATTATGTTTAGTAAAAGTTATTGAACGCTACTTTAGCCATGTGAATATATTTATTTCATTATTTGACAACACGGTATGTAATGATGTTTATGTCTCTTTCACTTTTCAAATAAAATATTTTTTTTTTCTAAAGTTGCCTTTTCCTTTGAACATTTTGATTCCTCAAGCAACATTTTTGGCATCAATTGGATAAGTAACCCCAATCTAGTGAGCTATGATTTAGTAACCTAATCGAACCAGCTACTTTAACCAGAAACTTTGGAAGTTTTGACAGTAGGTATCATCATGATTAAAATACAAGAATGCTAACAAAACTTAACCTCACCCTTATCATTTATTTTTCTTTCATATCAGGACAAGATTTCAAAGATAAGAGACTATGACCATCCAAGAAGATAGTTTGAAACATCTTTATAATCAAAAATCACGCACCAATTCACCTCCTGAAAAATCCCGACATTCCCAGACCAAACTCGACGTTCGATAACTGCTGACTTCAACACCCGTAGTAGACGTCTACGAACACACACAAGACTCCTGTCTGCATGCACTGTGGATCTGTTTGTGTGTGTGTGTGTCTCGTCCGGAGCCCGCAAGACTGCATTCCTGCCCACGGCGATGGCGAACAACGGAGCTACTGACATTTCTCATTGTAAAGATCTTTAAGTCCGCTTGCAGCACAAATCACTAAATAAGTACAGTAAATATATATATATATTATTAGTGTCTGTCAATATAAGAAGTAATCAGAGACAGAATTATTTAAAAATATGATTAGTGCTTAATGATTTAAGAGTAAGTTTTGATGATAGTGGGCCTTAGTCTGAAATCGGCGATCTGGAGACTGGCAAATGGACATTTTTTTTTTTTTTGTTATTAATTTTACTTTAGGAATAAGGATAAAATTGAATATCAATATTAACCTCTTGGTTACTCAATGGTCATTGTTCGGATCACCAATGTATGTCGCCTTATTATTAATATGGTTATGATTAATTGTGATGGCCACCTGCGCCTCAGTTTATTGTTAAATCCTTATCTATTTATTGTCATTTCATTTCTTATTTAAACCTCAAGTCATAACGTTATAAATTATGACAACATTTAATTTTGCTGTTGGTAAACCAGAGCAACAATTGCAATAAAAATCGACAGTTTACACAACATTTTTTTTATCAGACTTTTGTTTTGCATAACTTTACAATTTATCTACAGGATAACATTGTCATGTTATTTTTTCGTTTTTAACGTTTATTACAAAGTCGTCATTGCAGCAGTTTCGGGCACTTGCCACTGCATGGCATTGAGTCCTCTCTTTTTTCTTCTGCCGATCCCCACGTGCATGTGCCAGTCTTACTCAGAAGGCCTAGTAAAGAAATGACGAGCAATTTGGACAACAACTGTCAAACAATTGACAAGATTTTTGGCAAAGCTTTGGTCAATCGCAATTTTTCAAACTTACTTCCATATTGTAACTTTGTTTGAGCCTTAAGGTTCTACACTTCAACCAACTTATCTGTGCAGGCGGCAAAACACAGAACTAACATAAATGCAGCAAGTTTGACTTATCCATGCAAATTTTCTTGACAAACAACGCCACCTTGAACTGCACACTTAAAGTGGTCATACTTTACCCGCGATGGTCAACAAGGCCGCCAGTTTGGAGATACGCAAAAGTAAACCATGGTTATCTAATGAAGTAATGACTTACATCATCGCACACAAAGAAATGTCAGTAATTAGTGTCTAAGATATCAGTTATGTAATTATTAATGCGGACATGACTGGTTTTGACCATTTAACCAATTATGGAATAACTTATGTGCCATACATAACGTAACATCACGCCAGTTCCCTCGAAGGTTTAAGAAGAGATGTGAGAAGGTATATTTAGTATTCCCACATTTATTTATTTAAACCTCATGTACAATAGTGGTACATAGGCGGACTTAATGCCACAAGGCACTCTCTACCAGTCAACCTTTGGGTTAAATACGACAACATTGTGATAATATTAACAAATAACCACTAGTTCTCAAAAATTCATATACTTACATAGATACACATACATTTCATATTTCATATTCTTAGGAGTCGAGCCTATTGCTATAAACCTGGTAGAGATTGCCTCAACACAGACAGACTACAACCTGCTACCGACATTTTATGTATTGAAAAACCCAATAACACTTTATCCTACCTGGAAATCGAACCCAGGGCCTCAAGCTCAGCAGTAAGATATGCAACAACTAGACTAACGACACAGTCAAAAATACCACGTGATCAAACGCTTGAATGTTACGATTAGTTAAATATAGCAATCAACTTTTTGTTCTCATACTACAGACATCAACCATTTAATATCTGACAAAAAAACTAAACATGCCGAACAAAATATACTTTAAATGATAATTGCATCAAAATGGCTGATGCTTCGCCATAATTGGCGACGAAACTTAATACGATTAAATGCTAAGTCTCATACATATGGGACTGATTCCCAACCTGACCACCATTTGACCTGTGACTTACATACACACACACAGGCAGACAGACAGACAAGCACAAATGTCTATAAGTGACGTATGTGCATGTGTCTCACGCGGACAGGAATCAAGACCGGCTTCGGTGAATGGGGAGAAGGGCGCTACTGCACATTTTTAGAATTTCATGTAGTTTTTTTTTTTTGTTAATAAATCAATAGATCTATAGGATAACGTCACAAGGGCCAACATGGTTGCTATCGGTACCTACAAATGTAAAATATACAAATTGGCAGTTACTTACTTATGTCATTTACCAATATGGATGACCTTATTCATTTAATGGTATCTTAAATCTCTTTGTTAAAAATGTCAACGAATAGAGGTGCTTGTAGACGAAACTTCAGCTTATGTATTGGCTGATAGGCAGCCGATCTATGGAAAATACTGATATTCTGCTGCATCTAGCTAGACTGGAAGCTGATGCCAATGTAGTTGGAAAAACAAGAAAGAAAATGGAGGAGTGTCTGGTCTACACTCAAAATTCCTGAATCAATAAAAAAAATACTGTTAATTAATAGTTTGAAGAATGATCTGAGATCGCAGTTATCTGGTACAAAAACGACTCAAAATTTTCAAAAACCACTTCAGAGTCGGTGTTTTTTTATCTTTTTACTACCACACCTCTTCCTATCTTGATCTCATAAATATAAAATATAAAGATATTAAAAGCACCATCGCCCTTATCTATACGAAGTGGAACAATGACGAATGGCACCCGCCATGATAACTAACTTCAATTAGTAGTATTTGAACAAGATTAATTAGTACTATATTAAATGATGTCTCCTGACTCTTAGACGCCACATTCCACACATTAATGTGTTTATTCTCTTGTTATCATCGGTCTTAAGGTTATTAAATTGAATCTACCGTCAAGGAAAATCATCTACTGGTCTCAAGGACCTTTTACATTGGACGAATGCCCAACCGGACGGCGGAATGTCGAAAACGAGCCACATTTCACAATTGGGCTAAACTGTGCATCATACAAGATGGAAGGGGACACCGACGCTTAAACGGGTAAATATTCGACTGACCGACAAGACAGGAGATACAGACTCGACTGTAATATCCACAATAGCTTCCCGTTCATAGCTTATTGATTCAACAGCAGCGGTAGGATTTGGGAAGCCCTACCTCTGAACACTGTTTCACTGTGTAGAAACGGACCTTCCCGAAGGTAATAAAATCTTACCTTCTTTATTTCCTGCTACTTCATTGCAACTGTGTATGTGAGAAAAGGTAGGTATATACATTATCACAAACTTTCGTATTTATAATTAAGAAGTTAAAGGATAGTAATTTTGCTTACGTCGACGCGATTCTGACCTCCACCACTTTTCAAGATAATACAGCCCATCTCTGTGTTAATAGTCAAAATCAAAAGTCATTTATTCAAACTAGGCTGATAATCAGCACTTTTTGAACGTCAAAATTATAAGAGATAGTCCCCCAAAACGCCTGCCCTTCGCTAGTGCTTAGTCGTCATACTTATAAGCTTGTAATTGAGCAGCAAAACAAGTGGGCTTTGGTCTATGGCGTTGGAATTCAGCCAAGAGCTTAATACCCTCATGGCAAGTGCCTGCCAAGACTTTTAGTTATGTAATATTCACTGTGGTAGTATCCTTTACACTGGAATGTTTTCATCTGTTGACCGGGCTCCAGTGACAATACTTACTTATCTGCTAGAGCGTTAAAAGGTCCCTCAGCAACTTATGCGACTTTGTTGTGCCACAAACACGGTGCAACGTCAGGGACATCGCCACATTGCTTGAATTTTAATGATGCTGGTTAATATTGTTGAAAGTTTGTGTCATGATACCCTTACACCGATAGGAATAAGAAAGGTGGTTCCTTGCTATACTTTAAATTGATTGGATTGTTGGTCAGGATATCTAAAACAAAGAACCACTATCAATAACACTTGTAACGGGATATTTACCATGTTTATTATATGTTATGAGTTCCCGATATTTCGGCGCTGTTGCAAACGTGTTTTTGTTTTGTCTGCTCATAAACATCCACCCGCAATAACTTCAGTTTATCCGTGATCATGGCGTTTGCAACAGCGCCGAAATATCGGGAACTCATAACAAATAATAAACATGGTAAATATCCCGTTGCAAGTGTTATTGATAGTGTTAGTGACCATGTCAGTTTAAAAACTTATAAAACAAAGAAGTATCATCATGATCATCATTCTCCTGCACTTATCCCAATTTCTTTGGGGTCGGCGCGGCATGTCTTCTTCTTCCAAACTTCTCTCTCTCTTCTCTACTCGTCATCTCATCAGACACCTCCTTCCTTGCCATATCATCCGTTACACAGTCCATCCATCCTTTCTGTAAATTGGTTATATGTATTGTTAGTCAAGATAACTAAACTAATATTATAAAGAGGAAAGATTTGTTTGTTTGTTTGCATTGAATAGGCTCCGAAACTACTGGTCCGATTTGAAAAATTATTTCAGTGTTAGATAGTCAATTTATCGAGAAAGGCTATAGGCTATATACCATCACGCTATGACCAAAAGGAGCGGAGCAGCAGTGAAAAATGTTGCAAAACCGGGGAAAATGTGAGGCAAACGAAGTTGCGCCGGACAGCTAATCTGAAATAAAACTATGCATACTTCTATCCCTAAACAAACCAACATCCCAATTCCCAAACCCTCATCAAGCGTTCAATAAAACAAAAACTTAAAAATCTGCGCAAATTCGCGACGGAATGCAGGCATAACGCGCGTCAGATCTGAGCCAGGTCGGAACCTGTTCAGTCACCTCTGCCGACCTCACTCGTGCAGCCAGCACTGTTGCTAAGCGACCACGGGATGACGAGACACCATTCATCGATTCAAATAAGTAATCGGTTGAGAAATATCGGTTTTGGTGAGTTTGTGGATTGGTGGAGTTAGTTTGTGAATTGGTGGTGTTAGCTTTTGTATTATACTGATGGATGTTGATGGCACGGAAATAGAACTTCAAGTTGTTGCAGCTACCCCAGCGTGTCTAGGCAAGTGGCTATCGCTTAAAAATCTAAACTAATATTTTAACGCTTAAACGTTTGTTTGTTCGGTGCGTTGAATGCGGTAATCTCAGGAACTACTGGTTCGAATTGAAAAATTATTTAGTGTTGGATAGCTCATTTATCGAGAAAAGATATACAACATCACGCTACGACCAATAGGAGCGCTTCATCAATGAAAAATGTTGCAAAAACGGAGATAATTTGTTCCTTTGTGATGCAGACGAAGTTGTGCGGGCAGCTAGTCTTTTCATATGTCTATATCTAACTGCACTGTCCTCCCCTGAAATGATAAACAGAGTGAAACCTTTGCCCCCACAATTTGCTTACGTGACATTCACACCCAGAGCCAGTGCTCTACATTCCTCGCCATGTTTGTCTGTACATGTGTGCAAGTCTGCAACACAACACGTGTCCACTTCATGGGTTAATAAGAGATTAATTACCTACCTCGATGGCTTATTGTTACCTCACACGATACAGAGCTCACTACTTCTAAAATATAGAAGTAACTTGGCTACCAAGTTCTATATGCGGTTACTTAACATAACATCACGGCTATCACAACCGTGATGTTATGTTAAATAACCCGAAGGGTTAGGCAGAGGTGCACCTTATAGTACACCCACATTTCGCCAAGTCCCATGTATAAGGGGCGTGCTGGGCACAAATCCAGACTCATCATCTGCCTAGCCTTTTCCCAAACTATATTGGGGTCGGCTTCCAGTCTAACAGAATGCAGCTGAGTACCAGTATTTTACATGAAGCGACTGCCTATCTGACATCCACAACCCAGTAACTGGGTAACACGATACCCCCTGGTAAGACTGGATGTCAGACTTCTGGCTTTTGACTACTCGTAACGACTGTCAATGATCTACAAATGACAGCCGGGACCAACGGCTTAAAATGCTTTAAGAGGCACTGAGGAAACTCGGTATGTAATTATGGTCACCCATCCACGGACCAACCTCGGCAAGCACGGCTTAACCTTGAAGATCGGCCCGTGCAGCTGTCATTATTTAGCCACGAGCTCCTCCACGAGCACAAATCCAGACTGCTGCTGAGAAATTCCTGATGGAAAAACCCAATAACACTTTGCCCGATCCGGGGATCGAACCCACGACCCCATGCACAGCAGTCGCGTGACCACTAGACCAAGGAGGTAGTCCGGATGGCAGACAAACAAACGCGGATACATTAATTATTAATATTCCTCCATGTCAATTTGATCTGTAGTACAAAAATGTGTCAAGACTTCCTGTATTGCTATGTCCAGATTTGAATTTACATGATTAAGTTTGTGTTGTTTGTGTAAAGTAAAATAATAACATTAAAAACTTCATTACCAAAGTAAAAAAGTTGGAACCTTAAATCTCTCCAAATAGACTAGGTTCCAAGGTATGAACCAGAAAAAAAAAATTGCAATGACGTTAAGGGTCTATTTACACCCTTTATTTCATTTGAATTTCAGTCAGTGCGACAGCCTTTCAGGGGGTTTACTATGACATCTTAAAGCAGTATTGTTTTAACCTTATTTCAGTGTGGGAACGTCTGTTTCCCACACTGAAGCTACAGACTACGTCTAGCGCCATCTCTTTCCCACTCTGGAATAATATTAAAACAATATTAAGAGAATAATATTAAGAGGTCATGGTAGGCTACCTGACCTCCACATACGCTGCAACCCACTTTCCGCATTATTAGATAAATCTTTTTCAGTTTCTTATATTTCAGCAGCCACTTATAAGTATACCTCTTAAAGTTGGAGCAATAATGTCACCAGCGTTTTATAGCATAATCGGCCTCGTATGTTCCCATTGCTGGGACACAAGTCTCCTCTCTATGAAATGGAACTGCCCACCGCGGGCTAAATCACGACTACATACTTAACGGTGTGCTACAGACCATCAAACTGAACTCGTTTCTGCACACAAAAACATCGTCCTAGCGAAAAAAATATCAGCTGCCCGCCTGCCCCATACATTTGGGTCGAATAGGTATTAAATAATTTAAGTAATAGATAATTTTTTCGTTATTACGATGTTTGTTTGTGGAGAAACATGTTCAGTTTGATGGTCTGTAGGTCTGTTGTCCCTTAATTATGTATATGTTACCGGCCAAACCCAGTTTCAGGCCAAACTAGTTTGTCATAGGCCAAACCGGTTTACTGGTTTATCGTGTCAGGATATACTAACCCAAACAAAACATTTATAATGCGCCCAACTTATATGTGGCATCGCTCGCTACGCTCGCTCAGCTCGCGCGTTTATGGTCACAGTTCTAACCTAACCTAACCCATTTAGATGGGGTGCTAAAGAAACTAGTTTAGCCGGAAATCGGGTTTGGCCGGTAACATATTATATACCCTTTCCGTTACACCCTGTAGGTACCTATTCAAAATGAGTGTCATACTGAATTTCGATAGTTAATTATTTCGATACGGTCCCAACTTCAATTGCTACTGGTTCGTGACAGTGCCCTTGTAAAGTCCCCTCCTTCCCTTCTACACTACTAAACCGCACTACTGGTGGTGTCGTCCATAACCTTTTCGCCCCACAGTTCCGTTAATACCAGAAATTAACATAGTAAGCCCTACATACATAATACATAAGCACATAAATTAGTATGTGATCACGACACACGTTTACTGCGCACAATGAAAGCATTCCTGTGCGTCGAAGCTAACAACGTATACAATCAGAAACTCTTCATCATTCAAGAATACACAATTAAGGGCCCTTATCAAAATACCTTCCCACCTTTTTTGCTTAATCTTTAATAGTGGGCAGATAAAACAGAAGGTTAAGGTGATGTTTATTTTTTTAATCTTTAACTCTGGAGTTCTGGACTTAACTTGCGCATATATATGTGAGAACGGTGTAGAAAGACGTACAAGTTGTGTGTAATCTCAACATAATTCGACCCGGCAATCGAACCCAGGAACTCTCAAGACTTCTCAGCAGTCACGATTGGACCACTGAACCAACGAGCCAAGTCACTGCCACGGCCAGTCACCAAGAAATTAATTATTTTTATAACGAATCGTAACGGTTCCGTTTCCGGTCGTTGAACTGTCAACAAGTCTGTGCTGTTCGTCGCCAATAAAACACTTTTAGAAATAGTTAAAGTTACACGTTAAGAATCACAGTGCAACAAAAATCAGCAAAACCACATCGGAGGACATAGAAGAAATAATCCTTAGAAATTTTCAAGATCAACTCAATAAAAGTGAAGATCAAATCTACATCCACATTTGAGGTTAGAACATACAACACCATTCTAATTAGTCAACATTAACTTGACAGCCGATAAAATAACAACTGTCAGTCGGCCAGGGTGACAACTACGGTGACAACTAACTAGCGTGTTGCCATCACAATTATACATTTTCAAGCAATCCGCATTTACGTTCCGTTTCACACAATTTCATTCGTCAACATGGATGAACAATTTCAATTATTATTCGACAAAATGAAGATAGAAATGCAGAAACAGACAAACGAACTAAAAGAATCCATTACAAAGAATATAATGGAACGGATAGATGAAAAACTAACTCCTATGATGGAAGAAAATGAAAAATTAAAACAAAAAATTTGTAGCCTGGAGAATGAAATTGAATATTTAAAAAAGGAAAAGAAAAATAACAACATAGTTATTTATGGACTAGAAGAGAGCGAAAAATCAGAATTAGAACTATTCCAAACCGTTAAGGAGATCTTTAAGAGGGATTTAAATTTTTCTATGGAAGAAAACGAAGTGAACAGACTATACCGTCTAGGAAAAGAGATAGTCGAGAACAAGCATAGACCTGTGCTGTTCTCATTTACAAACGGGTGGATTTTCCACCCGTTTGTGTGAACAATTTTCATTAAAATTTCCAATGAACAATTTCAATTATTATTCGACAAAATGAAGATAGAAATGCAGAAACAGACAAACGAACTAAAAGAATCCATTACAAAGAATATAATGGAACGGATAGATGAAAAACTAACTCCTATGATGGAAGAAAATGAAAAATTAAAACAAAAAATTTGTAGCCTGGAGAATGAAATTGAATATTTAAAAAAGGAAAAGAAAAATAACAACATAGTTATTTATGGACTAGAAGAGAGCGAAAAATCAGAATTAGAACTATTCCAAACCGTTAAGGAGATCTTTAAGAGGGATTTAAATTTTTCTATGGAAGAAAACGAAGTGAACAGACTATACCGTCTAGGAAAAGAGATAGTCGAGAACAAGCATAGACCTGTGCTGTTCTCATTTACAAACGGGTGGAAAAAAGACCAAATTATGAAGAATAAAAAGAGTTTGAAAGGAATCTATATATCGGAGGACTATTCTAAGGAAGTTATAGAAAAGAGAAAGGCACTACTTCCACAGCTACTAGAGGAGAAGAAAAAGGGAAATATTGCTTTTTTAAAATATGATAAACTAGTAGTTAAGGGACCCAACACCGACAAAAGGAAAAGGGAACTATCTACTTCACCTCAGTCGGCGTCAAACACTAAACCTAAAAAGCAACAAACGATAAGTTTTAAAACTAATAGGACAAACGCCTTCGATTTGATGAGAACCCGATCAAACTCTCTTACTGACGCCCTCACACATAAAAACCAATAGCAATTAACAACCGGCAAACGGATAATCCAACCAATTTATGAAAACCAAACAAGAGAAATAACACAATCTCCCCCAAGCCGACTGGTCCTCGTGGGGGATAGAGACCACAACCCTCCAATAATACAGGAAAACAGCCACACAAAATCAAAAATTTATGTTGCAGCCCTCAATGTTCTTACACTTAAAAATGATGAAAATCTTACAGAACTAACATTTGCGTTAAAACAGATCAAATGGGACATTGTCGGCCTAAGTGAAGTAAGGAGAATGGGAGAAAGAATAATTTCCCATTTAGACTTCCTACTATACCATATAGGAACGACCCCAGGTCATCATGGAGTTGGTTTTATTATCAAAAATCACCTCAAAAATGCTGTAGAAAGCTTTATAGGAATATCAGAGCGCATAGCAGTGATGAATCTTAAGCTACCGGGATACAAAGATTCATGGTCCATCATACAAGTATACTCGCCTACGGAACAATCCGACACAGATTCAATAGACTCATTCTACCTAGAGCTAAATAAAACCATCCAAGAACACGCTCACAAAAACCTTCTTGTGATGGGAGACTTCAATGGCCAAATTGGAGAGCGACAACCACAGGAAGACACAGTCCTGGGACCATATGTATATGGAAAAAAGACCAGAAGTAGAAACGGAGAGAAGCTTGTAAACTTTGCACAGGAGAATGGCTTGAAAGTCTTAAACACAATGTTCAAAAAGAAAGAAAGTAAAAGGTGGACCTGGATATCACCAGACGGGAAAACAAAAAACGAAATAGATTTCATAATGACTAGCAAAAGCAGATGCTTCTCAAACATGAAAGTCATAAGCAATTTTAACTTCAATACCAACCATCGAATGATTCGAGCAGAACTAATGACAACCCCGCCAAAAAACAAAAGACCAAGAAACTATATGATGAACACAAAACCTACCAAACACCAAACAGCCCAAATAGCCAATTCTATAACTTCAAAACTAATGGATTACAATAAAGAGACGTCGAATATGGAGATACAAGAAAAATACAACTGGTTAGAAGGAACAATTAAAACATCTATTCAACAAGGAACTTATAACAAAGACGTACATAACAAGTGGATGACTGCCAAAACCATTAGCCTTCTTAACCAAAGAGCAGACCTTATCACTGGAAAAAATACTAATGACAGCCGAAAGCAAATAGCAAAATTCAGCAAAGAAATAAAAGAAAGCATTAGAAAAGATAGAACTCAGAAAAGAATGGAAACAATAGAGAGACACATTTTACAGACAGGAGGAATAAAAAAGGCATATAAGGAGTTAAATAACAAAAAGGACTGGATCGTACAGATGAAAGATAAAAATAGATTGAAGGACAATCGAAGACAAGGGATACTAGGAATTGCTACATCATACTACAAGGAACTATATGAAACTACCACAATAGAGAAAGAAATAGAACTGACGGAAATCTCATCCGTACCTAGCATCATGCAGGAAGAAATAGAATTCGCTATTGAAACCCAAAGAGACGATAAAGCTCCAGGACCCGACGGAATAAGCAACGAAGTACTAAAACAAGCGAAGCAGACAATAACACCTGTCCTCAAAGAAATCTTCAATGAAATTGTTAACACAGAAACGATTCCACAGCAATGGACTCAATCTAATATAATCCTTCTGTATAAAAAAGGAGATCAGTATGATATCGGAAACTACCGACCCATAAGTTTGATGTCCAACCTGTACAAAATATTTGCAAAGATCGTACTCAAGCGACTGGAAGGAAAACTTGACGGACAACAGCCAATAGAACAGGCAGGTTTTAGAAGAGACTACTCAGTACTTGATCATATCCATGCTGTTAGACAGATCATAGAGAAATATGCGGAATATCAACTTATATATTATCTAGCATTTGTCGACTATAGCAAGGCCTTCGACTCGTTAATACATTCTAACATCTGGGAGGCGTTAAGAGAACAGGGGATAGAACAAAAATATATAAGATTGATTAGAAATGTATACAAAAATAGCTCCGCATGCATTCAGCTAGAAAAGAAAGGAGATACATTTAAGATAGAAAAAGGAGTAAGACAAGGAGATCCTCTCTCTCCAAAACTTTTCTCCGCTGTTTTGGAAATGATCTTCAGAAACTTAGAGTGGGAAAATCAGGGTTTAAATATCGACGGCTGCACACTAACACACTTAAGATTTGCCGATGATATTGTGTTATTCGCAAAAACGCCAGGAGACCTAAACAGAATGATAAACGAACTTGCATCTGAGAGTGAAAAAGTAGGCCTAAAATTAAATCCTGAAAAAACGAAAGCAATGACAAATGGACATAGAAGCAGCATAAATGTAGGCGAGACACAAATTAATTACGTTGAAGAATATGTATACCTCGGACAGCTGATATCACCTAAAGAAAACATAAACAAAGAAATCGAAAGAAGGATAGCAAACAGTTGGAAAAGGTATTGGGGCCTAAGGGAAGTAATGAAAGACAAAAACCTGCATATAGCAACCAAATGCAAACTATTCAACGTATGTATCTTACCAATTTTAATGTATGGAAGCCAAACATGGGCCATAACAAAAAACAACACCAATAAAATTGCCATTTGCCAACGAGCAATGGAGAGAAGTATGTTAGGAGTAAAAAGAGCGGATAGAATAACCAACATCAACATTAGGAAAAAGACCAAGATACAGGACGTAACCCTAAAAATAAAAAGGCTTAAATGGAAATGGTCGGGCCACATGATCAGAGGAAAGGACAAGTGGAGCAAAATAGTAACACAATGGTACCCAAGAGAAGGTAAAAGGAAAAGAGGTAGACAACAAAAAAGATGGGACGATGATATCAGGCAGGTTGCAGGCATAACATGGAGTAGAGTGGCTAGGGAGAGATCAGAATGGAGTAGGTTGGAGGAGGCCTTTGCCAACTGGCAAACGGACTTACAAAAAGTAAAGAAGCACCAAATACGAGAATAATTTTTAAAGTTTTTAAGTTTGTAAAACAAATATGGTGATAAAAGTGTATTAGTGTAAGAAACGATATTGTATCTAAGATCCGAATAAAAGGCTTTATTATTATTATTATTTATAACGAATCATAAGACAAATATAAGGAGCTCGTGGCAAAATAATAACAGCCGCACGGGTCGATCTTTAAGGTTAAGCCGTGCTTGCCGAGGTTGGTCCGTGGATGGGTGATCATAATTACATACCGTGTTTCCTCCGTGCCTCGGAAAGCACGTTAAACTGTTGTTCCCGGCTGTCATTTGTAGATCTTTGACCAGTCGTTACGAATAGTCCGAAGCCAAAAGTCTGACATCCAGTCCTTACCAAGGGGTATAGTATTACCCAGTTACTGGGTTGTGGAGGTTAGAGAATCGCTTCATGTAAGATACTGGTACTCAGCTGGATCCGGGTAAACTGGAAGCCGACCCCAAGATAGTTTGGGTAAAGGCTAGGCAGATGACGATAAGACAAATATGTTTTTCACACCACCTGCTCGAAAATGTCAAATTATATGTCAAGCAACCTTAACCTAAAGTGAGTCATTAGTGGCCGGGGGCACAGCCGGTCAATAATGTTGTACTGGATTTCATTATGACCCGCTGGTCAATAATGTGATTTGAATTTGGAATCTCACATTCTCAGCTAAATTGGCAGTATAGTACTAACAAACACCCTTTGGTGCCAGAAAGAGGAAAGCTATTCTCGATACCCTTACTACAACGTGGATGATATTCTCGATTTCCTACAAAATCATAACAACTGCTTCTTCATATCGTTGCCATGTTTTCGAAGACAAAAATTATAAGAATAATTAGATAACTACGAACCATTTTTTTAAAAGTAATGGATTCACATTAAAACTGGCATTAAAAATAACAAATACCGTACCGCGCCGTAATACCGTAATAGTAATTGGCTGAAACATTAGTTAATTTATTTTAAGTAAACTGCGCAAAGATTGCTGGGGATTTTGTGATTTAATAAATAAATAATAAAACCGTTCTGTACTACAGTCGATTTATCACATTTTATCAAAAATACTCTATTTTCACGAGCGTCTCCAATGACGTTCTAAATTCAAAATTCATACAGCCAATCATCCAAAACCATTCTACCAGCCCTGTATAAAGCTTAGTTTACACAAACGCCACTTCCATGAGAGTGATATCAATAGACACACACGACAAAACCGTAGAAGAGACTTTTTTTTTTGAAAATCGAATTGATCGTGTCTTGGCTACTTATTGGTTGACGCAATAAAGGCGCGAACTTTTGGCATTTAAACTTTAAATTTATCAACAAAGTATTATAAAATGTCGAGTGATGAAAGTGATTGTACTCCTAAATTCATTACAACCGAAGCTAATAATATTTCCAATGATTTACTGCCGGAAAAGTCAAAGGAAACTTATATAAAAGCCTACGACAATTTCCAAAAATGGAAAAGTACGAAAGGCGTCAAGTCCATTTCGGAACCAGTTCTATTAGTGTATTTTCAGCATTTATCTTGTACTCAGAAGTCAAGTAGCCTATGGTGTACTTATTCAATGCTTAGGTCAACAATAAGCATGAAACACAATATAGACATCAAGACATACGCTAAGCTATTAGCATTTTTAAAGAGAATATCGGAAAGTCACTAATCAAAGAAATCGAAAGTTTTCACACCTTTGAATGTTGAAACTTTAAATTATTAATTTAAAGTGCATATAACTAACTAGTTCTAAATAAGTTATTCTTACTTTTTGTTTATTTAATAAATACTTTGTTTTTCGTACTATGGCTATTATTTTCTCACAGTAGGTGTAAAAAGTAGAGTATCCTCCTCTGGGCTAAAGGTGTCTTTGCCTTGGGTTAGCTTGAATCCCTCGCTGCATTCAGGATTCTTGTATTAACTCCCTCGCTTTGCTCGTGAGTTAAATCCCGAATCCTTCATTGCGCTCGAGATTCAATATGACGCCCGTGACATAAGACACAACTTTAGCCCCTCGGTGCATAATCTACTATTATTATAAATGTTATTGTTTTATAAGCGAGGTCAAGAAGTTATCGAATGAAACCTATCCCCGTTCATCAGCATGAATTGTGTGAGCAAGAATGAATGTATCACATATCCGTTACAACATAACAAACACAAATGATTCAATACACAAATCTCTCATAACATTGAGAAATACAACACGAAATCAGCATGTTTTCATTTTGCTATCTTAGTATGTTCATATATCCTCAATTTGTTGGCTATAGCTGCGATAAAATTACGTAAACATTCCTCACTTTTTGCCTAATTATGACATGTTGTTAGATAATGGTATCTTAGTGAGATCATGGGCTTGCAGCTGTAAAATTACATAAGATCGTATTACTGTCTAATCGTACGGCTAAGTCTAATCCCCCGGATAAGACAGATGTAACGTTGACACTGTGTTGTGATTAGAAAATTTTGCTAGCATCATACAATAACCGAGAGGGCTTGTGCATAGTTCCATTCTATCTGCGATAACGAAGATAGGAAAGTAAAAAGCATGGGAGTGCTACAAGATAAGGAAAATCTTGAAATTCAGAGAGAGCTGCCGTGAATTAATTTCAGTGGTTTGCGATTGAAGAGGCCTATGTCCAGCAGTGGACTGCTGTAGGCTGATGATGATGACCTCAAACTCAAACACAAACTCAAAGCATTTATTTCAATTAGACCGTTACAGGCACTTTTGAAAGTCAAAATACAAAAAAAAATCGCGAAGCTACAGTCCCAGTCACAAGGCATTATAACTTGTGAAAGTATTGTAGTTGCCCATTCCAAAGCGTAGATCTCTATGGAGAAGAATGGGCAAAATACTCCATGGACACTCTTTTAAATCAAAATATGTTACAAATTCTTGGTTACATCATTCATGTTGACAATTAAAAATATGTGAGAACGATGTATAAATAGGGGCAATTTAAGACCCAGGGGATAAGGGTGATAAGTGGTGAACTTGGTAGTACATTTTTAGACTTTGAATACCTATGACATCTTTTCACGGAACTCTTTGAAAGCTATTGCCAGGTCTAGGCCTGTCTAGGCTTTAGGGTACTATACTTATGATATATGCTCAAATTATGTGATTTAATTTAGGATTCGTGAGTGTCGGTTTAAAAGGATGTAAATAGCCCAGCAAGAGGTTAGTCTTAACCAGTTTTTACTCAATTTGGAAGATTTAAAAATACTAAGGGCCATTTTTAAAATAGGATTGTTTTCTTATGAAATTATCTGCCAAGTAAGTTAACGGAAACCTAATAGAAGGTCAACTTTAATGTGACGATTTCCACTTCTACGAGGTCAATCATGTCCAAAACTATACTTCTGGCCGTACCTACCCAACCTCTTTATACCCAGTTATTTGGGTTACACCTACGCTAAAACAAGACAGCAGATACTTCCGGGCAAGAGTGACAGAGAGGGAAGAGGACCCGTTAGGAAAGTAGTTTAGACTACTACCTTTACGCGTAAATGCTGATGATTTGTGTTGATGTGATCAATAGGTGCCTCACTACGGAGATACATGTATCATTATAGTAATGGACCTCGAATGTTGGGAAACAAACGGGTAATAGTATGAGGGATAAAGATTTGCTGATAACTTATTTAACGTAGGTAATTTGATATGGTATTTTTTTGTGGACAGTATTTGTGCATGTGAAGTTTATTTTAAACAATTAAGTTTACAGATTACATAGGAAAAACGAAGATAGCTACAAAAGTAAAGTACTGTGGCGCAGCTATCAACGCCCAATTCAAAATAAATGTAGCAGAAAAAAATGATTATTTTTTTCTAAACTAATATTATAAAGAGGAAAGATTTGATTGTTTGTTTGTTTGCTTTGAATAGGCTCCGAAACTACTGGTCCGATTTGAAAAATTCTTTCAGTGTTAGATAGCCCATTTATCGAGGAAGGCTATAGGCTATATATCATCACGCTACGACCAATAGGAGTGAAGCAGCAATGAAAAATGTTGCGAAAATGGGTAAAATGAAACGCAAAAGAAGTTGCGCCGGACAGCTAGTTTAACAATAACTATAATGTGTTTAGGACAAGCCCGCCACACTATTCCCAAAGCACTGCAACTCCTGAAAGCCAAAATCAAAAGTAGCGACCACCAGAAACGCGCCGAGACAAGGAAGCTCGACGAAGACTGAGAGAACCAATTTAATTGTCTTGGTTCATCCATATTCAGCCTATTATGTTCCCACTGCTGGGACACAGGCCTTCTCTCTATGAGAGGGAATGGGCTGTAATCCACCACGCGGGCCCAGTGCGGGTTGGTAGATGTCACATGTCTTCGATTTTTTAGTTCTAGGACATGCCGGTTTTCTCACGATGTTTTCCTTCACCGTTTTGAGAGCAGCGGTGATGAAATAAATTACACAAAGTAATGCGCCTGCCTGGGTTCGAACTCACGGCTTACTGCTCGTAAGTCAGGGCTCCCACCACTGGGCCACCTCTGCCCTGCATCTGCAATAGTCCTGGATCCCGCAACGAAATTAAACAGAAAATAATAGCGGAGGAGTAGGAAATACCTACATAATTTCCACTTCCCTCGATATCAAGACATGACAAAACAAGGCCAAGAGGCACAAAGGGATGCCTCAGATTTATCCCAGTTCGTCACTTTCGTTATATTTATGCTGTGTCATTTGTCATCATCTGTCTTATCTTTTCCCAAATATCCGAGTCATTTGTGCGACTAAGAAAGTAGAATATCGTGGTTACCTGACTTTAAACGGAAGTTCTGTGGTAAAAGTCGGAAGCCCCACTTAAGTAAAAATTTCTGCGAAGTCACTTGAAAATACTCAAAAAAGTAAACTATCATACAGAGAAATGAGTATCTGTCATGGCTTTAGTTAGATATGTATGTGTACCTATGTGAATACACATACAACTTCATACTTACGGTCACTCGTCATAGAGTATAGGATGCAATCTACTCACGACATCATCATCAGCCTATAATATTCCCACTGCTGGGACACAGGGCTCCTCTCTATGAGAGGGTGGGCTAAAATCCACCACGCGGGCCCAATGTGCTTTGGTAGATGTCACATGTTTTCGAATTTTTAGTTCTAGGACATGCCGGTTTCCTCACGATGTTTTCCTTCACCGTTTTTGAGGGCAGTGGTGATGAAATAAATTACACAAAGTAATGCGCCTGCCGGGTTACTGCTCGTAAGTCGGGGCTGCCACCACTGGGCCACCGCTGCTCTAACTCACGACATGCCTAGGTCAAATTACAACAAACTTAGGTACTTACCTACTGAGTTAATCGGAGGAGAACGAGTTAAAATAAGCCTTTCGTAGACAAACTGATACTGTTATAGCTTGTCGACCACTGGTGAAGGCATACAATACATATGAGCTTACATCTGACTGTGTGAAGGATGATATAGATAGAACGGAGGTTTTTGCGGAGGTAACGAGTATTAGAGAAGTATGGAGGAAGACTTGCTGCTCCTACCCCAAATAAATTTCCATAAGAGGTGGAGAATGATGATGACCACAAAGGTAGACAAATCCTGGCCTTAATCTGTTTCGCAATCGAATCATAGTTACGACAATAAAGTAGCAGTATCCAGAACTACACTACAGGAGCATGATGATGACCTAACAAAGGTAGGCAAATCCTGGCCTTAATCTTTTTCGCAATCAAACCATATTATAGTTACGACAATAAAGTAGCAATCTCCAGGACTACACTACAATAGATGATCAGAGATTAAACTTTACGTACATCAAAATCTACAGTCAACTGCGGATAACGAACAATTGTTTATGTTACCTGACGAACAGATCCGGGTGAGCCAGCCAGTTCATGTCGGCTACCTGCTTCGTGCATTATGTGTCGTGCCGGACGAGGTAACCGTGACTTTTGTGTAACTCATACTTATAGGCCGTGGGACTGGTTTCTGAGATGATTCATTTGCGAAACTATTAGAAAGAGGTTGCATAGTTTTAATGTATCATCGTTAATTTATTAAGGTTACCGAGAGACGGTAAAAGTGTTGGCAGATCAATAGGTACAGTTGGCTGGATGATATTCAGAAAATCGTGGGTAAGATCTGGTTGGGTGTGGACCAGGGAAGTATGGCAGCAAAAGGAGCCCTAAACTCAGCAGTTGGTGGAGCAAGGCTACCAATGATGATGATCATGAATACGTGATGAAAATAGTAGAAATAACGGATTAATCGCTACGTGAACTCCAATTTTGGTCCCAGAAAAACGACGGACAAGCTTGACGCCTGCAGGCAGGATTTATATTAGAAAGACCAAAAGTAGGCCTTTAGCTGGCCGTGGGAAATTGAGGATAATAACAATGCTAAAAATACAAATGATTAATGACCTGTTCCAGACATTACCATATTCTGATTTTCCGGGTACCATATTTACTGATGTTGATAGCAAACACGGCAACAACGACTATATTTAGATTTTTGGCTTAAAGCAAACCAACAACAAATTTATTTAACAATACAATAGACAATTCAAACAACGGTGCTAAATATAAACACCCATAAAGGATATGGCTTATTGTCGACTTGAAGACGGACCATCATTGGCTTATTGTGGAGCTGTCAGTTAGTATTATAGTACCAAACGTTCATATGCATGTGCACAATTACGATCAATAAATAACGCAGCTCGAGGCCGAAGGTTTATTGTTGAGTCGGTCAGTCTACTGTAACACCATAAAGGAACACTGATTTACTAAGGTTACTCGTGTGGAGTTACGGTAGACCGCACGTCAGTACCAAGCCACAACCAGTATGAGCTGGTCTCTTCATCAAATCAAATCAAATCAAATCATAATTTATTTGTTAACATAGGTAAAAAGTAGTACAGATTTTATGTTTGATAACAGAACGCTATGTTATGCCCGGAGGCGTACAAATATTGTTTGCAAATCTAGCTAAGCATTATCAAATTAATCATGCATAATTATGGTATTACATTTGAAATTAATTGACTAATTACATATTATTTAATGCTCCAATTATGTCAGACCTAAATGAAAAATTATTAAAATGTCAAAGTAATCTATGTCAAAATAATCTATGTCAAAGAAATTAAAATGTAAAAGTTATTTAATGTCAATAGTTGCAACAAATTATCTGAAAACTCAATATTTGTAATTTTCTAAATTAATTCGTCATTTAGGTATTCGTCAATAGTGTAATAACATTTATCAATTAAGAACAATTTCATTTTTCTCTTAAATTGTGTAAAATTTAATTCTTTTATGGCATCTGGAATTTTATTATAAACGAGTGGAGCCATACCAAGGACACTTTTTGTTACTAATGCAGTTTTACATTTATAATTACTCAAAGTATTTTTGTACTGACTACGAATTGGAACATTTCGTACCATTGTCATTTTTTCAAAAAGGTTGGGATTCGTTTTGACGAAGATACTAATTTCTAATATGTATAGCGCTGGTACCGTAAGTATTTTTAATGATCTAAAGTACGGTGCACAGCTGTCATCTGTTTTCAGACCACACATGGCTCTAATGCACCTTTTTTGTGCCTTGAATAGTAATCCCTTGTCCGGGGAATTACCCCAAAAAATAATTCCGTATCGTAGGAGTGAGGCTACTAGACCATGATAGGCAACAAGTAACGTGTCTATATTTACTTTTCTGGCCAATTGAAAAAGTGCATAGGCAGATTTATTTATTTTTTTACATAACTGTTCTATATGAGCTTTCCAATTAAGATTATTATCAATATGGATACCTAAAAATACACTTACTTTTACTTCTTCTATTTCGTTGCCATTGTAATTGACACGAATTTTCGGAGCTTCAGTTCTTTGGCGGAAATGCATTACTTTAGTTTTCTTGAGGTTGATTATTAAATTATTCATATTAAGCCAATTAATTATGTCAGTAAGAGTATTATTAATGTCAAATTGATAGGTATTTAAGTCCTTACACTTAACTATGGCAGTGCTATCGTCTGCAAACAAAATCATTTGCTGTTGCGTCACTTTTGGTAAATCATTTATGTAAATGAGAAATAAAGGTGGCCCAAGCACGCTACCTTGAGGCACTCCATATTTTGTACTCCTGAAACTCGACACATACGTTCGTTCCGTTTTGGTTTTCGCGCAAACTCTTGTGATTTCAGTACATTGCAACCTATTACTTAAATATGATTCTAATAATTTTAAAATGTTCCCTCTGATGCCATAGGAATGCAATTTGTCTAGAAGGATTTTGTGGTCAACATAATCAAAGGCTTTAGTCATATCTGTGTAAATAGCACATATGGGAGTCTTTTTATCAACAGCAGACATAACATTATTTAAAAGGTCGAAAATAGCCATGTTAATAGTTTTATTTCTCCGGAAACCATTTTGTTCTTTGCACAAAATATTATATTTTTGAAGATATTGGTATAACGAATTATAAATAACTTTTTCAAAGATTTTGGAAAAAACAGAAATTTTCGCTATTGGCCGGTAATTTTTTAAAAGCGTCTTATCTTCCTTTTTGTGGAGCGGTTTTATTATGACTTTTTTCAAGTCTTCGGGATAGATGCCCTCGGTAATACCTATATTAATAATGTGTGCTAGGGCAGGTGCTATAAGCTCAATTACATATTTAATTACTTTTGTAGATATTCCATCAATTCCTACAGTATTAGTATTTTTAAGCGTCTTTGTGGCTAAAATAATATCGAATTCTAGAACAGGCTGCATAAACATTGATTGCTTTGTCAAATTATCAAATTTATTGTTTATTTTAATGTCATTTAATAAATTATTCTCAATGTCATCTATAAAGTAGTCATTAAATGCATTTGCTATGTCATTCGGGTTTGTGTAAGTCAATTGCTCTGTTTTTATTGTCAGTATCTGTTCTTTAGGCAGGTTAGTTTTAGATCTATTTACTATCTGCCATGTGGCTTTAGATTTATTTTGCGAGTTGTTTATAAAGTAGTTATTTTGTGCCTTCTGGGTTAGTCTAACTATTTTTTTATACTGCGTAGTGTACTTTTTCAAGTCACTTTTAGCTTTTTTTGTTGGGTGTAGTCTGTAAGCCCACAATAATCGTCTCTGTCTTTTACTGCATGTTTTTATGCCATGAGAAATCCATTTAACCTGTTTGTTGGTGCTTATAGTGATTGTTTTGTCTGGAAAACAGAGATTGTAAAACAATGAGAAAATGTCAAAAAATTTCTTATAGGCTACATTAACGTCATTACTTTCGTAGACTTCTTTGAAAGATATTTTTTTTTATAAAAGATTTAAATTTTTCAAGGTTTTCTTTTGAGTAATCTTTTTTTACCGTTTTCCAAAATTTTAAGCGACACGTTTTATTAACAGGTATTTTAAGTATTTGTGATGTGTGATCCGATAACATGAGGTCAATAATTTCCGTTTTCCATCCTTTTCTTAGATTATGTGCAAAGTTATCAATGCATGTTTTACTATGAGGCCTAGTAGGCTGGTTTAGAGCTAGAGTCAAGTTATAATTAAGTAGGAAGTGTTCCAAATCCAGAGTAATCTTATTTCTCAACAGTACATTAATGTTCAGATCACCACACAACACAATTTTTTTATTTGATAATATACAAATTTTTTTTAATACAATGTCAAGCTTTTCATAAAATGTCAAGTAATTATATTTTGGTACTCTATACACACATATAACAATAATTGAATAGGATGTCAATTCTATAGCACAAATTTCAAATACCCCTGATACAGACTGTTTAGCAACATCTGGTAGTTCCCTGTACTGGTGCCCATGTCTTACAAGAATACAAGTGCCTCCCCGATTTGTGTTTCGTGAAAAAAGACCGGCTAGGTGGAAATTGGGAATGTGCAATAAACTCTCATGTCCTGATGTTATGAAATGCTCTGTCAAACAGAGTACATCTACAGTTGTCCCTTGATTTTCTAAGTTTTCTAACTGTACAGTTAACAAATCTGATTTGTTTAACAATCCAGCAATGTTTTGATGCATTACATTAATACGACTGAAGAAAAAACTGTCCCGTGTCTTCTGTTTCAGTTATTGTCTTCATTTGGTTGTCTGGTTGGTGAAAGTCAGTGTTTAATGATTGTATGTCCATAGTCATCTTAAAAATATCCTTAAAAATCGATTGCATCCCAGAGTAATTTATTACACCCGTGCGTTTGTTGAACATGGTGTCGTCATACTTTAGGTTCATGTTACTGTCCAGAAAATATGCGTGTTCATGAGTGATAGTATCTAGATATAATAAATTATTAAATGTTTCCACTCTTGAATTATAAAGGTAGTTATTTGTGAAGAACTTGTACGTCGGAGTGCAGATAATTATATTAGTGTTCAAGACTTCTTGCAACATTTGCCTAATTAGTATAATGCTATCAACATATTTATTTGTTGTTTTAAAGTCTTCCTCACCAATTAATATAGTACAGAAGTCCTGTAAAGTGAACTGTGACAGTTTTTCTTTAATACCTTTTAACAGAACCTCCATAGCTCCATGAGGTGTGATGTAATGGCACAGTTCATATTTCTCAAAAGTATTTTCTGCAATATGAAGCAATTTATTTTTGTTGTCTCTGCTTAATATGCAGATTTTTTTACGCTTCCAATGGTTTTCGTCAACATTATTTCTGCATTGGTCTATTGGTGGTGTAGGTTTATCTTTTTCTTCCACCATTACCGGGGCTTTGCTATTTTTGGTAATGGGAATTTTGATATTTTCTCCAAGCTTCGTTGTTTCTGTTTGCGTTGTTTTATTTTTATTTAGATTTTTTGCCTTTTTTGTGCTAGGTGATTTTAGTTTAATTGGACTGTAAGTGACTTTCTTGTACAGTTCATTTTGTTTGCTCAAATTAATGTTCATTGTTTTGAGGTTATTATTTTCTAAAGTTAAGTCTTCAATTTCTAAGTGAGCACTTTGCAGGTCAAGTGTAAGGTTAGTAATTTGATCTCGCAGTTTCTTGATTTCATCGTCATCATCGTCGGACATCCCCGGTACACTAGTAACTGTCTCATTTAACGTCGTACGCGTAGCAGTTACCTCACTGTCGTTCAACATTGAGTCTGATTTAGTCCTGGTACGGCGGAAAGTAATGTTTTCTAGGAAATTCATATTCGAGATAGTCGACTTAATTTGGTTTGATGCGTAAAAACATGGAAAAAGAATATCAGCTTCCCGGATTTGAACTCGCACACCTGCAAATAGTGATGTAGCAGTTGCGAGTCCGAGACCAAACGTGTCATTAACTAGTTTAGTGAAATAGTAATGCTAGTTCGTTAACGTTGATCTATCTATCTATCATCACTATCTATCATCACCACCATCTATGGTGATCTGGTGATCTATCATCACCATCGGTGGCAACCTTGTTCTACCCAGTATGTGTATAGGCCTCCTCTCTTCTAAACCATGCTTCCCTGGTCTGCGCATCTCTCGACCAGGTCTTACTCGCGTTCTTTTCAATGTAAGTCTCATCTCTCATCTGGTTGTTAGTCTACTAAAACTTCTTCTGCCGAGTTGTTTTGTGATTCTATTGAAACACCAGACTGTGCTAAGCCAGCTGCTGGTACAAGTAATTCCTTTACCGCTGACGTGCGGTCTACTGTCATCATCTGCCTAGCCTTTGCCCAAACTATCTTGGGGTCGGCTTCTAGTCTAACCAGATGCAGCTGAGTACCAGTATTTTACATGAAGGGACTGCCTATCTGACCTCCACAACCCAGTAACTGGGTAATACGATACCCCTTGGTAAGACTGGATGTTAGACTATCGGCTTCTGACTACTCGTAACGACTTTCAAAGATCTACAAATGACAACCGGGACAAACGGTTTAACGTGGTTTCCGAGGCACGGAGGAAACTCGGTATGTAATTATGGTCACCCATCCACGGACCAACCTCTGCGGTCTGCTGTATACATTTATAAATAATACTTTGGACCGCAGACCACTAGATAGTACCTATTGTAGTAAAGAATGCATGTGTACAATCAATATGATTGATCAGTAGAGTATTGTTGTGCAATTCAACAGCCATGTTGGAGTCAACTTTTCTACTAATTCAGTTTCAGATACAGATACCTACATACTACAGACTTCGGTCCCTCGTGTAGTGGATACAAATTAATTAGATAAACAAGCTTCTAAAGGAAGGTTCTAAATTTGTCTGTTAATTTTTTTTATAGAAGTTCTTGCAACTCGGACATACTCGTATATAGCCACCGATTTTTTATCGTAAATCTGGAAAACAATAGATACCTACCAAAATTAGTTCCAACGTGGTCAACATTTGGAGCAAATTCAGTATTGTTATAAGACTAGCCTAAAATCTCTAAATTCTTCTTTTGTACAAATTGTCTCCCATCAGTTCCGCGTCACGAATGCATAAATTTATCAGTAAACAAGGAACACGTCCATTACAGTTGCATACAGGGGTCCTCACCCACGATGTCATGGCCACGGAACATGGATATAAACAAACCAACATACATACAACACAAGTACTTACGTCATAGGACCAGCGGGTAATTGCGCCTGCGTCGGTACGTCCCGAAGGAAGCGGGCCCGTCGATTGGTTCGGCCTTGCACACCCACTCGTGCGCAGTATCTTGTATCTGCTACGATATCTGTCGTCGCTACAATAGGGATTAATTTTGCCAGTTGATCTCTGGTTTGCAAGGTATTGTTTTCAGTGTCATGTGATTCCTTCGCGAATGTTTGAATAGATGTCTGTATGTTTCTGGAGCTGCGCTTTATCCAAGTCTTGTGCAAAGCCATACTAGGAGAACAATTTGAAGGTTTTTATTCTGTAGCAGTTACATAGGTAAATTTACATTAGTAGAGAGATCGAAAGAGGATAAACGACGACACGGTTGGCGCAGTGGTTGTGCGATTAACTGCTGCGCTGCGTGTCCTAGGTTCGATCCCCGCATGGCACCAATATTTGTAAGGCTACACATAGCTGTTGTTCCGGGTATGGCTGTTTGTGTATGTGAGTTTCAATGTTTGTAAACGTACCCACGATACAGGAGAAATTCCAAGAGGGGCGCAAATATTAATAAAAATGCCAATGAAAGTTTTTATGGAAACTAGCTGTACCCAGCATGCGTTGCAATTCATTTTTTCCTACCTACTTACCTACCCTACCTACCCTACCCAACCCTACCTACCCACCCTACCTACGTACCTACCCTACCTACGTACCCAACCCTACCTACCTACCCTACCTACCTGCCGTACCCTACAAACCTTGTCCCGACAATAACGAACACAAAAAAAAAGAATTATCCTATTTACATTTCGGCGATTTATTTTTATTTATATAGATTATTATTGGACATATTTACTACTTCTATAAATAAACTTCTTAAAATTTAAAATGTGCCTATTATACGTATGAAGATTTATGTCATGAAAGGTTTACCTAACATCTTTGCAGTTAATCAACAGTAGCAGCGAATTATAAGCTGTATTTATTGTTTATAAATATGTAGAACATTGTATTATTTTCAGTTGATTGTTTGTGCATTACATTGACGTTAGAACGTAAATAACAACATATACAGTATACATATAAATAGGCATGCACCTTTGTCACGATACAGTATTATCCTCGTATTGTATTATTAAACACTTTATTTATTGGTAAAGAGGCAAATGAAGAGGAAAAACGTCTGTATGTTTTCTTCTGTTTGCATAGGACTCGGGGGGAGGGGGGAAGGTTAAAGCTACCACCATTTTACGCTACAAGTTATTATATTGGCGCCGTTGCTGTTCGTTGCTTTAATCTTATAAGTAACATTTGGAAACATTTCATCTTCCTACAAAACTGCAATAACTACACGGTCAAAATGAAGAGCGGGTGTAGCTGTTTTTGTTTTAAATTACCGATTTCACCTTGATACACTGGTTCTTTAGCTTTTCTTCTTCATCACCTAGTAAAGAAAAAAAACTAAGTTAACGTAAAAGGATAAAGTCCTTTAAAAAAAATTGGTTGTCTGTAAAGTCGGTTTACGGACGATAGTTTAACGTGACAACGACTTATCTAACACTAGCTGTCCGGCGCAACTTCGTTTGCGTCACATTTTCCCCGTTTTCGCTACATTTTTCATTGCTGCTCCACTCCCATTGGTCGTAGCGTGATGATATATGGCCTATAGCCTTCCTAGATAAATGGGCTATCTAACACTGAAATATTTTTTCAAATCGGACCAGTAGTTTCGGAACCTATTCAATGCAAACAAACAATCAAATCTTTCCTCTTTATAATATTAGTTTAGAAAACATTGATGAAATGATTGCGTACTTTACATATGAATAGCAAGCCGAATTTAACGCTCAATCCGATCGTGCCTTTCGCTCGCTCGCTCCAATCGTAACGTAACAATGAGCGCAACGTTACAATGAGTCGTCCTTTTTCGTGCGTGCAGCCGACGTTCATCGCTTTATTAGACGTTGTCACGGCAAAAACAAAGCCTGTTAGTAACGTGTCTCCGTGTGTGAATACAGTGAATCAACAAATAACCATGAAACACAGACATCTCATCGGTATGCATTCGTCACTCAATGTTGCATTACTTGCAATATTCATTACCTACTTTCTAGTTTTTCCTGTATTTTACATTTGTTCCAAGGATACGTGCATGTAGTCAGGTAGCGTAGTCAAATCTATACCAATATTATAAAACTGAAGAGTTTGTTTGTTTGTTTGCTTGCTTGCTTGATCGCGCTAATCTCAGGAACTACTAGCCCGATTTCAAAAATTATTTCAGTGTTAGATGAAGAAAGTAAGTATGAGGAAGGCTATATATCATCACGCTACGACTAATAGGAGGGGAGCAGCAATGAAAAATGTTGCAAAAACGAGGAAAATGTGACGCAGACGAAGTTGCGCGGGACAACTAGTATATTATAAGCCTAACATAACATGACATAATATCATTGACAGAGCATTGACATATCATCATGACTGTAGGGGTGTGTGGGATAGGCACAGGTGTACCTGTGTACCTAATGGTACACCCACATTTTTCGCCAGTTATCTTTAAGTCCCATGTAATAGTGGCGAGCCTTTTGTCTCCTACGGTACAAAAATACAGACTCCGTGGTTGCTACTGAGAAATTCTTAATGGAAAAACCCAATAACACTTTGTCCGACCCGGGAATCGAAGCCAGGATCTGATGCTCAGCTCAGCAGTCGCGCTTACGGCCACTAGACCAACGAGGCATTGAAGTCTACTAAAAACCTGTATATTCTGCTACAATGTCTATGACTGTAGCATAAACTGTAAACAAGCTTAATACTCATTTTCGGATGCTCAAAGTTTGTTAACTTTTCAAACATAAGGTGTTTTTTTGCATGCTCTTCAAATTCAAGGAGGTAACTATGCTAATGATTCTCAACCCGAAACAATAATAAAATGGGTACGTAATTTTATATTTTTTTCTTAATTACGGATATCGCTAAGTGTGAACCATCCGTGTTTAAAACGCGGTCCGTCTGATCCTCGCCCTATAACTGCGCTTTGATTTCACACATACAAACAATCTCAAACGTTTATTCGATAATTTCTTAATCCCCCAAACTATTCTGATATACTAACATTTTTAAAAAACTTAAAAAAATTGCGTTTATTAATAATTAACTTGGAACCGTAAATAAAATTGATTATTTATGTCTTTTGTGACCACCTCCTCAATTTTGACGAGGATGCAAAACAACACCTTGTCTAACTTTTCTACGCAGCCACAACTCTCATGCAAACCCGTCTACTTGAAGTCCCGTTTCAGTTGAACCTACTAAATGCCAGTGCATGTTCATTAACATGTTTAAAAGATACCGGTTCTCGTCTTCAAACTTCATCACGTCTACAAACCGTCAACATTCCGTGCTGTCTGAATTGCTTGCCGTCGGCATTCTGTGCCGTCTAAATTAAACCACTGCTGGCTATGGCAGCATCTGCAAATTGTGAGAAGAATTACTCTGATTGCACCAAAGTACCTAGGTAGGTTTTAACGGTCTGTGACCAACATGATACTAACATAACCAAAAATTTGAAATATTTGCTTCAAATTCAAATTAGCAGTAATCGGTCCTGCCCTCTTATGGTAGGCGACAAGGCGATCGATCTTGAAGTTATTACTGTCACTCACACACATTACATATTTTGGTCAGAACTGACATTACTCAGTAGCTATTTACTCACGTACGATCTAGCTATTTATTTATTCGGTTACAATTAACATTGCGTTCGATTATATTCAGCAAAACATAAAAGCGAAAGCGTCAAGCTATGACATTTCTGGTAATAACGAAGATTCTTCTTAAATAATTGTTTCGTCTTCGCCAACTTCATGCGCCACTAGGCATTAAGCCCCGTCACTTCTTTTCTGGTGACACACAGAAGATTTTTCTCTATTATTATGTCGCTTCTTCCCCATCTACTTCATACGCCACCTAAATACGACCTCGATACTGATTAACACTTATCAATGGTCACTTTTAGGCCTCAGACCCCCCGGCCTTATCAATGAGTCCCGTTCATTTGACCTGTTGATCGAGCGACTCTTGCGCAACTCGCATTCCGTTAATAACGTCGCCATATTGGAACATTATGATAGCAGCGTGTGCGATGTGGAAAGAATTTTATGCTGGAGAAATAAGTATCACATTATGGCATTATGTTTTTATACCAATGGATTCGTGAGTCAAGTCTGACATACACATGTCGGCTTATATCATCATCATCATCATCATTTCAGCCCCAAAAGACGTCCACTGCTGGACATAGGCCTCCCCCAAGTGTCGACTCATTGACGTTTTGGAGGGTTTTGCCATAATCGCCACGCATGGCAGGCGGGTTGGCGATCGCAGTACGGTTGTTACAAAAGCACAGAGGACGCTGCTGCCCATTCTCTGGCAAATCCCTTAGTCGGCTCTTACGACACCCACGGGAAGATATGGGATGGTGCTATTCTTTACGTCCGACACCATACAGAACGCTTATATCACGTCTCTTATTTTATCTTTACAAAATAGCGCTCATTCCTGCCCCCTTAATACATGGGACCTTAACATATCTGGCGAATTGTAGGTGTACTATTAGGTACACCTCTGCCATCTGGGGATAAATTCTAATTCTTTTAGTCATTGACTCACCCAGCAATATCTAGGACTTCGACCAGAAGCTCTTTGAAAGATCGAGTTCGTAACGAGGTGATCCGACTGAAAACCAAGGTTATCGCATTAGCACGCTGAAGTGGCAATGGGCCGGCCATATAACCCGAAAAACCGATAACCGTTGGGGTAGACGAGTTCTTGAGTGGAGACCACGGATCGGTTAACGTAGTAGCGTAGGACGTCCTCAGACTCGGTGGAGTGATGATCTTCGCAAGGCGGCTGGCAAGAGCTGGATGAGAGTGGCCGAGGATCGTGCACAGTGGCGTATCATGGGAGAGGCCTTTATATGTCCAGCAGTGGACGAGTACAGGCCGGTGATGATGATGATGACCAGAAGCATAAATAGTTCTGTTAACTCTAAACTAATTAAACAAACTTCTTCACTGACCACGATCGAAATGGCAACTTTGATAGAATCCCAGAGTCGCTGAGTTCCAGATCTTAAAATGGTTGCCTCTGCCGTCCCAGCCTGGTGGCAAATTAACATTGCAAATCAATCTCCTCGTATCACATGACGCCCTGGTAGTACGTTCTCAGCTCGCCATACTTGGCAAGTTTCTCAGAGTTCTCAGGGCGTTATACTCGACTACATGTTTGGAATTCAATATAATCGTGGGAATTCATTATGCTTAACATAATGTGTATTCAGACGTTATTGCAGTTCTTTATTAGGGTTCCGTACCCAAAGGGTCAAACGGGGGTCCCGTTATTACTGAGACTTCGCTGTCCGTCCGTCCGTCCGTCCGTCCGTCTGTCACCAGGCTGTATCTCATGAACCGTGATAGTTAGCCAGTTGAAATTTTCACAGATTATATATTTCTGTTGATGCTATAACAACAAATACTAAAAACAGAATAAAATAAATATTTAAGGGGGGCTCCCATACAAAAAAGTGATTGTTTTGCTCGTTTTTATAAATAATGGTACGGAACCCTTCGTGCGAGAGTCCGACTCGCACTTGGCCGGTTTTTTTTTCTTATCATACAAATCCATCCTGGATTATTTCATATCGATAGTTTTTAGAACTTTTTTTGAAGGGGCTGTACGAGGAAATATAGTTGTACATGGATCTTACGGTGCGTGGTCTTAATCGGAACTAGCGCTGCTATTTGTTCTTTTTTAGGGTTCCGTACCCAAAGGGTCTAACGGAACCCTATTACTGAGACTTCGCTGTCCGTCCGTCCGTCCGTCCGTCTGTCACCAGGCTGTATCTCATGAACCGTGATAGTTAGCCAGGTGAAATTTTCACAGATTATGTATTTCTGTTGATGCTATAACAACAAATACTAAAAACAGAATAAAATTAATATTTAAGGGGGGCTCCCATCAGCACGATGGGACGTCCGTCCGTCTTATGACGACAGACCGTGCCGACCTCAAGGAGATGTCAGCAAATCGGAAGGGGTCCGAGAGGGCCGATGCCTGCCAGGGCTGCGGGTTGTTCGAAAGAGATACCGTGCCCCTGGAACGCAAAGGGCTAAGAAGGAACATGGATGGGTTTTAGTCAGTCGTTCTTCCGCTCCGCCCAGAGCGGAAGAAGTCATTTGATGATTTCCCATCCTAAAAAAAAAAAAGATTTTTTTGCTCGTTTTTATAAATAATGGTAAGGAACCCTTCGTGCGCGAGTCCCACCCGCACTTGGCCGGATTTTTTAATAAAATATCATAAATGTTTACCAACAGCTCTCACTAACAATGATAATAAAGCGCCAAAGGATCCATGCATCCATACATGTTTGATGTACTTACAGCACTTTATTAGTCAGTTTATCAGCTTCGTCTCTAGGATGTCAACGCATCTGCCATGCTTATAACATTGCCACGAACCACCACGTCGAACTGAGTGTTGCCATAAGGTAACAATAAAATGCAAAATGCAAGGACACGTAACTGTCAGTCAACGGCCCAGATATAAAGCATACTAGTACTCGATCGCTCATAATTACCCGGCGCGTGCATGAGATAGTTCTCACGACAATCACTCACTGTCCTCCAGTAGATATCATCACGAAACACAAGCTGTCTGTTGTGGCATAAGCAGAGACATAGGTCGGGGAGGTCGGTCATCGTATTAATGTACATGGTAAGGTACAAAAGTTTCCGACCTACCTACACACATTATGTTAATCAGAGATTCATAACTATCATGTCACTTAATTACTGAAGTTTTCTCTAGTTACCCACAGTAAAAAAAAAACATATTTTTGTACAAAATAGTCTCCCTTTATTTCAATCCATTTTTGTTTGTATATTAATCCTTATTTTTATAGTTGAAGCCATAAACTTTTTACCTTGATGCGACTTGCGTCGACATCCTTGCGCCATCCCATCTTCCCAACGGGTGAGCTGTGCTGGGGCGGCTGCTGCAGGTGCTGAAAACCTTACACGGCGCAAGAACAATAATTAATCGGTAATTATGTGTTTGAGCCGTTTGGGGTTGCAACACTAGGGCCATGGGGCCCGAGTGGCAAGCCCACCTTGTGCTTCGAGATATCGCCAAACGGTTGGTCGACCCTTCACGTGACCAGAGGGCTGGCCTTTTTTTGCCCAAAGAATCATCATTGCCATCCAATGTGGCAATGCGGCCAGCGTTTTGGGCACTTTTCCTGTTGACAGCGATGTCGACGAATTTTTTGACGTCTTGTAATTTTGATACTTGTACATATCTAAATATTATTTTAGATGTATTTGTAGTTTGTAAATAATATTTATATGCAATAGTAATAATCCTTACTAATATTTGAACGAGTTACTAATACATCATATCTGCATTAATAACTTAGGCAGAATTTGTCCTGCACCTCAATTGGGTATACACATTTTCAATCACAATTTACAGGAGTTTAAAAGCACATTCTGCTCGACAGCGTACCTAGTAACGCTATAGATAATTTTAAAAAGCATAATGTCAGGAAAATTTAGCTCAGGTGCATCTACCATACTATATATATTTGTGCAGACTGATTTGTTGAATGTGGGAGTATACATAAAATAGATCTAACGTGTTATAGTTTTTATTTAAAAATAAAAGAAACTTTCAGCAGATTAATACCGGCCTGAGTGACTATACCTTGCGTGCGAAACTTCATGATGATCGTGTTCATAATTAACACCATTTAGATCCATTTTAAGCTTGTCGTCAACGTTGGTTCCGACTGTCATTTGTATTATAGATATTTTACCGTCGTTGAGAGTAGACAGACGATTGAAAGTCAGACTACTATTACCAAGTCGTGTCAAGTTACCTAGCAACTGGGTTAGGAGGTCTGAAAGACAGACGCTCCTTTAAAATACTTGTATTTAGCTGCATCCGGCGGCTATACTGGAAGCCGACCCGACATAGATGGAAGAGTACGCCTATGATGTTTACTGTCCATCTCATATTATATTGTAGTGATCAATATCATCGATATCACCATCACCATCACCATCAGCCTATAATGTTCCCACTGCTGGGACACAGGACTCCTCTCAATGAGAGGGAGTGGGCTGTAATCCACCACGCGAGCCCAGTGCGGGTTGGTAGATGTCACTTGTCTTCGAATTTTAAGTTCTAAGACATGCCGGTTTCCTCACGGTGTTTTCCTTCACCGTTTTTGAGGACAGCGGTGATGAAATAAATTACACAAAGTAATGCGCCTGCCTGGGTTCGAACCCACGGCTTACTGCTCGTAAGTCGGGGCTGCCACCACTGAGCCACCGCTGCTCTATCATCGATATAATCAATCCTAAAGGTTACCCGTCGCATGATCAGCAAGAACAGACTAATTCCATCCTGATTGAGGTCACCTTGCGTGCGATACTTCATGATCTTGATCATGTAATTAATTAAGACCACTAAGTGCATTTGACATGATTTTGTGTGATTTAATTCTCAGCGCGTGTGTAATTTGTACAACAACTTGTGTCTGGCGTATGACTTATCACTTTATTAGTATAGGTGCTCGTACGCAATGACGCAATTTGGACGTGGAGTTGCGGACACCAGCTCGATAATACAATAGCTGGTGGTGGTGCTACAGAAGAGTCGCATGGTCTAAATACCGAGCGGACGGTGGGAATAAAAAAACCGGCCAAGTGCGAGTCGGACTCGCGCACGAAGGGTTCCGTACCATTAATTATAAAAATTAGCAAATATTTCACCTTTTTATTTTCACCAGTTTTTAGTATTTGTTGTTATAGCGGCAACAGAAATACAAAATCTGTAGAAATTTCAACTGGCTAACTATCACGGTTCATGAGACACAGCCTGGTGACAGACGGACGGACGGACAGACGGACAGCGAAGTCTCAGTAATAGGGTCCCGTTTGACCCTTTGGGTTCGAAACCGTAAAAACGATAACTAGGTGATATTTTGATCATGAAAGGATTAAGGAAAGCGACTAACAAATGGTCTTTACAATTATAAGCAAAGCAGGAGTGAATGAAAACGCCGAGGGTAGCCCTGGAAGGACGTACACTGATCTTAGTTATTTTATTAAGAGCGTTTACGCCTTACGACATTTCATACAAACTTTCAAGTCCTTATTTTCCGAAATAACTAAACAGATTGTAATGAAACTTCATAGGCCTAAGCAGGATACATACTCGTTAGGTCTAAAAAGTTACTAAAAACATTTTCGAAAAATAGTGTTACAACTAAATTAGATCGATTATAAATTATCTATAGAAAAAGACATTTCGAAATTGTTTTTCGTAACTTTTTAGACCTACGTATCCTACGTATACCTACGTATAAAGTTTCATTAAAATCGGTTCAGTCGTTTCGGAAAATAAGTACTTGAAAGTTTGTATGAAATTCCATAAGACATAAACGCTCTTAACGATATTTTTCAGAAAGATGTGTAATACTGTTGCTCCGAATTTTCAGTCATTTGAAGTGACTAATTTAACAATTATTTTTAAATATTTTAAAATTATTATTAAAACCACCTCAGCACACGGTTTACCTGTCTTATCATATCGCCATATCTCCAGGCGGGCACCACATTTGTCATGATAACAGAACACATCTGTAGGTCCCAGAATCTAGGTCACTGTGACTACAATACTTAAACACAAATATTTAAACACTTTAATTGTTGTGTAAATACCTACAGATTTATATCATGATTTACTTTCAGTATTTTATGAGTTTAGTTTTTTATTTGAAGGTTAACACGATCTACATTAAATCTGAGAGCAGCTGTGGCCCAGTGGTGACAGCCCCGCAGCAGTAAGTCGTGAGTTCGAACCCACGCAGGCGCATTACTTTGTGCAATTTATTTCATCACCGCTACTCTCAAACAACGGTGCAGGAAAACATCGTGAGGAAACCGGCATGTCCTAGAACTAAAAATTCGAAGACGTGTGACATCTACAAACCCGCACTGGGCCCGCGTGGTGGATTACAGCCCACTCCCTCTCATAGAGAGGAGGCCTGTGTCCCAGCAGTGGGAACATTATAGGCTGATGATGACATTTATACTTCTTATAACGTTGTTTTGGCGGGACGAACTGGACAGATTCCTTCAGAACTAGAAGGCGGACGCGCCAGTTCGCGAGAAATTGAAAGAGTAGAGGCCTTTGCCCAGGAGTGAAAGGAAGTAGTCTAGGAATCCCAGAAAATTCTGCCTTGGCTGAACTCTTTCGAGTTTCATATAATAAATGGATCGATCAATATACCTATAGTTATGCTGCTGTGTGTGTCGATAACTATATCTATTAACAAGTAAAGATAGTACCCCATAAAATCACCCAAAACTGTCATATTTGGATCCCAAATACTGTCCAGCAAAGAGTATGTTAAAAGTATGCATGGTGGAATGCCCTCAGGCTCGGTGCAGCCAAGATGTTCGCAGGATAGCTGGTAGCAGAGACTGGATGAGAGTTGCCGAGAATCGAGTCTGGTGGCGTGCGATTGGAGAGGCCTATGTCCAGCAGTGGATTGTTGTTGGCTGATGAAGATGATATAAGAGTATTTTATATATGGTCCTAAGTAATTCCATGCTCTAGCTAGACACAGCGTTTCCACAGTTATTTTGTCTTTAAGTTGCATTACAGCAAAAATCTATAATATCAATAGCATTAAGGGTGCTGATCAATTGCTCCCAGAGGTAAAATTACGGTGGTCGGACTGCATTCATCCTTTCCAAAATCTTTGGCAGCATCAGAAGAAAACACAACAAATAATAACCTTCACGGAAATAGTCTTCTTTGTTATTTGAATTAGGACTATTTTAAGAATAGTCGCGTGCATGACTCGTGGATAATATTTACCTATCAGTGTACGCACAGTGACCAATTCAACTATAATAAACCAGTTTATGTGGATCTGTCATTGTACGATCTATAGAAAGCGAGGCCATGTTATACTGGAAATGTGTAGCTTGATGTGTGGCCATGTGTACCTATTGTACGTGGGAACGAAACAAGAGTGTATCACTAGTAAGAATGTCATTATGCGAAGTGGAATCAGCTGTGAGAAATGTTGTGGTTTCCTATAATGTATTGAGAAAGGAGTCAATGTCACTGTGCATGACTGTGATAAAATGATGTCAGCGGCTTGTGGCATACTGGCCACTCATGGGCAAACTAACTGCGGTCCTAATTCCAGTATGGAGAGTTACATACACGCCTTTTTGCCAAGGGGGTAGGCAGAAACAACAGAACGCCACCTGCTACGATACTCACATTACTTCTTTTTCCTCGTCCACGTTCATACATTTGGTCTGGTCTGGTATGGAGAGTTCTACGAAGATATTTCCGACATCTTCAAGGGGCTAACACTAGCCTTTGTTCTTTTTTTTTCTTTTGGGAAATTATCAAATGACTCCTCCCGCTCTGGGAGGAGCGGAAGGGACTGTCAGACTTGTACTGAGTAAAACCCATCCATGTTCCTTCTTAGCCCTTAGTGTTTCAGGGCCACGATATCTGTTTCGAACATTCCCGCAGATCTGGCAGGTATCGGCCCTCTCGGACCCCTTCCCATTTGCTGACATCTCTATGAGGCGCGCGTGGAACTCGAACGCGTCGGCACGGCCTGTCGTCATAAGACGGGCGAACGGTGAGCTAGCCCAGTACTCACCGTCCACAGGCCCGCGGGCTAATCGCACAATTTTATTTCAGTAAGACATCTTAAAAATACTCACCTCCATCCATTGTGTCTTTTGAAATTAAATTTATGAATACGGGTGTAAAGTTGGAATGTCCATATGATGCTAAGAAATTGTTACCCTTTTTTTCTATACCTTGCTCCACACTAGGAATGTCTCCTGTATCGTGGGTGTGTTTACCCTTTAAACTCACATAAACAAACAGCCAGACCCGGAACAAGTACCTGTAGGCCATACAAATATGTGTTTCGTGCGTGAAACGAACCCGCTACACGCAGCGCAGCAGCCAATCGCTTAGCCACTGTGCTAACCGTGCCATCAAAATACAGCTAAAACATAGAAATCACAAGTATAGTACTTTCCTGTGTGGCTCATAGTGGGCGTTTTGTAAGCGCTGTAAGACTATCTGCCATCATAACCGAGTTATAAGTACTTACATAAGTAGAGTTGCGCCTGCGCCTGGCAACAAGATCCGAGTCCCATGGTTAGCGAATGCTTACTCGCCTTTATGGCACCAGATAACTGCTGGGCGGTGTCTAAAAGCGTAGGGTTGCCATCTAAAATAATGAATAAAACCTCATTACTGGTAGACAATCTTGATCTTATCATATTTATGGCAAAAAAACCGGCCAGGTGCGAGTCGGACTCGCACACCCAGAGTTCCCTACAAAAATTATTAAAAATATTTTTAATATATGATGTAACTAATAATTTATGGTTTTCGCAATTTTTCCTTTATCAGTGCTATAAGATGTTGGTTCGTACCAAATTTCAAGATTCTGAGTTCATGGGAAGTACCCTGTATGTTTTGATTCCCTTGCGAGTGGCAATTTGCGGCATAAACGGCTGTATCTTTTGATTGCGTTGGCTTAGAAGTTTGAAATTTTCACAGCTCCAAAGGACAGTAGACTTAAGTATTTGATATAAAATCCAGCTTGATATCTCCACGCGTTCCTGAGAAAAAGTGTCTTGACAGACAGACCTGACAGACGGACGGACGGACGGAAAACAAAGTGATCCTATAAGGGTTCCGTTTTTTCCTTTCGAGGTACGGAACCCTAAAAAGAGGAATATTACGGGGTTAATATTCAGCTTCGCCGACTCCACTCACTCATACAGTCTTAAGGTCAAGGCAGGATGTTAGGACATAGGACAAGATGAAAGACAGGCTATGTCTGTAGGGACACGCCGCATACGCACTTGAGCCAATCATGATCTCCCCTCTGCAGTGATTATCTTTGCTCCGGTCAATTTGGGCTCGAAGTGTATTTAGACTATCTCGTAGGTCTAGTGGTCAAGCGCAACTGCTGAGCATGAGTTCCTGTTCGATTCCCAGGTCGGTTAAAGTGTTATTAGGTTTTTCCTGCAGACATTTCTCAGCGGCAGCCACGCAGTCTGGATTTGTACCCGGTTGATGGCAAAGGCTGGCCCGTATTACATGGAACTCAAATAGCTGGCGAAATGCACCTGTGTATTATTCGGTAAAGCTCTGCCTAACCCTTAACAAGGATAACCGGCGTGATGTTTTGCAATGTCTATTTAGAGGTTTCTAAGTTGGCCAAATAGTTGTTCTGATAGGGGCAGAGGCAGTGGTGGTCAAACTTGAACACTATTGTATAGAATCTGGTTCTTCTAACCTTACAGACGGATGTGTTGCTGGGGAGTTTGTTCCGCCACTTCTTCTTCCCAGCTAAAACACTAGGAAGTGGCGAAAGGAGGGCGTTTTGGGGGACTGTCTCTTGTAATTTTGACGTTCAAAAAGTTTTGATTATCAGCCTAATTGGAATAAATTTACTTTTGATTTTGACTATCAGCCATCAACACTCACTGCCTCAACTGTTCGGGACAGTTTCCAGTGATTTTGTGAATAAAGCATTACATTGCTTTTTAGGAAATGAACATGCATTGAGTATTCTAGTTTCTTTCTTAGAATTATCGGTTTAAAGTTTTTTATGTCATTATGTTGATCGGAATCAAATTTTCTGCGTCATCATTGCCAATTAAAAATGAGTTTTAATCTGTGAAAATAAGAATCGTAATGTATGCTATGCGTTGAATCTATGAAAAAAAGAATCGTAATGTTTGCTTGCCAGATACACGGTGTAGATATTTTAGCAGGTACTTACCTAATTCCGAGTACGAAATAATGAGAACCTAAAAAGAAAAACGTGAAGTCATCGTGATATTTTCGTAACAAGTAGACGTATTGGGCATACAGATACACTTATGACGTACGAATCGACACTTACTTATAAATCTATAATAACCGCCTGAGGCTCTACAAAATCCTTATAACCAACACCTGCCAAACCAAGATGCAAATCGCGACAAAATCTTGCCTTCGCATTATCTCGCACTAAAACGAGACACCAATACGTTTACTCATCAGTTTAGTATCGTTTGGTAGCGAGATGATCCGACGACAAAACTTTGTCTCGACCACATGTCACTCCGATCGGTCAAGGCGTGGCCAAATCACAAGTATTTGGCAAAAACTTGCACAAACCGGTAATCAGCAGTCAGCGACCCTGTTGTTTAATGTCATCATATTTATAACTATTACGATTTAGCGCTAACGAACTATGCTTTAATAGAGTAGATAGGTCTCAGAGACTGAACGTCGGATAGTCTTTGGTCTGGCTGTGTGCGTGACTTCTGACATAGCAATGGTGTGTTCACGTATGCCACACATGGATAAAGCGGTTTATCTGTAACCGAAGCAAACAGTCATGCCAAATGATCCATCCAAAATAAATATGTAGCTGGTAAGTGTGGACTTACTTCTAAAACACAGGACTCCTGACATTGTTCTGGGGTCGGTAGCTGGAACTTGTTTTCCTACAATACTTTCTTTATCAGCTTCCATCGGCATATTCTTCATCTTTCTAGCCATAATATACCAACTTTCATTACCAACATCATCACTCTCCCCTCATCCAATTTGTTTGAGGTCAGAGCATGATGTCTTTTTCTTCTATACTTCTCTATTACTCGTCATCTCATCAGACAGCTCCTCTCTAGCCATATCATCCTTCACAGTCCTCCCATCGTTTAAATGACCTTCCTCTACTCTTATTAATTTAAATTCTTCTAACATTATGATTTTGAAGTTTGGTCTCTGTTGGATTTTACATCCTCTGTTACATCTACGGTAGAATTATTAGCAGATTGCAAGTTTTTCTTTGGTTGCGAATCTTGCAATACTGGTTTGGATACCTACGTTGACAGGTCACAATGTTGTTTTAATGCGGTTTTATTTACTTGAGACCTACAGAATTCTATTGAAAAGTGCTACTCAACACGACATTCAATGTATAGTCAATACATAGGATTAGTCAGAAAACCGCATTGAAATCGGTCCGTCCATTTAGGGGTAACTATAGTTCTGACAGACACTCAAACATACAGAAGAAAAAAAGGTAAAATCAAGAAAGAAAAGAAGAAACTTAAAAATCTCATAAGCATTGAGTTTTACGACCGGTTTCACTAATATTAAACGATTAGCGAAACTTTATTTTATAAAATCCAGCAGTAATATTCAGAAAACAGTACCTATACCAACTGCCAACCCTACACAGTTAGGTCATTCCCGGTGGTCCTTCCCCGGTGACCACAAGCATCATCCAACACTTGTAAGCAACGTATTAATCACTCTCAGGACTTTACAGTCTACGTTTCGTATGCATGTTTATGCTCCTTTGTCCGCTTGCATACCTTAGTCAACGTCGTATGGTAATAGGTACTGCCTTTTTCTTTGTGAAAATAGGGGGGAGTGTATTCTTTGTTGGGCAAACTCTGACCTCCGAAGCTGCTTAATAAGGGAGGAAACCGGTGGGGACAAATTGCTGTTATCGTATCAAAAAATTACATAAATGTGCATCGCGTGTTATAATTATCGGTAAAAGGAATATAAAAAACATAACTGGTGACAACTTGTGGCACTATAATTCCACCTCTACCTGAATCTCCACCTGTAGGATAATGATTATGGTCTATTAAGCCTTCTAATCATAAAGTATAAGCAAAATTATTATTATGTCTATAACGCTAGAAATGCTGATACGCACGCCTCCCCCCACATCTGCGAGTGTGAAAAATACGCCTTAAACACGAACATATAAGGCCGTATATCTTACGACGTGATCACAAAGAAAAATTAAAAGAACTGAAGTCTCTAAAAGATTTGCTATGAAAATGTAATACATACTCGTAAATTTAAAACAATCCATATATTATTTATACATATATCCATACCTATCCTCTACTTCACAAACAAATCTATTTTTAAAATTGCAAGGTGTCAATAAGTAAAATAGAAAACAAACGTCGCCACGTATAGGGTAAATAACCCGATAATAGGCCTGTTACTAATCCGACGTGGATGGATGGTCATACTGGTTTTTTCGTCGACCATTTTTTGTGGTCATTTTTTAATACGGCCCGTGGGACCGGACTGTGCTCGTAAAAATGCAATGCGCGTACCAACTCGTGAACACAACAAGTCGATTGGTGAAGTTTCGACTAAAAGCTTTCGCTGTTGGAATTTTAAAGAATAACTGTCGAAATTGTTAAATCTCAGATTAACTGTGTATTTGTTTAGTTTGAAGAGAATATTTTAAAGTGTTTACAATGGACCACATGAAACTGACAGCTGTAGGACAAAGAACTATGTGGATTCAGTACTATTATGAGTGCATGGCATTCGTTTTGTTTTTTTTTCGCTCTAAACTTATATACATGTCAAGTTTGTCCATGTAAACTAAAAAGGTGCCTGTCTAAAGTCTTATTCTTTTCGCTTCTAGAAACGTTTTAATAAAACTTCTGAGCAAAAAAAACAGCCAGGTGCTCCTAAAACTTCACCTGCAAGTTTTTTTTATGTTCGAAAGTCTGTCTGTCTGTTACGTCATCTCGTTGTACGACAGTTGACAATATAAAAACGGCAATTAAACACACAGAGAACTAAAATATTATTAAAGATCGATCGTTAATAAACACCAGCTAGTTTTTATTGCTTTTAAATCAAGACAACTTAATTTTCTTAACAAAAAAGAAGTACATAACACAGTTCAGACAAACGACAGCATTTTTCAATTCTGAGAAACTCCAAACTCGAACATGGCTTGTGCATTACCCCTTTTAATACCACAAAAGACATAAATTACCATAAGAACTCCAGCAATTATCAACCTTAAACCACTGTAATAATGGTTAATTTTATTTGTTTAAAATACACATACAGTGCAAAGCAATACAATCCTTATGTCACATAGCAATAGCGTGGTTTCATTATTGAAATGAATATTTAAACCTTTTTTAGTTGGAAAGCGGTTGTAAAAGGAATAGAAGGTAATCTCTAACACCGTGCTATCGTGACATGCAATAATGAATTATTTGGCTTAAACGATAAGGTTTGAAGTTGTTTGTGATTGGGTTTGTAGGAAGGCATTTCGCGAGAGAGGCAGGGGGGAACTCGGCATCTCTCGGAGTCTCGGCTGCAGGTTTGACGGGTTCCGTGTTACTCACAGCCTCCCCCCCCCCCCGCGCCACCCCCCGGTCCGTCTGCGCGGGCGCAGGCTGCGAGGCTACCCGTCTAGAAGCAATTATGTGTATTAAAGCCATGCGTACTGACATCTTGTGGTATAATGTGGGGTTTTGCGGTTATTTGACCTTATATTAATTACGTTACGTATCTTTAGCAGCTTTTATGTTCACACAATTCAAAGATACAAGATCATTTTCGTGATGCTTATCATCAGGTATTACTTCGTCAGGGTTTAGAATAAATCCCAAGTTTTTTTTAACATATCCTTTTTAAATTAGACTTTATATGTACCTGACTGACTGAAACCATAGTAGCTACTACGAAAGGGCAACCAATTAAATTAGCATAGCTTAAATTATATTATCCATTACAAGCAATTCCCCATTATTCTCAATTAGAGTTAACCCGAGTTAAATTTAGAATACAATATATATTCATACGTATACTTCATTGTATTATTTTATACTTATGGTAACCAATTAACAAACAAATGATTCTGATTCTGATTCTTAATACATAACCTAATTCCAAAAATAACAACATTATGTAATTACAGCTTCTTCCCTGTTATAAGCAAAAGGCATTCATATTAAACTTATACGTTATTAATTAGTATATTTTGTGATAAATAGGCATTAAAAATGTTCAAGAATAAACAAGTTTAGTCTTTATCGGTGTGGCAGTAATTGGTGCAGCTACCCTTTGACATCTGGGCGCAATTCAATGACACCCATTTCTAAGTAACATATTCTGAAAGTGTGAAGAAACATTTCTTCCCCCATTTAATTTCCCTAATTTTTTAAACAATTCTTGCTTTGCTTTCGCAGGTTGTAGGAGTATTAAAAGGTATGAAAACACAAAACAGTTATAATATTAAAATTGAAACATGCATGAATTTATAATTAAAACTCAAACTCAAAGCGTTTATTTCAATTAGACTATTACAGGCACTTTTGAAAGTAAAAAAAAAAAGAACAAAACGCAAAGCTACAGTCGCAGACACAAGGCATAATAACTTGTAAAGTACTGTAGAACAGTTGCCCTATTAAACTAGTTAATATGACATAAATAATTAGATCATTATATTGTATTCTATAGTGGGTCATTATAAAATTGTTCTTGAACTAAGTTATTAGACTCCACAAGCCTATATCAGGTAAACTTATCACAACCAAAATCTTAAACATGTGTATGCCAACTTTAATGATTCATATCCGGTATATCATTCAATGACTAGTCATTGAACACAGTATTTGATTTATTTGTAGTGACAAAACCCCTAAAGCTGAAGAGAGTATAGCCGTAAGTAACAAAGGATGTATCGGCACCGGGCTAGAATCAAAACTAAGCTCGCCATCTTGGTTTTTCCAAAGAGTTTTAAACGACTTATATTTGAATCTCTTTGGTTTTTTTCAAAACATGTTTATAATAAAACAAACAACACTGAATTACTGTCTTCTAGCACTTCTGTTCTCCATATATCCTGCCTGCAAGTTTTTAACAAAGTTTTTTTTTTAAGTATTGCTCCCTGGTATAGCAAAAAAGGGCTACTTTTCAAATTTTGCAAAGACTTTCCGTATTTCTCCTCAATTCCTTCACTCTAAATCTTGGTATTTTTTGAACTTATATACCCGTAGATAACTCAGGCCCCTCATTCAGAACGATTTCGATTCGATAATTCGTATGTCTAACTTGTTTTAGCATTACGAAAGCGAGTGAGATAAACATACGACTATCCGAATCGAAATCGAAACCGAGCGTTTGTGAATACGGGGGCTGGAATTCTTTCAAACCGTATTATTGGAACTTCAATGACAAGAATTGAATAAGCTCTATCTAACATTGACCTGCATTCATCAACACCAGAAATCTAATCTCCAAATCCATGACCTGATGATTCTCCATCCAGCTTAACGAAACCAGGCCACAGTTCATCATCTGTCAATGTAGTCATGCAGATGCAATCCAGCTTGCCAAAATAGTAGGTAAGTAGTCAGAAAGTTATCTGAGTCCTGTTATCTTTAAGATATTAGCCTTCGATAATCTTGCCTTGAATGTCGCCGAAATCGGCAGTACTACGTTCAAGTCAGTTTCCCAATATGTAGGTGGATACTAGTCTTTTATCTATATCGATAACGGTTTAGAAGTAAGTACTTGTCGACTTGTTCTAATTTAGAGGACGGTTTCAAGGTCCTCAAATAAATACTTGAATGAAAAACAAATAGTAATAGCCATATAAAATTCATGTTTTTTTTAATTGTGTTTTCAATTATCTATATAAACATATATAAATTACGTTACGTGTCACGTTGTTTGTCGGGGATGGACTCCTAAACTACTTAACCGATTTTAATCAAATTTGCACACCGTGTGCAGTTTGATCCAACTTGAGAGATAGAATAGCTTACTTCTCAATTTATAGTCACAATATTATTTTATTGCAAATTAAGACACAATTATCTGTTAGCTCCAAACGATACTAACCTAACGACGGCGGTATCTTTTGACTGGATTGAGTAAGTATATTCAATAGATGGCGCGATATAGGAGCGCAGCAGCAATGAAAAATATCGCGAAAACGGGGAAAATGTGACGCAGACGAAGTTGCGCAGGACAGCTAGTATCTCATATAGCTCAGTTCTAGGCTGACACAATTTATCTATCTATATCTTAGCGTGTCGATGGCAATCTTGCCATAGAAGAAGAAGAAGATTCAATTATTAGAAGCATAGTCACCAAACCATACTTTATTACGTTTAGTCCACTCTGGGCCCCTCGCGACTCCTAAACTAAAAAATATATTTGTTTATTTGTTTCCTCTCCTCTCTTCCCTCCTTCTCTTATTCCCTTAAACTTCATTCCCCCACGGGATGTGTCTGATTTTTCATACAAAGGACAGGCATGCCTTGTTCACTTTCAACCCCTATTTCTGTACGTAATTAATATTTTGGTACACTAAGGTACAGACTAAACGCAAAATTCAGGAATTGATATTTTAAAAAATTAACTAGCAATAGCTGCAATAACTCTTTAGTTTTACTATACAAGTAAACCATCAAATAATCAGACATAACTTTTCTAAACAAAGACTTAGGTACTGGTATTTCTTTATTAACAAACTGATTCAGAATATAACTAATGCGTTTGTCGTTGTTAATATCGTCGTATCTTCGTTTAGATAGTGTTGAAGATATTGTCATCTAAACAACTTTTTGATAAATGGAATCAACTTCTAAAATTTTCAAAAATTGTATATTGTTGATTGTTCTTGCTAATTTTCTATTTAGCATAGCATGCCAACTTTCCAGTTTATTATTGGTGCAATGTCATTCACCATAAAAATACCATTTATTTTAAATAATCGTTAAATTTCACACACTGTTCATCTGGGCTGTCTTCCATGATATAAAGAAATCACTATCTATGTCTTTTTGAGGAAGATGATTAACTGTAGGTACAGTTCTGGCACATCTTTTGTCTTCATCTTTTATCTTTTCATTTAACTAAACCAAATTTTTTTTTAGTCAAAGATAATGCCTTGGCTTTTCTAAAAATAGCGCTGTTGAAACAAACTTCAAATGTTCCATCACCAAAAAAATTATCACCACTGCACATTTTGATGCCTGGCTTTACTTGTTGCAAAAGCCAATATTCTCTCAGACTATGGTTATAATCAAATTTGCAGATTACTGCTGATTCTTCGTAGGCTTGCTTAAATTACAGCCTGTCCATTAGGTAACCTGCAAAAAAAAAAACTAAATAAAAACTTTTTCCCTAAAAAAACCCCAAGCTCAAACTGATTCAACGGTTATTTATTGGATTTCACAATACAGATGCGTAATAGCTACATTACCTTATTTAAGTAAGTAATACCTAAGGTATTTTGAAAATACAACAATACATACAATACAATATTGCAAAATAATTCTACCTATTGTTTTGGAAACCTATATGTTGCTGGCAGACAATTAATTATTACGTCCTGGGATTTTCAGGGCATGTAAACAGGATAATCCTACATAGATTTATTTGTAAAGTTTATTTCTAAGTTTGTTTGGGAAGTAGCGAGGTACCCCATCACAAGTATCCTTATAACTTAACGGGGCTGCCTCAATTTTGTGCTGTAGGACAATTATACAATTGTCCTACAGCACAAAAAAAAAGAAACAATAAAAACGTTTTTATATTTTTGCTTATTTTTTGTGGCTTATTTTAAGAGCAATAGTGTATGGGTATTATTGTTTTAGGCATATACAAATACATCATCAATCATCATTTCAGCCCAAAAGACGTCCACTGCTGGACATAGGCCTCCCACAAGTGTCCCATAGACATTTTGCGGGGTTTTGCCATAATCGCCACGCTTGGCAGGCGGTTTGGCGATCGCAGTACGGTTGTTACAAAAGCATAGAGAACGCTGCTGCCCATTCTCTGCTAAGTCCCTTAGTCGCCTCTTACGACACCCACGGGAAGATATGGGATGGTGCTATTCTTTACGTCCGACACCATACAGAGCGTACAAATACATGCAATAGGTATAAGAGACACATCTGTTGCCTGCAAAAGTGCAATTGCTACACAGTCAAAATGTTTGAAACAGCTATTTTTTTTAGGCTTCCTTATGCAAAGGGTCAAACGGGACCCTATTACTGTGACTTCGCTGTCCGTCTGTAACCAGGCTATATCTCATTAACCGTGATAGTTAGCCAGTTGAAATTTCTACAGATTATGTATTGCTGTTGCCGCTATAACAACAAGTACTAAAAATAGAATAAAATAAATATTTAAGGGGATCCCCCCTTAAATATTTATTTTACATACAAAAAAGTTACTTTTTTTGCTCGTTTTTATAAATAATGGTACGGAACCCTTCGTGCGCGTGTCTGACTTGCCCTTGGCCGGTTTTTTTTAATTACCGATGTAAGATTTCTATGCTGGATGGTTCAGAATGATGACTGAATTTTTAGTAAGCGTTTTCGCGTCGGTATACCTTATACCTTGTATACCGGCGACGTACTTGGGAAGCTGCCAGAGAACGGGCAGCAGCGTTCTCTGTGCTATTGTAACAACCGTACTGCGATCGCCAACCCGACTGCCAAGCATGGCGATTACGGCAAAACCCACCCTTATGTCAATTTTGCGACACTTGGGGAGGCCTATGTCCAGCAGTGTTCGTCTTTTGGGCTGAAATGCAAATGTAAGGTTGCTGAATACAGGCCACTTCGTGTTATAGGCAGATTTTTATGATTCAGGCTCCACTCGTTCGAGGCTTCATCCATCGCTTTTCACCAGCCATGATCGAGATCAAGTCAAGCCAAATAATAAAAAACGTAGTACATCAAGAAACATTAACTCAGTACCTCGAAAAACAAGGGCGTTGGTGGTCCCGGCTTTCTATCGTAGATCTTTGACATTCATTACGAGTAGTCCGAAGCCCGAAAAACAATCTGAGGGATTATGAAAGAAATTCTTAATGCATTGCTTCTTGTGATTGGAAATTTCTTCTGCACAAGACAAACAACGTTATTTTGTATACCATATGTCGGCTTGTAGCAACTCCTGATATAAAGAGATAATGTGGCCTAGGATGGAGCACTTTGAAGAGATCCAGACTATAATAATCGAGAGACAGAGAAACCGGCAGTAAATTCCACAAAATCAAAATCAAGTCATTTATGCAAATCTGACTGATCACCAGCACATCAGCACTTCTTGAACGTCAAAAATTACAATAGACAGTACCCCAAAACGCCCGCACCTTCGCAACTTCCTAGTGTTTTAGATAGAAAGTAGCAACAAACTCCCCAGCAACACATCTGTCTGTTACGTTAGCTGCCAGATTCCACATACTAGCGGCTCGCACAATAAATGTGGTAGCTTATGTAGGTAGCGCTTTTTTCAATTAAATTACGCAATTAATGACGTCGAATTGACAAAACGAACGGCATTGAGATTGCAAGAGCACGCAATTACCCTCCAGTGTGAGTCCAGGCTAGGCAAATGATGAGGCCTAGAACAATTCATCATGTCCGTCTATCCTTTTCCTAACTAAGTTTGGGTCAGCTTCCAGTCTAACGGGATGCAGCTGGATACCAGTATTTTACATGGAGCGACTGCCTATCTGACCTCCACAACCCAGTTATAGTACTGGGTAATACGATACCCTATGGTAAGACTAGTTGGCAGACTTTCGAGTCACTGACTACCTATAACGACTGTCCAAGATCTACAAATGCCAGCCGGGACCAACACCTTTCCGAGGCACGAAGGGGATCATTCCGAGCGGCTGTTTATTTAGCCACTTGCTCCGCAATAGAGAACAATATTCGTATGACTACTATAAACTATTACTATTATAGCGGGCAGTGACTCAATAATAAATGACTCACCAGCACATATTTAAAGCAATTGTCGAATGTAGGTTATAGGTAATTCAAAAGTTTTATAAATGACTTCGAAGAGGTTCAAGCAAGTGGATATTTTTAGCAATAATAACTGGTTACTACATAATAAAAAGTTGAAAACACAAACACATAGATATTTAATATTAAAAATAAAATAGAAATTAATGAAGAAAACACCAAGCAATATTTCATTTCCTCAAAAGCAATAAAAAACCTAGCAAAAATACTTAGAGAGATGGTTTCAATCGACATCTTGGAAAGGTCTTGTAAAACAGGAAGTTAAGAAGGCAGAGTACCTACATACAGGAGGCAGAAATGCAAAAGAAATCCTGATGTTAGATAATGAATGTTCACACACAGACTTGCCCGATAACTTAAAATCATCTTAGAATAAGAAAGAGGTCCTACTTCCGACACACCTCCACTCTGTGACTGGGAGTGCGTCATAATCCTCCACAACACGAGCACCGTCTGACACCGAGGAGTTTACAATAATTGAAAAGAAGATCACGGGAGATATCCTGTAAGCGAGTAAGTTTAGTTACAAACCGTGAAAGCATAAAACTGGGGCTCAATTCTGCTATTTTTATAAACATCGTCATTTCAACACGATCCCATTGTAATTTTGCTAAAAGTTCGTAATCTGCTAAATTCATAATGATCTGTCAAATTCTGTGCCATTTCTTTCAATCGAGTGTCAGTGGTTGACCATTGTGAAGTCATAATGACGCCATTATAATTAGTAGATTACCAAACTTGTCAAAATCAACAATTATGAAATCAATGATAGGCCATTCTACTATTGTAATAGCAGACTTGACGCCCAGTGCATAATGCTCCACGCCAGACCAGTGGGCCGACAGACAGTTACCAGATGGATATCGCGTGTCTTCAAATTTTTAGTTCGAAGACGGGACGGCCTCCTCACGATGTGTTTCTTCGATGCTGAGAGAAAGTTCACAAACGAAAGTACCTCCCTGGGGTTCATCTTCAACCCCATAAATTACGGGCCACAACTGCGACATTGCCTTTTTTAAGTATTTAAACTGACATGTTCACTAACAGTATCAATAACACTAGTTACGGGATATTTACCATGTTTATTATTTGTTTTGAGTTCCCGATATTTCGGTGCTGTTGAAAACGCCATAATCACGGATAAACAAATAATAAACATGGTTAATATCCCGTTACTAGTGATAATGATATTGCGTTTTTTCTAATAAGCATGCTGGTTTCCACGGTTAAATGCTAAACAAAATTGCAAATAAAAAAGAAATAGTCAAATTCTAAAAGCAAAATCACATATTAATCATCTTACTCAACATCAAATCGTAGTCACTGTCAGCCCAAGATTCATAAAAGTCATCATCTATAAGCGTTATAACGTCATCACTATGAATAAGATGGTGATTAACAGCCTTTTAAGTAGTTGCCGTAATGGCGCATAAGTCTTTTTACGAGCTCAACAGAGTGATAAGGACTCGATAACTTTCAACAGTTACCTACTCTTTTATTTTTATCCTTGGTTTAAAATATCGCTCTTATTATGGTTGATTTCTGGAATTGTGTCAAGCTTATTTCTCGCATTTGTTATGAAAACCTGTTGTACGTACGTTACTGGAGGAATATGCAAGACATATTATAGTCTACTTTATGATCAATCATCATCATCTGCCTACCCTTTTGTCAAACTATCTTGGGGTTGGCTTCCAGTCTAACCGGATGCAGCTGAGTACCGGTATTTTACATGAAGTGACTGCCTATCTGACCTCCATAACCCGTAACTGGGTAATACGGACACCCCTTGGTAAGACTGGATGTCAGACTTTTGGCTTCTGACTACTCGTAACGACTGTAAAAGATCTACAAATGACAGCCGGGACCAACGGCTTAACGTACTTTCAGAGGCACGGAGGAACTCGGTATGTAATTATGGTCAGCCATCCACGGACCGACCTCGGCAAGCACGACTAACCTTAAAATTCGACCCGTGCGGCTGTTATGATTTAGTACGAGCTCCTCCTGATAGTCTACTTTATGATTATATTAACATCTCGATCTTTCCTCTTGTTAGCATAGGCTAAGATCGAGATGTTAATAAAACATATTTGATAAAGGATAGGTAGGATAGTTTGAAGCCACAGGTGACCATTCACCTGTGGCTTCAAAGTATCCTACCTATCCTTGCTCGCTATTCCCATCCTCTCTGTTCCCCCAAAAAAAACCTAGTACGTTGGACCTTCTCCAATCTTCTTTGTAACGGCTAGTTCATTGGCAGTTGTCAATAAATTTTCATCTATCATGAGCACTAAGTACCTTATCATTTCATTAATGTCTCTCCGCTGTAGTATTTGAGGTCAATGCTAATTCTTTTCGGATACTGTAAAATAAGCTGTCTTTTTCATCATTATAAAAAAAAAAAAAAAAGAAAATGACAAAAAAAAAAAATAAGTAAGTATGCAAGAGTGTCCACTGTTCCGTGTTAGTTTTAGTTTAACTTAGTGAATGTCGTCAATTTTAGTTTTAATCTTCGTAATTGGTGTTATACCGTTTTAATTAACTATAAATAAATTATATTACTGACGTCAAAGGGCTATTCTATCTTAGAGTTCTATGGGCCATAGCGCAGAAAATCTCCGTTAACATCTCAAAATCAATAAGGAAAAATAATTCGCAAAATAAGGCGAAATTAGTTTTGAGTAGGAAGTGTTAAAACTACTGATAATAAAAATCCTTTGAAATACTTCCAATCGGATTTATCGAAAATCATACACAGCAAGTGCATTCAGGTTATCAAGATGACACGAATGTTGCGAAAAGCCTTTTAATTATAACTGCAGTCCGAGGGAGAATACCTATTAGCGACAAAGTGACAATCATTCGCTTATCACTAATGCTACAGCCGGCGATAAACCGATTCCAATCGAATTCGAAGCCACACCTTTTACCAAGGTTATCTAAACTAATAAGAATAAAGAGTTAAGGTTTGTAAGTTTGCAAGCTGTATGTAATCTTGGAAACTACTGATCCGATTTCGAAACTTCTTTCACTAATGGTAAGATACAATATCCCGAAGTGTCATTGGCTATATTCAAAACGTTTCCGTGGGATAATTTCCTACAATAACGCAAGCAAAACCGACGGGCAAAACCTAGTCTCATATAAAGTCACACCTATTGCCAAACCAAGGTTATCAAAAAAATAGGTGATTATTGAGAAAGGTGCGGCGATTCCATGATAACGTTATCAGGAACGGATAAAATAATAACGAACTATGTAATAGCACGAAATTGATTAACTAATCAACAATAAAACGTACTGTAATTGGATCGAAGTAGAACAGAGATAAAACATGGGTGCGTATTGCAGTTATCACTGCATTAAATATAGTCATGGTCAACATATTACAAGGATCTAACAATTTTAACTGATGATGCGATTAGATATTAGAAATATACTGAATTTGATATGGAGCCATGAGACTAGTAAGTATATTACAACTTATGGCGACTTATAAGTTGTAATACACTTACTAGTTACCTTGATGAAAATTCGGCCCAAAAATATCTGATTTGATAACTATCTGAACACTATGTTACACAACCAAATCGAGTGATTACTGATTTGTCTATGATACAGTAGAAAATTTTATTTGTCTGATTGTAAGTTCATATATTATATCTTCATCGTCCTATATTATATACCCTTTTTACAATTTGTTAAGAGTATTTAGGCGTTGCATTTCTTTGGTTCTGTATGGTGTCGGACGTAAAGAGTAGCACCATCCCATATCTTCCCGTGGGTGTCGTAAGAGGCGACTAAGGGACTTGCCAGAGAATGGGCAGCAGTGTTCTCTGTGCTTTTGTAACAACCGTACTGCGATCGCCAACCCGCCTGCCAAACGTGGGGATTATGGCAAAACCCCCTTATGTCAATGTGGCGTTGGGGGAGGCCTATGTCCAGCAGTGGACGTCTTTCCGCTGAAATGATGAGGCGTTGCGTTGTTTCGTTATACCATACATCCATATCATCTTTTACACAATAATGACTAAGTTGGTCATCATTCACCTACCTCTATCCCAGAGCGCTCATCATCATCAAATGACTTCTTCCGCTCCGCCCAGAGCGGAAGAAGTCATTTGATGATTTCCCATCAAAAAAAAAAAAAAAAAAACGCACTGCACGTAGCGTAAGTACATGTGCCCTAAACCACCCGTTCGTGTTTGAAACTACATGATGCATTATATGTATCGTTACCTAAACGACCAATACCACCAAAGACAGACCTGTTGCAGGGGAGTTAGTTGACCCACTTCTTCTTGCCAGCTAAAACATTAGGAAGTAGTAAAGGGCGTGCGATTTGGGGGACGTCCTCATTTAATTTTCAATGTTAAAAATTTACTGATTCTCACCGAAAAGTACTTTTTATTTAGATTTTCTTGATTCTTGATTTTCTTAACCAATGATTAGGTATACCAGTCTAGGTCAAAAAGATTGATTTGCAAACAACACCTGGCATGAGAAGTAAACAGGTAAATGAAAGACCTAAATTCCTAGAACTATTATAAATCACTTCCAATGCAACAAACGGAATAACTGGTATTACCCCCATACAGCTTCCAATTAGTACCCGTCAAATGACTCTTGACCAGGATAATAACTAATATTTCACCGATTGAAGAAACAATTTAAACTTGGCGAAATGTTATGTGCTTTTTGAGAAAATACAGGTTGACTTATTTTCGAGAAAACCTGCTACACAATACAAAACAAAATCAACAGTGGCGACCACTCTAAAAATTGCAGATGCAACGAAGCTCAACGCATCCTTAAAAAACGATTCAAGTGTCTTGTACCCTGCAACGAAATTAATCCGAAAAGAATAGCTCCCCTCCATATCAAGCAGGTCTGACAATGAAACAGTAACTAATTTAAGGAGATAATAAATATTTTATTTAAGCAGATTTCTATTATTTCAAATAGGACGGAAACGCCGGAATAAAGGACCCGATATTGTTGACCTGTTTTTATATATTTTTAAATATCTAAAGTTGCACGTGTAGATCTTTAAGGTTAAGCAGAGTTTACCAAGGTCGGTTCCTGGATGGGTGGCCCTGCATCCATTACATACCGAGTTTTCTCCGCGCTTCGAAAAGCACGTTTAGCCGTTGGTGCCGGCTGTCATTTGTTTGTCTTTGACAATCGTTACAAGTTGTCAGTGGCCCAAAATCTGACAACCTTAGCAAAGGAAGGGTATTGGCGTTGTGGAGGTCAAACAGATAGTGGGTCCATGTAAATTACAGCGGCATCTGGTTGGACTGGAAGCTGACCCCAACAGAGTAGGGAAAAAGCAGATGATAATTATGTTTTTAGCAATCAAATCAATATACATTATAACTTGCATAAAATCTAAACCTCTAGACGGTTTGTTCTCACTAGTTCGATTCGTCAGTTCGATCGTCGGACTAGTGAACAACCACACTTAGAGGAAAAACAACAAAATTGATCTCTCTTGCTTACGCATTCGGGATTTTCAATAAAAATAAGGTAAATAAGTAACTACAGTATTTACAAACTCTAAACAATGGCTACCTTCGTCAATCTATTGTCTATATTGTGTACCAACGCTATCACGTACTTGGATGGATTTTCCTTTAAATATTGAAAGGTATTCGGACCGATTGAAGTTTTTTCTGGGAAACTGTTTGGACTCTGTACAATCAGCGCAGGATTGTTTCAACAAATTCAGTTTGAATACCAAATCTGCTACTAACCATAGGACCCAGTTCTTCCTTTGGTTATTTTTTTCCGCTCTTTTAATGCAATAGGTACTCATAAAAACTTACAAGGAAAAGCAGCGGATGTGTTGAGTCAGGGAAAGTCCCAATAAAGTGATTAATTCATTCATAAGCTGCTAGAAGAATGTTTAAAAATCATTCGTTCGTTGAATGAATTGTAGCCTAGCATTTCTTAGTTCGCGGTTTACTGACCGACGACGATTGGAAGGTATGTAGGTACATCTCTGCCTAGCCCCTAATAACCGTAACTAGTAGTACCCCTACAGACGTTGTGTTATGTTTTCTATACTTATAATATAAAAAAGAGGTAAAATCGTTTTTTATTTATTATTGAACTACTGACTGAAGTCTGACATCCTGTCTTACCAAGGGGTATCGTATTACCCAGTTACTGGGTTGTGGAGGTCAGGTAGGCAATCGCTTCATGTAAAATACTGGTACTCAGCTGCATCCGGTTAGACTGGAAGCCGACCCCAAGATAGTTTGGGAAAAAGCTAGGCAGATGATGATGAACTACTGATCGAAATCCGAAAATCCTTTCACTAGCGGAAAGCTACTCAAGATAAATTAGAAGGCTTAAAGATAACTGTCACAAAAAAAAATGTCTAACACCTAAAAATCAATTACAAATAAGATCAAAAAGACCGCCTTACACAAACTAACCACCGCCAAACACGGTGAAACTGATAAAAGCAATATATTCGAGGATTAACCTCATGTATTGCCACCGAGAATTTATGAGGACTAAGATAAAGCATAAGTATGGCATGGAATAAGACAAGTTAATGCCTCCTCATGCCAATCGAGAGTCGTAAATGGCAGGTCTGCTTGATAAACAATTTGATGGTAGATATGAATGAGGCAACTACTGCCATTGAAGGTCTTCGAAGATTAGTTGTGGACGTAGAATGTCGTGCAAGGACACACGATTTCGATTACTATATCTAAAAACAAAATTTTTCTCTAGCAATCTTCATAAACTGTATGGTGTCGGACGTAAAGAATAGCACCATCCCATATCTTCCACTTGCCAGACTTGCCAGAGAATGGGCAGCAGCGTTCGTAATAAAACCCCTCAAAATGTCAATATGGCGACACTTGGGGGAGGCCTATGTCCAGCAGTGGACGTCTTTTGGGCTGAAATGATGATGATGAAGTAAGTACTTTAACTTGACTTCAGATCTATACAAGTGTAACACCCTGAAGATGACTAAGCAAGCTTGAACTGACCTGAAACCCATATACACAATATTATAAGTCAACAAAGCACATAGCTAGACCATTGTTTTGAAACAATCTGGAACAGTTTTGCAGCAAACAGCTAAGAGTTAACTTAAACATGAAACTCACGTAGAAGCAGCGTTTTTTAAAGAATATGCACTTATTATTCAAAGAGTCGACATTTTGTTTTCATTGTCTGTAAAAAGCGGTCGAATACCGGTGTGCATGCTAATGCTGTAAGTTTACGATGTATTCCACGTTTCCATTTAAGTTTACGAAAATGTACACAAACAATAAGCAACATTAACATCTCCACATAAAGTTCAACTTGCACTAAAAAATTAATTCACGACTTAAGTATAGCCAGGTTTTCCTAAAATCAACTTAGTTGAAGCCTAAATAAAATTGATATTTGTTTAACGTCAATTAGCAACAAGAATTTGAATAGACTTAAGAATATCTAGATAGATATGGAAACGGGTTTGGAGGCTTCGACGCTAAGAATAACCTAAGAATTTACAATGGCTTGTCAGTTGTTGCTAAGTCATCTTTATTTAGAGACTGTGTCCTGTCTGGGAGTTGGTTAGCAGGTTTATCTTAAGATGGTCGGAAGTTTGTGATGGTCGGAAGTTTGTGATGGTCGGAGGAGCTCGTGGCTAAATAATAACAGCCGCACGGGTCGATCGTTAAGGTTAAGTCGTGCTTGCCGAGGTTGGTCCCTGGATGGGTGACCATAATTACATACCGAGTTCCTTCCGTGCTTCCCCGGTCCCGGCTGTCATTTGTAGATCTTTGTCGAGTAGTCAGAAGCCAAAAATCTGAGATCCAGTCTTACCAAAGGGTATCGTATTATCCAATTACTGGGTTCTGGAGGTCAATAGGCAGTCGCTTCATGTAATATACTGGTACTCAGCTGCATCCGGTTAAACTGTAAGCCGATCCCAAGATAGTTGGGAAAAGGTTAGGCAGATGATGATGAGCTAAACCATTGCGTTCCACAAAATCTCAGAATATTAAATTGGGCCTTCTGCATTCGTTGATATGGTAGGTAGCACCCAATGGGCCGCGGCCTACCTTCCATGACTTGGGATCTCGTTTGCTGATCAGCAATATCACCGTGACGCGCCGGTTACACAACAACGCAAGTGCTTGATTTAAAGGAAAAGGCTAGGCAGATGATGATGGTCGGAGGTTTGTGTTTAAGATAATATGGCAGGGATATGAGCGGGGACCGAAATGGCGGCTGCCACAAAATGATTGAATAAGAAGACGTTTAAAAGGTGACTACATCCCGTTTAGTAACTTTTTCGATTCACCAACTAAACAAAAGACGTACAAAACAAGTGAAAAACAGTGCCCAGTGCATACGTTTCGTGGCATCATCATCATCATTTCAGCCCAAAAGACGTCCACTGCTGGACATAGGCCTCCCACAAGTGTCGCATTGACATTTTGGAGGGTTTTGCCATAATCGCCACGCTTGGCAGGCGGGTTGGCGATCGCAGTACAGTTGTTACAAAAACACAGAGAACGCTGCAGCCCATTCTCTGGCAATTCCCTTAGTCGCCTCTTACGACACCCACGGGAAGATATGGGATGGTGCTATTCTTTACGTCCGACACCATACAGAGCAACGTTTCGTGGCAACCCCACACAAATTCTTTTGATAAAAGAACAGGAACTTGGTCGTGGAAGTCAGTCAGATAGGCAGCCGAGGAAATGCGAGTATATTCAGCTGCATCCGAAGAGACTGGATGCCGATCCTATCACAGTTTGGAAAGAGGTATCGGGAGTTAATGATTATTAAAGAACAGACTAGAAGTAGACTGCCGTAGGATCTTCTTCGTGCCTTGTCGCTGGCAGACTAGATTATATCAGCCTAGAACTGAGCCACGAGTTTTCCAGCCTTCAGTAGCGTTCATAAGATGATGGTGACGTATGTACTGTAATTGAGAATTTAGTAATAAATTAATGCGTTCTTGTTACGATATAAATTTGAATTCGGCTCAATTTCTGTAGACTTGGGAACTTTGTCTTGATTTTGAAACAGGTATGACAATGAAAACAAATATCCCAATTTTGCCTACAGGAACAAACCACAGACAAGATACATAACCCTAAGGGCTCATTTACGCACACGCGGCGCGTCGTGCGGGGCGGTGTCATAGGCGTTGCGCGGCGGGTCGGACGTTTTTGCCGTTTACGGAGACGCGGCGACCGCTTGAAGCCCAACGTGGGACCATTTGCTTGTATTTGATTTGTTATGTCAAATGGACAATACAAGCCTAAGGCAGTGCCCGGATTCGATTCCAATACGGAACAAATTTACAATGTCATAGTTTTATCCAACAATAATAACATTGTTTTTATTTTTTTGTGATTTTTTTCGTAAATTCTGTCCTATCTTTAATTAGATATTATTTACGATTAGTATTTTTTGAATGGTTCAAAAACTAAAACTATATATACATATTATTAAACTAGGTATTTTATAATGATTTTAAAATCATACATAATGCATTAAAATAAAACCGTACTTAATACCTAGTTACAAAAGTAATATTTCACAGCAAAAAAAAAAAAACAAATAAAAAATCTTACATACAAAGATTTGATCCTGCAACATTGTGATTTGCAGTCCCGCCGCAACAGTACCAAGCTAAGCATTACGATGACATTTAGTTTAAAATAGACGTTCTAATCTAATGCATGATTTGACAGTTGTCAGTTTTCAAATATTTGAAGAATATGGTCCCACGGTGGGCTGCAAGCGGGCAACGCGGCGTCCGCCGCCGCGTTATGTCAAACGCTCAAACTCAAGGAAATGGTCCCACGGTGGGCTGCAAGCGGGCGACGCCGCGTGCACCGCGGCGTTATGTCAAACGCTCAAACACAAGGAAATGGTCCCACGGTGGGCTGCAAGCGTGCACCGCGGCGTTTTGTCACACGCTTAAATACAAGGAAATGGTCCCACGTTGGGTTACAAGCGGTCGACGCGGCGTCATGTCCATTTTTTTTTTATATTGGGTTTTGTGAAAGCGATTATTCCAATAGATTATTTTTGTAAATTTCGATCAACTCGAGTATTAAATTAAGGAATTAAGAAATCCAAATATGAAAATTAAAATAAATTTGTTTTAAGAGTACGTGCCTACGAGCGTTTACAATACATTTTAATTATATTCTTTTTTAAGCTTTTATATTATTAATGTTAATTGTTTTTCGTACATTCTGACGCACCGATTATTTTTTCCATATTTAAATTTAAATTAGGAATTCGTTCGCTGTTCTAATTTATATTGTATTTATTGTGAATTTTGTTTAAACTATCTGAAGGTTAGTAGAATGGCCAGGATCTCAGTAAGATTAGGAAAAAAAAGAATTCTGTAGTTTGATTATTGTTAGGAGGTTTGGTTATATTTATTTATGGCCATGAGGTTAAAATGGTTCTTTGATATTCACTGTTTAATTATTTTTTCTATGAGCCTGCTCTGTCCCACATCTGGGCTTGCCATATCTTTCGAATTTTGTTTATCTTTTCCCTTCTTCGACTAAGTAATACTTTTTGATACTTAGAAAGCTTGGTTTAGGAATAGCAACCCAAAAAACTATGAAACCAATGTTTTAACAAAACTACAAAATATATGAGTAAGACTCTTGCCCTGAGTGTTCTGGTTCATAACTGTGCCGGGCTGTTCACGGCTACACTCAAGTGACTCGACCCACGCCACGGCCTATCATCGAAAACCTTTTTTAAACTGGATAGTTACATTTGTTTATTGTTTCAACCGCTTTGAAACAATAACCTATCGTTCCTTGAAGAAAAGGCTTATGAATTGCCGGTTTTCAACCATCATCATAATCATCTCTGTTGGCCTAGCCTTTTCCCAACTGTGTCGGGGTCACCTTCCAGTCTACCCGGATGCAGCTGCAGACCCATATTTGAAATGAAGCGACCTTTGACTGCCTATATGACCTCCACAACCCAGTTAACCGTTGAGGAGTTCCCTCGTGAGAAGACGATCCTGGCTGCAGGATGAGATCATGATAGAATTCATGTTTATCCATCAGATATGAACTTCTATACAAATTTTCGTGTCTGTGCTATTAACCTTTGAGGAGTTCTCTCGTGAGGAGACGATCCAGGCTGCAGGATTAAGTAATGTCTCTCATAAGAATATATTGTGCTTAAAACCAAAGATGTGAGCAAAATTTCAGCTCAATCGGTCATCGGCAAATGGTTCTAATTTAGCTTCCAAGAATGTACCCGAACAAACAGATACATACATTGCAAGTTAAATAAAAGCTTGTAAAAAATTACCAATTTACGAAAAAAATATCACTATAAAATTTAAAATAAAAACAAAATGATTATTTTCGGATAAAACTACGACGTTGTAAATTTGTTCCGTGTGGGAATCGAACTCGGGCACTGCCGTATACTTGTATCTGTCAGAGTGACATAACGCCGCGTCGGCCGCCTACATCTCAAGCAAACGGGCGTCAAACCGCTCCTCCGTAAACGCTCTCATACATCGCCATATGTTTGAATTTAAAGCGGGCCGCCCCGCGCACCGCCCCGCCCGACGCGCCGCGTGTGCGTAAATGAGCCCTAAGGGGAAAACCATAAAATCCACAAAGTATGACCACAACACGCTCAAAAATAACCACATACCTAAAACATTATAAATAAATAATTAATCATCATCATCATTTCAGCCGAAAGAAGTCCACTGCTGGACATAGGCCTCCCCCAACCCCACATTGACAGGGGTTTGCCATAATCGCCACGCTTGGCAGGCGGGTTGGCGAACGCAGTACGGTTGTTACAAAAGCACAGAGAACGCTGCTGCCCATTCTCTGGCGAGTCCCTTAGTCGCCTCTTACGACACCCACGTGGAGATATGGGATGGTGCTATTCTTTACGTCCGACACCATACAGAACAAATAATTAATACCATAAAACACATTAATAAAATAAAACAAATATTGATGTGGGGTAACGCACATCTGTCCCAAGTCACGTAGGTTTTGCGGTCTGTAGAAACCAAACCGGCAGAATTTTGAGTCACTTACCTTATGTAGGTAAAATCTTTTATGTATGTCAACCCATTTTCCTCTTACAACTCATGAATTGCTTATGCGTAAATTATGTTTTAATGGCGTCACAATTATTGTCTTTGTTAATAGGTAATGTTTGTCTACAAACTACTATTTGTAGATCTTTGACAGTCGTAACAGTTAGTCAGTGTCCTAAAAGTCTGACAACCAGTCTTACCAATCAGTACTAACTGGGTTGCAGAGGTCAGATAGGCAGTCGCTCCATGTAGAATAGTGGTATCTAGATTTTGAATATAACTAGTACTAATTGGGTTACAGACGTCAGATATGCAGTCCCTCTGTACACTGTGTGTGTGTCTATTGATATCAGCTGCACCTGGTTAAACTGGAAGCTGGTCAACATGGTTGGGAGAAGGCTAGGCAGAAGATGAGATATAACATAAATGTGGGCCTAGACGAACGCCTAGCCTATCCAGGAATACAATAGTTATATTTGTGTATATTATGAATCAACAAATAAGGAGAGAAATATTATTATAGTTGAGTCATCCACGTGACTTGGTGGCCCTGCTCTCAAACTGAGCCAGATTACGTTGGCAACAAGCACCTTGACCGAGTCACACTGTAGTACGCACTGTGCAAGTATCACTTGTTGGTTTTATTCGATACTAGTTGACCCGCGCAACTTCGTCTGCGTCACATTTCCCTGTTTTTATACATTTTTCATTAATGCGCCTCTCCTATTGGTCGTGGCGTAGTTTTATATAGCCTTTAGCCTTCCACGATAAATGGGCTATCCAACACGATTGCTATCCGAGATAAGCGCGTTCAACCATTATTTGTAAACATCAGTCATGTATCGGAAATCTCTGAATTTTCATGCTCTCTTAAAGTACTTCCCCTTCTCTTTGTTGTTCTTCTATGGTAAGTATAAAATAGCATTTATACGATAGCAAGATTGTGGAGTAGTTTGCGGTTGATTGGCTATTTAATCGGGCACTTGAACATTATATTTGCTTTTGTTTTCATACTACATTCGTTGTAAGGAATAGCCATTTTTCTTTGTCCTGCAATTTATAGTTATTTAACTGGACTCGTAGTATTTTTTTTTCGGTATGACATCGCCATGGCCCTTGCTTAATTGAAACGTATTGATCAATGCTTTTGACTTCTCTGTATGAAACTTTGTTCATTCGCATCCGTTCCTTTTCCTTAATAGACCTTTTGTTCCAACACGGCAAAGTAACAGGGGGTTTCTACTAGCCAAAGTCACTTCTTTCGTCCATAGGTGTGAGTGGAACTCTCTGCCTGCCTCTGTGTTTCCGAACGCTTACCTACAACCCTAATCTCTTCAAAGTTACAGTGAACAGGCTTCTTCTGAGTAAGCTCGTACCATCGTCGACTTTGTCTCCGTCATCTCTGACCAAGCAAGAGCAAACAAAAAAACTGAAATCAAAGTCGAATGTTCAAAATATGATGACAATCAGCACTTTTGAATGTGAAAATTACATATGACCTCCAAAATAACTACTTTTTTTTGTTCCTATCACTAACTATATACATTACAACAATTAAAACTAGATAATTAAATAACTAAAATAACAACAAATTATAAAAGGGCCTCAAAAACTCCTCCTCAACGCTGTCATCTGGTAACGTTGCCAAGAGACTGGCGGCGTTGCCACGTTGTATGGCAATACGTAGCCTCTGGCCATGGTAAAACCTACAGTCCAGCCTAGCCCAGTAGTCGAAAAAAGGCTGTGAGTACTCGGACCACACGGCCCGAGAGTTTCAACCCCAAACGGCTTGAAAATATAGTTAAAATGACTGATTTTCATCTCATCCTACTGTTTTAGATGACGAGAAGAAATGGTGACAACCTATTAATCATCAAATAATATAAGGTGAGCTGGTGGACTTTTTAGGAAAAACAAAACACATATTTATTGATAAGGGCGAAGATCACGTTTCCACCAGGGATAGGAGGCCTGTGTCCGAGTACTTACAATGTGTGCATGAGTTATACCCACTTCACTTAAAAGATTTATCCATAAAGAAGAAGTATATTTTTTATGTCATAGCCAATCCTCTCGACAAACAGAGATAATCTCTGTCGCTTGCGGAGAAAATCACAAGACATTTTTATTTTACCTGTTTCAATCAATACACAAATGGTATTTTTCAGATGGACATTACACTTTCTTCTTAGAATAATCTGTTGATTGACTGCGAACACGACAGTTTCAGATAAATATACCTTTATCAGCTGCATTTATACGCAAAAATGACAAAACATTGTGGAATTTGTACTCTCTTTAGTGGCTAAAAGCACGTGAAGCCGCTGATACCGGCTGTCAATTGGAGATCTTTGACAGTCGTTACGAGTAGTCAGAAGCCGAAAGTCTGACATCCAGTCTTACCAAGAGGTTTCGTATTACCGAATTACTGGGTTGTGAAGCTCAGATAGGCAGTCGCTTCATGTAAAATACTGGTACTCAGCTGCATCCGGTTAGTCTGGAAGCCGACCCCAACAAAGTTTGGGAAAAGGCTAGGCAGATGATGATGAAGACCGTTATGTTAACTTCTAGCTGTAGAATTGATTGCTCCATTTAAACGAATATTGTGTTTGAATCATTCTGTTCTGAACGCTAGTATCCTGTTATCTATTCAGGCTAGTCTTACTTCTGGGACACAAGCCTCCACTCTCTGAAAAAGTGCGGGTTTTAATCCGTCATCCGTCATGGCGACAACATTGCTTGCTTGATTTTTAATTTTCAAATATTTTCCTTTCGTTTATGCCAATTAAATGTTTTCGTTCTTTTTATATTATTCTAGAAACACTTTGAATGTAGTGTCTTTTTTCGCAGCGTATCAATATGTACTAAGAAGTCTGTAAGTCGATATGTTATTATTGCACGTGTTAAGTAACTAACAAGGGTGATCATGCATTACCAAGTTCTAATACTTCTTATCTTGTAAGGAAAATCATAATGAATAACAATTACTGACGATGTAACGAGCGATATCCTGTACGATGCGATTAATTAACAGTATCAAACGTTAACTACTGCTTTGTTCCTGTATGATAAGTATTTGTTATTATTTTAACCTACTATTTTCTGATTCCATACATAAATTAATTAGTTATCATTTAGCCAGCCCCGTAAATTTCGCTTATACTCGAATTTAAACTAATAACGATAGCAAACATGCCTTGTAAGGCTCCTGGGTTAAACTGGGATTGCGAGGGCCATGCCTGTAGAATGCACCAGGACTGATGGACCAGAGTCGCCACGCAGTGGGTGACAGAAGCCGACCGTCGTCGCCGAGAGGGTGCCCTAGAAAACACTGGCGAGACAACTAAAAGGCGTATGTGAGGGATTGGCCGGAGCAACCCGCACGGAGAGAAGAGTGGAAGGCTATGGGGGGAGTTTTGCCCAGCTTTGGGGCAATAGGGTAAAGAAAAAAAACACATGATTTGAGAGATTGATCAATAAGGGAGCGTTCAAGTTTTGCGTAACGATTTTGGGGGGGGTCTCATGAAACGTTACGATGCGTTACAGCGGTGGGAGTGGGGTTTGAACCACGCGTTACGTAAGATTGTTTTAACCCTTCAGACCGGTCCAGGAATCAGACTTCAGACAGGACCAGAGAAACCAAACAGGCTATTCTTCAAAATATTGACTAAAACCGTCTTTTTGGTACTAGGCTTGCATACATTCAAGGTGGTCTACTACATATTGAAATACCTATAGGTTAAACGAATTGATTCACCCCGGTTACTGATAATTATTTAATCTTCGCCCATAAAATATGTTATTGTGTCAACTTGTAGTCATTTTGGCCGAGTAACAAAACAGGAACAACCACTTAGTCAGTTGGGGAACACTGACTGATGAAGTCATGAATCATAGACGATGCCCCACTTATTGTATTGTCCTTCTGTGCCTAATAGCTTCGATCTATAAAAAAACTGTGACTATCATAACATTTCCGTACAAAGATAGTCTAGTAAAGTTTTTTTAACAGGCGCAACTTGCTCTAATATAGTTCGTTCCTTACCATATTCATTCTTGTCACACCACACAAAAAATATTGTATGTATTCTACATACAATTTATTTTCATCCACCTTCTTCACAGCCCAGCATGCCGACAAGCCCTTGCTAATGCTGTTAAAGTGGCTGATTGGAGCCATTTTTCAGTATCACCGGGTGAACATTTCCTTAATACTTAATTAAAAGTACCAGTCTACGCTGTTGGATTCCAACGTTCAGCGCTTTCCTGCACGCGTAGCATGACCACTGTTGAAACGAGTTTTATCTACGGAAGAATCGTCATCATGACAGATAGACAATGACAATGTGTCAGTTTGTCGATTCTTCCGTGGACATAGCCCGTTTCTACGGCGGTCATGCTACGCGTGCTCAGCTCTATGTGTTTAATTTAGGTTTTCATTTAGGTGTGTGCAGGTGTGTTTACCAAAAATTACTCAAAGTTATTTTCAGAACTGTACCTATTTATCATTTCTAGTTAATTTTCTGAGTAAATTTTATCTTTCAGTGTGTTGCATTTAGAGCGTACTTTTTCGCAAAAAACCAAATCTTATCTCACGGATATCGTGGATAATAATAAATTCGAGGATTTCGTGCGATACATCTAGATACGCAATGAAACTAGTTGTAGCTGTACAAAAACATTAACTTCCATTCCCTGTTATCAATATTATTGAAAATGGAATAGAACATACTTAGTACATAATTTAGTTAAATATTGTTGTTTTAAGTAGACTTGTTGGCGTCCGAGATAAGACTATTCGGAATTCAATGAGCCACAATTTTCTGTTGGTACACCCCCAAAAACATCGCATATCTAGCCAATGGCGTGCCAAGGGGCCAACCATACTCCAAGCCCATAAGGCAAGCAGACTGTTAAAAAAACGGAACATCATGAAGTAGGTTATAAGGGCAAGCCAAGCTTTTAGCCTTGTATCTAAGCACCGCCTATGTCACCATCATCTATGCTAGTAATTGACCTATACGTCGTTATTTATGAGTCATATGCACATAGGTAGGATCGTCTTAAATATTTTTAAATAAATATCAACGCCGAAGCACATAAGTAGAAAGAACATTGTCTTTCTGACCAATCCAAAGCCGAACACATCTTTTTATGTCGTTGAAAAAAAATGGCGCTATAAAAAACCCCCTGTCCCTTTTTCCTCCGTCTGACTTGTGATTGTCAAAAATCATTCATCAACCATAAAAATAAAATGAATATTTAATTGCGTGCGAACATTCCTCGCATGACAAAGAAAAAGATAACATTTGCGAACATAATTATTACGGAAATTGAGAAATAATGTAAATATTTCCATTAAAATGTTAAAACTTCCTACTACGTTAGTACGTTTATATAAAAGTTTGTATCTTTTCTCGTTAACTTCTTTGAAAACCAGTTTAGCGGCAATTTTTCATTTCCGATTACCTAGGTACATAAAGTAGAAGGTTCAAAAACTTTAGGAGATCGTAATAATGTCTCTTGCATTTATTGAACTTCCTTTGTTATAACTTTGCAGCCGCTCAATTATACCTACTTTCTAAGCAAAAAATTATATTACACTTAATGGTGATAGCAGTTACATTATAAAATAATTTACTTCAATTAAATGCAATTAATTGCATTGACATTTTGACAACTGACAGTCTGAGAGTCCATCAAATTACACTGGCGGACACTAAAAACTGCATAGCAGTTCAGAGTGAAAATATTTTTACCCACTTTCTCAAATAAATGAGTTGTTTGAGTAAAACGCGTGCAAGAGATCACGTAAACATTCACTCGGTATGATATGGGTCGACGAGAGAAGTACTCAACCATGATATAATATGACAATTTTTAAAATATTACGTTATGAAAGAACATATTATAAAAACATTGCTTGTAGTTACATCATAGTTATCGTTTTCACTGGTACTAACTGTTACTCGCAGTATATCTAAGAAAAGGAGGAAAAAGTTTGCAATTGTTTGACAATGACATCTGATGAAACATCAAAAATCGTTCATGCAATATCAGTTTTAAAAATACAGTAGGTAAGTGTGACTTTAAAAGTTAAACTAAGTATCTATTTATTCAATTTTGGTTTTACATGACGCAACGGTCGGGTTTGCCAAAATTTTGGCAAATTAAGTACAACCAACAGAAATGACACGTGTGCTTTTTCGGAGGAGTCGCAAAAAGGGAAGCCCTTTCAAATCTATGTCAGTAGAACTATTATTTTTTGTTATATTGGCATCGTACGAAGTAATTTAGGTACTGTTAGAATGATAACATTAATTACACTTGAACTATTGGCCTCTGACCGATATATCGTCATCAGCTAAGTGTCATCCTCCTACACTCATGTTACCAATAACATTATTTATTAGTATTGTCAAGATTGAGTACCAAATCCTTAAAGAAATTGATACTTGTTTAACAGTAACGAGATCACGAAATATGTTATATCAGTTAAGTTATTAAGTGATTCGCCCGAGCGAGCGACCGGTCCGTGTGAGTGGGACCGCGTCGTGTCGCCCTTTACCGTTACATAGTAGCATACTTGCTTACTATTTCACGGACATGCACTCTCCTAAACTAAGTGATGCAATCCGTTGACATGGATTTAATTAAGCGGCACCGCGGCGCACCGTGAACATTATCACTCGCCGACAACGCTGAGATGCATAGCCCCTGGGTACGGCGTCACTGGCTCACTGCTACCAGATGACGCCACGGAGGTAGTAAAAAGGGGTCAGAGCTGTGTCGTTGATCCGAGAGTCTGCGGCGACTGAGCGGTGCGGCGCGGGGAGAGCGGCCCCCTCACACCCCGCCTCACACCGGCCCCGCAGGCTTGCGCCCTACTCAACTGACGGTGCGCCCCGCCGTGGATCAGCATTCCGCACTCGACGCGAGGGCGAAGCGCACGCCCTGCTTTAAACGATCGCGTACGACGCGCCGCGCGCTCGCGGCTAGACGACCGCCATGTTTGACGTTTTCGGCTCCGTGAAGGGGCTTCTCAAGCTCGACTCTGTGTGCATTGACAACAATGTGTTCCGGCTACACTACAAAGCCACCGTGATCATCCTGATCGCGTTCTCGCTGCTGGTCACGTCACGGCAGTACATCGGCGACCCCATCGACTGCATCGTGGACGAGATCCCGCTCGCCGTCATGGACACGTACTGCTGGATCTACTCAACTTTCACAATTCCCAACCGGCTGGTGGGACGCGTCGGAAAGGACGTGGTGCAGGCCGGCGTCGCCTCGCACGTCGACGGTCAGGACGAGGTGAAGTACCACAAGTACTACCAGTGGGTGTGTTTTGTGTTGTTCTTCCAAGCCATTCTGTTCTATGTGCCGCGTTATCTGTGGAAGACATGGGAAGGGGGCCGCATCAAGATGTTAGTGCTCGACCTGAACTGCCCTGTAGTCGGAGACGAGTGCAAGGACAGTCGCAAGAAGTTGCTCGTCGACTACTTCCACACTAACCTGCACACGCAAAACTTCTACGCGTTCCGTTTCTTCATCTGCGAGGTGTTGAACTTCATCAACGTCGTCGGCCAGATCTTTTTCATGGACTTCTTCCTGGACGGAGAGTTCTCCACGTACGGCAGTGACGTGGTGAGCTTCACCGAGATGGAGCCGGAGGAGCGCGTGGACCCGATGGCTCGAGTGTTTCCCAAAGTGACCAAGTGCACCTTCCACAAGTACGGTCCCTCGGGAACCGTGCAGAAGTTCGACGGCCTGTGCGTACTGCCGCTGAACATCGTCAACGAGAAGATCTACGTGTTTCTGTGGTTCTGGTTCATGATTCTGTCGATCCTGAGTGGCATCTCGCTGATCTACCGCATGGCCGTGGTGGCGGGTCCGCGCGTGCGCCTGTACCTGCTGCGCGCTCGCAGCCGCCTCGCCCCGCAGGCCCAGGTGGAGACTGTGGCTCGCGAGCTGCAGATCGGTGACTGGTTCGTGCTCTACCAGCTCGGGAAGAACATCGACCCCCTCATCTACAAGGAGTTGATGGGCGAGCTGGCCGAGAAGTTCGAAGGGAAGGACAGTGTGTAGTCTGTTGGGGCGTGTGAAGCGGCTAGTGGACTTTGGGTCGTCCGTGTGACGTGTTAGTAGTGATCGAGGCCCGGTCCGCGTGGCGGGCCGGCCGGGCGCTACCTGCGCCCGCGCTCGCGCCGCGGACCGGGCGGGGCGCGCGCACAAAGAGCGCCAGGAGCGGCTGCACGCCGACATTCCATTACCCACGGCCGGCGCGGGGAACGACCTCCGCCGAGCCGCACTTGTTGTATTCCAGAACCGCTTTGAAACACTTTAACGCTACCGAAATTTAAATAGGTGATATGACTCTTCCAAACGCAACACTTTGACTGAGTCGCGCCGCATAGGGCGCGCGTGCATTTAGCGTAACGTTATTGGGGCATGTTTATACTTGTAGTCGTAGATGTAGTTAGATCTCGTGCCTTCGTTTTTGTATTTTGTATTATTGTGTGCGAGTGTATCATGTTGAAGGAACGTCTCATTGTGATATGTAATTATTATTAATCTAAATTAAGTGACTAGCGTGTACGAAATAGAACGTGTGGACGGCTACACGATACGATATTGTATAAAGCAATAATAAAGCTAAACTGTAATTAAACGTAACTGAACTATTAATTATAAGATAAAGGCTAAGTATACAAAATGAAAGTCGACAATATTATACATATACGTAAGTAATTCGTACTGATTTGTATTAAACTTTTTTACATTGATAAAATCGATAAATACCTGCGATCATGGTTGATATTTTCTGAATATATTTACTGCCACATTAATTTTGTATTATTTCGATAAGAACTCCTCATTATAAATGATGATTCAACTAAAGATAACAATAACAAACCGCTTTGTTCAGCAGCTTCGACTCGACACAAAGCAACAAAGATCACTAGTAACGCCATCTACTATGGTCATATGGAACCATAATCATTGAGATTATAGATGGCGCTGTAATACGATGACGATACCGGTTCTTCATATTTTTTTTTATGTTCTGTGCCAGTTCTCCCCTTCTTTTATTTAAAATAAGAAAGCTTTTGATGAGCTTGTTTTGCTCATTACATCATGTTTCAACTAAATGAATTAAAACCTCTACCTGACAAGACATAGGTCTCTAAAAGGATCTGTAAAAAAGCATGTCTAAAAGTAAAGTTTAGTGTAACTCAACCTGACTGGTTTGAACTTTGACCTGATTTAAACTAAGGATAATTTCTAGTATACCTTGATTAAAATTTAGTAATTAATTGGCATAATTAGATAGTCCACTCACTAATTGTTATGGTTTTCCTGTACTTAAATCATAATTTAGTTACACCATATCAATTTCATAATCAGTTAGGTACCTAATTAAATTAACAAATTATTATTGTGTAGGTTACATTACTCATTATGGCGTTACGTCAACAGGAATAAATCCATGGAAAATAAATAAATGACGTAGATAAGAATTTTTGTATTTGCCCTTACATTTATCCATCGTAAAATTCGTCATAGAAGTGACGTACCACTTGAACGTGTGACGTGCCTGTAACGTTACGTTTATAGTTGCGTTACTATAAAGCTACGTAAGAGTTAGGGTGTGTACAACCAGCTGTTTTACGTAATACGTATACGCAGTCATGCGTAAGTAAACTGTACCACATACAACACAAACAAAAAGCAATATGTAGGAACAACATTCAATACATATGTAGTTACTCAATAGGTACATTTAAGTAGTATTGTTGGATACTGTTAAGTGGGCTACCAGGAAGCTATAACACTTTATAATTAAGCGTCATTATTGTTAGGCATTGATATATAAAAACCCTAGATGCACAGTCCCGAACAAAAGTAACACTCGAAACTGTCACCAAACACTCACAAATACACGCACTACTACATAAGTAGTTATTGTTAATACTATAAACATATTTTTTTGCAAATTCAACCTTACTCGAATTGTTTAAAGTTGTTTTTACAAAGCAGTCTACAAAAAGCAATAAAATTTTACGACCGAAGTTAGCCGGTAGGACAAGGCATGGAGTGGAGACGAATATTTATTATACTTTTTTTATAGGCATTATTGAGTTAACATTTTAAGAGTTTGTCTAATTGTGTTCTAAACACATAATTATACTTTTATCTGGGCGTAAATGTTTCTGGGTAGGACATGTATATATGAAACAAATATTTACTGGTAAAATCATTTATTTAAATTTTTGATTCACAAGGTATTAGTAGAACATATTATCGAAACTAAGTATTATTTAGTTTAAGGTGATTGCGTAGCGGGCTGCCAGCCCGCAAATTTTCAAGTGTCCGGTTGTATCCACTACGAATCAGGTTAATTAAAACACATGTGTATTATAAGTTTTTAAACTGACATGGTCACTAACGAAATATCGGAAAACTAAAACAATTCAAACGCAACAGCCGGAAACACATTAATTTCCTTGAAATAAGTTCAGTTTATTGTAAAGTTGCCTTTTTGAATTAGATTTCAAGTTTTCTGTTGTTTTTTTTGCGATATAATGTAAACGAACGTCAATAAACTTTTCTATAATAGCTTTTATAAGACTTATTTTGTGATTGAATAGAGCAGGCTGTTGAAGTGAATGTGTGTCAATAATAGAAAATATATTTAAATGCATAGTACGTTTTAAAACTAAGGAACACAAATATGCCTTGGTTGTGTTTTTTTGACCATTTATGCGCTGTTCTCGTCTTATAATCTCCTCTGTTTTACTACATACAGTGTAAACATCTTCACTAGCGTAGCACAGACCACCAAAATCCTTTAAGTCAATTAGTTTGTGAAACCATAATTTGTTACGTGCTAGTGTAGAATCTTTGCAGATGTCACATTTAATTTTTTTTAATAGATGCCTGACCACAAATCCCGCAATGTACCCAACAATTTGACACACATATTCAGAGCTAGAATTATTTAGAGAGTCTGATAGGATATCACAATTATTTTGATATATGTCATAACACATACACACATATATGTCTTCACACAAATTTGAGTCAAATTTAAATCTTTTCTTTAAAACTTTTAACGCATTCTTTAGTGAAATGGTCTTTTTAACAAGTCTAGATTTTTTTTTCCTTAGGTTGTTAATGACTTTTTCCTTGCTAATTAACCTTTTGCGGCATTTGTAAAGTTCGCTTTTTATAATAACTTTTCAAGGTGTATCCAAAATTGAGCCTATACTTAGGGAAGTAGTAGGAGATTTGAATTCCTTTTTATTTTCTACATCGAACATTGAACTCGTTGGACAGACTTCAGTAATACTGCTATCATCCGGTTCCGTCCTTTCTTCATCGTTACTTGCAATCTTGAGGTCCAGTGGTGTCTTATCCTGTAAAAAATAATTATGATTACAACAAAGTATTATTTGAATGAAGGTACGATACTAATTGACAAGTTCAGTTTTTTGGCAAACAAAAGCCACTTACCACTACATTAGGAATAGCCGTTTTAAGAAGACGTTTTATGCCTTTTGCAGTGACATACATATCTTCATCCAAAAAATGCTCCGAACAAACGACACTTGATTTATTCGGCTTAAAAAAATCTTCACGCCTTTGTTGGCTGACGATTGAAGTCCATTCTCCGCATCGTTTTGGGTCACTAGGAAAACTAAAATATAAAAATTAGAAATAAAATACGCAAATAAAACAACTCGTCTTGTTCTACAGGCCCATAATTCATAAGAAATAAGTTAATTAAAGTATAAATATATATTTAGTTAATTAAAGTATAGGTATAAATATTTGTTAAAAAATCAAAACAAAAAAGTTCAAAAGTGAATAAACATATTAATTAAAATAATTAAACACAATAAAAAAAAATCGACTCCATTAAATAAGAACAGGGTCACGTGTATTATGCGACTAAAATAAAAGAAGGCTGTAATACATCGTTATTAAACTGACAAAGCGGCCATTAAAATTTGCCGTATTATATTTGGACCGTTGAGTGAAGTTATGAAACAAATTAAATCAAAATCACATATTGCTCTTATTATTAAGTTATAAAAACAACAAAAATAAATCAATAAACACTTTTACTTACCGAAAATACGAAATCCCATCCTTTTTTAACGTTCTTGACGTAATATTTTTGCAATTTCTCAACGAACACTTCGGCATTTTTAACGAGCGTGCAGGGACGCGAGCGGCGAGAGACTATTTGAAATGAGCGCACAATTTGTGATTGTGCGCTCATTTTGTGGGGACGTTTTTGAGACGCTGAGTGTGTATCTTGGGTTTTTTATATATCAATGTTGTTAGGCTATTTTTTATGTCGGCAAGTGTACGCACGATGCGCGGCGCGGCGACCCGACCCTTCAAACTATCCAAACCCCATTTTATGCGGATCTCCATTGTATACTGTAAATGTATAGCTTGACATGTCGCCGTATGTTCGATAGTGACGTTCCATTGTTTATTAATAATTCCCCACGTATACACTGTCTTTTATAGACAAATCTCAGATGGGTATCTGAGTTCCACCTTCTCCTGTGATCATCCTCATGAAAGGCGCATATTAAAACGTTACCATATGTGAGCTAAGTTCCCCTTTACAATCCACAAATCTCAGATCCATCTGAGATTTGTGGATTGTAAAGGGGAACAGAATATAGGGTAGTTACTTGATAATATGCTAAATTTATGAAATTAACAGAATTACTGTTTACAAGAAAATATCAATTGAATTACTCTAGGACCATTTTAAATTTCATTCACAACGTTTTGCTCCGTTTAACCTACGTGTTAAGAAGAATAAATATCTAAATAAATAGCTTAGACACAACCAGAATAACTACCTACTTAAACAAAGCTGGAACGTGTGAAATATTTCACCGAGCCATCAGTGTTTGTGCCGCTCGTGATGTTTGCCTGCCTGCGCCGGCGCACCGTTCCGGGAAGTTCTCGTTTACCTGGCTAGAACAAACGGTGGGACCGCCTTTGTTCCATCATCCAATGGACACGCTACACAATTATATTTCTTACTTGTATTACTTTTTACACAGACAGGAGAGTAAGTGAAAGAACATGTCGAAAACTTGTAGATATAACTTTTTGCAAATTTTTAAATAAAAGTTCTTTTACGGTTACCTACTGCTTTAAATTGTATAACTCCATTATCATCACCATCACAATATTATTGTCAGAGGTATATAGGGGAGAGAAAGAATTGCGCTTTTGTATGAAACATTGAAACATTTTGCATTTTTTATGACCGACAAATTTTGAATCATATAAATAAATCCTAGAGTTTGTGTCACGATGTACACCTTACACTCTTTACCTTTTTCAAAGGTTAGTGACATATCAAAAACTAAGTTGAAAAGCAACAAAATTCAAAAATTCAAATTCATTTATTTGCTAATATGGGTAATTACATAAAGTTGTTAAAATAAAACATAGTTCAAACATATTACGCCTTGAGGCATGCAAATCTCAAGTTTTGAGTCCTGTATGACAACATTATTATACAATTAATTTGCAACAATCATTTATAATTAATAACATAATTTTGGTAATTTCAACGTGGCAAATAATAATGAAACATTAGCAATTAATAATGTCACTAGAATAATTAAAATGTAAAATGTCATGTAATATTTAATGAGAAATGTCAAAATAAATTATACATACTAGTAAAAAAATCATACATACTAGTAGGTCAATCATCATCGTTGTCCTGCCCTTATCCCTTTTATTTATTCGGGGTCGGCGCAGCATATCGCATGTCTACATACCTACAAACGTAGGTACCTACATTAATTTATAGTAACTAGGACAAAAAATTAACTGGATTCCCCTTCTTCTCATCATCATCTGCCTAGCCTTTTGGATGCAGCTGAGTACCAGTATTTTACATGGAGCGACTGCCTATCTGACCTCCACAATCAATTAACTGGGTAATACGATAAACCCCTTGGTAAGACTGGATGTCAGTCTTTCGGTTTCTGACTACTCGTAACGACTGTCAAAGATCTACAAATGACAGCCGGGACCAACGGCTTAACGTGCTTGCCGAGGCACGGAGGAAACTCGGTATATTATGGGTGGTCACCCATCCACAGACCAACCTAGGCAAATTGATCTGAGTGGCTGTTATTATTTGCTCCACGAGCTCCTTTCCTTCTTCTTCTCATCGTTCTCTCAATGCTGAGGGTGAAGGAAGAATGAGCTGGCCATGAAAATATTATTTCCAAGATAGGTGTAAGGATTCCAAGACTTAAACAAGTGTCACTTCGACCACAATTCACGTAAAGGACATGGGTACTTACATAGGTACTTACTGACAAATGTGTTGTAGATATTAGGATTAGGAAAATTCTAAGAATTGCAAGTTTTCAAGTACTTACTATGATAGGTAGATTCTTGAAAAGGAAATACTGTGGCAAAATGTATGGACCTAGTGTTTGTCATACGAGGCATTTAGCGTACCTAACTAAGCATTCCCACTGTTGGGGCTCAGGCGGCCTCTTAGTGAGAGAGAACTGGTCTTAATCAACCACGCAGGTCCAGCACGCGTAGCATGACCACTGTAGAAACGGGTTATGTGGACGGAAGAAAAGACAAAATGACACGTTGTCTATCTGTCATTACGTCGTTTCTTTCGTAGACATAACCCGTTTCTACAGTGGTCATGCTACGCGTGCTGTGCGGGTTGCTGTTATTGAAAATACAAAGAGTCTGACAGGGTACTACCTTATGCCCGCTTATATTTATGTTTTACTATTGAAATGTATTGGATTGTATTTGACTGTAATCCCCGAAGAGTTGCAGAGGTGTACCTAATATAGTAAAATAGTACACCCACATTTCGCCAGTTATTCTTAAGTCCCAAGTAATAGGGGATGATAGTGATTACATACGGGACCCAAACGTGGTCACTCACAATGGGCCTCATCAGAAGGCTCAAAGTCACCCAAAGGGCAATGGAGAGGGCTATGCTCGGAGTTTCCTAGCGTGATCAAATCAGAAATGAGGACATCCGCAAGAGAACCAAGTTTACCGACGTAGCCCGAAGAATTGCCAAACTTAAGTGGCAGTGGGCAGGGCACATTGCTCGCAGAACAGATGGCCGATGGGGCCGAAAAATTCTGGAATGGCGACCGCGAACCGGGAGACGATGCGTTGGAAAGCCTCCCATTATGTGGACAGATGACCTGGTGAAAGTTGCGGGGATCCGCTGGATGCGAGTCGCACGAGACCCGTCATTGTGGCGACACTTAGGGGAGGCCTATGTCAAGCAGTGAACGTCTTTCTGCTGAAATGATAAATAAGTGCGAGCCTATTACGGCCACAAATCCACACTCAGTGACACCGAGCACCTGCTACCGAGTAATTCCTGATGAAACCAGACAGTGTCTCAGTAGACTGGCTCGTTGGTCTAGTGGCAAAATAATATAAATACCAAGCGCGACTCCTGAGCATGAGGTCTGAGGTTCCATTCCCAGGTCGGGCAAGGTGTTATTGGGTTTTTCTATCACGAATTTCTCAGCAGCAGCCATGGAGTCTGGATTTGTGCGCGATTGATGGCAATAGACTCGCGCCCTATTACATGGGCCTTAAATATAACTGGGCAAATGTGGATGTACTATTAGGTACAGTCAGCAACGAAAGTCACTATACATATCCAAAATTATTAGTCGTCTTAGTTTTAGAACGATCCATATAAACAGACTGGAGTAAAAGACATAACAATATTTTCATCAATGTTTAAACAAATTCGCAAAAAAAGATTACATCAGATCACACTGATCAGCACAAAACTTGGTGTAATATTGATAAGTGTTAACCGACTTCTGATGCCGACTGTACACCTCTGCCTAATCTTTCGGGGATTACAAGCGTGTTATGTTATGTACTTATTTGTGTTACTAAATTCTCAGTGACAGGTTAAAATAATAGTACATTGTTACCCCAGGGGTGAAAGTAACTTCTTTAGTCCCGAGACGGGGTTTGGCGCCTAATACTTAACTTTAAGTTATTCCAATTTTACATCGTGGCTGCATAGAAAGTTGGAACATGGTTCAATAAACATGTGTAAATAGAACTATTTCTTTTTTAATAATTTGACATCTGTCAGTTGAAAGCGATTCTCCCTAAGGATGAAAAGTATTACTTTCATCCCGCTCCTCAGGCTACTTCAGACCTACTTTCAGAGTATGAGTTATGAAAATGAAATTTACCAACTCAACAAATAAATCTGCTTGCAAGTTCTATGAACTGATACATAGTAAAAATCATTTTACAGTTAACTATATTTATTTAAACATGACCACACCTAGTACCTAATGTTACTCATTGTTTTAACGTAAGTATTATTTATGATAGTAAACTCGTGGAAATAAGAAAATTCCGGTCAAGTGTGAGTCACTCACCTACTTAATAAGACCCCGTTACTCAGCCTCAACCAGACTGGATTGACCGCGACATACTTGTCTATGGGAAAAAGATTGGTTCTTCATGACTTCCGTGGTTTATGGTGAAAGCGCTAAGCGAACGAATTGTTTTACGTTTTTTGAATTTTAAACAGTGTTGGGTTGTGTATTGATTAAAATATGATTTGCGATCGTAACCAATGTTTCTTTACAGAGTTATAATTATTGAAATCAACAATACAACCCTTTAAGATCATATCCCAGACTTTTTCATGAAAATAGTCATTGAATGGTATTAAAATACCAATATAGATTGAAATGACGCTGAAAGTGGGTACTTATCTATTAAAATGCATCGCCATTTTTGTCGAGGCTGTTGCTGCAGCCTCTTTGGATATTTAAACAATCAGTGAAACTAAATCTATACTATCATCTTTGCTGACAAGCTAATATTTTAACCACTTCCTCTTTTTGCACATCCTGTGCAGTAGTGGACTATGATCTACTGTTGCACAGTTACCTAAATTAATTAATAGGTAAACGGTATTCATAAATTGTGACGCATATCTACAGCGCATGATTATTTCCTCACCTGGTAGGTAAACTAAGTACTTATTATTTTTTTAATTATTAGTAGGTATATATAACTTAACTCAAACTATCATAAAAAAACTTGGTCTTAAGCTTATATTTCCAATAAAAACCATAGTCCTGTCCTAACGCAATCCTAATGACTACATTATTCAAGTGGATAGGTAGTTAATACATAAAAAAAAATCATATAAGTAAGTTATAAGATTTTTTCGTCTAATAGACAAAACATGACTTGCCTACGCCATAAGCACTCATTAATTAGAAGCACGGCCTTGGTACCACATTGTTACTTCCTACACGAATTGTTTCCATTGTGACCACGATAACGAGTTAATAGACAATTAGATAGTTTAATTCATGCAAATGTTTATAGTGAACCGTTTACTTAATTAAAATATACGCAGGCACGCTGCTGATTGTTTTTATTTTGTTTTAAAAATAAAATAAGTAAATGTTGTTTTAAGATAGTTGCCAGTTTTTTAATTTGCATGTGTGTTACTAGACTTTTATCAATGAACTTAAGTACTTACTGAAAACAGTTTGTAAGTAGGTTGCTCTTGCAAATGACCGGCTTTAACAGTCAATCAATCAGGAATCTTATAATTATTTATTTATGCCTACATTTTCCTACAGGACAAAGGCCTCCTTTTCCTCCCTCCAGTTTTGGCTATCTATTGCGATTGTAAGCCAGTCCTTTAAAAAAAAGACCAGCTCATCCCGCCATCTCCTTCCTGCCTGCGTTGTTGTTTCTTGCTTTTTGGTATCCATTGAGTGGTCATATTTCCCCATTGCTCGTCAAACATGCAGCAGATGTGACCAGCCGAGTTCCTTTCAACCTATCAGCTGTAAGGCCAGCATCAGTTATTTAGGTTTTGGAGCGAAATAAGTATGGAGTTTCTTTTGCGGTCCGAAAGTTTGACACCCATCCTATTTAATATTAGAATTTCGGAATGGTGGCTCTCAGCGTAAAAGAGTTAATTTAAAACATTTAGATATCATCTTCCTTAAGAGAAATAAGGGATCATTGAGAACTTTTAGAAGCACACGATAACACCTCGATTCTAGATTAATTCTTAAATAAAATTCGGTGTCTTTGTTCGTCGAATGAGATCTTCAATTCTGCCTACCCATAGGATGGGAGAAAGGGGTGACATGGGTAATTATGTATGTATAGGGCACAGACGTAGGTATACAAGTTTCTTTTGGGTTGATTCTTACAATACTACAACAGTATGACTGCAATATCATAAAAATATGTCTGTTCTGTTCTACAGTTACTTTTATGGATATACCTAATGGTACTCGATAAATGACGCTATAAATCACCCTATATGGAGCGCAAAACATGACCTAACGCTTAGATACCTATGCAATCGCATTTATCCGGCCATATTTAGGTTGGTCTACCTGAGAATGTAAAAAGTGTATCAATATTGGTACCTAAATTCGAACGGCTGAACAGATTTGAATCTAAATTTGGCGCACGAGTAGACGAGGTACCATGGCCTGGGTGAAACCATTGGATATGTTTTTATTCCATTAGTAGGCACCTACATACATACGTTTCGTAAATTATAAATTCTTTTGTCGCAATCACATGTGTACCTTATTTAGATATTATGTGTTTTTTAAATTGTATATGTAGTCATTAGTTCCATTTCATTTGTATAGGTACAATATTCTCTCTATTATGGCACTCGCACTTCTAACTTTAACTCAACGGGGACAACGGGCATAATTTGAAAAGGATATATTACAAGAAATTAACGGGGACAGCGTACGGGGACAACGGGAAGTAATTTTAATTATTTTATTAAGAGCAGGCACTCTAAAATAATTTCTACGCAAGTTCCGCCTCATGCACCCCGCCACTCTACGCTATGGTGCTAGACGCTATGCAAGCCGTAATAAAGTTGAATACCGCATGCGCTCTTTGATCGCGTTCGAGCTCGAAACTAAATGTCGTAAGTCTCAATTCTTATTTCGTTTATAACTGAAGTAATAATTGATCTACAGAAAAAATATCTTGTGACTGGATAGTAAACTATATTTTCTTACTGTTAATATTTATTTTAGACATAAAGGCCAAGCAATCTTGAAAAAAAAAGGAATAATCTTTAAAAAAGACATGGTTTTTGATCGAGTGAAAATGTTACAATTACGTCTTGTACATGGAAAGAAAAAGATCTAATAAATCATATACTAAAGTTCCATTTCGATAGTATATGTGACTGTTTCAGAATATTAATGCAAATTAACATAACATTTAGGGAGCCTCCTCTTAAATTCCCTTTGTCCCCTTTAACGGGGACACGGCCTACGGGGACAACGGGAATACATCTTCCCATCATAACATCACGACTGTTAACACCTGTGTGTAGGTACCGATCTAAATGTACACCCGCATTTCACCATCAGTCATGCAGCATGCTTAAAAAAGTTCCATTAAACGACCCTATTGGCATCAACCGGGCACAAATCCAGACTATGAGATTGCTACTGAGAAATTACTGATGGAAATAGCACCCGCTATGTGATAAATTCTAAGCTCCTCGCAAACGAAGCTGCATATTAGGGCACAAGCTGCTATTCCGTATAATTATAGCCGTATAGGTAAGTAATTGCTATCACAAGATAAAGCAGTCGTGGTCAGAAAGTAGCCATATCAGTGCAAATGAGTTTTGCACCGGTTGCTAGGCTGCTACGTGCATATTGTATAAACAACCCGCCGCGGTGTTGACCTGTGCGCTCGCAATCGCGACGGCTGAGTTGACATAACATCGTAATTCTAGCCGCTGTAGGATGAAAGCGTGGAATAATCTAGATTTATTAGATGACGGTGACGTCATCAAATAAATCTATATTATTCCACGCTTGTAGATATCTACTTAATATTCTTACATCGATCTACAATTCTTGTGCGAGGTTTTACAGCTTAGGTGGGTCAGCAACAAACGGAGACATATATCCTGAAAAGCATTAGACTGCTGGGGCAGATGCTGCTGCCTGTTTTTCAGGGTCAGTTTTAGACAGAAATTGAACGTAGGTAGGAAGCAGTTAAATTAAAAAGTCCGCATAGTTTATGACCTTTGCCTTTTAACGGCATTGCAAATACCTACTCGACAGACAACATTTAAAAATCGAACAACAAAATTATAGTTGTTTTTAGTTGTGAATGTCACAGTAATTGTAAGTATTTAGTTATTTGATATAGACGCAAGCCGTGTGCCGATTGAATTATCGATCGTCAAAAAATACGAACTTCAAGACACAAGTTTCATCCACTATTTAACCCCCTGAAAGTCAGTCAGTTTACATGGACCCGTCCGCCAGTCAGACAAGTCGCTAGTAAAGTAATATTTTAAAATTTTAAAGCCCAAGTTTCCTTTGCTGTCAGCGTCACCAGCAAGATTTAGTAAGTGCTGCAGGGGGGTGCGCCAAAGTTCACATAAATTTTCAATTCCGATAATTGGCAATCCGAAAATGTTCTTCCTAACATTTTTCATCCTAACAATCGCAATTCCTAACTACTCTGTCTCTAATGTTCATAATTCCGAAGCATTCAACTTCATAATGTCAGTAGCAATAAACATCTATTATACTTTTATTTGTTTTCCTATAGTTTCTCAAAATAACCATCTTTTACACTATTATTCAAAGTCATATCTTTTTTGTTTAGATTTCTTTTTATTCATAATAATCAGTATTATATACATTGATTTTGCGTAACTTTTACTTTTTTATTTATTGCGGTGTGTACCTGTAAATATATCCATAGGTTAGGTTAGGTTAGAACTGTGACCAACTACGCGCGAGCCGAGCGAGCGAAGCGAGCTGTGCCGCGGCAGCAGCCGGCGAGCGCGACCTCGAAATTGGTCGGAAAATATTTCTAAGTATTTTTTTCATAGTGCCCCCAAGACGACACTATGACCTAATCCCCACCCAAATTAAAACTGTAAATATCATCTTCTACCCACATATATTTTTATTACATTTAAAATATAAATAAATGTTTCTATCTGAGTATCAGTGAAAATATTATGGTAATTATGTTTAGGGATAAAAGAGTTATGATAAAAAACAGTAGGAGTTAAATTATTTACATTAATGATATTATTAATTACAATTTTCGGAAACATGAGTGTTATGAACATCGCCGGTAGCACTACAAATAGTATAAATGAAAACTATAGGATGAAAAATTTTAGGAAGAATGATCATTCGGATTACAAATCGTTAGGAAGAACAATTTCGGGTAAAGAACTTTAGGTGAGCCAATATGGACCCGCTGCAGGGTGCTCACGGCGAGTGGCCATAGCCGGAACTAAAGTCGCCTTGTTATTTTCAATTTCACAAAATTGTATACTAACAGCGCCGGCGCCGTCATGACAAAACATCTCTAAAGTGCCAAAAGAACTATAGTTTAAGAACCAAACCCAACCCCTACCAACTTTATAACAATGACAATAAAGATCAATTTGATTTTGACAGTGTTAAAATCAGTGGAAGGTAAAATAACTGTGAAGGAACTGCATACTAAATTGTACTGCAGTCGATGAGTAAATATAGGTAGGTACTAATGGGTACGTATCCGTCATTTACACCGGCGGAGACACGCGTAACGACAGTGGCCATTTAGCGAGAGTAAACAATGCAACAATAATGATAACGTATCGATGATTGGGCACTCGGCGCGTACCTATTGTACTACTGTGGGTGCCAGAATCTTGAGCAAGAAGAATCAACAGAATCTTCTAATTGGATTTAGTATTGTTGATGACGCTAGAGAATAGTAGAAGTGCATACTTAACAGGAACCTTGACTTGTGGTAGTTTGTGGGTACGAAACCAGGTAGACACTTTAGTTTCTGAACTTTTTCGAGCACAGAAGAAAAGCATCGTGGGGAACCGACATGCAACTTGTACCAAAATTACGCAGACCCGAACTGGTGCCGCGGGTTGTACTTTGTCAGCTTCTTCTCACAAGGGCGGCCCGTGTACAGACAACTGGTACCAGCACAACAGGCCACCTCTCTGTGAGTTAACATTATCAGAGGTAGGATTATTACCAATAGAGGCTATAGATATATTTTATAATGGATGCAATGACTGCCGCTAACAGATATGAAGAAGAAGTGTGCCGTGGTATAGCAGTGACTGTTTACGCTTTACACCACCATACGTGCGTGCCCATAACCACTAAGTATCCCCTTTTTATCTCATCCTCGATAAACTATTTGATCTAAATATGAATCACTACTTGTTGATGTCTCTCAGCTGTTGAAACTAATTAAAATATGTTTTACTACATGTGTTTTACGAGCTGCCGAGACGAGTCATGTTGATACAACATCGCAGGATGCGTGTCATAAACATACCCACATACTTACAGCAGTCACAGAGTTAATTACTAAGATATGTATTATATTATAATATTTTTCGGCTCGAAGAAAAGACAGGAAGTATCAGTCTATATTAACTAACTACGTAAGTGTCTGTTTGTAAAACAAATCATCATTTCCAACGAAAGACGTTCACCGCTAGACACAGGCCTCCCCCAAGTGCCACCACATTGACCAATGACCGGTCCCGTGCGACTCGAATCCTGCGGATCCCCGCCACGTTCACCAGGTCATCGGTCCATATAGTGGGAGGCCTTCCAACACAACGTCTTCCTATTAGCGGTCGCCACTCCAGAACTTTTCGGCCCCATCGGCCATCCGTTCTGCGAGCAATCTGCCATGTGTGTGTGTAAAACCAATGGGACAGTTCACAGAAATAATAAGTGTCTAAGTTCGTCTATTCTTATTTCTTATTTACCGATTGTTTGTAAATGTGTGGACATTGTAGGCCTTATAGATTCCTAGATCCTTGGTAACTTTTTATTTCGTTCTACTTTTCGTAGTAAGCAACGACTTATTGTCAGGCCTACGATGTCCTCCCATACTTTAGTACTAATGCTGTAACAGAAATATTGTAAAACCAAATGATTTTAAAAGAGTAACCATGGAGTTTCTTGCCGGTTCTTCTCCATAGGAAACGACCAACCCGAACCGAGCACCTTTTTGCCGCCGATTTTTATAAGTGCCCCTGTAGGCCTATGTAGGGTAAACTTGCCTAATTCGTACCCCTTAAGAGAAAACCATCATATTTAAGAAATTAGGAAAGATAAATTAGTTTTAATTAAAAGCAATTTTTGTTTGCTAAATGCTTTATTGTTTCTATAATCAAATTTAACATAAAACTTAAAAACTACAAAAAAAATAAACAATTTAAAAAAATCTAAAAAAAGTACGATTTAAGATCATTCATCCCAAATCGTACTGCTATATCCTTAATTCGTACTTTGAGATCTATTCATTGGTCATACAGTATTGAGAATCAGCATCATAATCAACAATGTGTTATTAAAGCAAGTAGTAATTCATAACAAATTCGACGGATGGTCTCGCCAATTCTAGGCAATCATCGCAGTTATAACTAAATCGTACCAGTACGTTTTAAGAACTTAAGTCGAAGTACGAAATAGGAGCAAGAGCCAAATAAATTTTAAATTTACCCCCAAAAAAATTGACAACAGTTACGCGTATGATAACACGTCAGATTAAATCGCAAAGATACACAATCAAAACACATCATCGGCGAGCGAGGGGAGCTGCGGGCGGCGGCGGCGGTGCCGGCCGGCCTGCGGACACTCGCTTCCTCGGACACCACCGCGACGGACGATCTCTCAAACGCCTTCCTTAATTATTTTATGTTTGTCCGGGACAGTTTCTATTGTAAATCTAATCGGCATTAAACCAAGCCTATAATATACAGTCCACTTTTATTTCTCTCCAACGGGTTATTAAACATTGGTGTACGATTTGACACGTAGTCAAATCGTAAAATAGGTTAACACGACCTAATTTGAATAAAACTCTTACGAAATGTATAAAAATATTACAGCAATAGTTGAAAAAAACTTGCTTTTTCAATATTTTTGTCGAGAACGGCTTCCCAGGTGCCATCTGTCTGGTGGTAGAATGGCTGACTGTTATATCTATTTTTTGACACTAGAGGCGCTGCTAGCTGTTACCGAAGCCGAGTTTTAAGTGGAGTACGAATTTGGCGTAAGTACGAATTAAGCAAGTTTACCCTACCTAAAATAAAAATATTTTGATTTATTCTGGACTTAGGAATAAATTGTGTTATTTTTGAAGGCAATTAAATTGATTGATGCCAGTTTCAGGAGTTATTTAAAAGTTTCTATGTTATTTTATTTATTAATAAAAGCTAAACTAACTAAATCTAGTGTTTAGTAGATAGTGCTATAAACCTAAACTATTGTGATTATATATCAGTGTAACTTTTTTACACAACTTTTTTAGTAAACTTTTTTTTTGTTTTATTGATGTTTTCTACACAAATTACATAATTAGAACCAAAATGATAACTAAATGAACCTGAAAGTAGTGGGTGGGTAGGTAATTCGTTTTCATAATACTTACATAAAAAGTCAAGGAGGTTAATGTGATATGTATTTAAATGCGCCGGGGCAATCGATAAGAGTAAGTCGACTGATAGTAGCTAATGAGCTGGATAATTATATTGTTACTAAAATTCAACATTTTTGTTCTATATTTATTGTTTGTCTCTATGAAGAGTATTTCACTCTGTATGAGGGTAGTTTATTTTTTTAGTAGACAAAGAAAACCCTGACAAACAGTTAAATAACGGAGTTATTATAATTATTATAACTTTATATTTTTTTTATTGTTATTATAATTTTAAAATTACACAGTTATGCTGGAATCATATGAGGCTCGCGGGACGTTGTGAAATGATTTAAATAAAAAAGATAGCAGCGTTGATTCTGATTTTGGCCACGCATTATTAAAACTTTGTACCTACAGCTATTTTAACCATCGGAAACGATTTGGGCTATTTAGGAGTGACAGGACTTGGTTAAGAAACTACCAGTTCAATAGGATTTACCTATCAAATCAATCACAGCTAGGTACCAAAAAATTCCAGTTATAAAAAGCGCGAATAAATCATCCCATCAAAAACGAGACCGTTCAATTGTCAATTCTAAATAATTTGTCCCAGTTAAGGGACACGTGTCGTATAGTCGACATGGCCCGCATTGTGCCGGAACCATGCCTGTTGATCATGTTAGCTAGATGACATCGATTGCGAATTGACGTCTCGCTGATAAAGCCTGACCTTCGCGTAATCGTAACGTCGGGTGTAGCGATTATTATCGTAATTTGATTGCTGTTATCAATAGAATTTAGTTAAAGTCCAACAGTAAATAGTTAACCAGCCCCCGTATTCACAAACCCGTTCGATTCGATGTCGATCGACAAGTCGTATGTCTATCTTTTTTTGGAATTACGGAAGCGAGCGAGATAGACATACGACTTGTTGATCGACATCGAATCGAACGGGTTTGTGAATACGGGGGCTGTTTGCCGACTATGATTATAGTCGACATGAATGAAAGTTCATGTTTATGGTTGGAGCTCTAGACAACAGCGATAATCTTTTTTTGTTTATGTAATCTAAACACATAAAGGTATGAAAATTAAAAAATAGGAACTTGGTTGGTCCGTAGTCCGTCTGTCAGACGATTTTGTCCTAAAAACTTTTCGACGTATTAGGGTTGAATGATGTAAAAATTCAATCAACTCTAAACCAATTTTTTGGCAATGGTAATACTGGACAATAAAATGTCAGTGTCATATTTTGAATACATTCAATCTTCTTGTTATTCATTCACTCATTTGTCCGGTTTAGCCGATGTTGCCAGAGTACAGATTTTTAACAAAGTTTCAGCCTACAGAAATACTGATCGAAGTACGGGTGGACTGGACTGCAACTGAGGACTCATTTGAGCAATATTTTTGAATCAATTCAATAATTGATTCAAAAATATTGCTCAAATGTTATATTAACCTATAACCTAATAAAAAATATTATATTACCTAATAAAAATATAAAAACCTGTACTAATTCCATAAAAAAATCCGCTACCAATGATTGCTGCTGGAACAGTCTGGTTGTGGTAGATAGAAGCATAATATTTTATGGTGCAGCGTTGCATTAGAGAATGAGAGGTGGCCTATGTCTCTGCTGTGGGACCATTGTAGGCTGATTATGCAATGTGCTATGCTTAAAGGTAGTTGTTAAGGTGGAAGCGACAGGCTAGCCAACGAAATTCAATTTTTTTTTTCGGATTTTTGGAGTTTGCAGGTGAGTGATACTCATCTGCAAACAAACAACAAACTATAACAAAGTAAGAATTTCATTTACATTGATTTATTATTATCGGTTTTGGCAACACTTAATCTTGAACTGTATGTTTATTCTTTTATAATAAAGACTTGGCTTAAAGGTCTTGTAACCATGCCAGTGGCATAGCCACAAACGACTTAAAAAAATATGTTTATTACTTCATTCATTACATTATTATTTGACATTTGAATATTTTTAGATCATTCATTTCCGTCATTTGTTGCGTCACGTGAGGAGGTCACTCTGTCACTCTGACACTCTCGCTCCGCGCTCGCCACTCTCGGTAGCTAGCTGTGTACTGCATCGAATTGTTCAAGTTTTTCACTTTATGTTATTCGGCAATAAATAAATGGATATCTACGACTCTTTTCAACATATTTTCCATGCTACGTGGAGAAATTACTAATTACGTCTGCAAAACTGAAGATGGAAACCGATGAAATTCAACGTGTCGGCGAAAACGGCGATGTTTTCATTCATCGCCTGAAGGATCTGACTGATGAAGAAAAACAGCGTCTGGAGGCACAAAACTCGCGAATAATACCTGAAGCCAAAGCTGCGCGACTGGAGAAAGAAGCTAAGCGTCATTGGGACATATTTTACAAGAGAAATGAGACAAAATTCTTCAAGGACCGGCATTGGACTACACGTGAGTTTCAAGAGCTAATAAACTTTGAAGCGGACGAAAAGATCACATTCCTAGAGATGGGGTGTGGCGTGGGTAACATGATATTCCCGCTGGTCGCAGAAGGTTTCTCGAACTTTCATTTCTACGCGTGTGACTTTTCTCCACGTGCGGTTGAGTTCGTGAAGACGAACAAGTTGTTTGACGACAATCGTATGAAAGCGTTTTGCGCCGACCTGACCACTGATGACTTGTTCGAAAATATGGAAGAAGGTTGCGTGGACATCGCTAGCTTGATCTTCGTGCTCTCTGCCATTCACCCTGAAGCGTGGTCGCAGGTGGCCAGGGTTGCTTACCGGGCGCTTCGCCCCGGCGGCGTGATGTTGTTCCGAGACTACGGACGGTACGACATGGCGCAGCTGCGGTTCAAGCCTGGACATAAGATTGCAGATAATTTTTATATGAGGCAGGATGGCACTAGGTAAGATTCTGTTCAGTTTTTACTCTTGAGTGTGGCATAATAAACCAGAAATTATCTTAAAATAACCACATGGTCCCAGTGTTGAGCAATTCAATCAAAATTACCTCATGTTGTAAAACCAACTATTTCTGTACAATTTCTCTAACAATGTTCTTAATTGCAGAAGTTACTACTTTACTGAAGAAGAGCTGCAGAAGCTGTTCACTGATGCTGGCTTTGAGATCTTGATGAACACATATGTGCAGCGTCGCACTGTCAACTTCAAGGAAGGAATAGATGTGCCTCGCATATTTGTACAGGGGAAATATCGGAAACCTGCTGATGGTAAGATCCTTAACACCTTTGTAAATACATAGTCTTTTGTTGCATAGATCTGTAAGACTAAACTTACCTTGTATTCAGACAGGCTCTAATATATAAATAAAGTTTGGTGAGCCATAGTCTCTAAAGAGTTCTATTTCACATGATGAAAAATGCTAACCGTTGAAAACCCATGATTTGCATGTATATTAGCTCTATCTGAACAAACTGCAGCACAAATATCAAATCAAAATGTTTGAAAACATGTCTCACAGACTTTTCATATTGTTTTAGGTTGAATTATTATCGAAGAGCTTCAAACTGCTATGGAATTGATTTTGGTAAGTTTTTTTTTTGCACATCATGCATAGCTGTTCTATCCCATATTGTATGTATTTACTATTTCCCTCCCTATAAAAACCAGCCAAAAATATTAGGCAACTCTGAAACCAGTCTCCACTAGGGCCGTTGTGTCGGAAGATTGGGAACCTCTAGATTGCATTCCATGTCATGTTGATAGACATTTGTATAGACCAACTACTAACTGAACTTTTTTTTTGTTAATGCTTTATCTTGTTCTACTTTTTGTAGTAAGCTACAACTTATTATTGGGCCTATGCTGTCCTCCAATACTCAAGTTCTAACGCCTGTAACATTCATCATCATCATTCATAATTTCAGCCCAAAAGACGTCCACTGCTGGACATAGGCCTCCCCCAAGTGTCAAATTGACATTTTGGGGGCCACGCTTGGCAGGCGGGTTGGCAATCGCAGTTAGGTTGTTACAAAAGCACAGAGAAAGCTGCTGCCCATTCTCTGGCAAATCCCTTAGTCGCCTCTTACAACACCCACGGGAAGATATGGGATGGTGCTATTCTTTACGTCCCACACCATACAGAGCAAACATGTAACATTAAAATATTCTAAAACCAATGATTTTAAAAGAGTAACCATGTAGTTTCTGGCTGGTTCGTCTCCATAGGAAATTACCAAACCGAACTGTACAGTGCTCCTTTTGTCAACGTTTTATAAGTGTTCATGTAGTAGGTATATGTAAAATAAAACATTTTTTAATTTGAATATTGTGTAACTGACTTGAAAGGCTATTATTTAATGACGGCCAGTTGTCAAATTGGCTGGGTTGGCTTAAGACTCCTTCCCATTCCTTTTTATCAGCATGATGACAGCGCAGTGCATCTGAAAACCTTCAGTTGCCTCACAATGGCTTACTCAAGAATAGGGAAATTTTTCTCATTAAATGTTAATCATTCATTCTTTATGTAGCTGGTACTGCATCAGCTACTTTGTTTTTACTTTTTTATTAAAGTTAGCACAGGGCAGCCTGTTGTGAGGACTGATGCATAAATAAATGCTATATAGCATACTGACTCTTTGCTTTACGAAATTGTATGTGGTTTTACTAGGGATGGTTATTTATGTTGGGTTTTTTTATCGTTTACAGGTACTTTTTTATCTTGCTTCTGCACAGGAGTGGTTTATGGTGAGTTAAACAACAGTTTTCTTTATCCAAGAATAAATTTAATAGAAGTTACAAAACAAAATTAAATATTCTTCAAGTGATGACCACATAGTTCATCTGAACTCTTTGATGTACACAATTTGCAATGTCTTTCGCTCCTATCTGATAACATCACTTCTAAACTAGTATCACAGTGGACCTAGTCACAAAAACTTACAGGTTTCTATATTTTACAGATTCAAGAACAAGAAAAATGATAATTTGATCATTGGTGCAACTTGGCCTAGTACATGAGCAAGGTAAGACATACTGAAATAAATATCAAAATATTTAAAATACTAGTATTCTGCTGCTTCCGGTTGAACTGGAATCTAATTCCAACATAGTTGGGAAAACGCTAGGCAGATAATTAAATCGTAATGCCTTATTCAGGATAGCTCGGTTATTGATTGATTTGATGGTAAAAAATGTTCTGCAGAATCAATCAAGTTATCCTGAAATAGGTTTAACTTATTAATTAATTTCTGTGATGACCACATAGTTCATCTGAACACTCTGATGTACACAATTGCAATGTCTTTCGCTCCTATCTGATACCGTCGCTTATTATAAAAGTCTACAATAAAACTACACAGGAAAACTGACAAGTTTGTACTATTTACAGAGACACTCAACAAAAATGTTGTTGCTGTGGCCCGAAAAATTATAAACAAGGTGAGGAAAAGTACTGAAATTGCTTGCAAACCATAACTAAGTAGTTGTTGAATTTCACGCCCTCCCGTCAACAATTGTAATTTGGACCTTAAGCCAATGCCAATGAAGACGTGGACTTGAGATTTGCAGCAACTATTAAAATAAAAATATAAAACTAGTATAGTAACATGATAAAATGATGACCACATAGTTCATCTGATTACTCTGATGTACACAATTTGCAATGTCTTTCGCTCCTATCTGATTTTATTACAAGTTCACAAACACACAAAACTTGTAGAGGATTTTCTTCTAATATATTGCTGTTTTCAGGGCCATTCGACAGATGCACTCTGGGGTTTTTCGTGACTAAAGAATGCTGCATTTGCTTAAGGTAAGATTAAAATTATTAATAATTTAATTTTAATTGATTAATTTTACAAATAGAGGGACATATACATACAAGGTGTTGTTTTGCAACCTCGTCAAATTCAAGGAGGTAACTATGCTAATGATTCTCGACCCAAATCAATAATAAAATTAGTACGTAATTTTCTTTTTTTTATTTATTTACTGAAATCGGTAACTGTGAACCACCTGTGTTTTAAACACGGGCCATCTGATCCCCGCCTTATAACGTCGCTTACACACAAACAAAAAACCTCATACGTTTTTTCGATAATTTTATAATCCCTAAACCACGTTAAGGGGGTTATTCTGAAATATTGACAAATTTAAACAACAAAAAAACGCAGTGTTTTTTAATAATTAACTAGGTACCGTAATTTATATCGATTATTTATGTCTTTTGTGACAACATCCTGAATTTTGACGAGGATGCAAAACAACACCTTGTATAACTGTTTATACTCAAAATGATGATTTCAGATAGGGACATCTGATTCTAATGCTGTTAACATAACTATCCACACTGATCCATTTAATTCAATTTAATCACCTTATTTATTCAATTCGTCTTGTTAACAATGTTATTCTTTGGTCAACAGATCTATTAGTTACACCATGGACACCTACCAGGCCCCTCAGAAAGTATTGCGAAAAAAAGTTTTTATATATGGGAGACTGGCCAGTTATTATGTTTTTCGAAAATATGATTATTTATAAGTAAAAATAAGTAAGTTCCAATTTCAAAATTTCCCTCCACATTTTTTGCGAGTTAATTCAAAGTATTGTGTCTCACTGAAATATGGATCTGCGCCGGGAACATTTTAGAGCTATGATTTTATACGATTTCAAGTGTCGCCTGAAACCGGATGAATCGTACGATAGACTTCAAATGGCATTCATGGATGAAGGCCCTTCCAAGGCAACCGTGTATCGTTGGTATAACGAATTCAAGCGCGGTCGACCAACTTTGGGGGATGACGAAAGAAGCGGTCGCCCTTTGACGGCTGTTACCGAAGAAAACGTGCTAGCAGTGAAAAATTTAATCCAAGACAATAGGCGAATTACATATCAGGAGATTCAACACATATTGAAGATTGGATCGGGAAGCGTTCACGAGATTCTACACAGCCATCTTCGCGTGAGGAGGATAGTATCACGCTGGGTGCCGCACAACCTCACCGATGCTCAGAAGCAGGCCCGGGTGGAATGGTGCCGTGATATGCTTAACAAATTTGAAGCAGGCTCGTCTCGGCGTGTTTACGACATCGTTACAGGTGATGAGTCCTGGATTTATCAATACGACCCAGAAACCAAGCGCCAGTCGACTGTTTGGGTGTTTCAAAATGAGCCAACGCCTACCAAAGTGAAGCGATCTAGAAGCGGGGGTAAGATTTTGATCGCTAGCTTTTTTAATTTGACTGGCCACTTGGTATCAATTCCCTTACGGGATCAAAGAAGCATTAATGCCGAATGGTATACTTCCAAATGTTTGCCAGAAGTTTTCTCTGTTATAAGCAACAAGCGACCAAACACAGGGCTCCGCGGGCTACTGCTCCACCACGACAATGCACCTGCGCACACCGCACTCAAAACGAGGGACTTCCTGGACAGCACGCCAGTCAAACTCCTGGGTCACCCTCCTTACAGCCCTGATCTAGCACCGTGTGACTTCTTTTTATTCCCAAAAATAAAAAATCAGCTCAAAGGGATACAATTTTCGTCGCCGGAAGATGCGCTGGCTGGGTTCGAGCAGGCTGTAAACGAGGTGTCTGCGGCGGACTGGAAAAAGTGTTTTGAAAACTGGTTTAGGCGCATGAATCTTTGTATAGAGGCTGGTGGAAAGTACTTTGAAAAGATTTAATAAAAATATATGTACGTATAGAACAATTTTTTTTAGTTTCGCAAAACTTTCTGAGTGTCCCACGTATAGAAAGCTGTATTTGATGTAAGTAAATGGATTCAATTACTACTTTCAAGTTAGAATAGTAATCTATGGGACCGTTCAAGTATTACGTAAGCACTATAGGGGGGCGGGGGGTCTTTACTTATTTTTAATGACATGGGGGGTGGGGGGGATCTAGATTGTGATTACGTCATCAGTAATTCTTTACTTTTTTACACATGGCAGCCCACACATTGTCTATGCTTGAAAACGAAACGCATTTTCGGGGATTCCTACAAATAATGAATATGTTTAGGTACTTGTTTAGAACTGAATAGGGGAATTACCGCGCGCTACACTTGTCTGTCACTTACAACTGCTGCTCATGTATAAATCAATTGTACCAATGTTTATGTAAGCATGGAGGGGAGGGGTAAGAGCTTTGCTTACTTTTGCTGACGAGGGGGAGGGGTGGGTTAATAATTGCAAAAAAATCTGCGTACGTAATACTTGAACGGCCCCTAAGTGTATGCGGGCTGACATTTCTAAGATGGCAATGTTATTTAAAATGTTATAATATTGGTAGTTTACAATGATGACTTGACCTTCAGGTCTCCCTCAACAGAGCGAACCCATAACACCATGTTGACCAACTTACGCGTCTGAGTAAATACTTAAAAGTAGATACATTTCATAAAACTAATGATAAAAATATGCTCATAAGTTCTTCTTCTTTACAGATACTTCTCTGGAGTCCAATGCTGGGAAATTACAACTGAAAGGTAAGAATTAAAATTGAAGATTTATTGTATGTTAGGATAAAAACTACATTTTAAAAAAAAACTTGTTTAGTCCAAAACTCTAATGATGAATCCAGATAGGGACATCTTACATATAATGCTGTTAATATAACTATCCGCACTGATCCATTAACTCTATAAAAACAGACATCTGTCTTCTAGGAAAATATTCATAGGGTTTATCTTTTGCAGGCTACTCCAGTCTGCCTGATACCTGTTGGGGGCGAAAGCATACACACTTGCGACTCTTAATAGTAGAAGGAACACCTTATGGTTTTATTTGGTAACCACCAATGACAAGCAGTAACCATAATATCACCACAAAAAGCAAAATGGTAAGTTTTCTGTTTGTAGTGCAGAATCGCTATTTATTTTTCTTATTTTACTGTTATGATGAACACACATTTCTGTACAGTTTTGATGAGCATTGTGTTCCGCTGTCTGATTTATTGAAATAATCTTAATCAAATTGTTGATCCCTAAAATCATTAACCTTTAATTACTCTTTGCAGACAAATTATCATCTACCTGGAGTCTGAACAATAAACTTTTCTAAAGGTGAGATATTACAAAACATTTTTCATAATTTATGTAATACTAGCTGTCCGGCGCAACTTCGTTTGCGTCACATTTTCCCCGTTTTCGAAACATTTTTCACTGCTGCTCCGCTCCTTTTGGTCATAGCGTGATGGTATATAGCCTATAGCCTTTCTCGATAAATGGACTATCTAACACTGAAAGAATTTTTTCAAATCGGACCAGTAGTTTCGGAGCCTATTCAATGCAAACAAACAAACAATCAAATCTTTCCTCTTTATATAGTAGTATAGTTATATTAGTTTAGAAAAATAATGTCCACAATGATGACTTGACCTTCAGGTCTCCCTCAACAGAGCGAACCCATAACACCATGTTGACCAACTTACATGTCTGAGTAATATTATAACAGATTCATAACATTTACTGATGCTAGCAGAATATTAATGGTCATGTACTTGTTCTCAGACATCCAGCTTACAATTGCAAGAGTGCAAGGTGACCTAAACTGGCTTAATTAGGTAAGTCCAAAACTTTTATCATAACTAATTAGTAGACATAAGGTTTTATTTCAAAGAGTTACAATGATGACTTGACCTTCAGGTCTCCCTCAACAGAGCGAACCCAAAACACCATGTTGACCATATTACGCGTCTGAGTAATACGAGAACACACCGATATAATTTATTAGGAGAAGAATAAATTATTAACAAAGTGCTTCTATTGTTCTCAGGAATCTAGCTATGAACCGAAATTCGAGCAAGCTTATCCCACCAAGTCTGGCTAGGTAAGTTAAAAACTTGAAACATTTCTAATATGATCTCTGATCCTATTTAAAATTAGGTTAAAATTATAACTTATTAATTATCATAAGAAAAAACAGGTTGATTTTCTATAAATGTTGTAATTTTTTAGCCATTTAGTAGAATGACCCATAAAAAAAAATAACTTTCTTGTTTTTAACATGAAAACACATTATGTTGAAATATTTTTCAGTAAGCAACTTTACTATTTGACAATTTAATAAGATAGGACAAGTATTAGGGATCCTTCACAACATAATTTACTATGTACTGCAAGGATTTTATTATTTTGTAAACAATCACAATGATGACCTTGACCTTCAGGTCTCCCTCAACAGAGCGAACCCATAACACCATGTTGACCAACTTACGCGTCTGAGTAATTAAAATTAAACCATGAACATTTTGTGCTATGATAATAGGGATTTGATAGATTTTATTCTTTGTTACAGGACAAAATGACGCACAGTGGAACGAATGTATGGGAGCGGTTGGACGTAGACATGTCCGAAAAAAAAGAGTAAAATTATGCCAAACTAATGATGCCATCTTATTCGATTACTTAATGCCTTCATAACTTGTAGTGATGAATTTCTTCATAACTCCCATATTTCGGGAGTAATTTGAGAAAATGTGAAATTTTACTATGAAAATGAGTGTATCGAGCTCTCTCCCTCCTGATTCCGGGCTTGTTTCAAGTAGCGGTCTCTAATATCATAATGCTAATACTAAGAGCTATATTTAATACTAAGACACATAGTGCGCCAAATGTGCACTTTCTGGGATAAAGAGTGATGTTTATTTTATAACACAATTTTTTTATTTTTTGTTTATTTTGTTGATTAAAACCGTTTTTCTAAAGGTTTACCTTATTACAATAACATTTCTGAGCAGCCAATTAGAGAAGATATAAGCTAATTAGGATATATAATTAGGGACTTAAGGTTTACATATAAAACTGATGCACTAATGATTACTGATAAGAACATTGCTATTATTTAATTACTAAATGGCTCTTAATACACTAATTTAGCATGCATCATTTACTAATTATCACAATAACTAATTACCTTGCAATATTTAACAAAGGATACCTGGGAGACCTGGATTTTATATAAATAGGTCACTATTAGTAACTTTAAAATCAGTGTTGATTTACACCTCGTTGTATCCAAGCTAATCTCGCAATGTATTTTCCAAATTTTAATACAAATCTTGATATTCACGTTGCTTTATGCGCACGCGCACATAAAGATTTACGCGACTTTAACTATTTGTTCAGTGTTTTAAAAGATAACAGTTGTGTTCAGTTATGTGAAAGTGCTGAAACAAGTTTAAAAGACTGGTGTCGTCGATTTTACTACCGCATTTATGCAAAATGGACACAGTCTGGAAGAAGCACAGATAAGTTTCGGAAGAAACATGAGATTTGGCTACAGGCTGCAATTCAATGGCCGGAATTACAGAATGAAAATATGGAACCTTCTACAGAAAATATAAGTGACGTCATCGAGCCCATAATTTCTCCTGCTAAATCTGATGCTTCAACTTGTACACATCCTAGTCCTCGTAAATCTTTTGAGGACCTTAGTAACCGGCAAAAAAGAAGACGCACTGAAGATAGTCTTTCATGCAGCAGTAGCAGCGCTGAAATTATGTTTTCGGCCGAAAGGGCGCTTCAAAAGGCAGGACAAAGCGATACAGCTTATGTTATGAAATACTTGACGGAGAATCCAGAAGAGGCCTCAAAAATCAAAGCCTTCATTGAAGGTAAATCAATTCAGGTACGGGAAATATCCCCTTTGAAGGCATTGGCTCTTTATGTATCGATGAACTTATCGAAATGGCGCTATAACACTCTTCGGGATTTCAACACTCAAGAAGGAGCTCTTCAATACCCGAGTTACTACATGTTGGTTAAAGAAAAAATTAAGTGCTATCCGGCCAAAGAAGATCTCACAGTTACAGAGAGCTCTGCAAAAATCAAATTACAAGCCTTGATGGATTTAACCTCAAGAAGACTTATTAGGTCGTTAGAAACCCCTGTTGATCCCAATCAACAGCTCGTATTGACCAGCAAATGGGGTTTTGACGGATCATCTAGCCAAAGCATTTATCATCAAAGGACGAGTGAAGATGAGCAAATCGATCTTGCTAGTAATTTTATGATTAGTCTTGTACCACTGCGGCTTGTCTCAAAAGGTGTAACAATTTGGGAAAACGAGCGACCATCTTCCACTTCATTTTGCCGGCCAATATTGTTTAAGTTTATAAAGGAAACCAAAGAAAATGTGCAGAGAGAGATGGCTGAAATCGAAGCAGAGATTGAAGCCTTAACTCCATCCACCATCACTGATGGAATTAGTGTCAAACACCAACTGCTGTTGACAATGATTGATGGTAAAATTCATTCCATTATATCCAATACAGCAGCTTCAGTGTGTGACATATGCAAGGCTTGTCCTAAAGAAATGAATAATTTAGAGTTAATCAAAGATAAACACGCAAACGAGGACATGTATAAATATAGCTTAAGCACCCTTCACGCTTGGATTCGCTCAATGGAATGCTTATTACACATTTCCTACAAATTAGACATAAAATCATGGCAAGTAAGGGGTGATATAGCAAAAAGGCAAGTTGATGACAGGAAGAAAAGAGTTCAAGAGGCTGTAAGAAGAGAAACGGGCTTACTTCTCGATGTTGTGAAACAAGGCAGTGGATCCACCAACAATGGCAACTCGGCAAGGAGATTTTTTGAAAACTACACTAAATCTGCTGAACTGACCGGAATAGATGCTATGCTTTTAAGAAAAATCTGTGTGATCTTGCAGTGTATTTCATCAGGAGAGAAGATCAACGTAACTAAATTCCGAGAGTTCTGCTTTGATACTGCTAAGCTTTACGTGGAGTTATACCCATGGTATTATATGCCTTCTTCACTTCATAAAATTTTAATGCATGGGCCAGACATAGTTCAGAACATGTCAATTGTGCCCATTGGTTTTCTATCCGAAGAGGCATCTGAGGCTAGAAATAAAGATTTTAGAAAATATAGAGAGGGGCATTCTCGAAAGCATAGCAGTATCTCATGCAATGAAGATATTATGCACAATCTTTTACTGTCTTCTGATCCACTTGTTACAAGTATCCGTCCAAAAGGAAATAAGTTTGTAAAAAAATCTTCTTTTAAGGAATTTTATGAGCTTACGGATTCTGAGAAAAGTGATATCGAATTTGTTAACATAAATGATTTAGCGGACATCGATTCTGAATTTGAATTAATTGATGATGATGATGATGACGAAGATAATTAAATGATGTTATTGTTTTAAAATGTGTAACTTAGTAAATTAGAGCTTACGTCTTAATTATTTATTGTACTTTTAATGAAACTAGGTAATTTATTATCAACTTACTTAAAAGTCATACTCTCATCAGTTCTTGTGAATATTTTTGTTAATATATATTTCTGTATATATATAATATATTTATAGACCTCTTAATAAGTCTGTCTGCGGTTTAAAGTAAATACAAATGGGGAAAAAACGTTTTTTTTTAAATTTTCATTTCCTTTTATCCCAGAAAGTGCACATTTGGCGCACTATGTGTCTTAGTATTAAATATAGCTCTTAGTAATAGCATTACGATATTAGAGACCGCTACTTGAAACAAGCCCGGAATCAGGAGGGAGAGAGCTCGATACACTCATTTTCATAGTAAAATTTCACATTTTCTCAAATTACTCCCGAAATATGGGAGTTATGAAGAAATTCATCACCACAATTTATGAAGGCATTAAGTAATCGAATAAGATGGCATCATTAGTTTGTCATAATTTTACTCTTATTTTTCGGACATGTCTACGTCCAACCGCTCCCATACATTCGTTCCACTGTGTGACGTGATAAGAAGAATAGAATCAAAGTTAACATGGAAGATTTAAGGTGGGTGTCTCTATTTCTATGTGATGCATGAAAATCTCCCATAAAATAATTATATTTACCACATGACCAATAGAATTAACTAGGCAGTACCGGATGTCAATCATAAATTATCTCATGGTAACTTGCCAATTAAGAATAATCTCTTAAATTAGTTTTGATTGATATAAATTGTTCTAATTACAATGGCGTAGGACTAGCAAATAAATGAATTGATGATACAATCGAATCTGAAGACTTGATTTTTTAACTGTGCTAATTTATTAGGCTTGATTTTTTTTACAATAAAACTAATGTTGTTATAAAGGTTTTAATATTACGCTGTTCAACGTGTGTCCCACACACTTAAGGTAGTCTGATTTAATTTATATTACAGTTCATTGAGTTCTTGCAACCTCTTTTTAGGGTTCCGTACCCAAAGGGTCAAACGGGACCCTATTACTGAGACTTCGCTGTCCGTCCGTCCGTCCGTCTGTCACCAGGCTGTATCTCATGAACCGTGATAGTTAGCCAGTTGAAATTTCTACAGATTATGTATTTCTGTTGACGCTCTAACAACAAATAATAAAAACAGAAAAAAATTAATATTTAAGGGGGGCTCCCATACAGAAAAGTTTTTTATTTTTCGTTTTTTTAAATAATTATAAATAATGGTACGGAACCCTTCGTGCGCGAGTCCGACTCGCACTTGGCCGGTTTTTTTCAATTATTATCTATTTTCTGGTCCTTAGAATGGCTTACTGTCTCAATCCTATGAGAATGCGATCTCTTGAAGTAGCATTCTGTAAGTCGAGACACAGATGACCGTGGTTAAAACTGCCGAGATTGGTGCCCCGTCGCCGCCTCGGTTATAACGACACACTACAAACACCATTACATTAGCAGATAGCTTTAGAGGAAATTATGACCAACTGAAACTAAATGAAAATTATTATTGTTATTACAGGTAAAGCTGAAATGAAGGCGAAGATTAGTTGTTGCAGTTTACCGTCGCACTGTAGGCTGTAAATCGACCTTCTTAGGAATTTAAATTATTCTCCCTGGTACCACTTAAAATCTACATTATACATAAGCTACATTTCCGATATTCTCCTGGAACATGTCGTTCCTTATGCGGGATATATCGGTGATGACTTCCTCCATATGCACGATAACGCTCATTGTCACACTTTCCGTGCGACAACTGAATACCTCGAAGAAGTCTGTATCGCCGCATTGGCCTGGCCAGCGCTCAGCCCGGACTTGAATCCCATTGAGCACGTGTGGGATGAACTACAGAGGTGGATTCGTTCCAGAAATCCTGCTCCTTCAAGTGTGAATGAGCTGAAATCGGCTTTGATAGAGGAGTCGGAAGGTATCCCGCAAGAATCGATTCAGAAGCTGATTAGGTCAATGAAGAACCGTCGAGCAGTTACTAGGGCAATGGGAGGGAACACAAAATATTGAAACTTAATTTTAAGGCCAAATAAATTTTTTATTAATTATTTTCTTCATTTATTATGTTTCCATTATCCTTATGTTTTCCTAACTCATTCACTCAATCCGTGTTAGCTCCTTAACTACGGGTGTGATTAAATGAATTTGTATCAATTTAAAGTTCATCATCATATTGCCGCCCAGTGCAATTCATATTTATGAAAGAAAGTAATTTTGTTGTCACTGAACATCAAGAGCGGATGGAAGACGAGATAAAAGCACTTCACCCCTCAGATTGCGGAAATGATGTGGAAGTTAATGATGACTATGATTGATGGAAAGATTTGGGTCTACCTATCAGATGCAAAATCAAGTTCTAGCTGCAGGTACTTTTGTTTTGCAAAACCTTCAGACCTCTTATAAGTTCGGAATGCTTTTTGCCTATAGCCTATAGCTTATAGGCTTGACCTCAGAAATGGGCAGTGCGAGGAAATGATGACAAAGTTGCGTTTCAAGCAAGAAAAAAATAGTTGCAAAGCCGAGCTAAAGCACACACGGAGCTAGCGCAGGGATCGCGGCATCGTCATGTATTGCAATGCTTATCGCTCGTTTGTAACAAGAATAAAATTACTGAAAAAATTTGTTTTTCGATATTGCTTTTAGTTGATTATAAAATAAGTAACGAAATGCGTAAAATGAACCTTTCATCTTTCAATAAAAGGTTTTATGCAAAAAATATTGGCAATATAATGAAAATATTTTTAGTCTAACCAAAAAAACGCTGTTCTGTATTTCTTAAGTTTCGAGTTATGTCATAAATTGCAGCAAACAAGTTATATTAGCCGACATTACACAGAAAAAAAGAAAAGAAGACATTTTTTTAACAATATACGATGACATGAGCATTAACCAGGGTGGAAGCGACAAGTTGGCCCGCGAAATTCAAATTTTCTCTCGATTTCTTAAATTCCTTATTGATAGTTTTGTGAGGACTACTGCAATACACGTGATGGAGTGTGAGCTTCACCTTCAACTTTTATATGTACGCAGATACTTCTTAGCCGGCAAAATATTGGTTGAAGGTGAACTTATTCCGGGGTCGTAAAGTGCCTAAGTATTTATTTCTCTTGATAAAAAGTCTCAGTCATGTCAAGGTGTTTTTTAAACATTGCCCCTAACTAGTCAACTTCCGGAGGCACTGCCGAGGGTTTTTAAGAAAAACGAAATGAGTCTTGTCGCGAAGACGATTTAATTCAGACTGAAAATCCTACAACTAAACCCAACACACAGTGTTGCTAATTCTAAGTTTCTTATCTCTACGGTGGCGCGGCAGCGCGTCGCCAGGTGCTAGTCATAACATCCCGTGGCTCTCACGCGAATGCTGAATCAGCATGGCCGCACAGGGTGTGTACAAACTAACACGAGGTTATAATATTGGGGTTCGATACAGTACTGTATAACAAACTAGAAATTTTTTGCGTTTACAAACATTTAAACTCACATACACAAACAGCCAGACCCGGAGCAACTAACTGTAGGCCATACAGATATTTGATCCGTGCGGGGACCGATCCCACGACATATATCTCCCGCACGTGATAGATAGGTCTTTAAAAATAATAATAATTGTTTATTGAAATAACGATTTCCACAAAATTTTACAAAATTAGGGCATTAAAAACTAAAGGTATATAATATTAGAATTCTACCTGAACTAGGAATAAACCTGTATCTCAGGTAGCACACTCAAGTCCATACACAAATATTATCTAAGATTTCTTAAACAAATACCTAGTAAATAACATAACTATCTATAAAATGTAAGAAAAAACGGTTTACATTCACAACTTCATTGCGGCGTACTACTATTTTTGCAATGAAGCATTTGTAATGCATAACATAAAAACTCAGGTCAAGTTTCCTTTGCCTACAGAGAAAAATGTCATGTCACTAAATAGTATATTTCATTGCGAGTGCGGAATGCCTGTCATTGCAAAGAGTTCCGACAAATGTCTACCCGAGCCGAGGCGCAGCCGAAGGTGAGGGTTGACAGTCGGAACAAGTTGCAATGACGGTTCCGCACGTGTACTGAACAACTATTTTTAATACAGTTGCGAAAAAATGAAGCAATTTAATAAAGAACATTTTTGGAAAATGGCGCCAACCGTAAAAGAATAGAAGCAGAGATTTTTTTTGTTTTCTTCATCCCTTCTGGGTAGGCAAAGGGAACTATGCCCATACAGCCAAGTCTTCAGTAGATTTTTTTTTATTGATATGAAATGAAAATGAAATGAAACCTAACCTAACTCATTGAATCAAATCATTAAATCTGATATTGAAACAAATTAGTAGCTTCTTTTTAGAAATATTTGCATGAATCATAAAAACTTCTATGATTTTTTTTTAGTAAAAACTCCGTGGTTGGTTTTTTTTTCTTTTTAATAGACATTATTTTGACAGTTGGGAAAGAGAACGCACGAGTTCGGGAAAGGTAAAGTAAAAGCTCGAGTGTGTAATAGCCCACATCCCGAACGCTATACGTCCCTGCAATACGCCACTTTTTGAGCAACTGTATTAAAAATGTAATTATTGCATCAATATTACAGGTCATCAATTCATCATACTTATGAGTAAACTATAACACAAATTAGTAAAAATACCGTATAGAATAATAAGCGCTCTTACGCAAAGTCATTGTAATCGATGGAATTTACGTATCTTGCCTCAGCTAGTTTTTTGGCGGGGCATTCTTGATCGCCAGTTTTGTGATTGCTTGGTTTTTTAAAACGCAAGCATGTTGCACACTGTGACTGTTCAGCATTTTTAGTGCACTCTTTAGTCTGATGACCTTGTTCTCCACAATGTCCACACGTGTAGGTATCCTCTCGACAAGTCTTTGCGGCATGTCCATACTGTTGACATTTGAAGCACCTGGTCACGAGTGTGAAGTCCCTCACGGGGCAGGATGACCAATTAATGTACACTCGGTTTTGGTTTATTAGGGCTTTTCTTATGCTAGCAGTAACTTCAAGAATAAAGTTACATGTTGGTCCTTCCCTTTTACCTGACTTGTGACTCAATTTTATAGAGGCCATAAATGAGTCGCGGGGTAAATTAGGCAGCTGGTCAACTAAATTCTGCTCATAAATGCAATTGAGTACTTCTTGGTCAGTCAAAACTGTCGGAACTCCTATCACTGCAATTCTTGGTCTTCTCTTATGGGGCTCTTCCACTTTTAGGCTGGAACTACTAAGCTCAGCTGATTTTTTGAGTTTTTCTATGTCGCCTTTGGTCTCCGTGCTAATAATAACGCCTCCGTTTTTTGTTTTGCGCAATCCTCTAACGTGCAATTTCATTTGTTCAGGGCTTATTATTTTCTGTACTAGCGATTTTGTGTCGTCACTTGATTTTAATTTATCTGTTGGATAAATTGCGATAGAGCTGAGGTTGTTTGGGCGCATGAAATTATTCTTATTGGTTTTAACCATGTCAGCGAACGAAACTTTTTCTGCCATTGTTGTTTTGTTGCAGTTTTCTTGAATGCTAGCTTGAATTGTTTGCTGGAAATTTTCAAGGCAATTCGTGAGGTCCTGTTTTTCTTGCAATACTTGAACAGAAGTTAGAAATCCTTTGGCCCTTTGTTTCAAATCCTGGTAGTATACTGCCATTTGAGAAACACCATATTCTACCTTGCGCGAAAGGGTATTGATCCTTAGCTTTTGCTCGGAGTTCAGCTTTCCTTCCTGAGCAATGAGACAGATATCGTCTAGGCATTTATCTATGGAGTTCAACCAGTTGCTTATATCGCAGGTTTCTAATGCTTCCAATCCGCCTTCTGCCGCATGTTGAGGTGGTTGAGGTTTGGTCGCAGGGCTGCCAGGAGGTGGAAATCTCCGAGGGCTGTTTTCGGTATTTGACATTTCTAATTAGTTCTTAGAAATTCTTCATAACTACTTGTTATTCACGAAAGCAAATCACAAACTTAGCACAAAAATGCGATTCGGTATCTAGGTCACAGATCACTCGAATAAAATTATTATGTCATTTAATAAATAAAAACGCTAATAGGTACACACGTCCACTCTACTTGAGTGCTAGTAGAGGAAAATAACATTGAAGTTCCTAAAACCATTTTTCTCAAAATCAATCGTTTGAAAGATACCCTTCTAAAGTGAGTAATGCTACAGTTTCGCTTGAAATCCGGACACCCACATTTCGCCAATTATGTTTTATGTCCCATTAATAGGAGACTAGCCTATTTGCCATCAACCGGGCACAAATCCAAATTCCATGGCTGCTGTTAAAATATTCCTAATGGCAAAACCAACACAGTTTGATCGAACTCAGGACCTCGTGCTCAACAGTCGTGCTTGCCACCACTCGACCAATAATGGAATTTAATCTTGTTACATAATAATACCCTCACGATCCGACAGGGTTATTATAAGAGCATTTCCGGTTCACGGCATTTCATACAAACTTTTAAGTTCTTATCAATAACACTTGTAACGGGATATTTACCATGTTTATTTGTTTCGAGTTCCCGATATTTCGGCGCTATTGCAAACGCCATGATCACGGATTAACTGAAGTTATTGCGGGTGGGTGTTTATGTGACAAATCGGTCTACCGTCTTTCTTGTTCGTTTTTTGTGCTCCGTACTACTACCACTCGATTTTTGGGTGTCATTATTTTTCAAATCAGCCATAGCTCAACATCTCCTTGTATCAGGTTCGAACCACTGGATTGAGTTACTTAACCCTCAGGCAGTGTCTCCATATGTAAATCGAGAACTACCGTGTTGCAAGGGTAAAAATACGGTGTTTATAGAAAAAATGCGGTGAATTTGCTAAAATTCTACCGTGTAAATTACCGTGCAATTTTTCAAAGAAAAAAACAACATTTCGAAGCTATCAAGTCTGAATATATTTGTTTTTTAATTATTAACAAAGAAAATTTAAGTAGGTAACATGTGGTATTATTCTGAATCGGACGCTCCTAGCACGACAGTATCTTTTTCGTAAATTGATTTATTCATTTTTGACAACATTTCGTTAGTTGGCCTGAAATCCACAAGTTTTTGCCATTTCTTTTAATTGATTGCTGGGTGAAAGTATTCCCTTTTATTGTTTGGGTTAGAAGTTTGTTTCTTTTTTTTTTTATTTTTTTAGTTTTAATGGTATTACGGTGATGTATGACACGGTAATACATTTTTACCTTGACGGTAGATAGAGACCAGATTACGGTGCATCTACGGTAATTACCGTGTATATGGAGACACTGCCCTCAGGTCATCTCGACAGAACACCACTATACATAATATAAAGACTGGTAACATAAGCGATTGAAATTAGTAAATATGTTTATGAACTTCAACAAGGAGGATGGGTTTCAACTGTCAAGAGCCTGGAATCCAGTGGTTCAACTGTGTGTAAAAACCGAACAAGTGCCGTAAAAAATTCGCGAGTGGACAGTGAGTTTCGTGTGTCGGGAACAGAATCGAGTTGTGAGTGGTAGTGGTACGGAGTGGTACAAAAAACGAACAAGAAAGAGGATAGACCAATTTGTCTGCACATAAACACCCACCCGCAATAACTTCAGTTTATCCGTGATCATGGCGTTTGCAACAGCGCCTAAATATCGGGAACTCGAAACAATTAATAAACGTGGTAAATATCCCGTTACAAGTGTAATAATTGATAGTGTTAGTGAACATGTCAGTTTAAAAACTTATACTTCCAGTTCTTATTTTCCGAAATGACTGTGACTGTACCGATTTTAATGAAACTTCATACGCCTAAGCACAGCTAAAACATTTTGGAAATGTCTTTTAAAAATAAGATAATTGGACATTTCTGTTTCTATGGATAATTTATAAGCGATCTAATTAAGCTGTACTTAACACTATTTTTCTAAAATGTTCTGTACTTAGTAACTTTTTAGACCTATATGTATTCTGCCTATCCCTAAGACTGTATGAGGTTTCCTTAAATCGGTTCAGTCATTTCGGTAAATAAGGACATGAAAATTTGTACCAAATGTGTGTATTCCTACCTGGACTTATAATAAAATTCGAAAAAGTTTTTACAAATACATTCTATCAGTCAGGTAAGATAGTGAAACGGACTTATGTAGAGTACTAATCGATACTGAAGTTTTAAATTAATAAATGCATCAAACAACTGGATTTAAATGGTTTATTAGCCTTTTAGCCAGACTTCTATTGGAATATTAGGAACCTAGCTAGTTCTTTATGTAAAGGTACCTACGAGTGGACATGCTATGTATCGGGAGCAGTAACAATAAAATAGCACCTTTATGTTATTTATTTATTTCCTGTACTTACAGTTATACGACACGTACAATATCAAAATTAAGTAACCTAACTTTAAAAATGTTTCTGTTTTTCTTTATAGTCCTTTCACCATAGGATGGTGCAGGTGACATCATATGAACCGTTCCTTTTCAATAAATTTACTACAGTTATTTTATTACTGATTCCGTATTTTACGACTATGGTGTACACACTGAACACTAGTTAAAATATTCAGTCATGATTGAAAATTAGGGTAAGGTTTCAGATTGAAAAGGAATGTTTCATATGTCACCCGCACAATACTACGGCGAAAGGACTATCTAGGTCATTAAACCTAGTACATAATTATGTAGTACTACAAATAGTAAACCACAATCTGTATTTAATGGTAAAATATTAAAAATATTTTATATCCAAAAAGCATTATGTAAAAGCATTACCTAGGCAGGTACCTCCTTCGGAAAATGAGTGTTTTGTTTTTGGATTTATACATTTTAGCAGAACAATTCTACACCTTAACAATAAAATACACAAAGATAAAGTACAGAATATACATTGAAGTTCCTAGATATTTAAAAGTATGTATAATTTAAAAATAAAGAAAAACATTAATTTAAAAAGATTAAAGTAAATATTAAAAGGTTGAGTAATTATTCACTTATTTCTGGAATAGTAACTATGCAAAAATAATATTTCATTGATATTGTCAAGCTCCAATAAATTTCTATGTTCATAAAAATTTATATTATTCGAATCATTTTGCTTCCAAAGAAATTGTCCAGAAGTAGATTCTACAGGTATTGCAGTTGCGGGAATACACAAGTACTTCTGAGACATGTTATACAATTCTTTGCACCTGGATACATGATTAAACTCTTCCCAAAATTGATATGGGTCATTGTAAGTGTTGCAGCTGGGTATGCAGGCATAGTGCTCCACCGCAGTTTGTGCACGAGAACTCGTCATGTTAGGCTCAGCTTTTATATTTTTATGATCCACCAAATAGCTCAGTAGATTTCCTCTCTCTCCTGATTGCTTGTCGGAAGCTGAAGGAACTGGACTCTGTTGTAGGCCTGGACTCTCACCTTCCTTTAATTCCTTTATTACAGCTTGCTGAACGCTATCCACTTTTTCTTGTGAAATAAAAACAGTTTTGTTATCAAATCTGGGATCCATGAATGTCGCCTTTTCTGCAATTAATTCGTTTTCGTATGTTCCGAAATATTTACTTATCCACTCCTTGACTTTGATCAAGAACTCTTTTGCCACTTCAATCGTCGGTGAAATTTCACTTATTTGTAATTTTAAACCGACAATGAGAGGGATTATAAAAGATAAGGTCAGGTATTGCTCAGTAGACAAAGTGTTATTTAATTCATTAAATGGTTCTAAAATTTTAAGGCATTCACCAAGTAATTTTATTTCATGGTCAACATAGTCGCCACTGTTTCCTTGAATGATATCATTTAAATTGATGTACTGGTTGTGCCAACTGAGCTGTTCGTCTTTCTCCAGGGCCGTGTGTTCAGATAGAAAAGTGAAAGCTTCTTTCATAAATGAATTTAATGAAGAAGCTACACAAATTATGGTTGTTTTTTGCAAACTATGCACCGCTTGTCTTAGAGTTATACTATTTCCGTGATTAGAAATTGTAAAACACACCACTTTTCGGAAGACTTTGTATTTGTCTAATTCTTCCTTTATTTCTTTGGCTATGCTGAAGTCTTTTCGCAAGTTTGCCTCTTTTGTGAATAAAATCTGAGATATGGGTTTACCTTCAAAAATAAAATGTGCAGTGGCAGTCCACATGGTCCGTCCAGATCTTCGGCCCATGACGCCCAGCTTCCAGGTATCTATCGAGATCGCCACGTGATGAACCGACGCCAAGGTTTCCATTAACAATGATTTTGTTCTTCTGTATTCTTTACGAATTATGTCCAGAGATATTTTTTTAGGAATGGTGTAATTTGATATGCTTTTGATAAATTCCTGGAAGCCATTTCCTTCAAATAAGTTAAGGGGTAATAGGTCCACACATAACATTCTCACCAGCTGTACGTTCGGGTCCACTTCTTTCTGAGCTGAATCCGCGTCTGTTTCAAGTTTTACCTTCTTAGCAAGAGGAGCGCCATTTTCACTATTCTGTGCCATGATAGTTTTGATTTTGATGATATATTTATAAGATTAGGATGATAACCCAAGATGTATTTTGAGTAAAACTGGTATCAACATGTAGTATAGTGGGCGTGACCGGAGTATCAGAACTTACAAAGAGTATGTATAGTAATATTGATCAGTTACCCGATATATTACTTTTCTCTATGGTATCAATAAACTAAAACTACTGCACTAAGTGTTGCCAGCCGTCTAACCGAAAACAAAAAGGCGGCAGCGTGGCATAGTAGCATACATTACGACAAGGATCTTAATTAAAGTGGCCGACTTAAGAACTAACGCCGCCTCGACGGCGCACGGCGCCGCGCCTTCGTGTCCACGTTTGTCAGTGATATATCTAATGTTTGGTTTGGGAAAATTAAAGTATTATTAACCTCTCGGTCAAATCAGTTATCCGGTTCTTTCTGTTATCCTAGTATCCGGTTTCCATGCCCTAGTTAGTTTAATTAGTAGTGTTAGTTTTAACAGTAGATTTGATGTTTTCATATTGATGGCCCTGTTTTCTATTTCATTCCTAATTTTTACTGTTTTTCAATTAGCGTTCAGCGCCACCTATTACACTATGCAAATACTTTTTTACAACTAATAAGTAATAAAACGCAACACATTGACACTAGATAGCAATATCTATTATGTGCTTTCAAGACACGGGTCATTTTCACAAAAAGTGTACATTCGTGTTTTGGGTGTGTCCCACAACTTATTTATTTTCTTTAAAGAGTAATATCAACTTTTAAGAAAAACAACACTAAAACTTTGGATCTGTGGTCAGATTTTAACAATTATTGTATAATGCTGCTGGTATAAACACAGCAATATTACCTTAATTTTCAAAAATGAAGGTACAATGTATCAATTTTAGCACTGTCCCACTACCATTTTCATTAATAAAACGTGACCTTAATGTAATTTTTTGACTTATATATAATAATGTGTTTGATATTTTGGAAAGTATAGTTATGCACGATTTGTTAATAAATTACAGCAATAGTCTAATGCCGCATAAAAAATTTAAATAAATTAATCTTTGTGAGGACATAAACTAGTTAAAATGGAAAATTCCCTTCCGAAACCGCCATTTTTGCGAGATGATTCTATCAAAATTACCATTTAATGCGTATTTATTTCAATTGGCAACGTTTTTAATGCTGTCAACTGGTTCCAACAAGTATTTTCGGCTATTTTGACAGCAGCCGGTGGTCGAGCAACATATATCTCAGTAGCGGTCCGGTTTAGATTTCCCGGAACCGCAACCAATTTCAAAGTAAGTTTACAAGTTTATATTTTGCAAATTATTTTGATATCTTTATTAGCTTTCAGTGAACTTAAAATGATACCAAGCTTGTTAATCTTATGAATTAGTTTAAAGTAATTAAAATAAAAGTGTCTAAAGTCATGCTTCCGATACTTCCGTTCCGTAACCAAAACGCAGGTAACGTAGAAATGGAATTGAAAAGTTTCGGAATGGAATTCTTAAGAAGATGATACATTATGTTTGTATTATCGATCTATTTATAATAAGAAAAAGGCGACGACTTCCAAATCTAATTTGTAACGTTCATAATTTGTCACTTTGTAAAAACAAATATATTATTGTAACAAAACTATTTTGAGATTTTGCTAAACAGTGTTGTGTGACAATTATTTGATTTTTTTTTATTTGGATATAATATATATAAAATATTTAAGTTAATTAAATACTACGGTAGGTTTTAAAGCCAAAGTTGTTTTTGTTAGTGTGCTCAAAATGACCCAAGTTGACTATCTAACATGAGTGTTTTTTTCAGGTAATTTAGTTACCTGGTAAAAATGGGTGTCGTAGCAAACGTTGAGATGCAGTGAAGGTAATAATATTTTCGAGAAGAGTATACGTAAAATATGAAGTATTTAGAAAAAAATATATAAGTAAATGGTTGTAAATAAAAATATCAGTTAATTTAAAAATCAAAAACCCGACTGCTTAAGAGGTGAACTAAAAAGACGTAAACAAGAAAAAAAATCAGGCTGTGCAGTCGGAGGATCAGCTGGTCAGCCAGCTTGCGAATATGAACTCTCCGACTTCACGGAATGGTATTTTTCTTGTTTACATATTTTTAGTTCACTTCGGTTTTTGATTTTAAGTTAAGTTTTGTTTTATTTACAACTTTTTACCCGACTGCAAGGAAAGGGTTAAGTATGTTTTTTGCGTGTATATTGTCAATATGCCTATTCTTATTTTTTATTTTTGTTTTATTTTTTTTTTATCCCCGACTGTAAAGGGGTGTATTTTAAGTTGAACAAGGTGTAAAATTTGATTTGTATTCAATTTTAAATTAGAATATTTGTAATAATTTGATCTAATTTTCTTGATAATGTGCAATAGTTTTAAGAATTCTATTCCGTAATAGAAATAGTCTATTCCGTGACTGTCCTATTTTATAGTTTGATAAAAATATTTTTTTTTGAGCGAAACCCTATTTATTTGTTATTAGATTTTGATAATTTAGATTTTAATCATTTGATTAACGTAATTAAAAAAAAGTTACTAAGTTGTATCCTAATTGAGAAACTAATCAGAAATTATTGAACTAATTTGGTCCAAAGAGTAACGTAATGGAAATTAAAATGATGATAATGTATGTTTGCTATTGTTGATTTTATGTTTTATCTATTTTGTATTGAAGTACAAAATACCGTTAACCAATTATACTATTTGATTAAATCCAAATGAGTTTTATTTTATTTCTATAACTAAAAGCCATTAGTTTCGGAATGGAATAAAATTTGTTCTCCAGGTGCAATAAATTAGTTTTATTTCAGTAAATAATCCGGATTATGAGGTTTTATTATAATTTTCATGTAGTCAAAAGAATATCAATTGGTAATTTAACAAAAAAAACGAAAAACAATAAAAAAATGAAATTTCGCCATTTTTTCAATAGTGTACACTTTTTCTGAAAATGACCCACACACAGCGTTGAGTTGAAGAAAGCTGATGTAAATTGGGCTTAAATTAGTTATCTGGGGTTAAAAACTTACCGAATTGTCCATGGTTTTAAAACATGGTTTTATACCTGTCTCTCTCTCTTTCACCAGCGTGCATCCTTTTCTAATGGTGAAGGATGTTTGACACGAAGCTGTCAACTTGAAGTTGACAGCTTAGCTTTGATTAGAAAAGGATGCACGCTGGTGAAAGAGAGAGAGACAGGTATAAAACCATGAACAATTCGGTAAGTTTTTAACCACAGATAACTAATTTAAGGCGAATTTACATCAGCTTCCTTCAACTCAACGCTGTGTGTCTTATTCAACAGATAATACCTGTTTTGTTGGAATGCAAAACAGTCATACTATTGACGGGATTTGAGGGAATTCCCCGACCACAGTATATTGACCTATGTGATTTGAAGTCACAGAAAGGCACATGAAGAAATTTAACAAAAATATTTATGATTTTAAAAAGGAAAATGATTCTGAAAATACTAAAGATGAGGCAATTGAGGATGAAAGTGGTAAATATGTTCACTTTTATTTTTTTGTTATGTTGTTATCAATATTATAATATAACAATGTACCTATGTGAGTCCTGGTAACTAATAAAAGTCGGTGATTGTTTTGATTATATGGGGAAAGTATGAAATCTCCCTTATTTAATATTTTATTTTACCTACTGTTTTCTCCAGTTTTTTATTGGTGACCTGTTGCATGTTGTTTTTTAGTTTCTAGGGGATGGGCGGATGGCAATTGGCAACACTAACGTGAAGTAATTGAAATACTAATATTCATCTAAATTAATATTATAAAACAGGTTAGAAAGGTAAACCTTCCATCTATATTACTATACTCTTTGGGTAAACCATTAAGTATATAGTGAGTCTCTGGATTCTGTCGAAAAACAGTCGGCTTAGTAATTCAGTTTTTTCTTATGTTAGTGACTCTCCTCCATTTTCAAGCAAACAGGTGATATGTACCAGTACTTGAGGGTTGCCGCCCATCGTCGGACGTGGCATCATCATGGCTGTATTTCCCAAAGGGTTGAGCAGATGCATGTAGTATACTTACATTTCGCCAGTTATTAAGTCCCTGTCGCGAAAGATGAAATCGCGATGTTCCAAACTTATAAATGTAAATATTTAATTACACAACACTAATAAGATAGCAACACTAAATCAGTATGAGCAACCTGACGACGCAAACCCAAGCCATTCTTTTCCCGCCTTTTTGCCATCACACAGTTTGGCTAACAGCTAACTTAAATTAAGTAAATTCAGTGCAAGAAGAGTAGTAGATTCTTGTCATCCGTGAGGCGCGCCACCTCGAAAGCTAAGTACCTAGATATTAACTTTCTGTTTATGTACGGTTTAGAGATTTGATATGTTCAATAATGTTCTATGAAATTATGTTTACCAGTTTGAATAACTTATACCTAATTAAAACACCTGAAGTGATGGTCGTGTCTTAAGCCGCGGTCCTAGTTTAATAAGATGTTTCATAATCGCGGCTTAAGGTGTAACTTACGACCCTCACGCGCAATAAGTCTGGCCGGACACGCGCGCTAGGTTTGTGAGAAAGTCCAAGGGCCAACTTCTCTTGCAAACCTTATAACATAATCCCCACAGGCCCAAGTAAGCGTCGACGGGCGCTGGCGTCGACGGACGCTATAAATGTTGAGGGGGGACATTCCAGACGTGAAGGCTGCAAGCCGTATCAGTCTGGAATGGGTGCTTCTGCAAATGAGGTTAATCCGGAATTTGATTAGCACAAAGGTGTTCGTTCCAGATGCGGAGGCTATATGCTAAATATGAGCCGAAACAGTCTGGAACACTTGATATAACGGAGGAAGTGAAACTCCAGAATCCGTTTGACACGGAGGTGTCCTAAATGTTAAAACGATGAAATATAACCTGCTTGTGAGAAAGCAGAGACGATTAATATATTAATCATAAACAGATAGGTAATAGGTACCAACCCAGAGATTCATGGGTACATAATCTTACAGGTGTCCTAGCCGGACCTGAGGAAATGGATAAACTGATGGTCGACCTGATGATAACCACTTCGGTGCCTTTGAGGACCGAAGCATAAGAGACTGGATTGAGAGACGCTCCGTATCGGTGTGTGTTCCGTATCTGTGAGTATCTCAGACGTTTCGTGGGGGCGTGGGTTTCTCTTCACATCAAAGCGAAGCAGTAAAATCCTATAATATTACAATAAAATAAGTCACATTGTAGTCTAGAGCATAACTTGAATATAACATGAGAAAGAAGAGAATTACACGCCGTCGCGACAGTCCCTGAAAGAGTGCAACCTCTTTTTATCAACCGGGCACAAATACAAATTATTCGGACTGAAAAAATCCTAACATTACAAGAGTACACAGTTGCTTTTTGCCTGGGAATCGAACGAAGAACTCACGCCCAGCAGTCGTGCTTGCTCGCACTAGAGCAACGACGCGACGCTCGCATGATGCGTCTTTACGTAACGCACTCTGCGCCCGCGCCGCGCGCCTTTCGCACATCACAAACCCCTCAGCTCCTCTTGGTCCGGTCGTGACAAACATACTTATTACTTTATGCTAGGGCTGGCAGATAATATGATAAAAGATAAAGATATATTTATTGCTTAACTGTTTACATTACGTTCTTATCAATGAACATTACATTTTTGGTTTCAACAGTCTACCCAAGTCGTATATGCAATAGTATTTTAATTTTAACAAATTAGGGGCTTACAAACATTATTTTTTATCAAAAAACTCATGCAGATTATAAAATACACTATCAATTAACATTTTTTTCAATTTATTTGATGAATGATGATGAATGCAGAAGTATGCAGTAAACCAACGATCTGTGGTCTATATTAGTCCTGGATCGGTACGGAAGAATTGGAAGTACTTAGAAGTGGGATTATAATGGGGGATCGCCCACAACTGCAGTCGCTTTAAGACCTTGGAATCTATATTTTGTTACCACTAGCTACGTATCTATTTTACGTTGGGTAAAGATTAAATTGAATGGTCTGCCGTCCCTGGTGTGCGCTGGCTTTAGGGGAGGCTGTGTCCAGTTGTAGGCGTCTTTCGACTTATGTTGATGCAGTAAAATTCATTAACATTGTTCTAATTACATTTTTTATTAGTATGTACTATACTAATAAGTAGTACATACTAATGAAGTGAATTTTACAAACTACAAATAGTTATAAAATAATAATAAAATATGTACAAGTAACAAAATTGCAGGAAATCAAAAAAATCTGTCACATCACTGTCAACAGGAAAAGTGGCCAGAAGGCTGGCCGCATGGGTGCCACGTTGGATGGCAATGCTGATGCGTATGTCCAAAAAAAACGGCCAGACCTCTGGTCACGTGAAGAGTCGACCAACCGCTTGGCGAAATCCCGAAACACGAGGTGGTCACTCGGGCCCCATTATGTACTTGGCTATATATTTTTTCCTTATAAGATGAATCCAAAGTGTTTTTATTATTACTAGCTTTTATGCCAATCGAATACCCACTTGTCTTGAAAATATTTGGTACAATTTGTAATTGCGCAATCTGTAGGTATATTGGTGCTATTTTATGTAGGTTGGCTGCCACGGTTCTGAGCGACAACAAAAGATAGGACCATGGATAAGTGCGATTCCGTGCTGCCAGATGAGGTTCAAACCTGAATCAGTTTTTTCTAAGCAAACGTGCTCCACCCTGTGCTGCATCATTACTTCACATCAGACAAACACTCGAATATGGGCTAGCGACCAAGTAGAAGTAATTGCGCTATTGTATGATCAAATATAAGTCTGCCCAGCTGTAATAAAATTATAGTTCCAAATAAAATAGATCTTTGCTCTTACAAAATACTTTATTCCATTTACACATAGTTTTAACTGCCTATAAGAAGAACTTCCTCCTCGAAGTTTCCATCTGGTGCCTCCTGCCGGCTATGATCCACTCGAAGTCTCCGCGCTTCGAGTCAAAGGTACCTTGCTGCAGGGAGATCAGCTTGAGAGTGAAGCGGGGGCCTAGTTCACGAAGCTTTGCGCGTTTGCCGTCTGAAGTGAACTCGTATCTGAAAGATAAATTATGGTGGAGATAGAGTAGGATTGTTTAATTGACACAAACTGATCACTGTATTGGTGGTGGACATTTTAAATATAACCTATATACCTTCGATCAATAATAGAATAACAACTATTATTGATCGAAACTATGTAGGTACACTCGGGGACTATTAGGTTGGAGAAAAAGTCTTCGCATAATAGTATGTATGAACTTGTAATAAAATCTCTTTGGCTATACTATTTGTATCTGGCTGGTTTTGGTATCATTGAAAGTTCAAAATTTTCAAGAACATAATTACAAATTCAAATTAGGAAAATCTGTGATTTTCATTTGTTTTTCGTACCGTCAAGATGAGTGAATCGAATGAAGAAATTCGATACATTTTAAAATTTTACTACAAAAAAGGCAAAAATGCAACGCAAGCCGCGAAAAAAATTTACATGTTTATGGACCTAGTGCAGTGTCTGTGAGAGAAGCACAAATTTGGTTTAAGCGTTTTCAATCCGGAAATTTTGATGTCAAAGATGCACGTCGCTCTGGTCGCCCTATTACGGATAAAATGGATGCCATTTTTGAAAAAGTGGAGCAAGATCGGCATATCAGTAGTTACGACGTAGCTGAAGAACTGGGAATTGACCACAAAACAGTTTTAGCACATTTGAAAAAAACTGGGTACACAAAAAAGCTCGATATTTGGGTACCTCACGAGCTCACTGAAAGAAACCTAATGAAGTAATGAACCATCTACTCATTTGTGATTCTTTATTACGACGTAATGAAACCGAACCATTTTTGAAGAAGCTGATAACTGGTGATGAAAAGTGGATCACGTACGACAAGAACGTGCGAAAAAGGTCGTGGTCAAAGGCCGGTCAGGCTTCACAGACTGTGGCGAAACCCGGGTTAATTCTCTTCAGAATTCTTTAGGCAGTGTCAGGTTAACATCACGAGAGGACTGACAAAACCACTTGTCGCGGTATTTTGATCAGAAGTCCCAAAACTTCTATAGCAATGGGATTATGTCCCTACCTACAAGATGGCAAAAAGTTATCGAACAAAATGGTACCTACATACTTTATTTGAATGTAAATAGTTATATAAAAAAAAATGTTTTGCATTTTCTTAAAAAATGCGAAGAAACTTTTTCCCCAACCTATTAGCTTCCCATAAGTGAAATAATTTTCGGAATCGTATCTGTAGTTTCGAAGATTTTCTCCTGCATAAAAAAAGATTGTATTTCAAGCTCACCGATGATGCCTGAAGAATATGTAGTCGCGTTGATTGTGGAAGGTGACGGCGCGCCTGCCGCGGAACTGTGGCTCGTAGTGGAACAGTGCTCCCAGCATGCGACCCACCGTCAGACCCAGCCGAGTGCTGAAGTTGTTCAGGATCACCTGCCATAATATATTGGTTCTTAGTTTTCTTGTCAAGGGAGAGACCACACATGACAACTCGGAATCGGCTGAGCCAGTCAAAAAGAGCTTTCCATATTCCTATCCTATTCCATCACTCAGAACATCCTCTCTAGGTATCTCACTTTAGCAAATGACGGTTCTGAGCGAAGGAAAAGTAGAGGAGCATGGAAAAATGCGAAAGGTTGAACCTCATCTAACCATGCTGACATATGAGGTGAGGTTCAACCCTTAAGTGCCAAGAAATAAAAGCCAATAGTTTGACGCAGTGGTGTCTGGGTAAACCTAAACAAGGTGAATGACCACTTTTTCGAATTTATTTCATGGACATAACATAAGCTATGTATAGCAATTAACACAAATGTGTCCCCACCTCAGGTCTATGGTTGGTGATTTCTTTATAATCTTTCCTAAGCTCTGGCGTGATCTTGCAGCTGGAGAGGCGGAAGTGTGCGGTCGGTCCGTTTGGCAGGTGGATCAGCAGGAAACCATTGGGCTGCTTCTGATTCTCATTTACTACTATCACATCTGTTACATTCTCACGAAGTGCTGACTGGACTATACGTTTTACTGATGATCTGAAAGTAGGGCATATATATATAAAAATGACTCTGGTGGTGGTAAATTATTGAAAGGCATATCAAGTGTGTCTATATCCATATTACTGCAGTCTCTGCTAAGTAAATAGATTTTAGAACAAGATAAAATAATGAGAACTGATTGCCATGCCATGTTCAACAGTTTCAAAATACACATTCTGGATGTGCAGTTGCAAAAAGGCCACAAAAAACAATAGAAAAAACAAAGATGAAAAAGTTGAGAATGTGAATTGATTTCTGTATAAAAAAAAAAATCCTAAGGTCCATTTTATGCAAAAATAAATAATGTTTCAAATGTAAATCTGAAATGGCATAATATGCTATACTTTGTGGCTAGGTATATTATCCTCACCTTTGTCTATACCTCGATATAGAGTTAGGTATCATCCTACAGAGCTCCTTGCCAAATATTCTAGTCTTGTTGTGTGGGTTGTCCGAGTATGTGATCAGTACTTTAGGTTCATATGAATTTTCATAATATGTCGAAAGTTCATCTAATTCCATGTCCTTTTGTGCCTGGAAATTATATTAGAGTTTAAAGTTTATGAAAGCAAATGTAATTTTTGAGTGTGCTGAAAGAATTTAATTATTACTGTGGCATGAAGTAAAGAGTACTAGATTTCTACATATTTTAGTATAGTATTAGAGCCAAAAATAGTGAAAATTAAAATACCTATGTGCCATAGCTAAGTGAGAACCACAGTGGTGTCCGTTTCAACCACGCGGCCACCTCATAGTACTTGATGAAACTTTGCCAGGAATTAGTCCTAATTTGTTCCTATACACACCTCTTTTCGTGAATTTGTTCCAAAAAAAACCAAGGCGCTATGACCAAGAATAGTTGGCCGCTAGAACCGCCACTTGCCGTAGTCATCGCCCGTGATTACACAGAAACTATATGATGGAGATAGACGAATTATGCATCAAAAGAAAGGTCTTAATTTGTTCCATTTGTTTCAAAAATAAAAAACATCAAAAAGTAAATAAATGAAAAGTTATGCAATATTTAGTTTTCAGGTTATGAGAAGGTAGGTATCTCACCTTATATATCAAATTATTAGAAGCTAATGTGTATGGACAATTAGTCCCTAATTTGTTACAGCGAATAAACAGAAAAAAATACTAGAAAGTAGGTTCAATGATTTGTTAGAGTCGATTTTAGTTGGCCGCTCGGACGGCAATATGCCTAAAATACAATGGCGTTTATCTCGTTATTAAAAGCAGGTTTAAGCTTAGTTATAGTACTAATTGACGGGTAACGTAACCTAGTTTGGATAAACATGGAGAATATAACTGCAGCATTCATGTTTTAGAAGAAATTTACAAAAAATCTGTAGTATGAAACCGTATGAGAGTAGGGTGACCGTGATTACATTGGTACGAAGGCATGTTTTTAATGTTGGACTCTGTTTGAACGAATATGCGGTTCGTTTTGCGGCCATTGTCTATTGTTCTTAATCCAAAAAAAAATAAAAGAAAAAAATAAAAATAAAGAAATAATAAGATTTTCAAAAGGAGATTTTTTCGTTTGGGAGCAGCCAAAAGCAGGCTTGCTTCCAGTCATCATGAAAAAGTAAAAATTTAACTTACCGCAGTTCATTTGGATCCCTCTGCAATACTTTTTGGTGGTGAGTTCCACATTAACAAATCCAACATATAAGTGACACAACTCATAGCTAAGCACTCTTAGACACTTCTGGATTTAGTGATAGTTGTCACAGTAACTTAGTAGTTTGTAAATCTCGGGAATTAAATACGTACGAGGTACGAGCACACAGTTAAAAATTCAGCACAGTAATGACTATATTCACAACAAAAAATAATCGTTCAAACCCCTTGTGACAAATATTTTTAACAATAGATTGGAAACAATAGAGATCCTTTTTCTGGAATCGTTCCCATCATAAAACACCTGTGGAAAGTCAATGAAACGAAAATTTAATCAGTAAATACTTTAAAGAATTAAGAACAATAGACAATGGCCGCAAAACGAACCGCATATTCGTTCAAACAGAGTTCAACATTAAAAACATGCCTTCGTACCAATGTAATCATGGTCACCCTACTCTCATACGGTTTCATACTACAGATTTTTTGTAAATTTCTTCTAAAACATGAATGGTGCAGTTATATTCTCCATGTTTATCCAAACTAGGTTACGTTACCCCTCAATTAGTAATATAACTAAGCTTAAACCTGCTTTAAATAACGAGATAAACGCCATTGTATTTTAGGCATATTGCCGTCCGAGCGGCCAACTAAAATCGACTCTAACAAATCATTGAACCTACTTTCTAGTATTTTTTTCTGTTTATTCGCTGTAACAAATTAGGGACTAATTGTCCATACACATAAGCTTCTAATAATTTGATATATAAGGTGAGATACCTACCTACTCATAACCTGAAAACTAAATATTGCATAACTTTTCATTTATTTACTTTTTGATGTTTTTTATTTTTGAAACAAATGGAACAAATTAAGACCTTTCTTTTGATGCATAATTCGTCTATCTGCATTATATAGTTTCTGTGTAATCACGGGCGATGACTACGGCAAGTGGCGGTTCTAGCGGCCAACTATTCTTGGTCATAGCGCCTTGGTTTTTTTTGGAACAAATTCACGAAAAGAGGTGTGTATAGGAACAAATTAGGACTAATTCCTGGCAAAGTTTCATCAAGTATTATGAGGTGGCCGCGTGGTTGAAACGGACACCCACAGTGTAGTTTCACAAAAATTCAAAGAAATCAAATTAAAGTCTTTAGTGTCTATTTACTAGTCAGTAATATAAAGTAAGTGGGTGTTTTCTGCAATTACTAGATGTTCAAATGGTGAGAACAGTTTGAACTACAGAAGTCACAGTTTCTAACCTCCAACTTTTCTTCATCGTCAACATTTGCGAGCATCGTCTCATCTTTCTCTCGGAGGGACTCCAACGTGTGAGGAACTTGTTTCGGGACATCATCACCTTCTTGCTTCTTCTCCAACTTGCGCCTAAAACACCACGATGTTACAATAAACTATGTAAACACACAATTTAACTCGCATCTGGATACATAACCAAACTTACTTTTTCTTGTCCTTGCCGCGAGCCATTTTGCTTTATATTTGTACGAGATGAAACGTGAAACAATACTTATCACAATTATATTATTATTTTATTATATTTATATTATTTTGGTTTTATTTCTATTTTAAATCTTTAGTTTGTAAGCGATTTTCATGTGTAACATGCTTTTAGCTGTATTGACACTTGACAGCTTTATGGCAGTTTAGGGTGACACTGACAGTTATTACAGATACGTTTACGAAGCTAGTGAACGCCACACTAAAACAAATCTGCTACCATCAAGTTTTGATAGTTCGGGTCGAGATGTCCTGATACCTTTTCTACATACTTCCGTCATTGCTTTCATGTGTCTTTCTACTATTCTCTAGTAGACTGAGTGAGTTTTTCAAAACTGGCCTTGAAAGTATTCGAAAGGGTGTGGGAGTGATATTAAACTTTGTTTTGAAAATCTAAAATCAAATATCGGTATGATACGCACCCCGGACTCGCAAACGCACTGTATGGATTGCCCATAGATAAAATCGAAGTTAAAAATCCTATTAGTACACCTTATTTCACCAGCTATTGCTCTAAAGTATATCTATATCTGTGGATATAATAGGGGGCGGGCCTATTACCATCAAACAGGCACAAATCCAGACCATGGTATTAGTATTCTACTCTTTGATCCAGACTCCGGGGCTGCTACTGAGAAATTTCTGATGTAAAAACAATTACTTTGATCAACCTGGGAATCGAACCCAGAACCTCATGCTCATTAGTCGAGTTTGCGACACTTAGACTACCGACGCCATAAAATGACTTGAAAACTGGAACACTTCTTTTTAGTCGTTACGCTCTTGACAAAGCGGTCGTGGTTGTCATGAAGTGTTGCTACTATTTGCGGCAGATGTAATGCGTCTCACAATGTCCCGCCACCTCGCCCGATCAGCATAGCTATTCACAACCACTCGATTGGACAACTAATCTAATCGAATGATCGTGCAATCGATCAAGTCTTCCAAACGCTATTCACAAAACCGATACCGATGAATGTTGACCAATTTTGACGTTTCTATTCGTTTGTAATTCAGTTTTGAAGACATCAATTTACCGACAGCTATTTGCAGTAGAGAGTGAAGTCGAATGAAAATTAAAAGCACTTTAAACTAATTTAAGCAGTGTATGAAGTAAGTGTACATATTGTATAGATAGATAAACTATTGTTTTGACTATTACTTAAAGATTTACACAAGTTTAAGTGGTTACCTAAGTACGTAACCACAGACCAATCTTGTTCCGTGGAACGGGTCATTTGCGTTCGTTCAGAAACTAGCGCCATCTGATACTTTTATTTAGAACTACACCTTTGATATTGATAGGATACCAGTACGCCTATAGCTCTGTATATATATAATTTTATTCTGTAGTATTTGTGTTCATTTCGAGGATTGATAAATGAAATACAATTTAGCTAATCATGTTTTATTACTTTTTACCTTAATTATCCTATGACATGACTTAATTAAGTAAAACATATTATAGTAGAATTTTGCAAAATTACACTTTTGGATTATTGAATAGAGCGAATATTTTGAAAATTACAATATTTGTTGCCGTTTTAGTAGACATTTAACACGAAACTCTTTTTCGCTATTGCTAGTAGGTATTGCTAAACTATTAATTGTATGGCCAAATTCATAAACACGGTTACTTGGAAAGGGGGTGGTTTTACTATGCTCAACTCGCGTAAATAATTGATATTCCGTATAGAAAAGGTAATATTACTCGAAAAAATGTATTCCTAAGTCAGAAATGTTACAGACAACTAATATTGTTTATTCACATGGTTTATGTTTGACCATATAATATATATAATTCAGCTCGTTTCATTCTGCACATGTCCAAACAATTCGTGTGGCACAAATCTATTTTTTACAAATATTCTATTAAGGGCTAGTATTTGCAAAATTTTTAGCTACTAGATTAATTGACATTAAAGCACAGTCGGAGCTGGGCACAGTAATTGTCTCCATATTATCTAATAAACCTATCTATATTTTGCATACTAGCACTAAACAGCACAATAAACAGTTTTCCAGCTTAAATTATTTTGGCTTTCCTATTGGTTGAATGAAACGTCTTCAGCCTCTACGCTCCAGCACTTGGAATAACTAAGCAGTTCATTTTGACAATATGTACAACAAAATCCTCATAATATGTTTATCAAGTTAATCACTCTTCATATTATTATGTTTGAAATATTCGCCTGCTCGACGACAAGGGGACGGGAGGGAGGGTTTGTCATTCCAAGTGTTACGAAATTAGGCTGCTGAACTGTGAAAAACGATAAAATTGTCCAAATAGTTTTATTCTCATAAATATTAGAACAATTTTATAGTTTTTCCCAGTTTTATAAACAACTGACTCATGTACAGAAGCCGAAGACGATCCATACACCTTTCGGAAAACTGCTTATTAAAAAAGATTTGTGCAACATATCAGAAGGAAAGGACCCGATTCTAGTACAATATTCTAGACTTCCATCCCCTTGACCCCCACAGCCTAGAAATTTTATATTGGCTAAATACCCAAATTTCTAGGCTGTGGGGGTCAATGGGATGGAAGTCTAGAATATTGTACTAGAATCCGGTCCATTCCTTCTGGAAACAAGGAAAATATCCAACTAACATATAAGTTAGTTGGATATTTTCCTTTTAAAACATTTGCTGTAATATTTTTTAGCTTTCATTTGTACTTTATCTTCTTCATCATCAACTTGTCTTCTCCCAGATAAAATTTTATTTATTACTTTGCAAAAATTATGGTTCATAAATCGAATGACAGTATTTATTAAATAATCGATCATTTTTTTTTTATGTGTTTTACATTTTATAAAATCAAAATTCACTAAGGTGAATATAGACATTTTTATTATATCTTTTAAATAATAAGCTTCTATGTTCTCTTTGATAATTTTATTAATTATATCCTGAAAATTGGATATAAGTTTTATTAAATTTTTACTGGGAGTACAAAGCCATCGTCGACCTGCATACTCCCTATATCTTATATATTCAATTTCATCTTCACTTGTGAAATCATTTTTGCAGACAGAGCAATTTTTAAAAATCATTGTTTTTGTTTTTTTCAAAAAATATCCGCTGACGTACTGTAGAGGTGCCAGTATTCTAGGGTCTTTTTCTTTATTTTCAATACTTTCAAAATTAATTTCTAAAATATTTTCAAGATCTATAGTACAGGTCGACGTGGCTTCAGTATTTTCATTGAGTACGAAGGAGCATAAAGCATTACAAAAGTCATTTTCACAATTTCTTCCTTGGGTGTGGACACTGTTTAAATTGTTAATGAGCAATGTGGCAAAAGCAGACTCAAATTGGTCGCATGTCGGGTTAACGTTGCGGCACCCGTGGCTTCTAACAGCACCAAAGAAGTTTTCTAGGGGATCTTGATTAAGGTGCCGCAACCAGACTGATGTTACCCCATATTCATGAAGTAATTTACGAAGCAGAACTTCAATTCCCTCCAGTGTCCACACCCAATTTTTTATAGTAGGAACATTTTCGACTCTGCCTGTAGAAGTCATAAACTCCATTGAGTTAAAAACCGTTTTTGCTTCTGCCCATGTCTTTTTATGGGCAGACGTTCGCGTAGCTGGGCCAAGTAATGGCTTATCATTTTTATTCTTCCCATAACTTCCATTGACAGAGTCAAAAACATTGTCCATAAATAAAAGCAGATCTGCGGTTTCCTTGTAATCTTCGGGTAGAATTCCTTTATCTGAAAAAAAGAAAAGATAAATATGTTAATCATTCATACACACATCTAATTGTCATAGTATGACTGTAAAACTTTATAGGGCAGCAAATCGCAGGTTTGGGTTATTCTGTTACGGTTACCAGGTAAACATGTAAAAGTAAAGTTCAAATGTTCAAGTAAGTAATGGCAAAATATAAATTACCTGCTAGGTATCCCATATTGGATGCCACAGTGCGACTAAATACTTGTGATGCAAATTTAACCTTCATTTTATTTAACTTTTGAGGGTTTATGTGGTATTCTGTAAGCTTTGGTATCAGTCGTATTCCTTTATAGCCAGGGTTTTCTTTAAGAAGCTGCAATAAATGAGACCATTTGGCAATTTTGGTCACACCATCTTTTTTAAAAGTTAAATTTTTTGTAACTAAGTTATTCCTCATACCCTTGAGAAGGTGTGGGGGGTCATAAAGGGGAATGATTTCTTTATCATTTATTAATATAACCTTTTCTTTTGGAGTTTCCCCTCTTCGTAAGTAGACCCCTCTGGTCTCATTTATTAACAAACGTATTGCCTGACGATTGTTTGTCCCTTGGTCACAGACTGTTGCTACCACAATTAACCCTGCTTGTTGCACCTCAGTTATTACATTTTTTATCTGGATAGCCAACTCTGGCCCTTTTGTGGCACTTGCCGAAAAGGTGTAAAAAATGGCTTGTTTGTAGTTTTTAATTAGACCACGCACCATGAAGACTTGGGCGTGATCAGCAAATTCTGGTTGCCTTTGCTGGCCATTATCTACTACCCCTGTAATTTTATCTTTTTTTTTCATTATATGTTAGATGTGCTTTTAAAGATACTTCATCAAATAATAGTACACACAATCTTTCTGTAATTTTAAGTTTCTCAGCCTTCTTTTTTAACTGTAAAAATATATTTTTATTTAGCCCAGGTCGAAGATTGCATTTTTGAATAATTTTGGCGAGTGTCTGGATTGCGGGCAATATAAATATTTTTCTTAAAAATCTGTATGCCTTTGGACTCTGTTTAAAAATTGACAATGCTGCAATTTTTTCTTGTAGCGTGAATCGCCGTCCTTTATCCTTTTTTTTGTCTTCTCGCCACTGTACCTGCATTAATAGTTTTGCAGTGCTTGAGCAATTCTGAAGTAAATCTAGTACTGCAGGATTGGCAACAATTTTTTTTGCTGCCTTTATTTGTGCTGTCTGCTTTTTAACTTTATTTTTTAATTTGTTTATCATTCTTTTGGCAGCCATTATTTTTAGCTGTAGAGCTCTTTCTGCCTTGGAGAGCTTAAGCGTCCGAGCAGATCTTTTCCTGCCTGAAAAGTAAAAAATGAAATGATTTTGTATGAGCATGAAAGTAAATCTGTTTTTTAAATGATTATTGTTTGGGAATGGACATAATATAAATGCACCATGTACACAGATGGAAATACAGCTTACAGTTGTCACACTATTCATGTAATAACTTACATAATTTTATGAGTACAATAAAGGATAAGAATATAAAAAAATACATAATATATGTTTTCAAATCTTTAGTCATATTCTTCTGAACTTTAATGTGATTTTTATTTGTATCCAATCACTGTTTATTTAATGATTATTATTGATTATCAATATTATTTTCTAAAAAGAGAAAAGGATAATCACCTAAATGCTTCAGAATACTCTTAATAATTATTATATTTAATGCTAAATAATACTTACCAATATTTTCCTTTTGCATTTTATTTTCTACAATGCTTGTGTACATCAACTGCTCATGTGATTCAGGACCTAAAACAAAATATATACAATCATAAGTAATGCCCCATGGCACAAAAGTTCAATTTTTAATCGGTAGGATTACATTAAATCAAATATTAAATTGAAAACCTGGCAAGTGCAAGTTGGGGTTTCAGACTAAGGGTTCTATTCCACTAAAACTATTGAACTTTACCTTCATTTTATTTGCTACGTAGTGACACATATTCTGATACAGAACCATAAAAAAGTAATATAAAAATCTTTATAATATACCTGTAGAAGTTGATGGAATTGGCTGATTTACCAGTTCTTGCAGTGGTTTTCTTCCAACACATGGTAACTGTGATTGTGATACTAGATTAAGACCTGAAAAAATTATAAAGTAATAACTGCATCAATAATTTTGCTAAGATGCTTTATAGTTTTGATTCCCACTCAGGACAAACTTTGTGTGATGAGCATGATTGTTTGTTTCTGTGTCTGGGTCATCATCATCATTTCAGCCGAAAGACGTCCACTGCTGGACATAGGCCTCCCCCAAGAAGGGGGGGTTTTGCCATTATCGCCACGCTTGGCAGGCGGGTTGGCGATCGCAGTACGGTTGTTACAAAAGCACAGAGAATGCTGCTGCCCATTCTCTGCTAAGTCCCTTAGTCGCCTCTTACGACACCCACGGGAAGACATGGGATGTCTGGGTGTAGTTTATGTATTAAAAAATCAAGTATGTATATATCAGTTGTCTGGTTACCATAGCACAGGTTCTACCTAGTTTAGGATCAGATGGCTGTGTGTAAGTTGTCCCATTTATTTAGTTAGTTAATTAGATAGGAACCCTACGAGAGTAATATAAAAATAATAATATACCTGTAGAAGTTGATGGAATTGGCTGATTTACAAGTTCTTGCAGTGGTTTTCTTCCAACACATGGTAGCTTTGGTTGTGATACTAGTTTAAGACCTGAAAAAATTATAAAGGAATAACTGCGTTAATAATTTTGCTAAGATTTATAGTTTTTATTAATTAGATAAAGCAACAGTGGCTAATCAAATATAAAAATTATATAAAAATTATGTGGTCAAAATGTTTATATATGAAAGTAATTTCATATAATTTTATTTTGTTATGACCCATGTGTAAATGTTTGTATTATGTTGTGTATAAGTTTTTATATTTTATTCTTAATAATATAAAAAAGCAAAGTAACATGGTGTAATGAACATACCTGGTAAATATAATGTTGGAACTGCAATATTGCTTATTCTGTTATTGCGACATAGGTATTTGTCATGAAAGTGTCTGTGACACACTCGACGGTACTTATATATGTGTGCATTTTCAAGTCCCAAAATATCACTTCCAATTGAATATAGCCAGGTATTGAATCTTATGCTGTCTTTTTCAGGGTTCGGGAATCCATGAAGAACTGCATGCATCCCTGAAACAAATAGCATGCAATTATTAATTTATATTTCTATCAGTATTAAATTGCGTTCAGGGCTAAGGTTCCAAGATCCAAGATTAGGCTATGACAATGTGACATACCTCCACTGTCCTTGCACCCAGGAACACAGCAATGCTTAACCGATGACATGATGCACTAAAAGAGTCTTAGCTCAAACTTAAAACAACACTGGAGTCCTATCTCACTTTTGATACAACCACTCACAAAATTACTTTCTGGTCACAAATATGGATTAGTCGGAGGAACTTTCGCTCAACTCAACGACAAACGCACAACAAAACACAGAAAGATCACAAAAATAAACAAAATATCGCTAAAACATCGGCGCAAGCGTCAGACATTAGCAGACATTTGTGGTTTGGGGTTACCAGTTTATTGATAGTAAAACCACCAAGACAATTCTACCACCACCCTAAATAAATATTTGTGTAAATTATTGTAATATGTGTTATAATTAATCAAAAAATAAAGAAATGTCCTACTGTGCTATAAATGTAATTAAAATCCTTGACAATTATCTATAATTTAAAAATATTTTGTGGATATAATAAAACAGAAGTCTGTTTGAAATATACTATTTTAGGAGTAATGAACTACCGGAGCTAGCCAATGTTGACAAGTTGCGATTTTGTTTAGCGCCATCTATTAAAATTTAAGCGAACATTGCTTCAGAGCTGCCCTCTCTTATTTATATTTGGTGTTAGCGGTCATCTTCCGTACGATTATAATCCGACAAAATTAAAACACACATTCAAACTTATTTTATACAGAGACAACTTATACCATCGTGATTTTGTATCATTGTACCCATTGCTGTCCCCAGTTGATTGAGCACTAGACATGCGCAAAACAGTGCGTTGTAAAGTGATGTTATATGACATTACTTTTCGTACCGAGGAATGTTACATTACACCATGTCTTCAAACATGACGCGACATGAAGCGCCACACGATGGCTTTTGTAATGAAATGCTCGCATCATTACATGAGATGAAATATCGCGTTATGTTATAATGTGATATTGTTATGTGGCAATCGTCAAACGCAATGCGCGATGGCTATTGTAATGAAATGCTCGCATGATAGCATCACATCATTGCATGAGATGAGATATTGCGTTATGTTATAATGTCATATTGTAATGTAAAGTGCGAGAGCCATGATTTTAAACATCACTTACTAGGCAGTCCGCGTTATCAATTAAACATAAACCATAATGCAGGTACAATACGGTTCTAAATAATAGTTTACCTAGCCGCATGCTCCTTCTCGCTTGCACACACGGCGAACGAACGAGCCACCGCGCGTCATGTTTGAGTGTCATATGCCATGCTTAGTTTGCTCGAGTCATATGTAATGCTACAGTACGCGGTCGGGATATATGACGCGTAATGCAACAATGAACAATCGCATTACTTACTAGACATGCGCAAAACGTGTCCAACAAAAGATACGGAGTGATATTATATTTTTGCTTCCGGAACTAGTCCACTCACATAGTTCATTAGTTCCTTTTTAGTACCGGGGAGCGCTTTCAGTTCGTTAGTACCACAGCAAAGCTCCAGTACCATTGTAGTTCAGAACTATCAAAGCAAAACTGATAGCTTACTACCTCGGGACTATATGAGCCGAACTTATGAAAATCATGTACTTAAATGCTGAACAGTTTATAGCGATTATCAATGAAAAAATAGAAAATAGCTCAATATATCAATGAAAATAGCTGGTATTTGTGTTGCACAACGACATCCACAGCTTCAGAAAGGCTTTTTTCCAAAGCAGGCCAACTCCTGTTCCAGCAACAAAACAGACTAAGAGGAAAAAACCTTTCAAAGTTATTGTTTTTTACAGAGTGTGCCCAAAAATACTGGGAATGTTAATTTTTTCCTTAACTTTTGTAATTTCAATAACAATCAACACATTTCATAAATATAAAAGACAGTTTTATTTGTTATCGAAAACATCGATGTTTTTCAATCGATATTTAACGTACATCGATGTTAAATCGATGCTTTTCTAACATCGATCATCCCTAAATTAAACTTACAATTTTTTGAAAGAAAAATCTGTTACAAAAATCTGTTACAAAAAACTAGACGACAGTTGTTGTACGGTTCTTTTTAATATACGTTCCATCCATTACTCGTCATGCATGCGGTGTAGAAACTTTCTTTTGCACGCGAAGTGCAATAGATATGCAAACAATTTACTATTGCGCATGGTACGAAACTACGAACATACGATACGATGTGTTCCCATCTCGTTCTATCATTGGGTTGGCGGTGCGTCGATGTGCGATGGCGCGAGCACGCCAGAGCTACCACTACCAGCCAGAGCGAGCGCTTCGGAAATAGTCGGGACTACTCGGTACTAGAGGAACTGAAGGACACATTTAAATTGGTAGTGAACGAGTGAATGGTGTAGTACCGGGACTGGAAGTATATCATTTTCATGACTCGTTCCGGAACGACCCAAGTCTATTACTTACACAAGTCTATTGAGCACCCTGTACGTAACATAAAAGTTTGTTCACGAGTTTAATGTTAATTATTTGGGTAGATGGAGTTCGTGATTGTGCAATCCTGAGACCGTCGGCGTGCCGCAAAACAACAGAGGTTGGAGACATTATCTCTTCATCGAAGAATACGAGATATGATGGATCCATTTGCTGACCCGCGTTTCCAGTCCGTGTACAGGCTATCGCCTGACATGGTCTGTACTCCGTAGCTTAAATGTGGAAATAAAGCCGTATTTACCAAGCGTGCATTCATCAGGCGCAATCCCCTATTGAACTCAAAGTAAGTAATATTTAAATATAAAGTACATGTAATGAAAGTCATCACATTAACATCACAGTCGAGAAGGTATATGACGAGGAGTCATTATTCACCCACATTTGTTATTATCCAATCAGGCACAAACTATACTGTTACTGATAAACTCATCCCTATAACCCTACCTCTATGTAGTAGGTACTGCCTTAGTGTGGCTAAGGTTTACCTAGACCCTCCCTGGATTTAGGTAAACCAATAATTGTAACAAAGTAGTAACCCTAGTATACATACATATAATACAAACGTGAATCCAATGTAGTCATCTGACATGCTTATTTATTTACTACTACTTATTTTTATTTTAGGTGTTAGCTTCAAAGCAGTTGCCAGAAAACTGACGGAAGGGATACCTTCGTAAGCTTGAGCCAGGCATCTATTTCCAGAGCCATAACGGAGACCACAATGACACTAAATACTGCACAAGTGTGTTCAATTCCCTTGCCAAGTAAATGAAAGGCAACAAAATTTACAAAAGTAAGAAATATCCTTTATTAAATTAAGAGATTACAACAATCACAGATTATATTGATTTTTATTTATTAATACACACATTTCATAGTAAAAAAAAAAACAAAATATACTTTCTTTTAAATGAGGACAATTTATTGGTATAGTACAATATAAGTCAACAGCAAAACAGGAACTTCTACTTTAGAAGATTCCAATAGTGTAATGTAAAAATATAACATCAGTCACATATTTGTTTCTTTATACTAGAGTCACCATAATTTTAAAAGATACAAGAACAACTTAATTATGAAATTGTCAATGAGCTGTTACAATAAATTGCAGTGTACAAGAAGAAAAACATCTATTTATTGTACAATTAAAATGTTTATTTTCAGGAAATACAGCAGGTTCGTGTTTGCTGGTGTTTTAGGATATGTGGACGGGACACATGTTCTGTCGCTACATCTTGCTAGCTTCTAGGTCAGTAACTGTAACAATAATGATAAACATTCATGTTAAAAATAAATACTTAATTAGAATTTAATGTTTCCAGGAGATTCTGGAGACTTGGATTCTCGCCCCGATTCTTAATGCTGAGCCAAATTACTTGGAAGCGTGGTACACAGAACTGCACACAAGATTCTGTGTCATGAGTTACTTCAAGGTGTAGAAAGGGTGCTTTAGGTGCTTGAATACAGCCGTTCTAAAGTGGGATGCATCACCAAGGCATGTGCAGTTCTGCATAACAAGTGTATATGGGGCCGCTTGCCTGAACCCAAAGAAATTGAGTTGGAGAACCAACCACTTACAGAAATAATCATGGGTTCAGGAATTGAGCAAGATGGCAAGTTAAGTTATGTTAGTACGTTACTTAAGTTATATTAAATAGATTATTTTAAAAATACGTTATGGTATGTTAGTTAAGTTCTATTAAATAGATTATTTTAAAAATTACTTGTCAAATCAAATCAAATCAATGCTATGCATTCCAATTGCGACATCTTCAATTTGCTGCTGCGTGCCGTGCGAGGATAGCATGAAGCGGGTCTGGGCGGCTTCTTGATTGCTAGGGCTCTTCTGTTAGGTATTTTTTTTGGCACAGGCCGCATCCAGTCCTGAGAAACGGCCCCGGGCTAAGTCCTCATGCCCCTGCGTGAACGCAAAGATTGTTTCTTTTTCACTTTTCTGAAAATATCCAATGTCAATTACGTTTTGTAAATGATACGTAAGAAAAAGGATGATGTTTTATATACTAGTAAAATACTTACACCCATTTCTTTTTCAATATGTGTTTAATTAAACCCTAGTTTAGCACAAAACACTTTTGAAAACTTTTGAGTTTGAGGTTATTAACTTATTATTGAAATTGCCGGTTTGACCTTGACATTAAACAGTTTACAAAGCAAGTTTGATAAAAATCTGGTGAACTCATTTAAAAAAACAATCAGTGTTTGCTGTTTTGTATTATATAGGAATACTAAATGTAGATTCTATAGCCGTACATAACAAAATCCCTAGTAAAATTAATTTATTTGCCACTTCATATTTTCTACCACCAGTTTCTATTTCCTACCATTTTGTAACGAACCCTGTAAACATCATTTTTAAAATTTAAAAAAAAAACCTTACCGCCCGGATCTGTGAATCGCATTTTGATAACCGTTCGGTCGCGGTGCGGTTATAATCGATCAGTGTCTATGATTCATTCGGTTTCGATTGACGGGTTTGTGAATAGCTATGCAGAAGTCATACGGGTACATTCGTACACGGGACCGCCCACAGCAGACGTTAAGAGAAAACAGACAGTTAAGTGAAAAGAACTGGAACACAATTTTATTTAAGTGTGTTTTGGGCTTCCAAGGATAAAATAAACAGCACGATTGGCATAATTATTGTTTAATATTCTACATTAAATTAATTTAATTCAACTGCACGTCTTGCCGCGCGAGCTCCAACAACATGGGGTCGTCGAAGAACTTGTTGATGGAGACATCTTCGCTGAGCCCCTTGCGGCGTCGCGTCTTGATCATGAACTCGCGAGCCAAGTGTGTGGCAGGCTGGGGTTCCAGGGGCCTGGCAAATTAATAAAATTATGTGTAAATTGTGTGTGTACAACATAAGCATACAACATCAAGCAGTGGTAGCTTAGATGTCTGACTGTCGAACTGCCAAGTCATTTTGGCACCTCTTTTTCCCAATCCATCTTGGGGTCGGCTTCCAGTCTAACCGGATGCAGCTGAGTACCTATTTTACATGGAGCGACTGCCTATCTGAACTCCAAAACCCAGTAGCTTCCATTGGTATTTCTACTATAGTCCTAAAGTGTCTTTGATGTCGTATTTAGTTGCTAGCGTGGCCATTCCGTGCACTATAGTAGATAGTTAGGGTGTTCCCGATCAAACCAGTCTCCAGCAAGCAGGGTCCAAATTATCTGTACATCTGCAATTTACAGGACTTAAAAATCAAAACTGTTACCGCGATTAGAGTGGCCACCTACTGGGCCCAACATACCTAAAAAATACCCTAGGAAGAAGAAGATATAACATCATAACATCACCCCTGTTATCGCCGTAGGGTTAGGCAGCGGTGTACCGCAATCAAAATATTTTATTTTATATAGGCCTACATGGGCACTTACAAAATGTCTACAAAAGGTGCACGGTTCGGGTTAGTCGTTTCCTATGGAGAAGATCCGGCAAGAAACTCCATGGTTACCCTTTAAAAATTATTTGGTTTTACAATATTCGTTAGTACTTAATTATGGGAGGACAGCGTAGGTCCGACAATAAGTCCTTGCTTACTACAAAAGGTGGAACAAGATAAATAAAGTCCAGTTATTTTTCAAGTCCCCTGTTATGTAATAGGGGGCGAACCTAATGCCATCGACCGGGCACAAATACAGACTCCGTGGTTGCTACTGAGAAATTCCTGATGGAAATCTCAATAACATCTTTTTCGAACCGGCAATCGAACTCAGTACACCACGCTCAGTAGTTGCGCTTACGACCACGATACCAGCGCGGCAGTTATCATTCTTAGATAACGAAACCCAACATACCTGTGGAGTTGCACTAACTAATTTATTTTGACCTTGTAACATCATCATCATCATCATTTCAGCCGAAAGACGTCCACTGCTGGATACAGGCCTCCCCCAACGCCACATTGGCAGAAGGGTGTTTTGCCATAATCGCCACGCTTGGCAGAAGGGTTGGCGATCGCAGTACGGTTGTCACAAAAGCACAGAGAACGCTGCTGCCCATTCTCTGGCAAGTCCCTTTTGTCGCCTCTTACGACACCCACGGGAAGATATGGGATGATGTTATTCTGTACGTCCGACACCATACAGAATAGACCTTGTAACACGTGGAATCTAATGGAGGTTATATGTGCCTAGCAGTCATCGTGGTCTGGGTCCGTGGGGTCCCAAGTTACCAACAAGCCCGTCATGAGATACCAACAGATTATCTTAATGGCTGTATGGACTTCAACCGTATCTTAAAAAAAAACAAATATCTATAATACCTGATTATAATGCTCTTATCAAGCGGATCGCCGGGCACGATCTGCCAGTGATGGAAGACCTGCAGACAGAAGGCCTGGCCCTGCGTGTGCGTGCGCAGGTCGGTCTCGAAGCCGAACGAGTCGATGGCGGGCACGAACGCCTTGATCGTGTACAGCGGAGAGCCCGGGACCGGCGCGTCTTGTGTCACGTGACCTGCGGGAAAGCAGAAATTAGTAAGAAATACACAACACTACAACGCCTGGAATCTCAGAAGGCTTAGGAAGACGTGTGCTTCAGGACCCAGTAACAGGGGGCGAGCCTTTTGCCATCCAACAGACACAAATCCGATGTATAAACATCATAACAGTTTTCCCGAACAGCACGCGTAGCATAACTACTATAGAAACGCGTTTTGCCTACGGAAGAATCAACATAATGACAGATAGATAATGACAATGTGTCAGTTTGTTGATTCTTATGCAACACTAGCGGCCCGTCCCGGCTTCGCACGGGTGAATCCCTTCATTTTAAATCTGTAAAATCTTCGAAAATATTAATTTAAATTACATGCTGTAAAGATCCATATTAATCTATATTAAATACACAATGTATTTAAGGCACTTAATTGGATAAGGATTAATGCTGTATTGCTTAAAATCGCTTCGTAAATAAGCCATTATTTCTCGTAAAAATTAAAAGATAAAAAATGGTTATTGTGGGTTATCCCTAAGAGATAGACATATACCATCGAGGACGTTTTTTGTAGACCTTTTTAAGGTGTACAATACTGTAGTACATTATTTTGATCTATCTCGTAGGGTTCAGCCAGCGTTTGCAATGTATGTAAGCGCAAAAAATGTGTTTATTTACGACAACACATTAGAAACATCGAAAATTTTCTCAGTGTTTCTCTACTATATTATGCATGTATTATACATATAAACCTTGCTCTTGAATAACTCTATCTATTATAAAAAACTGCATCAAAATCCGTTGCGTAGTTTTAAAGAAGAAGAAGTCGCCCGCTGTCTGTCTGTCCCTATGTATGCTTAGAAGCATACATAGGGACAGACAGACAGCGGGCGACTTTGTTTTATACTATGTAGTGATGAAGTGATAGCCCGTTTCTACGGTGGTCATGCTACGCGTGCTGGGAATCGGTCTCAGGAGCACGTGATCAGCTGTAGCGCATGCGGTTACTATGGCAACGAAGCTGTAACAGGAATTTAATTTAAAATAGGACAGTTCTAAGCATTATTCCGCATGCTAGTAAATGTTGTCATCATTAGCAGGAACGGACCGTTTATAATGTTGACCGTTCATGGCGTTTTTTGTGCCAAGTCTCCGTGGTGGAGGTTGGGCGTTTAGTCAATTTTTGAAGTGAAAACTTCTTGAGCCGCGTTGTGCGATTTTTGGTAGGGGAAAAATCTTTGGGTTCGCGTCACCGACATCATCATCATCATCATTTCAGCCGAAAGACGTCCACTGCTGGACATAGGCCTCCCCCGAAAGGGGGGTTTTGCCATAATCACCACGCTTGGCAGGCGGGTTGGCGATCGCAGTACGGTTGTTGCAAAAGCACAGAGAACGCTGCTGCCCATTCTCTGGCAAATCCCTTAGTCGCCTCTTACGACACCTACTGGAAGATATGGGATGGTGCTATTCTTTACTTCCGACACCATACAGAACCACGTACCGTATACGTCACCGACATGCTCGTGACGTATAGCGCCAGACAAGAGACGCGTATAAAAAATAAAAAAAGAACATTCCATTGTTTTGAGTTTTCACTTCTGCGGTACGTTTTTAATTATATTTGGCGATCTCGCCTTATAGCGATGAAAGAAGTCTGCAATAAAACAAGCGTGCCAAGAAAATACAAGTTATTGAAGGAACACGAAACTTAGCTGAAGGATATACATTAAATTGTATTATATTTGATAGAGAGACCTCTCCTCTTAGCCAGTACTGTGTACACAGCGGACACACAGTCAGCCGGCGCCTGCACCTCCACGAACAAATAGGGCTCCATCAGTCGCGGCGTCGCCATCAAGAATGCTGAGTACGCCACCTGGTTTAAGAAAAATGCTTGTTTTAAGTATTTTTTAACTAAACAAATTGATATAGTGATAAAACGTTTTTGAAGACCGTGGGGATGAGTGAGTCTGTATGCAGCAAGATCATTATCATAATTGGGGATGATCACTATTTTATTTTTCTTCGTCTGTCGGGTAGACTATTGAAAAATATTGGACACGTATTTTTTCTTTTTTCACGTGGTCATAAAATTACGGAGATATATTAAGTTGAAATGGCGCATGACGTCACTTGTTGGTAATTTTTATACCTACTTGTGACGTAGTGAGCCCCCACTCTCCAACTTTAATGAGTTATAAAGAGGTTAACTAAGTATTTTTTTTGATATTTTGAAAAAACAAAAAATACGTGTCTATTATTTTTGTATTACCTGTCTGACGGAAAAAATAGAATTTCGTTTTCTTTACCCAGTATTTTACCCTATTAGCCTGTTAGTACCCCAATTTATTTTGGGTCAGCGCGGCATATGTGCGTCTTCCATACTTCACCATAAACACTTTCGCTGCTATGTTCAAATAATTCATTTTTAATTGTGTACTTACAATTCACAAGTCATCTATAACTACGTATAACGACGACTCGGTAGACGGGTCGTGCGCACACGAATGAATTATTGGTTCGAACCATATGCTGGATGCTGAGCACCGGAAGTGTTAAGGTGTGCCCCTCTTCTATTGCCAACATTTATGCTTTTATGCTCAAAACTTTCCATACGACATTATCCTCATTCTTCCAAATATAATAAACTAGTTGTCCCGCGCAACTTCATCTGCGTCACATTTTCCCCGTTTTCGCAACACTTTTCATTGCTGCTCCGCTTCTGTTGGTCGTAGTGTGATAATGTATGTAATGTGTGTTTCTCGACAAAAGGGCTATCTAACACTGAAAAAGTTTTTCAAATTCGACCAGTAGTTCCTGAGATTAGCGCGTTCAAAAACAAACAAACAAACTCTTCAGCTTTATTATTAGTAAAGTATAGATGAATAATCCACGCACCCTCCTAGCAGTAGGTATAATTTGTCCGCCGCCTCTATGAAGTGGCTCCTGTGCTATGACTGCGTCCAAGATCTTGAACTTCACGTTACGAATCGGCTCCTCACATAGTGGACCTTCTCGTGTGCCCCATTGGAAACCTGGCCAAATAAATAAAAGTTGATTTGTGACAGGACACGTTTTTAATAACAATCCATTAATTTGAGGTTACAAAGACCCATAAATAAATAGCTTAACCAAATATACACAATTGTGTTAGTACATGACACTTAAAACTATTTTAGTAACATTTTTTCACAGGAAATCCGCCCCTAAGAAGACCCACTGACAGAATCACTTTAGTAGCTGTATCTACCGTTCGAGGTAGAAATATATTAAAAAACCCATTCAGAGTTCTTCAAGTGTATCAATATTGTATGAGATTTGTGGTGTGACAAAAGGAGTAAAAACGTAATTAGCTTTACAAATCTGATATAATAGTGCTGCACGGTTCTTAGTGCTTGGCTGCTGTGATTGGTGATCATCATCATCATATCAGCCTGGAATCACCCAATGCTGCGTATAGGCCTCCCCTTTTTGGGGTCCATACTCAAAGGGTCCGTCCGTCTGTCACCAGGCTGTATCTCATGAACCGTGATAGTCAGCCAGTTGAAATTTCTACAGACTATGTATTTGTCTTGCCGCTATAACAACAAATACTAGAAACAAAATAAAATAAAAACGAGAAAAAAGAAGTGTTTTATTTTCTCGTTTTTATAATTAATAATGGTACGGAACCGTTCGTGCGCGAGTCCGACTCTCACTTGGCCGGTTTTTTCGGCTACATTTCCCGGTTTTGTCCGTGTGATTGGTGATACGTCTTTTATATTACTGAATAGCAAACAGGCGTGCGTAGTTTCTCGATCATTACCTTGTACTATACTATCTTTGACAGACGCTAGCAGATGTTTGTCGACTTCCGATGGCAGGGTGTCGTCTACCAGAATGTTGGGTCCCGTGGAGTCCGGACCGAAGGCCCAGATCGAACGCGCCGCCAGTAAATCCCAGTCGTATCTGACGATGAGTGAAGTAAATTTTAATAAGATACATATCTGACGCCTGGATTCCAAATATCAATGAAGTAGCACTGAGTTCAGAAGAGAGAGCTTTTTGCCCAATAGTATGATACCTTTGGCTGCTGATGTCCATAGGCGGCGAAGACCAATTACTGACCTATTACCAGATGGGGTGTCGGCTTGCCAACAGTGTTAGTATCGGATTTTATTTTAAATGTTAAGAGTAACGTCCGTGCCTCAGAAATCTATTGAAATGTCAATGGTCCAGGCTGGCATTTGCAGATATTTGATACTCGTTGGACCCCTCAACCCAAAGGATATAGTATTACACAATAACTATTAGGTTGTGAAAGTCTGAAAGGCAATCGTTCTATGTAAAAAAACTGGTATTTAGCTGTATCTGGATAATGATGGGACCAACATGCCTATCATGTGGCTACAGTACTGACTTAGTCTGGAAGAACTCGCCCAGCCGCTTCCGGTCCCAGGTGACGCACACGGCGCCGGTCTCGATGTCCTCGGCCAGGCCGCGCTCGAGCGGCTCGGCTATCATGGTGAGCTTGTTCCGCTTGTTGGGCGTCTCCGCGAAGCACTTGAGCGATGAGGTCTCCACTACCGTCTCGCAGAACGAGACTACGGGGTCTGCCACTGTTGGAAGTAGAAAGTTTTGGTTTAGTACGTTTTTAATCACCGACCAAAAAAGAGGGGTAGTAGTTATAAGTTTGACGTGGTTATCAGTGTTTCTGTGTGTCAGTCTCGGCAACGTAGCTCCTTAACGGATGAACCGATTTTGATAAAATTGGTTTCGTTTGAAAGATATTTTAATCGAGAGTGTTCTTAGCTATGTTTCAAGAAAATCTGCTCAGCCGTTTGAAGATCATCACCTCTTTTCTAGTTGTTGAAGGTATATAAACAACTTCCACAGGTCTAATCGATTTGAAATCTTGTCACTTGTCACCCTTACTAAATTATCGTTTTTTTTTTCTGAATTTATAACTTTTCCTTGTAAGGAATGAGGGAAGCCTATGCCCAGGAGTGGGACATTCAAGGCTAAGAAAAAAATATATACTTAAGTTTAAACGGCGTGAAAAAAAACGGGGGATATTGAATTTTTTTTTATTCATCGTTTTTATTAGTTTCAGACACATTAGTACATTAAGACCGGAGTGGGTCATTCTTATAGCCATAAAGGGACACTGTCGACTGACAATTGTAATTACTAATCATCATCATCTTCCTGACCTTGTCCAATTATACTTGGGGTCGGCGCAACACGTTTTCTTCTTCCATTCTCCATTCCATTCATATAATTTCTCACACCATCCATTCTAAACAAAGATACACTTGTCTGGCCACCAACTTTTGTAATATTATTTTTCCTAAATTGCCAGCTTAATTTAATTATTCAATAAGATTACAAAGAACAATAAATTATTGCTAATAATAAGTTAGCACCAAAGTTAACACCTAATAAATGGAATAATAATGTTACCTTTGATGTCGATCTCGGAGTACATATTCCTGAGGTCGTGCATGACACAGTCGAGGTAGAGCTCGCCCGTGCCCAGGATCACGTGCTCACCGGACTCCTCCACGCGCGTCGACAACAGCGGGTACGATTTGTTCACCTGCAACAATACTTTGTTAGCACACCTGTGAACCTGACTATATAACTTCTTTGTACTTTTGTAGAACTAACAGCCGACTCACCGATCCTGATTATGTTAGCAGAAACCGAGGGACCAAGTTTTTTTTTTTACTGTCTATAGGCCCGCGCTTGACCACTATCTCACCTGATGGTAAGCGATGATGTGGTCGACGGTGAAGCACGCTTGCCTAGAAGAAACCTATTCACTCTTGACTTAAGTGCCATAGCCAACAGCCTAAAAATGTTTAATTGAAAATTACAGCTTGTTTTTAACAGTAGACTGGCCTGCAGTCCATAAGGAGTGACCACATTTATCGTTGCAGAATCAAACAGTGAATATTTCGACGTTGTCCGAATCGAAAGGAAGCGTAATAGTCGTCTTTTTCGCTTTTATTGCACCGAAATAAACATCTTTCAAAGCAGGTCAAGCCGATTTTTAAAAGATAAGTGTGAAAGTTCGGATTACGAGTAATAGAGAGAGAAATATGGAAGAAGAATACATACTGCGCCGACCCCGAATGAATTGGGATAAAGGCAAGAAAATAATGATGTTGATAAAGTGTGGTAACTCCCTTTATAGTATACTCACACTCGTTCGTTTTTAACAATACAATAACAGCAATAATAAGCGTCTACAATTCACATCACCTTCCTCAACCCATCCAACATCTTCGGCAGCTCCGACGGATTAACAGGCTCCACAGCAATCTTGACGACCGCCTGTGTGTTGAACCGCAGCGGTGTGAAGGTGTGCAGCTCGGCGTCCTCGTCTGCTGCCACCACGGTGCAGGTCTTCACGATGGGCTGGTCGATGCCCTCGATCAAGGCCCAGCAGCCTGCTGGCACGCGGTTTAGTTCCACCTGTAGGGAAAATGTAGAAGGGTTTTTATACAGAGTGTAACGGAAAGGGTATATTCATACTTAAGGGTGTGCTACAGACCATCAAACTGAACATGTTTCTCCATCGGACAAACATCGTAATAGCGAAATAAAATTCAGCTGCCCAATACATTTGGGTCGAATAGGTTTTGAAATTTTGTATGGGGCAGCAGAATTTTTTTTCACTATTACTGAATAAAAGTGTCCGCAGAGGCCGGCCTGGAATAGGTGGAAAGACAACTTAGACTCGTATAGCGAGGTTGTATGAGGGCCACGTTTCTTTAAGGACTTGGGGAAATGCTTTGTCCAAAAGTGAGACAATTTGGGAAATTGTATGCGCCGTCGTCTATGGTATCTGCACACAGAAGCATCGCATGTCTGTTGCCATCCTAGATCCAATGTCCTCATATGCCAGTAATAACACCAGCACCCTTCATACCGGAGGATAGCAATGCAGCTTGGCGACAGAAATAGAGCGGAGAGATGGGCGTACTTTTCCTTCTTAAAAATATTACTAGTTCCACGTTAAATCGTTCCGAAAAACGTTTCTAATAGTGCATGTTTATTGTATTTGTTTAAGAGTAAAGGCATCAATACCAGCTTTATTACGACGGATAACTAACCTTATACCGCGCCTCGTATATCCAGAGCCGGCCCACGTTCATGATCCTCGAGTCTTCCTCATCTTGTGTGCTGTAGTTCTCTCCCAGCACTCGCACCGTCTGACCCGCGTACAGCGTGCCTGACATTATGCGGGCTAACACCTGGAAGTACACACATATTTACTTATTTGTAGGTACAGTTACTCGTACGTGGCCGGCGAAAGTTTTGACGCTGTGGTGTGGCTGTGGCCTTGGTTCCACCGTCAGCATTTAGTGAGTTGCAAGACTACAATCTTGTGTTAGTACCATTTTTTTGCGGCAAATACTCCTACTCTACTCTTTAGTATGTCTTATTTTTTTACTACTATTATTTTTAGACTACCACTGTTTGTCTCTGCATCATCCAAAGGTTGACTGGTAGAAAATGCTTATGGCATTAAGTCCGCCACTATACATTGTACTTGAAGTGTTAAATAAATAATAAAATAATTGATACGTAGTCGGTTTCTCATCGGCTGTCAGACAGGTGCCTAGCACATTGATTAATGAATTGCATTTTTTTTCCATTACATTAGCACTAGTCACTATCAACAGTATTTTCTTTAACTAAACTAGTACCTATCATGGAATGTGTATAGTTTACGATTGAGAGTTTAGGTCAGACCTGTTGGGCTGCGGGACTGTTCGAAAGTGATAGGTACCGTGGCCCTGGATCACAAAGGGCTAAGAAGGAACATGGATGGGTTTTAGTCAGTACAATCTGATACTCCGTTCCACTCCGCCCAGAGCAGGAGAGGTCATTTGATGATTTCCCATTCGTAAAAAAAAACCCAGACCAGTTCCTGTGTGTTGTTTGTTATCTGCCCGCCAAAACATGTGTGAAATGAAGGAAATAGAAGAATGGTTGCTTAGATTACATAGCGCGTTTTCAATATGCCCAGTTTCACCTCGTTGACGACACGAAAAAGTCCATTATTTGATAGGTGACCATGACTTCCACTCACCAGGAAGAATGTGCAGTCATCAGTGGGGTACATCTTGGTGGTGTGCGCGACCAGGCGGCCGGACTGGTCACACGCGAGCATGTCGGCGTGCAGCGGGCCCGCCGCGCCGCGGTACGTGTGGCCCACCTTGCGCGCCGCCGCGTCCAGCGGAGACGGCACGTGACGGACGACCATCTCTACGAAACCACTGCCAGAGAAAAGCAATTGAAACTAGGCTATCTTGTGCGCTAACACGTGTGACGTACATCGGTCCATAGCCGATATCGAAATCGATAGTGATTTATCCCTACTAATATTATAAATGTGAATGTAGGTTTGTTTGTTACGCTTACACGCGGATACTCCTCAACCGATCATCATGAAACTTTGTACACATATTCTTGGAGGTATTAGAAGTAACATAGGCTATATATCATCACGCTACGACCAATAGGAGCGGAGCAGCAATGAAAAATGTTGCGAAAACGGAGAAAATGTGACGCAGACGAAGTTGCGCGGGACAGCTAGTATTTAAATAATTAAAAAAAAAAACTGTTAAAAAAGTTATTGAAAGCAGATTTGGTAGAGGTAAACGTCATATTGGTAAAAAAACTGCGCGTACTTCAAAAGGTCAGATCAGGATTAGGTCTGAAAAATATATTGATATTTCAGACCTGGCCCCCTAATCACAAACGCTCGGATTCGATTTCGATTCGATAAGTCGTATCTTTTTTTGGCATTACGAAAGCGAGAGAGATAGACATACGACTTTCCGAATCGAAATCGAACCTGAACGTTTGTGAATACGGGGGCAGATCCTTGATCAGACATGAGACTATGATTGATAACACATGCTTAGATAAAAATAATACGGTCGAAAATTACTCAAAATACATACATCATTTTGATGACGATTCTTTTGTGATCGTACGAAAATTCTTACTTTCTATACATGTAGTCTATATGTATTTAACTTGACTGATTAAACTCACCAGAAATCTCCGAAGAACCTGCTGCAGACGAGCCTAAGTAAGGGTCGCACGTTAAGCTTGGCCTCCTGCTTCGTTAACTTGATGCCGAGTTCTGAAAGAACTGCTGGCAAAGTGTCGTCAACGTCGCCTACCACCTGCACAAAAAGAGTAGCTAGTTTAAGACTTATTTGAGAAGAATTTGATATCATAATTATTATCAGATTGATGATTTAGAACGGGAAGGTTTTGGAATTGCAGGATGCGGAAAAACAACATCAGTATTCTGTTAAGAATTGTATGTGTCAAATTTGGTATATCACATTTTATCAGCTGGATACAACAGCCAGTGTATTTTCCGAGATTCTAAATCCATTCTGTACGAAATCATCTAATCGTAGATTTTTTAGGGTTCCGTACCCAAAGGGTCAAACGGGAACCTATTACTGAGACTTTGCTGTCCGTCCGTCCGTCCGTCTGTCACCAGGCTGTATCTCATGAACAGTGATAGTTAGCCAGTTGAAATTTCTACAGATTATGTATTTCTGTTGACGCTATAACAACAAATACTAAAAACCGGATAATATAAATATTTAAGGGGGGTTCCCATACAAAAAAGTGATATTTTTGTTCGTTTTTAGGGTTCCGTACCCAAAGGGTCAAACGGGACCCTATTACTGAGACTTCGCTGTCCGTCCGTCCGTCCGTCCGTCTGTCACCAGGCTGTATCTCATAACCGTGATAGTTAGCCAGTAGAAATTTCTACAGATTATGTATTTCTGTTGACGCTATAACAACAAATACTAAAAACAGAATAAAATAAATATTTAAGGGGGGCTCCCATACAAAAAAGTGTTTTTTTTATAAATAATGGTACGGAACCCTTCGTGCGCGAGTCCGACTCGCACTTGGCCGGGTTTTTCAACAGTACATACGGTTAGTTCAGAACAACAATCATAATTTTGATCAAAAAGACATTTCAAACGAGCATACCTGTGCAAAAATCTTATACAACGGCTCCAATATAAACTCCACAAAGCTCCTCTGCGCGGAGGCATGAGGCTGCTTCTTGGTGAAGCGCCTGGTCTTCGCGTTGAAGTAGACGTCGCCCCACAGCCACGCGGCCATGTCGGCGGCGCGGAGCCCGGACGCCGGGTGCGCCGCCGCGTACATCGCCGCGAACGACTCCACCGAGAAGCACACGTCGTACAGGGAGGACGCGAAGCAGACGTTGCCTGTGGGTGGTGGTTTATGGTTGGTCAGGGAAAATGATGTAACAGACTAGGAACTGAAGTTCGTAGACCATAATATTAGTCCTATATCACTTTTGGTGGGACAGAAACACGTCATACAGACAAAGATAATGGAAAACGCCCATAGATATGCCTATGGGCGTTTTCCATTATGCCATGCTAAGATGTTTTTTTTTGGGTACAGACAAAATCTCCTCGTTGTGAAGAGTGGGCCTTTTGGGGGATCGTCGTATGTAAATGTAAAGGTCGAATAAGTCAGCTATACCTTTAATCAATGGACTCTAACCTCCCAAAAAATTCTAAAACTTATATGACACTAGCTGTCCCGCGCAACTTCGTCTGCGTCACATTTTCTCCGTTTTCGCAATATTTTTATTGCTGCTCCACTCCTATACAGCGCCATCTATTGAATACTTACTTAATCCAGTCAACAAATACCGCCATCTGTTAGAATCGTTTGGAGCTAACAGATACTTGTGACTTAATTTGCAATAAAATAATATTGCGACTATAAATTGACTATCTTTCAAGTTGGATCAAACTGCACATGGTGTGCAACTTTGATAAAAATCGGTTAAGTAGTTTAGGAGTCCATCCCCGACAAACAACGTGACACATAATTTTTATATTTATTTAGATAAGTAACAACATACCTAACAATGGCGAGAACACAGTAGCAGGCTCATCTGGATTATCCTGAGGCTGATGTGTCTCCAACATGGAATTCAGCTCATCAATGATGTGCCTTAATTTGTAGTACGCGTCTGCGGGCGGCAGCTTCAGCTCCAAGATCAGGCGGTCGATCTTATTGATGCAGAGGGTCAAAGGAACCCGCTCTTGGACCGCGTGACGGAGTAGGCGTTCTGTATTCAACATTATGCCTTCTGCGGCGTCCACGAAGAGCACCGCACCTGTGTTGAGGGAAAAAAATTAGTTAGACGTTATAATGAAAATACCTGACAATGCTGAATCATCATCATTCATTCATTTCAGACCAAAAGACGTCCACTGCTGGACATAGGCCTCCCCCAAGTGTCGCCACATTTACATTTTGGTGGGTTTTGCCATAATCGCCACGCTTGGCAGGCGGGTTGGCGATCGCAGTATGGTTGTTACAAAGCTGAATACCTAAACAATATCGTAAAAATCGCGACGTCTTGTCGTAAAAACTGTCGATGCAATGCTGCGCCAATGATAGAAAGAAAGGCTGCACCAATTCTAACTTACCATCAGAAATCCTCAAAGCAGCGGTAACTTCATCACTAAAATTGACATGTCCTGGCGTATCCATTATGTTCAGCAGGTGTGACTTCCCCTTGATATTGTTTAACAGTAGTGTGACCGGCATAGACTTGATGGAGACTCCTCGTTCTTGCTCCACGAAGAGAGTGTCTGTGTACCGCATTGGTATTGTGGTGTCTGTGTTTATTGTGCTGGGGTGTGTCTGTCTGATTAGACAGTCTACGAATGAGGTTTTACCTGAAAGATAGAATGTGTTTAATTTATTTGATGAAAATGCTAACACTACAATATGAATAAAGATAGACATAACTAGGCTCTTTATTGATTTCTCAATAAAAGGAACCACAAAGGCTGCTACTGGGTTATGAGTTTCTTTGCCAACCCATTCTTTCTTTCTTTATCCATGTGGTTAGTGTTTAACCTGGTGTCCGAGTTTGTATGCTACCCACGGGGCTCTGATTCATCTTTACATACTGTCGAGAAATATCTCTCAGGCATGCTGGTTTCCTCACAATGTTTTCCTTCACCGAAACTAGTGATAATCATACAATAAACACATGAATCCGAAAAGCAGAGAACTTGGAACTTAAGATTTTTTCCACTATTAGTCAGTTGGTGTCATACAATAATTTTAAACTCGCTATTTATGATAATTGTTAGATAAGAAAATAAAAAAGTTTAGTTTATATAAGTTTATTTAGTGTTAGTTCTGTAACTTTATTTGGTGACTTCCACACAGTTTTGATTTTGCTAGCATCAGCATTTATTTATTTACTCATGAATGACTCAATAATTACCACAAGATAAATAAACAAAACCTACCATTATGCAAGTGCCCCATCAGCGTAACATTCCTCATGAGGTTGGTATTGTCCAACATATCAGCCATATACTCCATGTCATACTTAGTCTCTGGTAATTGCTGTTCCTGGACTTGGAACTTCTTGTGCTTGATAGGCTCCACAAGGGGCTTATCCAAGGCCTGGGTGTCTTCTTCTTGGACCACTGTTTCCACATCCGGCCCATACACTTCTACTGCTTGCGGATAGTATCTGGTGAAAGAGGAAGGTAGTGAGATACCAGGAAATATGTTGAGATAGCAATTGTGTAAGATATTTTGCACATTATTGATTAATAGTGATCATTGTGTTGTTGTGGTATTGTTTAATCTTCTTTTTGGCTTCGGAACTTATGATATTATAACCCGTAGATGAAAAATATGTGGGTTTTGGCCAATTTCGGTTGAAAAACAATCAATAACCTCTGAGTTTGTAAACAACTCGCAACCATAATTTAACCAAGTGTTTTTTTCGTCTCCTGGCTGTTACAAGTCTACGTACCGTTTATCCTCGTGCAGCACGACTGACATGGGCGCCACCTCGGGCTCCGCGTCCCCGTCTTCATCCTCTTCCATCGCATCTTCGTCCGCATCTCTGTTATCGGCGTACACACTCTGTTCATCGTCCGAGTCCGATTCAAGGTCGGGACCAATATAGTTACCAAACTCATCGTACAAATCACCGTCCATTATCAAGTTTTACAGGATATATGTATCAGTAAATTAACGATAAATATTTTTCAAAACAAATGCCGCTATCTTGTCCACATTTGACACATAACCTCAAACCTGTCAGTTTGTTTACGACCATAGACCAGAAACGATAAAAGTTTTGTAACTCTATCTTGTCGATGAGATTTTGAGATTATTCGAACGCACCGCAAATGAAACATTTTGCTTTTTTTCAGATTCTGATGTTGCCTTTCTGTTCGTCTGTCTGACAAATTCTTTTCAATACAAAAATGGCTGCTGTGCAACCAAATTTATCTAAAATGATTTCGGCGCAGCTACGCAATAAAGCAAATGAGTTTTTGAATTCCAGGAAACATGCTAATAATCTTGCCGATATTCTACAAATGTTCGAGGTAAGCGCAGGCCCGATAGTGTGGTACAAATTGCGTTATTAAAACTGCGTCATAGGTTACGTTTTTTATTGTTGGTTATTTATTATATTTCAGGCTGAGACGGACAATTATACGCCTTTACTGCTTACTGTGGAAGTGATATTTACTGAACTATTGCGACGAGGCGATTTGGTAGAAGGAATCGTTCCCCTAAAACCAGCAGGTAAGTGTCAAAGTGATGTACCATGTTATAGATTATTTTTGTTGGAATAATATTGATTTTACGTGTATCTAGGCACCGTAGTCGAGTATTTCCTACGTTTCGTGCTATGTATTTGAAGGGCTAGTGCGCAGTAAGGATGACTTGTGGAAAATGTCCTGTTTGGTCACATTTTGCGACATGTGACGTTATTTTGCTTACATAAACGGTTGCTTTGACCGCAGAGCCGCACTCTTGTGTAATTGCTCTTGTTACGAACTGCATTGTGTACAGGCCGTAAATAAATAAGTTTTACTTAAAGTCTAAACCTGGTAGAATGATGGTCTTTGGTTGTGCCTGCCAGCATTGTGCTGTGCGGTTGACCACTGCCTCAAGGTCATGAACATATTGTACTTGTGTGCCTACTCACATGTTTTATAATAGGTTCATACTCAATGTTTATATCTTTGTTTTTGCGGGTGTTCCTTCACATTAAATAACAACTTCCAAAATGATTTCACTTCAATATAATTACTCAGAGCATTTCCAACAAATATACATTCTATAAAAATCAACACGACATGTTATCTCAAAAACTGCTTAAACTCAAGTGTCATCTCTCATTCTTTTTGAATAGAACGTTCAAGAATACAAACCAAACTTCTTAAGATCCCATAAACAATTCAGCCTGCCAGTAACCTTCAACATTAAATTACTATTTCCATAACATCCCCTCTTAATTTTATGTCTATTATAATATAAACAAAATCCTCTATAAAACCTTCATTAATCTCATTTATAACCCAACTTAATTAACTTAATTAACCCACCCAACTTAACTAACTATAACAAACAAACTTTAGAATTAATTAATCTAAACACCTTACTTAACTATCATAAACATTACAATTTCAAATTAATTCTCAAACAACCTTATAACTACTTAACTTACTTAACACATCACATTGCACAATGTTCTTTAAGTGTCACTCACTATACACTGTCTCAATCTCAAAAACTTTGTTCTATCAAGAGGTTTGGTCAATATATCTGCCAAATTATTTTTCGTCGGACAATAGTGAATCTCCAACAAATTTTTATCTATTTTCTCCTTAATGAAATGATATTTAACATCAATATGTTTGCTCCTTCTATTTAGAATTCCATTCTTAATCAAAACTATAGCAGATTGATTATCAACAAACAATTCAGTTTTGGGCAGTTTACCTGTCAACTCAAAGATCAGACTCTGAATGTATAATAGGTCTTTTATACATTCGGCTGCAGAAATATATTCAGCCTCAGTACTTGAAAGAGCAGTGACTGACTGTTTACGTGAACACCAATGAATTGGACCACCACCATAAAATATGACAAAGCCAGTCGTACTTTTCCTAGTATCAGGATCACCTGCAAAGTCTGCATCACAATAAGCTTTTAAAGACAAATCTTTACCACGAACATACTGTATCCCACTGCTAACTGTGTTTTTTATATACCTAAAGAGATTCCTGACATTCTTAAAATCATTTAAACCAGGATGTTCCTGGTGCCTACTGCAATATCCAACATGAAAAGATAAATCTAATCTTGTCTTATTAACCAAATATAACAATGAACCAATCAATTGTCTATATTTATGCACATCATCAACTCCCACTTTCCCCTCTTGATGTGTATCTACCAAAATATCTGGATGACTACTATCTTTTAAGTTTTCATACTTAAACTTTTCCAAAATTTGATTGATATAACTTTCTTGATAAATCTTAATAAAATTCTGTTCTACTTTAATATCAAATCCTATAAATTTTTCTGTTTTATCAAATTTCCTCATTTCAAATTCTTTTTCCAATTTATATAGAATTTTATTCAATTCAATCTCGCTTTCACCAATTAAAATACCATCATCTACATAAATAGCCAAATATATTTCTTTTTCTTTATTAACAAACACACATGGATCTGATTTTAATTGTATTAATCCTAATTTCTTCAAAACCTCAGTTAATTTCTTGTTCCACATAAGTGGTGCTTGTTTTAATCCATATAAGCTTTTCTTTAGTTTACAAATCTTATTTTCTTTATTTTCCACCTCATATCCCAATGGTATTTCCATATAAATTTCCTCATCTAACTCCCCATATAAAAAAGCCGTTTTAACATCAAATTGTTTAATTTTTAAACCTTTTTGTGCTGCAATCGCCAACAACAATCTCACACTACTTGCATTAACAACGGGACTATATGTCTCTTTATAGTCAATATTATATTTTTGTAGAAAACCTCTTGCTACTAATCTCGCCTTATATCTTCCACCAGGCTTTATTGTAAATATCCATTTACTTGTTATAATCTTTCTATTTTTCCCTTGACTTTTATTTACAATTTCCCAAGTTTTATTTTTCTCTAGCGAGTCTTTCTCCTCTTTCATTGCTTTTTCCCATAAATCCTTATCAAAACTATTAAAAACATCTGTATACGTTAAAAATGAAGTATCCAAATCATAATCTTTTAAATATGCTGGCATTCTCCTTTCTCTTCTCGGTCTTTCTCTTAAACCATCACCAACTACTGGTTCAATTGCATCTTCAAACTCAACTTCCCCTCTCAAAGTATTATCCTCTTCAACACAAACTCTCATCTCCTCAACGCTGTCCTCAAAAACATCATTATCTTCCTCAATTCCTACTTCAACTCTAACTTCATCATTACAAACTCCTTCGTCAATAACTTCATCATTAAAAACTCCTTCGTCAATAACTTCATCACCACTTACATCCGCATCACCAATTTCTGCATCACCATCACTACAAAACCCATCATTACTTTCACCACTAAAAACATCACTAACCAACTCCTTAAATAAACTCTCCAAATCACTCTGTTTCACTCTACACTTACTCATTCTTAAAAATTCTGCAACATCACTCTTATTATTATTAAACACCACATCTCTCGAGTAAATAATTCTAAAATCTGAAGGATCCCATATCTTATAACCATTATTTGTAAACCCTACTAATAGCCCTTTACTGCTTCTGGAGTCAAGTTTATTCAAATTGTAATTATTTTTATAATAAGCCAACGAACCAAAAATATTTAAATGTTTTAAATTCGGTATTCTATTAAACCACATATCAGCTGGTGTTTTAATATTTATTGTATTTGCAGTCCTGTTTAATAAATATGCTGATGTTAATACCGCTTCTCCCCATAAATTAAGTGGTAAGAGCATATCAAAAAGTAATGCTCTTGTTCTTTCCATTAAAGATCTATTTAATCTTTCTGCTTTTCCATTTAATTGTGGAGAATAAGGAATTGTGTAATCAATATTTATACCTTTGTTAATACAGTAGGTTTTAAATTGTTTGTTATTGTATTCACCGCCATTATCGCATCTAAATGTTTTAACTTTTGTGTTAAAATGATTTTCTGCCAAATTAATATAATTTATTATTTTTGATAATGCTTCGCTTTTATTTTTAATAAGATAAACTTTTACAAAATGTGTATAATCGTCCAAAAATGTAATAAAATATTTGTAACCATCCCATGTTTCATTACTTATAGGACCACAAATGTCACTATGAATTATTTCAAGTGGTTCACTTGCTCTTTGCCTACATGTGTTAAAAGGTTTTCTGCATAATTTTGCTTGTGTGCAGACTTCACAGATGTCGACCTCCTTTACTAAATTTCCTTGCATGCCTTTAACAATGCCTTTTGTACTCTTTACATCTTTTAGGTACATGTCCCATTGCACGATGCCAAAATTCAGTATTTACTAAAAAAGTTTTGTCTGACCTGGAATGCACGACTGGCCCAGTCATATTTATGTTTAATTTTAAATAATATAAACCGTCTTTCCTCTGCTCACATGTTTCAACTGATTCAGAGTCCTCACTTTTGAGTTGACAGCTTGTTCTGAAAAATTTTAAAGAATAATTATAATTTGTTAGACCTGATACTGAAATAATGTTCTTTTTTAATTGGGGAACACAAAGAACATTTCTCAAAGTCATGTTTTCTGAATAAATATTTCCAATTATGTTTACATTATGAAAATGTCCATCTGCTGTCATTATTTTGTGATCTATTTGTTTTTTATCATGAAGATAACATTCTGATGTAACAATATGGCTGCTTGATCCTGAGTCTATTATAAATTCCACCTCTTCTTCTGTAATATAACTTGTATTAAAATTACTTACTTTTTGTGTTAGACAGAACTTAGAAAAGTGTGAATCCACCTTGCAATATATGCAGCAAAATTTTGATTTGCATTCTGTATTCATGTGTCCGGTTTTTAAACATTTATAGCAGCATGTATTCTTTCTTGTATCATCTTCGTTTCTACAAAATCTTGCAATATGACCAGTTTTACCACATCTGTAACAGTTCCTGATATGATAATTCCTTTCAAAGTCATTTTGACAAGAAGTCATTTGTTTCTCTTCTGTTTTTTTATTTTCTTTCCTTATTTTTGTTTCTAAATTTATTCTTGATATAAGATTTATTAAATTTTTGTCTTCTCTATTTGTTGATTCCCATGCTGTTCTGAAATTTACTAGTTCTTCTGGTAAATTCGATAGTATTTTCGTCATTATCTGTTGGTCGTCGAAATTATATCCTAATTCTCTGATTCTGGTTGCTTTATTTTCAATTTCTGCTATTTCCGTCATGATGTCCTTTCCTGTCATTGTATACTTATAAAATTCTTCTAGTAGTAAAGAAATTTGTGTGTCTGTATGTCCTAAAAATAGCGTGTCGAATTTATTTATTATATCTCTGCTTTTCTCACAGTTGATAGCATGTATTATATATTTTTCGCTGAGTGCGCTTATTATTATCAATTTTGCCTTCGCATCCTTTTTCCTGAAATCTTTATCTGTATCTCCTGTTTTATCCAAAACTGTTTCTAAATCTTTAGCTGCCAAAATCAATATTATTTTTTGCTTCCACAAAAAGTAATCGTTTTCATTTTTTAGTTTTGAAATAGTTGTAAATTCTTCCGCCATCTTAATAATTTTGTAAATTCGTTAAAAAAAAAAAATTCAAATCTCTTCTCCATACATTTCTGGCTTCTTACCTCAACAAAACGTACGGGGGCCCATAACCTTTTGCGGGTGTTCCTTCAGATTAAATAACAACTTCCAAAATGATTTCACTTCAATATAATTACTCAGAGCATTTCCAACAAATATACATTCTATAAAAATCAACACGACATGTTATCTCAAAAACTGCTTAAACTCAAGTGTCATCTCTCATTCTTTTTGAATAGAACGTTCAAGAATACAAACCAAACTTCTTAAGATCCCATAAACAATTCAGCCTGCCAGTAACCTTCAACATTAAATTACTATTTCCATAACATTTGTTTACTTGGAAACTGCTCAGTTACTTCCTACTGACATGACAGATTTATCATTATTTACAAGAATAATATAATAACTTTAACATCTTTATAAATACATAACATCACGCATGTTAGCTCCTGAAGGGTTAGGCAGAAGTGTACACATCCCAAGATATCTCTGATACACCCAATAACAACCCTAGAATCAAACCCAGGACTTCGTACAGTCATGCTTGCAACTACTCAACCAACAAGCCTTGCAGCCACTCAACCAATGGCTCTTTATAAATAATAAGTTATTGGACTACAGCAAATTAATTTCCAACATGATTTTCAATGTTGTTGTAAACAGAACAATGTAAACATTGTATCATATTTTACAAATAATTATGTTTTTATATACCAACAATGCTAACCATACTTGTTATATTCAAAATAATCTTCTCTATCCTCAAAAATAAACCAACATTAAAATTATCAACATTTTCCTTATAACAGTGACAAGCACATTTGGAAACAGGAACGCCTTTATCAAGTCTGGTGTCAAAGAACACATCACCTACTAAAAATAGAATATCAACTGCATTTGAAAGTGATCTCACCAAGGACAGTCAAATGATTCAGGATTGACACTCAATTTTGCCAAGGACAACACATGATACGTTGATATGTGTATTATCAGTAACTTGCTCAGTTTAGGGTAATTTTGATTGTTGTAAACTTTTATGTGAGATGTGCTGTTAATCTATAAATTAATCTTTAGTATATTATAACATTTCATTTAAAAAAAATGTTTTCCTGTTAAATTTTTTGGAGGAAATTGTGGCTTAACAGTAACAGCCTCTAGCTTCAGTTTAAGCCGCGTGTTCCTAGGTTGGTCTGTGGTTGGTTGATCACCAATTACATACTTACCAAGTTTCCTCCGTGCTTCGGAAAGCATGTTAGCCGTTGGTCCCGGCTGTCATTTGTAGATCTTTGATACTTGTCAGTGCCCAAGAAGTCTGACAACCAGTCCTACCAAGGGGTATTGTGTTATCCAGTACTAATTAGGTGGTGGAGGTCAGATGCCAACTTCAATTACTTGAATTAATTGATTCCACCTACATCATAAAGGTATCATTTAGGTATGCTGGCATAACAACTCATTAAATGTGTTTAATTCCAATGCAAATAAGTTATACCATTAAGTGCTAATAATACCCGACCTCCACAGACCAAAGCCCCGAGGCAGAGTACACGCGATGGCTGCGCGAGTGCTTCGAGGCGGCCCAGACGCGAGCCCTGGAGTGCATCCGCCGCGGTCGCACCAGCTCCCGACTGCAGGCCCTTGTTACTGCCTGCAAGCTGATGCAGGCTGAGGGCAAGCATCCCTTGGAAGGCTCTACTGGGTATTACTTCCCTTCGCTTAGGCTCAAGGTATAATATTACGACTTCTTATTTATTATGTGTCTCGTTTCTCATAGTCTTACAAATATTACAGTTTGTGGAACAACCGTTGACGCATAAAAATTAAAAACAAGTTGAGTTATGCGATAAGCTGTTCATTTTAACCAATCACAGCAGTTAATGTGCTCCTGAAATTTTTGTGTCAGTTTTCAGTCCAGAAAACTGAAAAATTACACAAAACCACTGTTGATTACGTTCATAAGCCTGTTTAGGTTTATGAACGTAATCAACTGTGGTTTAAAATGTCCTGTAAACTTAACAAACTAGATGTCCAATTGACTTTCTTTAAATGTCAATGTTAAATGTTAATTCTAAAGAGAGCAGCAGCCCGCGAGTCTGATTTGTTATAAACTTGCCTTTATTTTTCAGAACATATTCAGTGTGTTGCTGGACCCTGAGATGTCGATGTCGGCGCCAATAGCTCGCTTCCAGGAGTTCACAGAGTACAGGGATGTGCAGCAGTATGGACTCAAAGTGCTCTCCACACTCGCTTATCGCAAGTAAGAGATATTCATTAAAGAGATATTTTTTAAAACAATTTACTACTTACTTTATTTGGTCTAGTAATTAAAACAAGTTTTCTAAGCTAAGTTACAAAAGACTGCTCCAAAAACACATATACTTCACTGCTATTTTTATGAAGCGAACTTCTGAAGAAAACTTGAAAAAAAAAGGAATAATCCTGTTATGGAACTCGACCATTTCAGTTTCTGACTAGCAATTTTTAAAGGAAATTTGATTTAGGCAAGGGGATCATCATCATCATTTCAGCCGAAAGACGTCCACTGCTGGACATAGGCCTCCCCCAAGTGTCGCCACATTGATCGGTCCCGTGCGACTCGCATCCAGCGGATCCCCGAAACCTTTACCAGGTCATCTGTCCACCTAGTGGGAGGCCTTCCAACGCATCGTCTCCCGGTTCGCGGTCGCCATTCCAGAACTTTTCGGCCCCATCGGCCATCTGTTCTGCGAGCAATGTGCCCTGCCCACTGCCACTTAAGTTTGGCAATTCTTCGGGCTACGTCGGTAACCTTGGTTCTCTTGCGGATGTCCTCATTTCTGATTTGATCACGCAAGGAAACTCCGAGCATAGCTCTCTCCATTGCCCTTTGGGTGACTTTGAGCCTTCTGATGAGGCCCATTGTGAGCGGCAACGTTTCGGTCCCGTATGTAATCACTGGCAACACACACTGGTCATAGACTTTCGTCTTGAGACACTGCGGTAAGTTGGACGAGAAGATACCACGCAGCTTCCCGAACGCTGCCCAGCCGAGTCGGATTCGACGATTGACCTCTTTCTCGAAGTTAGACCTACCCAACTGGACCGTTTGTCCCAGGTAGACATAAGGGGATTAACCAAGCATAATATTCCAGGTTCTGTATGGTGTCGGACGTAAAGAATAGCACCATCCCATATCTTCCCGTGGGTGTCGTAAGAGGCGACTAAGGGACTTGCCAGAGAATAGGCAGCAGCGTTCTCTGTGCTTTTGTAACAACCGTACTGCGATCGCCAACCCGCCTGCCAAGCGTGGCGATTATGGCAAAACCCCCCATGTTATGTCAATGTGGCGACACTTGGGGGAGGCCTATGTCCAGCAGTGGACGTTAAAAGGGCTGAAATGATGATGAATGATGAATATTCCAGGTCACCAACATCAATCTATATGCAGAACTACTTGGAGTTACTGGACAAACTGCTGGTGTGTGAGATAGCCACGGAGCCCAAGGGCAAAGGCAAGGAGAGGGACAATGAAGAGAAGGAGGAGAAACTGCTGTGTGGGACAGAAGGTGAGTATTTTTCACAAACTGATGGTACTATCTCTTCAACCTGAACCTTATTATAATGAGACTAAAGAAAACTGTGACTTTGATAGACTATTCAGTGGCAGCAACCCAATAAAACAACCATAATGCGTGTGTATAAAACTAAAGAAAAATAAACAATAAATAAATCAAATAAAATCTTTTTAGTTCAGACTTTTTATAAGTTGTCCATTTCTTGTGTTAGACACATAAATATCTTCAGATTAATGATGTTTTTAGTTACTAAAAAGTGCAGGTGTGGACTCCAGCAAGTGGAGTGGAATACCAGTAATATTATAGTGAGAACGCTTCTTCTTAAATCTTTAACAATTTTTTCTTTTGCCCCAGACAAGGCCCCATTCCCGTACAACCCTGGCGTATGCCGCCGCTACGCCAACCGCTGTTGGGGCTTCGCTTGCCAGTGGCCGCTATGCGAGGACTCGCGCACGCACCGCCGCGCGCTCCTACTGCTGGTCGAGCGGTTGATGCCTTTGCTGAGCCGCCCGCACCTCGCCACTGATATGCTCTGCGATAGCTTGGATGCTGGTGAGTTTACTAGCCAGATAGCTGAAGTATCCGCCATCTTGGATGTTGATTGGCCTCATTTTCGGCACTGAATCATGAAAACAAATGGTCAAATTAAATTAGGTGGAATCTTTGATGACTGTCAGGGTATTGGGAATTATCCATACGCCGTAATTAGCATAATTAGCATACGCCGTTAGAAAAATTCGTGATTTAACTGATTTAGAGACAGCACGTTTAGTTTACTTTAGTTATTTCCACAGCGTGATGTCGTACGGTATTCTCTTGTGGGGCAATGCCGCCGATATTCAGACAATATTTGTTTTGCAAAAAAGGGCAATTCGTTCAATTTATAAATTAAGTCCCAGATACTCCCTCAGAGAAAAATTTAAAGAGATTAATATTCTTACTGTGCCCTCTCAGTTTATTTATGAAAACCTTTTGTACGCACATAAAAACATCAATTTGTTTAAAAAATACAGTGATATCCACAACATAAATACGAGGAACAAACACAAATTTGTTGTTCCTGCAACGAGGCTCAAAAAAGTAGGGGGTACGTTCAGATGCCAATGTATACGTTTTTACAATAAGCTTCCGAGCCATATTCAAGCACTAAACTTAAATAAATTCAAATCGTTAATAAAAAGGAAGCTATGCTTGAAAGCCTACTATCATGTAAATTACTATCTCGAAGATAAAAAGGCTTGGGATTAAACTGCTCCAATGAAATTTGCTTTGTGAATGTCGAAATTTCGGACTTCGCTTGTTTATTGTTGATTCCTTTGTTTATTGTTTATTCCTTTATTTTATTTTAAACACTGTGATATTTTTTATTTTATTTTTACCTTATTTTTACATTATTTTTTATTATTTTAGGTGACATTAACCGATTTGACATGAATACTTATCTCAGTATTTGATTATTTTTTTACTTCTTATTATTTTGATGTGACATTTACTGATTTTACATTTATTGATTTGACATAAATATTTACTTTTTTATTATTATTGTGACATTTATTGACATTCGTGATTTTTTAAATTTCATTTTGTTAATTATTATTAATTACATTTGATTATTGTGAATGTGAGGACCATGTAGGTCACATTTTATTTTTTCTTAATTTATTGATCTTCTCCCACCACTATCTGGCAGTTTGAGTACTTTAAGCGACCTACCCAAATGTCCTTTCTTTGGTATTGTTCGTCGTTTCGTTGAGCTCCTTGAGTTATAAGTCGAGCTACACGATAACTGACAAATGCTTGCACTGACTGGACAGGTCCACTCAAATCTGTATGGTTCTTTCTTCAAAAGACCATTTCAGACACGTATCTGCATAGTCCTCATGTGAGTTTGCCAAGATTTTGTCTGGACCTTAAAAGAGACTGTGACCTCTGAGTTTGTTTCGGCTGTTTCTTCTCAGAGTAGTCAGGTACGAAACACCGGCCCCATCTAGTTTAAAAAAATGGACGTGTAAAAGTGTTTGTAAAAACCTACTTGCAAAATAAACATCATTTATCATTTATCACAAAGTAAAAAAAAAAATATTTTGAACTCTTTATTTGTAGAAACTACAGTACCAGCATAAGTTAACACATATAAATGCGAGTTTTAATACCTTTTCGATCGCGTATAACGTAAACTTCAATTTTTTGGGAAACGGAACAAGTGTCTTTCTGGTAACAAAGATGGGAAAAACCATTCGTCCAAATTTAAGACTTTAGCCCTATCAAATAAGGCAATAATAATAAAAACTAGCACTAGACCCACTACTCTTCTCACCCACGGTTTATCTTATAATCTCTGCCCGCAGGTGGTCCCATCAGCATGCTAGCACTCCAAGGCGTGCTGGAGCTAGTCCGGCGCCACAACATCGACTACCCGGACATGTACGACCGGCTGTACGCCATGTTCGAGCCCGAGATGTTCGCCACGCGCTACAAGCGACGGCTGCTGCACCTCGCTGATATATTCCTCAGCTCCACGTGAGTATATGTCTTATATTTAGGTGCTCTATGCTCTGGTTGGTTTATTTTAGTACATGGAGGCCTTAAAGCTAATAAAAATTTAACAAAAAAAAAAACCGTAATCACCAGAAAGTCAATTACATAACCTCACATATAAGCCTTATAATAATAACTTGTGGTGTGATCAGAAAAACATAAACACACTGCTTTAATTAAAGTACTAAAAAGAACTATAAATATTTGTTTTATAAATATTGATATGACACATGAACCTTACTGTCACTCTGAATAGTTATTTTTATCTTAAATAGAAACCTTGTTATAATAGATTAAAGGGATTATCAGGGATTTAAAATGAAGCCATTTTACTCTGAGACTACTGACAGTCTGACACTTTATTAATGAAAATTTGAAAGGTTTACTCTGTGCACATGGTGTAGTGAAATTACAAAATTAAACCTTATTGTTGTGTGCCAATAAGGGCATGCACCCGGTTCTACAAATACTTTGCAAGAACCAGGAATACCCGGTTCTTTCCAGGTGTTGTAGAACGTGGTGCCTTTGAATTTGAGGCAAACTATAGTAGTCATGTCCTTTCTTCCACAGTCATTTGCCAGAAAGCTTAGTCGCCGCGTTCGCGAAGCGTCTGTCCCGGCTGTCGCTGGTTGCGTCTCCTGACGACGCGGTGGGACTGTTGCAGCTGGTCGCCAACCTGTTACTGCGCCACCCCGCACTCAAGCGTATGATCTGCTACGAGGACACGCCTCATATCAGTGAGTACCCCTGAAACCATATTAATGACATCTATGACGATAATTCCGGAATTTTTTGCGGTGATTTCCTTAATTTTGGTTTTAACTTTATTTTCGTTATTAGTGACTTTGATAACCCTGAAAATGGCACGCATGACGAAACAATAATGGTTCATCTGCACCATCTTGAATTTTGATATTTGGGATCACCACTTAAGACACTATGTGGAGTTTTATTAGGTTATATACAGGAATTGAGTAGTTAGGTGCCTTTGGGCCTGGATTTGTCCTTCGAAGCTCTGATCTAAAGCCAGCCTATTGGTCAACGCACAGTGTTGATTACTCCTTATATAAACAATCGTGGCCAGGATCAGTATGATGATGTATCTGTGATGAGGTGTGCCGAGCTCATAGGTCACTACTATCTGGCTTGAACCTTACGTGAGCTACATAAGTCAGTCTAACCAGGAAGTTCTCCCTCAGTGTCGAACGACCCGTACGTGATGGAAGAAACTTGCGCGCGTACGTCCCGCGCGCTCGGCTCGTCGCTGTGGGAAGTGAGTGCGCTGCGACGCCACGCCGCGCCCGCGCTCGCCGGAGCAGCCGCGCGTGTGCTCGCGGCCGCCACGGAGCGCGCCACACCACTTGCGCTCGCGCCGCCAGATGCCGCTGCGGTAAGTGTTCCCTCAATGTACATTGTAGTCACCGCAGCCGCTTCTCAACTCTCTGTACGAGTTCTCCCAGCGTCTAGGCGGGCTATGTTGATTTTTTTTGGCTATAGGTCAAAAATATTGAGCACAGAGATACACTGTTGTCGTCGTTTGCCATTTCATACGACTGTCTAATACAGCTATGATTTTGTACTCGTGGACTATACATTGTTGAAAACACCTTAGAACTAAATTATTACATCTTAGATGATGTCTCACAGATTTTAACTCTCGCAATTGTCTGGCTCGAATTCATTTGAAACATTTCATTCACAGTCGTTCGACGCCGAACTAAAGAAGAGGTTCAAAACAATAGAGATGAATTTCGTACGACCACAAGGCATGACGACGCCATCTGGCGAGCGAGTGATGCAGTACTGGGAACTCATGGCCTGAACAACCCCGCAGTAAGAATAACAACACCCTGTTAACTCGCATTTACCTTACATGTGAAAGGACCACGCTGGCAAATGGTGCTGACCAAATCAGACCCGATTTGGTCAGTACCCGAAGTCGGTCGGACCAAATCCTGTCGCCTGTAGGGATAACACATTTTTTTTCTGTAACTGGTCGAGGGCTTTACACTCTTATAGCAAGTTATGTGTCAAGCTATTTTATACCATGTGGGTAAGGATTAACTGTCATCTTGACTTGCACTGGTGTAGGGACTCTGGTTTGTATTATGTTTTTTGTTGATTTCAGAGTTGTAAGCGTAGAGTATGATTAGATAACGTTAACTACTATTGTGTCTGGTTATTCGAAGTATTTCTATTAATATTGCTTTACAACTCTGTTGGAAATTGAGCTTTAGAGATGTTTGTATTTATATTCTCCTGGTACTAGGCTTGGCAGCCAATCATGTTGTTTCTTATCCTGTGAGGATATCACTCGTCCTATACATTTGATATATTCCAAAGACTCTTCAAAATTGATTGTTTCAGAAAAATAAAAATTCAGTGGTACACACGGCGAGACATAAAACTATACATTTCCAGTATAACATGGCCTCTCTATATATAGATTTCTAATACAATGAGAGATCCGCATAAACTGGTTTAGTATAACTTTATTGATCGCCGTGGGTACAAGGAACTTTTCGCGCACCAACGATGTTAAAAGAGACGCTTATGTCAAGAAAAAAAAGTAAAATTTGTTGACAATTAAAGATGGCTGCGTTCGTTCCGACTGCCTAAAGATCCTTGTACATCTATAAATATCTCCGGTCTTCCATCAATCGTCAAAATTGCATGATCGATCTCCATTGATCATTCAATTTCGATTCAAAAGTGATACAAGTACACCGTAGTCACTTTACAGTTTACAGCAAAATGTATGTCAGCAGTAGAATACATATAGAATATTAGGCCTAGCACTGTAGCCATTTTGTTCAGCTTGTATTTTGTTTTTAAAGATAACTGTTGATGATTATGACTAAAATATAAGAATTTATGCCCTTTATATACTTAGGCTTTTTTCGTATGTTGGGTAATTTATAGGTAAACCGGGTGAAATCTCCCAATTTATAAGTAAACCGGGTGAAATCTCCCGATTTATAGGTAAACTGGGTGAAATCTCCTGATTTATAGGTAAACTATGTAAAATCACCCAATTTATAGGTAAACCGGGTGAAATCTCCTAATTTATAGGTAAACTGGGTGAAATCTCGCAATTTATAGGTAAACCGGGTGATATCTCCCGGTCTGTTTGAAGAATTGGGTAATTTATGAGTGAGCAGGAGAAAAAAAGTTTGAAAAAAGCCTTATCTATTTATAACACATAACTTCACACCTGTTTTCCCCAACGGGCTAGACAGAAGTGGTTTATAATAATACAAAACAAGAATCCTATTTCGATTTGGTAGCATTTTAACAAGTATTGCCAGTGAAAACACTCACTTCCTAAACTAAATATAACACAAGATTATGATATAATATTATAAAGTCGATAGTTGTAAGGTTTTGAATAAATTTTGCACTTTAATGTTAAAAGTTGTAACGTAGGTGGAGTTTGTTGTAATTTCGTTATAATTTTATTTTTTTACGAACGACTTTGAATGTCTGTGATCGTTAGCCTGGGCGTCGGTAGTGAGCTTTAAGTTTTATTATTTATTTTAACGTTAATGTAGTCAAATATTTAAATAAGTAAATTATATCCGTATGGATATAGACCACCTTCTAGTCGAAGGTGACTAGTAACGAGTAAACGCTAACTAATCGTATAAAAATAAGTAAATTATGTCTGATATTCTTTGTGTGTAAGTAAACTAACGTATGTTATAGTGTACTCAAAGCTAACTACCGACTTTCGGGTGCGTCTGCGCATATGAGATCTGTTAACTCTGTGCGTTAGTGCGCTTAGTTTGTTATAGAATTGATCGTGAATGACGCGTGTCAGGGTGCCCTTAGACACTACAATAAGTTAATCTTATCTTCTAAATTGCAAGCGCCATGACAAGAACGAATCTGAAAAATGTATTTTTTAATTTTCTTTAAACTTCGAAAATGTACAGACTTTATACCTGCCTTGTATTCAAGGTACAAAACGTATGCTTATCGTAAGTTCACACTTGACACGCGCATTTCACTTGGATGGAGTATGATGTAAGGTCTGTTAGTTAACTGCGTATCTGGAGGTAAATATGGCTCATCGAGTTTTAAGGTGCCTAGACTTATGCCCAATTCTTGACGGTTGATATGAGCAAACAAATACATAGAATCGGTAAATGTTTAGTCGGTAAGACGATCGACGTTTTACTTTACGTTGTAAGGAGCTGACGGATCTTAATTTTCATCATAACCAGAGGTCGGAATTAGGTAGAGTTATTTTTGTACTTGCATCGAAATGTTGATATTAATATGGATCTTCCCTTGCGTGTGTGCATTGGAATTTTGCAACTTCGGACATCTAATGTCGGGTGGTTTAAATTGTGTAAAAGTAAATAACTTTTTTATTTAATAAACCACGGGATTTTTCTGCTCTTTAAAATTAATCTCGTGATTTGAGGCATATCCACTTTATTTTTTCGCTGTATGAAATCAGTGTAAGTACACAAATAACTCTACCTAATTCCGACCTCTGGTTATAATACAAGACATAGGGCGAGAGTAACGATCGTCGAAACTCGAACAAATCTTAGGGTCTAGAACTCTTAGACTATTCCATGATCGTTGTCGATCTTATAAAAAAGAGGAGCTTGTGGCTAAATTATAACAGCCGCTCTGGGCGATCTTAAGGTTAAGGTGCGCTTGCCTAGGTTGGTCCGAGGGTCGGTGACTACCCATTACATACCGAGTTTCCTCCGTGCGTCGGAAAGCACGTTAAGCTGTTGGTCCTGGCTGGCATTTGTAGATTTTTGACAGTCGTTACAGGTAGTCAGTGGCCCGAAAGTCTGACAACTAGTCTTACTAAGGGGTATCGTATTACCCAGGACTAAGTGGGTTGTGGAGGTCAGATAGGCAGTCGCTCCATGTAAAATACTGGTATTCAGCTGCATTCGATTATGCTGGAAGCCGACCCCAACATATTTGGGGAAAGGCTAGGCAGATGATGTTGTCGCTCATATAATGTTAATTTGTCAAGGGCCTCTGGAGGCACCTTCAGAAGACATTTGAACTTATAAAGCGTGGTCCCTCTGACTCAAAATAGTATAAGACTATCTCTTTCTAAAGTTCAATCTGTCACATTTACAAGTTGGTACTGTACAGGCGTTGTCGTCCGTCTGCCCGCACTAACACTACCTTAGTTAGTTTCATTCCAATGCGAATACTTTCTTCCTAGTTGTTGATTAAGGTTTCATGTAAATTAATTTTTGTTATATTTTGTAGGTTTTTAATTATCTCTCTTCTCGATTTAGTATGGCGTGGTAAGAGTTCATATTGAACGAGTTTTTGCGTTAAGGAAAAAAAACCTTAAGATTGCAAAATTGTTTTCTTATACTTGGGAATCCAAGAGGTCTGAGGCCTGTAATCCCCAAAGGAATAGGCAGGGGAGTACGTAAAGTACACCCACACGTTTAAGTCTCTTGTAATAGAATAAAAATTATAATAAATTTTCGATTTTGAAGTTCTTAGTTAACTTCTGGGACGTTTACTTTTTAAAAGTATTTCAAAATTATACGTAGACGATTTTGAACTTTACCACGCTACGCTACAAGAGACGGGTGCTTACCAAATTATCCTGCATCATGTTATAATCAATGTATCAGGTATTATGACAAACCGCCATATTTATGTAACTTTATAATTATTATTAATTATTTGAAGAAGCCTCGCAGACTTGGGCGCGGTTGGCCATCGGATTGTCTATGAAAGATAGGCCAATATGTAAATGTATACTTATGTAAAGTGCGCTTTATATCGTCAAAGATAGTGCGAGAAATTAATGGAGACATTTAATAATACGCTTTAATGGATGATAGTAGTAAAACTACAAAAAATTACCGATTTTCGGTCACAGTGACCAGTCTCAATGGAGATTAGCCGAAAACGCAGAAAGAAATGTTTTGTCCTTTTTAGCATGAACAATACCGGAGGACATCGCTACAAAAACTGAGCAATAGTCTTCAAATAGTTCGTACTATTCGACCATTGACATCTCGTACCTTGACATTGGCAAAATCATCGAATGTTGATCGATGGAGCCATAACCTTAAAAAAATTGAATTGAATTGAATGGATGATAGTAGTAAAACTACAAAAATTTACCGATTTTCGGTCACAGTGACCAGTCTCAACGGAGATTAGCCGAAAACGCAGGAGGCACAGTGCACAAGTGTTTGTGCTAACGTAGAAGCACTCTTCTTTTTTTGACGTGGCCACTCGCAGTTCAACTCTATAAGGTTGCGTGACTGCTGAACCGGGCTATGTCGGGTGACCTGAAATCAATTCAAGGCTCCTAGCTAGTGCTTAAAAACTAATTTACAAGTTAAATGACCGCTCACGATGGGCACCTCCTGTGGGCTTCGGACCTCGGCTTAGGGCGTCATTGAGGGGAGGGCAGCTAGGTATATTATTTAGAGAAATTAAAATTGCAGGCTCAGCGGCGCGGGCTGGTTTGTTGAGCAAGGGTCGGGCGGTGATAATAGATACACTCTCTGATTCTTTACCATCATATTTCTATGTGACGGCAAACCGACAAGACCGTGGCTCTCCACGGTCTTCTGTCTCAGGTCGCGGTGATCTCTATCAGGTGCAGTACCCACAGACTATCTTTTTCAGTAAGAGCCCAGAGTTGGGAAGTTGGTGGTGTGACACCATAGTAGATATCGCTTACTTTCTTAGATAGCACCTTTAATACTATTCTGATGTCGTTAGAAATTATTTCGCACTATCAATGACGATGTAAATGCATTAACTCAACATTAAGCCTGTCTGTTCTTCCCATAACTGTCAATAAGATTGACAAGCACAATGACATGTCTCTGTTTCTACGAAAACAGTTATACAGGTGAATGTATCGGCCAGTGATTTTATAAATAGGAATATACATAGTGCAATATTGTTCGGAACATTTTGTACGTTTTATATAAACAATACTCTAGTCTGGTGTATGTAAAAATAAGGAAAAAAATGGCTGCGAAATATATAATTTACAGGATGTCTTCAGAAAGATTTTTAAACAATATTTCTTTATTATTTGTAAATTTTTGTGTCTTGTTCTATTTATTGCCTAAGAATAAAGACCAAATATTTAAAAGGAGTAGTTGTTAATAATTTGAAAATAAGGAAAGACTTAACTTTGCTTCCATAGTAAACTTCCATGAAACAAAGTTCTAAATATGTTTCAACAGTCTTTTGTTGAAACAACTTTAGATTAATATTTAAATGTTACAAGTTTATAGCACTTTTCTAGTAAATAATGTGTGTCTCATTAAGTTTATTGTAAGAATTCACACCAATACTGTAAGCTAACGTTGATTCTTGTACACAATGGTCATATAGTTTCAATGGGGTTTTTTGTTCCAAGCTTCGCCGCAAGAGGGCGCTGTTTGTCTCTTGTCTTCGTGAATGAAAAGCGACCAATCGGCGACAAGATGTTATTGCAGCATAATGCCACAGCGCCATCTATATGGTACTAATTCGTCACTTTTCTTCATAATTTTAAATACAATGTATTTGGCTTTAGTCGTTACGCAAACTTAGCCAGTGTGTACACGACCCAATAATATTCTACATTATAAGCGTAGATACTAACCCCACCAGTGAATGTCTTAAAATATTATAATCTCGCTATTATAGCCCGTATGGCTATAGGGATAGGGAGTCAGCCGCCGCGCCCGCCGCATCTATTGTGATTATGTTGAAACAAAAATATTAGTCGTAAGTTAGGTTAAGGCATTATTTTAATATCATTCATTTAATGTTCTATTATTATATTCATGATGATAAATAAAGTATTATAAAAACATAATGGATTTAAATGGCAATACAACCTGAAACCTGTGTTCTGTATGGTGTCGGACGTAAAGAATAGCACCATCACATATCTTCCCGTGGGTATCGTAAGAGGAGACTAAGGGACTTTCCAGAGACAGCAGCGTTGTCTGTGCTTTTGTGACAACCTTACTGCGATCGCCAACCCCCCTGCCAAGCGTAGCGATTACGGCAACCCCCCCCATCCTTATGTACTCTTGGGGGACGCTATGCCCAGCAGTGGACGTCTTTCGGCTGAAATGATGATGATGACAACCTGAAATACGTAAAGGCGAAAAGACTTGCAGGAGTATGCGTACAGTTAGGGATACCTCGTGTCAGATGAGGTTCAACCCTAAAACGGCAAAGTCGCCATGTCATAACATCACGACTGTAATCCCCGGAGGTTAAGGCTGAGGTATAGTGAGACTAATAGTTCCAGTAGTTGTGACGACACGGTTGGCGCAGTGGCTGAGCGATCGACTGCTGCGCTGCGTGTCGTGGGTTCGATCTCCGCACGGAACGATATTTGTATTGCCTACAGATAGTTGTTCCAGGTCTGGCTGTTTGTGAGTTATTTGTAACACCAATACAGGAGAAATTTTAGGTGAGAGACAACGAAAAAAATTTCAACTATGTGGTGCCGCCAATGGAAGTAGAAATTCTGTGACATACGGTCTACGGACGGACAGACCGAAAAAGGTAATAAAACACATCAAAACTAAAATACTTCATCTATATTTATCCAACAACAACATTACAAAGGTGCCTCAATACTCAACATAAACAAATTTGGCACAACGCAACTTATTATAAGGCACTTCGATTCACTAACTAATATTGTCGCGTGGAGCAAAATTACGTATAAATTATAAATAAGGTACAGTCATTATTATATTACATACATTTAAAAACATTGAACACATTTTGCGAAATGTAAAAAAATATCTAAAGTATCTGTGTATCAATTCGGTTTCAAAAATGAGCATTTCTTGGTTTTGAAAAGTACTGACGGCAAAACAATTAGGTATGCAGGCAACTAGTTCTAACAAACATGTGCTTATGTCAGTGTCAAATAAATGAGTTTCCAGTTTGCTTTTAGTTACGCGCAAAGTACCTCTTTTGTCGTTAGTCCATAATATACCGATAAAAAAGAAGAAAATGAAGTTATGTGAAAGTTTATGGCAACGTACAATGAATATTGCAATAAAATTCGTCTCGATTGGTTGCGTAAAAAGAAGACGGCAAGAAGAAAAAACTCATTCATTTTTTTAAATGTTAAAATATGGCATAATCGGGTTTTGATCGCAACATATTATTACTACTGTCCGGTCACGAAAGCGTCTGCAAACCAATATCGTTTCTTATCGCATTTCATTTAGGTTTTACTAGTTTTTTAGAATCCTTAATATGGATAAATAGAAAACTATTATCCTCATGATTGCAAAAACTTTGAAAACCTCTCTATATTAAATTCGATTTAATACGTAAGATAAAATACGCGCTTTAGGCAGACGCTGGTTTTCACAGAAAATCAAATTATATTATCTGCTCAAAGGCCGCTAAGGGGCTCACCAGAAAACACTGATGTGCAAAATACGCAGTCTGGACAACCCCTAACATTCCACGCGTAGTATTCATGTAAAATAGTGATATGCCAATACAAAAACTTAAAATCTATACATTTAACAAAAATATTTAAATTCTGTACAAATAAAACAATACTAAACTTTACTTGTCATCATTTATCTTCCGATTAGTTAAACTAAATGACGTCACTGATTTGGATGCCTTTCGTAGTCAGAATCTTAACGCTATTTTTATTACAGTCAGACAAAGAAAAGAAAGAATGTATCACAGAATCGTATTGTGTGGGCACGTTTGTCAAAGCTTATAGATTTATCACTATTTCAACGAAATCATAATAATATGTCAATCATATTTTTTATCTAATTATGATGATACTATTTATTGGAAGACTTACGCCCGATTATAAAAATACTAAGCGACACATACACATTTGCCTAAATGTTATTGTGTTGGAATTTGAACTCTCGGCGCTGAGCCTAATGTTGGAAATCATTAGCGAAATCGGACATCATTTTGATTTCAAAAAATAACTTTTTAAGTCCTAACAAATATACAAAACAAGTTTTAAATTCATTCGCTAAGCAAATCCCAAACGTGCGCACACGGACACCCATAACAGCGTAACGCCTAATACAAGAGCCTCTAATATCACTTCTCTATCTCATTCCATAGTCTGTGTCACTTTATGATCTGTTCCTGACTATCACTCGGGGCGGAGACACTATGGCAGCAAGTAATCTGAGGGCTTTGCTCCCGGACTTCTTGCCGCTGTTCGTCGGAACTTTCGTCCTTACAGCAACCTTGACTAGGCTCATGGACTATAACAGTAGTCTCCTTTTTACAGCATTTCTCCTCAGGTGGAGGTTCTTGCTTTTTCTTGCAGCAACCTTGGCGTTCCGTACGCAATAATTGAACATCTTCTACGCTAGGACTGTCTTCTTTCTCACTCTCGTGGTGGCAGTGTGAAGTGGAAGCTTGCATTTTTTTCGCTCTGGCAACTCTGGAGGGACATTTCTTCGCGCCGTAGTAGCAGGTGGCGTTCTGTTCGCTGGTGCTGCCATCTGTAGACGTGGCAGGGAAGTAGTGTGAGGGCTGGATGCACGTGCGAGTCTGGCAGATGAAGAAGTCGGATTCTGAGCTCATGGAGGAGTCTAGTAGAGGCGGTGTTGATGTTTCGGCTGGAAAAGAAATAATTTTGTTTTAAAAACTAAAAGAAAAAATATATTCTCGACAAGAATTTCGCAAGTCATCTTTATTCCAGCTGTTCGTTTTCCTACGGTAATACGGCCATGGCAGTATATCATTTGAATAGTAATGATCAATAAATTATACGTTACGTTAAATAAAAATAAATAGTTACAGAACACTTGTAACAATACATTTATTGAACATTCCTTGCTTACCTTCGCTCTGCAAATAAAATTGGCTTAAATGTCGCAAATAAAAGAAGACAATACAGCTATTCAAACATAAAAATGAATATTCATAAAAAATAATATCGCTTTTACTAACGTGGGCCATGAAAAACAATACAAATTTTTTTGGTTACAAAAATTCTGTCAACTGCTAAAAATTTATCAACTACGTTTTTTCCTCTGCAAATCTTTCTATTGCTTAGCTTACAGAAAGCATTGCTTCAAAAAGCACGGTAATGGTTGGGTTAATTAATGGGGCAATGGTTACAAAATACTACTTCGGTAATCTAGCTTAGTTCTTTTAGCATGGGGTCATAGTAGAAACGAACAAAATACCTATGCAGCACCTATTATAGCTCCAAAGCTCCATCCACTAACTGCAAATTAATGAACAATTAAAAGGATAGGGTATTTATGGTATAGGAGGCGAAAAGGTGCAATGGAATGGGAGGTAGATATAGGTACAGATGCTAGGACACTAGTTCTTAAAAACATCTATCATATTCTAATAAATCTATCAACAAAAAAGCTGAAATGCCGATGTTAACGCCGAGTCCTGATTGAAAGCATTGAAAGCAGAGACTAAGCTACCAGAAGATGTTGGTTCGCCGAAAGATGAAATTGAGGTAAACCAATTTTCACGGAAGTCAAAAGCTAGTAAATTCTCTACATCTACCGATGAACATGATATTAATTATTTTTGTTATAATGAAACCATGATCACTCGACTACGTATGGAGATGAAAAAAAAAAAATTATGCACGCAAACCAGAACTATACGACTGTCTAAATCGCTCTAAAAAGCTTCTACGCCTACACCAACAGCTTCAGAAGCTACCAATCATCTACGAAGGTACCAAATTATTTGCCACATTACATCAATGTCTACGGTACTCGTCCTGCAACAGCGTGTGGTCGGTCTGCTGCAGTTCCACGGCGTCCATCTCCTTGCACAGCTTCCCTTCGCACACCTCCCAGCTACACTTCTCCGTGTTGCAACGATCTTAGCAGGGATAGGGAAGGAAGGATGGGAGATGTAGATTTATGTTTGTTAGAGAGAGATGGCGATTTTGACCGTGTTTTGGCGAGTATGGTTTGCTAATATTTCTTACAGGCTCGTTCCCACTGGCTAGCTTTACCCGCGACTGCGCCTGGGTGACAAACACTTTCTATGGCACTAGACAATAGTGCAGTTTTCCAAAAGTGAAAGAATTTTTGAAATCGGGGTATTGTTGCTTTCGAAATAGAGATCTTGAAATCTATGTTTTTATCTCTCTCTTTCTCTATCCGTGGTCTTGATCGAAATCTATTATCTCATCAGACACCATGTTGCTTGATCGATTGACATATATACCTACTACAGTTTCATAATCTACCTAGCCTTTTCTCTAAAATGTTGGAGTAACCTTTCAAATACGTCATCTTGAAAAGAGTATATCACCGTAGTCGCGAAAACACGTCCTACAAAAAGTATACAAACTAAGGAATGAATAACATAATATGGAACTGTTTGTAAAACAACTCGTGCTGTCTATGACCTCCTTTGTGACAATTATTAAACAATTAGTACAAAAGGCAATAGATACAAGTGTAAGAGCAGAAGCAACAATTACATTACTTCCTTATTTGAATATAACTCGTCAAGTAGCCTTCCTTCGATCCAAGCTGCACACTAAACAGTTTTGCCGTGTGTACAAAATATGATAGGTAGAACTAGGTATTATTAGAATGGCTGATCCAAAATCAACATAACAATATTTTTTTAAAGTCGTATGAGGGTAAGATACAGACGAAACTTATAATACAATATGTAAAGCAAGAAGTCGCTTAAAAATCGTGATATTGACAGATCGAGCCGAAATTTCTTCAGATACCTGCTCATTTAAAAGTTTTCCATACCACACTAGCTTGTGATCGATACAAAACATATATTTCTGTAGCAAAGCTCACACAAGCACAAAAAGATAGACATTTATGTAAAAGTTTAAAGTATGAAGACTATTGTCACCTGTGTCGTCGCACTCCGGCGTGCAGATGACCGCTCGCTTTCTGCTGAAGCATTGCATCTGGAGACGCGTCAGCTTCGTGCCGAATAGGAAGTAGCCTATGGGATATGACAACAGATTAGTTAAACGAAATGCCTTTGGTTAAGATTAAGTACACCTCTGCCTGGGTAAGGCAGAGGTAGGTTAATAGGGGGCGAGCCTATTGCCGGGGATTACAAGCATGTGTGTATGCTATATAGGCTTGTCATTCTGGTCAGGGCCAGCTAAGTACACAGGACCATGCGTTATTCCTCTCACTGTCAAATTGCAAATGAAAGATGGAGACGTGAACACGACTGTCAAGTTTTACGTTCTTTGTTGTAATAAAACTTGAGTTTCAATTAAACTGTCGATCAAGAAGATTAAACATTACTAAGAGCGTTTACGCCTTAAGACATTTCATACAAACTTTCAAGTCCTTATTTTCCGAAATAACTGAACCAATTCTCATGAAACTTCATACGCATAAGCAGGATTCAAGTTACTAAAATACATTTTTGAAAAATAGTGTTACAGCTAAATTAGACCGCTTCTATATTATCCAAACAAACAGAAATTTCCAATTTTTTTTTTTAAATACTTTTCGAAAATGTTTTTAGTAACTTTTTACACCTATGTATCCTGCTTATGTGAATTAAGTTTCATTAAAATCGGTTCAGTCATTTCGGCTTCAAAGTTTGTATGAAATGCTGTAAAGTGTAAACGCTCTTAAGAGACATGATCTGCCTTTGAAATGAAACCAATAAAAAGCTCGTTGAATCTGATTGACATAAATACATACCCAGCATCATCCCGAAGACGACAGCCAGTAGCAGATGTACATTATACACCATGACAGCTAACATGAGCAGGTAGCCCACCACGTTATGTACCAGGAAGACCAGCGACTGGTGCGTGTTCACCAGGGCACTGTAGCAAGTAACATAGCATGCCGTCAGAATCCTATTTTATCTTCATAGTGCAAATGCAAGCCTAGCCTGGGTTTATTCACACGGCGTAATTTTTTCGGCGCAGATGACATGACACCGACCCGGTTTCCATTAAGACGCTCCCTCACTGCATTCGCGTGTAGTGTAACTATCCAAGATTGGATTTTGTACAAAAACATGTGTATCTGAACTATTAGGCATCGTCCTAATAGAACGCGAATGCGCGACCATCGCGCGAGTAAGCGATGCGACCGTCGCGTGTTCGCGCGATGGCAAAAACTGGGTGTCCTATCATCGCCCGAATTGAAGACGCGAGCGCGCGGACTCAGCGGCCTGCCGACGCAATTGTCGCGCGAATTTCAATTAGGACGCCTATTCGAATTCAATATGTTTGATCGCGCGTTCGTACGAACTAAGTTCGTGCGAATAGGTTTACAAACATTTGAGTCGTGCGACCGCGTCGTGCGATTGTCAGTTAGGACACCTATTCGAGTTCAATATGTTTAATCGCGCGAACCTACGATGATCGCGCATTCGCGTTCTATTAGGACGATGCCTTACATTACAGTCGAAAGCGCCGTAATACAAGCACTTCTGGCCCCCTATTCACATTCGGATTCGATTTTGGTTCGATAAGTCAGATGTCTATCTTTTTTTTGGCATTACGAAAGCGAGCGAGATAGACATATGACTTTCCGAATCGAAATCGAATCCGAGCGTTTGTGAATACGGGGGCTGAACACTCACAGCAAGTAATGTAGTTTCATAATTTGATATTATCCACAAAGTTATTTGCAAAACGGTCGCTACATTTATTATCTTCTTAGCGTATCGATGGCAATCTAAATTGATTCAGCCGCTACAAATGATGAGGTAGCTCTCTGGATGAAAGGATGGAATAACTTACCGTATTCTGAGGGAAGCCCACCTGCTGACTTGTCCCGTGCTGGCGTTTCTGCTGGTGGTCGGCTCCATACTGCCCTGCTCCCTGCAACCAACCACATCATCTATAAACTTATAGTAAAACTGGATTGTGGATTCCACTTTTGCTTGGAAAGTTGCGCCATTTCCATCAATTTTATTGAAAGGTGTGTCCTGTCCGTTCTTCTCTACTACCGTCCTTTCACAGTTATTATAATTTAAATCTATCTTTTATACTTACTAATTATAGTTTGTATGTTTGTTTGCTTGAACGCGCTAATCTCAGGAACTACTGGTCCGATTTGAAAAATTCTTTCAGCGTTAGATGGCCCATTTATCGAGGAAGGCTATATATCTTCACGCTACGATCAATAGGAGCGAAGCAGCAATGAAAAATGTTGCGAAAACGGGGAATATGTGACGCAGACGAAGTTGCGCGGGACAGGTAGTTTAAAAATAGAAACAGAGATAGCCTAGTGGTATGACCGTCTGACTGCCAAGTCTTAGGTCTCGAGTTCGAACCCAAGACACGCACCTCTGGTTTTTGGATTCATGTGCCTATTGTATCATTATCACTTGCTTCGGTGAAGGAATACATCGTGAGGAAACCAGCATGCATGAGAGATATTTCTCGACAGCATGTAAAGTCAAGTCAGAGGCCCATATAGCGGCATAAAAACTGCGACACCAGGCCCACTATTCACAAACGCTCGGATTCGATTTCGATTCGGAAAGTCGTATGTCTATCTCGCTCGCTTTCGTAATGCCAACACAAGATAGACATACGACTTATCGAATCGAAATCGAATCAGAGTGTTTGTGAACACGGGGGCAGGTTAGGCACTCATCGCACAATAAAGATGAAGACCAGTTATTATGCGTTTGATTTTGTATCTCTGCCAAAATTTAACCCTGTGAACACTTGGTCCGACCGATTAGTCCGATCAATCGGAAAGAATCTTTATTTACATTACAATAAGGTTGCTGTTCTTAAGAGTATCTGTGAAGGGACTGTAGAGGTCACTTTCGCATTTATAATATTAGTATGGATGTGTCCCTAAGGCCAATTTAGGAGGAAAACTCCACAAAAACTCTTTTACCTGCTCATCAGAATAAAAGACGTCGGCATTCGGCATAACCAAAGGAAGGACCATATAATTGTAATTTAAACTCAATAAAATAATGAAATAACCATTCCATGTCAAGCGGTTATTTCCCAATATTTTCCTAGAAAATTGTTTTTACGACGCAAATAATGCGATTAATTGATATAACTTTTATTTACGGTGATTATCGTTTGGACGATAGCTCGATAGTCATGCTCGATCAACTCTCACTTATTTCATGTTTTTATTAACTATGAAAATAACATCCTCATTTGATATCTTAGAAGCGTATTTTTAAAGTTAAAACTTTAGCCTTTATGAAATAAAGTGCAAATTCCTTTAACTAGGTACATTACATCCTTATTTGCTAATATTTTTAACTTGAAACTATAACAAGTCAGAAATTAAGTGCAAAATCCTTTAATAGTATTAATCTGAACTAATTTAATGCATGTTTTCTTTTAAGTTCACAGTAATTATGCAATATTTTTAAACATTACGTTGGCATGGGCAGGTTATACAATGCCTGTGTATGACTTAGTATTTATAAACTATTTTTGAATAGTAAATTACTCATGGCATAGCACTTGATGTGCTCATATTACTAAAAAATTAAAACCGACTTCCAAAATAAGGAGGTTATCAATTCGGATGTTTGTATTTTTTTTTATATGTTCGCGCTTATGAGCGTTTATAACCTACGGCATTTCATACAAACTTTCAAGTCGTTATTTTCCGAAATGACTGAACAGATTGTAATGAAACTTCCTACGCGGAAGCAGTATACATAGGTCTAAAAAAACATTTTCGAAACAAAGTTACAGCTAAATTAGACCGATTTTTAATTATCTGTGGAAACAGAAAATTCCAATTATCTTCATTTTTAAAAGACATTTCGAAAATGTTTGAAATTAAAATGGGACCACCCATTTAAATTTCATGATACAACTAAAACTGGAAAAATAAAAAACTTTTTAACAAAAAAAAATTAATAGACTTCACAAACACAAAAATGTGAAAAACAACTTTAGCTTCAGAAGTCGGTGGAAAAAAAAACTGAACCAATTAACAAAAAAAAAAACCGACTTCAAGAACACAAAACAAGTGAAAAATTAAAAAATGCAGGCGAATGTAGAATCCTTTTGGAAGTCTGTTAAAAACAAATAGCTTGATTGAGGAAATCGTGCCAGTGGCCCGAAAGTCCAACAGCCAGTCTAACTTAGTCTTAAAGGTTTTTGGGTTTCCGAAAAATCCTCTTGACGGTCGAAAGACCACGAGATTCGCTTTCGGATAGGACATTTTCTTGACTTAAATATTAGGCCTCTGCTTTTAGGCGTATCGAACTGGCAAAAAGGGGAGTGGAGACAACAGCATACGGTCCGGAATCACTGCTACCCATACCCCAAGCCCAAATAAAAGCATGGTTGTAAGAAAGCCGAGGAAACACACCAAATGGAATGGAGAAACAGTGTAACCTGCAGGCAAACAAAGAGTGCAGTTCCGGAAGCATCAAAGAGATTTTCCCGCAGCATCACTAGACTGAAACGGGACAAAACCCGCAAGATTATAGGTATTATAACCGGCCACTGTCCCCTGAACAAACACCTATTTACCATAGGTGTGACGGATAGCCCTCTGTGCAGAGGATGCATGGAGGCGGCAGAAACACCACAGCACGTGCTCATGGAGTGCAGAAGCGTGGCAGATCAACGGGCACGGACTCTTCAATCACCGGCATCGCTCCCGGAGGCCTGCAGCAGTCTGAAAAGGCTGCTAGCTTTCTGGGAGGACTTGGTATGTTTGGAGTAACCAGAGGATGTCTTATTTACTACGTACAATGGCCCAATAAAGAGGCTAAGTGCGGAAACAGCCCCGCTAACCTAACCTAGGCGTATCGAATCAGCGTTACCGTGTCTCATCAGGTAACTAGGCGACTGTAGCGAATTAAATTAGTTACAAGTGATAAGCATTACTTACACGGCTAATTGGCATATTTACTATTACTACCATACTCAAAAGCGCACGGAGACGAGAGGATCCAGTGATAAAATTGGTACAGACACACCTTGTTTATAGTACATGCACATTTCGCTATGTTTAAGAACCATATTATAGGGGCTGAGCCTATTGCTATCAACCGGGGGCACACTCTGTGGCTGATTTTGAGAAATTCTTGATGGAAAATCCCTATAACAGTCTGCCCGACCTAGGAATCAAACCGCACATGCTCAGCAGCCACGCTTGCGACCGATACATACATAACTCTTAGAAATTACATAGTCTGTGTTTCAGTCACAATCCCTAAAAGTCTAACGTTTATTAATGCTCGGATGTATTGATAATCTAGCAAGAGGAATGAGAAGCTCGTGGCTAAGCCGCGCTTCCCTAGGTTCTTCTGTGGTCGGGGACCATGCCTCGGAAACCACGTTAAGCATTTGGTCCCGGCTGCCATTTGTAGTTACAGGTAGTTAGTGGCCCGCGTTCTGACAACCAGTCTTTCCAAGGGGTATCGTATTCAGTTGCGTCGCAGCCTAAGCGACACAACAAAACAGGGGAAAAACAGAAAAAGGCTGCTCAACCTGCCCTGTCCGCGGTCCAGACCTCCTTGCCAAGAATGGGCCAAGTTGATGAAGAGGGTTTCACGAAAGTGGAAAGGAAGAAGAAGAAGCCCTGTTCGCGAAACCAGTGCGGTACCGCACCGAGTGGACCCAACATGCTGCTGCGTCCTGCTGTGCCTACGACGCAGCTGTACATTTCGCGTCTGCATCACTCCACGACGGTCGAGGATGTCGTGCAGTACGTGAAAGTGAAGACCAACTGGACTCTGCGGGTAGAAAGGTTGGAATCGCGCCACAACATTAACTTTAAGTCGTTCGTGGTACGAGTTCCAACCCAACATCTACAGACCTGCGTGAGAGAGGACTTTTGGCCGAAAGGTGTCGTATTTCGACGTTTCCGAGGACGGTTACGCGACACCACGCAGCGGAACACGACGCCGTCAACATTACGTGTTTAGTTATAGTTTAAGGTTTTTAATATGTATTAGTTTATTCATTATTTTATAATATTATTTTGTGTATTTTATGTATGGGCCTTAGTTGCCTGATAATAAAATTATTGATTGATTGATTGATTGATTGATTAACCAGTACCTACTAACTGGGTTGTAGGGGTCAGATAGAAGTTGCTCCATATAAAATACGGGTATTCAGTTGCTGCATTCAGGTTAGACTGGAAGCCGAACCTAACATTGTTGGGAATAGGCAAGGCAGATGATACAGTATTTTGATGTATTCGAGTAGTTAGACTGAGGAAATATATACAAAGGAAATGTTTCATAGGAGGAAATTCTAACAAAAACGTCAATCCTCATAAGAGACGTGAAAAGCATGCATTCAAGTTTCAACCGTCAATGAAATTATCAAGGTTAGTTTGACAAGAAAACGGATAACTTAAACGCATAAGCGGTATGTTGCTAATTGTTACATACTGTCAAGGCTTTGGCACAGTTTCGCCTTTCACTAAAAGTTAATGTGTTGTAACGTAACTAACCTACGATGTCCGGTCCGCAGTAAAATACCAAAGGAACCAGTCATAGGCTAGTGGTACCCGACGGACTGCCAAATCATAGGTCTCGAGTTCGATCCCAAGACACGCAACACTGTTATCACTTGTATCGGTGAAGAAATCATCGTGTGGAAACCAGCTTGTCCGTTCTAGTGGAATCCCGACCATGGCGTCCATGATATACTATGACTATGATATATTTAACCATGGCATCATCATCTGCCTCATCACCATCAGCCTATAATGTTCCCACTGCTGGGACACAGGCCTCCTCTCAATGAGAGGTAGTGGGCTTTAATCGACCACGCGGGCCCAGTGCGGGTTGGTAGATGTCACATGTCTTCGAATTTTAAGTTCTAGGACATGCCGGTTTCCTCACGATGTTTTCCTTCACCGTTTTGAGAGCAGCGGTGATGAAATAAATTACACAAAGTAATGCGCCTGCCTGGGTTCGAACCTACGACTTACTGCTCGCAAGTCGGAGCTGCCACCACTGGGCCACCGCTGGGCCACCGCTGCTTTCACTATCATCATCTACCTCGCCTTTTCCCAACTATCTTGTAGTCGGTTTCCAGTCTAACCTTATGCAGCTGAATAGCAGTATTTTACATGGAGCGACTGCGTATCTGACCTCCCACAGCCCAGTTAGTAGTCAGACTTTCGGGCCACTGACTACAAGCGCGACTGCTGACCATGAGGTCCGGGTTCGATTCGCAGGCCGGGCAAAGGTTTATCGGGGTTTTCCGTCAGGAATTTCTCAGTAGCAGCCACAGAGTTTGGATTTGTGTCCGGTCGATAGCAATAGGCTCGCCCCCTATTACATGGCTGGTGAAATGTGAGAGTACTATTAGGTACACCTCTTCCTAACCCTTCGAGGATTACAACCGTGATGTTATATTTATGTCAAAGACACCATAATACGACAAACCATATATTATTACTTATGTATGAACCAAAACTTTTTGATAAAAATATAAATAAACTGGATAACACTAGCCCAACTTCAGCGACCTTACCAACCAAGAAAAAACCGGCCAAGTGCGAGTCGGACTCGCGCACCGAGGGTTCCGTACAAAATTTATTAAAAATATTTTTATTATATCATGTAACTAAAAATTTACGGTTTTCGCAATTTTTCCTTTATCTGTGCTATAAGACGTTGCTTCGTGCCAAATTTCAAGATTCTTAGTTCACGGGAAGTACCCTGTAGGTTTTGATTCCCTTGCAAGTGTCGAAAACTTGCGGGCGGCATAAACGGCTGTATCTTTTGATTGATTTGGCTTAGAAGTTTGATTTTTTCACAGCTCTAAGGGATAGTAGACCTGAGTATGTGATATAAATTCCAGCTTGATACCTCCACGCGTTCCTGAGAAAAAGGGTCTTGACAGACAGACAGACGGACAGACCGACAGACGGACGGACGGACAACAAAGTGATCCTATAAGGGTTCCGTTTTTTCCTTTCAAAGTACGGAACCCTAAAAATGACTAGATCTATTTGTAATCGAAATCAGAAATACAAAACTGTAGGCAGAGAAGCAGTCACAGCATTCAAACAAGACCATAGTCGTCAAACTCTATAATGTATAGCGTTCACGATAACAGAGTACAATGTGCATTCATCATTTAGTATTTCTATACAACAAAGACAATGTACACAGTTTATTGTCCATCTGTTTGCTTATTATAAACTCATATTGTTAGAATTGCGAATCAGAAAACTACAAAATATTTTAGTTATCTATCAGCCTTCTGAGAAGCATTCTGAAATCGACCGGAAGAATGAGTTCTGCTGAGATTTTCCACTTTGCTAAGGGACGGGATTATTCGGAGTTGATGGCCTAGCTTCATTTATTGGAGGTGTACCAGAAGAGGAAGACGGAGATTGCCGTCTATGCCCGTTCTCACACACATTACGCGTGAGGGTCCACAATGATCATGTAACCCTTTGTATCCTACAACCTAACTTCACAATGTGTAATGCCTATATTGAGTATTGTCACCTAATTTTGCTGCCAAATTAAAGTTGGCTCAGGCGCCGAGAGCATCCATTGAGGATTTCCATCAAGAAAAAATAAACCGGCCTATTGCGAGTCGGACTCGCGCACCGAGGGTTCCATACAAAAATTATTAAAAATATTTTTATTATATGATGTAACTAAAAGATTACGGTTTTCGCATTTTTTTCCTTTATATGTGCTATAAGACATTGCTTCGTACCAAATTTCAAGATACTGAGTTCACGGGAAGTACCCTGTAGGTTTTGATTCCCTTGCAAGTGTCGAAAATTTGCGGAAATTTGCGGCATAAACGGCTGAATCTTTTGATTACGTTGGCTTAGAGGTTTGATTTTCACAGCTCCAAGGGGCTGTAGACCTGAGTATTTGATATAAATTCCAGCTTGATATCTCCACGCGTTCCTGAGAAAAAGGGTCTTGACAGACGGACGGACGGACAACAAAGTGATCTTATAGGGTGCCGTTTTTTCCTTTCCGGAAAGGAACCCTAAAAAGAATAAAAAATAGGCGCAGAGAGCTGATTATGCGATGATGCACTGGTCTCTAAAGATTCTAACACACCTGTTATGCTTACTTCGCAGTTTCGCAAATGTATTTAGAAGTCAGTAAGTAAGTCTCGCTGCAATTAACACAGGTAAGTATTGTTGTATTTACTATACTTTCTCCACTTTAGTTAATTTAGTTCTCACAGCAAACCCAGCTGTTCGTAGATAGACCAGTACTTCAATTCCATCGAAAATAAGGACAATCTTTTCATGGTGAGTTTTTTTGATCTTGGACAGCCCAGTTCGTCTTAAGTAAACAAATTACACATTTCACTAGTGCCATCCCATGTAAAAGGGGGAAAGCCTAGTACTTCAATTCCATCGAAAATATAGGCATTATTTTCATGGTGAGATTTGATTTTCTCATCAAGTACAGCCCAGTTCGTCTTAAATAACCAAATGACACATTACACTAGTCCCATTTAAAAGGGGGAAAGCCTAGGTATGCTACCGTCATCATTCCCCTGCCCTAATCCTAAAATTTAATATAGCGCTCACGAATGCATGCATGCCTGCATCAATCAAGTCTAGCTGGCAACAATTCAAACAACTTGGGACTTAATATTCTAAAGCGTCACGTTTCCAAGATAAATAAGCCATCAAAGTTAGTTGTTTGTATTGATGCCTCGTCTCATACAATGTTCCAACATCCAACCCCTTTGTTTGGGGTCGGCCGGTCCGGGTTGTAATTAAAATAGACAATTTTTTTTCTTCAACCTTTGGCCACCTAATGCTGAGTGGACTACTCGACCAAGGTAAGTTTGCATCTCGCGTCAATTATGTCACACTGACGCTTAGGTACGGTCTGCAAAAAGGATTCGCTATGACTATAAATAAAAAAAGTAATTTATTTATAGTCGCGAATCCTTTTTTTCAGAAAAAAAATAAATGCAAAGTTTCTAACAAACATTTGTTAGATACCTTGCATTTTTTTTTTTAACATTATATTATACAAAGGTACATTAAAGTATACACAAACAAAAGTGGGAGGTGCAAACTAAGCTTGGTCGAGTAGGTCTCTTGCAAAGCACTACTCTTTTGTCGATTGATTCTAATTACCATCAACCGGGTACATATCAAAATTACGAGCTGCCAACAGTGACAGCTAGAGGTGCTCCCTTTTTTCATTTTTATTTTTTTCGGATGGGAAAGCATCAAATGACTTCTCCCGCTCTGGGCGGAGCGGAAGGGAGTGTCAGACTTGACTGACTAAAACCCATCCATGTTCCTTCTTAGCCCTTTGTGTTCCAGGGCCACGGTATCTCTTTCGAACAACCCGCAGCCCTGGCAGGCATCGGCCCTCTCGGACCCCTTCCGATTTGCTGACATCTCCTTGAGGCGCGCGTGGAACATAAACGCGCCGTCGGCACGGCCCTGTCGTCATAAGACGGACGGACGGTGAGATAGCCCATTACTCACCGTCCACAGGCCCGCTAAAGGTGCTCCCTCACCTGAGCATACGCATTTAATGTAACAATCTAAGGTTCGATTTTGTACAGAAACAAGTGATTGTTACAAATGACAGGTGTGCACTGTGATGCTCGGTTCTCCTCTCAAGGATGCAATGCTCGAATTTGAACTGTTACAATCCAACATTCGATTTTGTACAGAAACCATTACATCTGAACTGTTAAATTATTTAATTATTTGTTACATTATATTATTTGACGGCACGATTGTCGCAGTGGCTGAGCGATCGACTGCTGCGCTGCGTGTCGCGGGTTCGATCCCCGCACGGAACAAATATTTGTATGGCCTACAGATAGTTGTTCCGGGTCTGGCTCTTTGTGTATGTAAGTTAAAATGTTTGTAAACGCACCCACGATACTGGAGAAATTCCTAGTGTGGGGCAAAGTTTAACAAAAAAACCGGTCAAGTGCGTGTCGGGCCACGCGCAGTGTAGGGTTCCGTAGTTTTTATAACAGCCAAGTGCGGGTCGTATTCGCTGACTGATAGTTCCGTACCATGCTCTAACCTAAAAACCAAACATGACTACCTACATAATTTCACTTTCTATACAACAACAACAACTGTTTTTTTTTATATTTATAAAACTAATTTAGGAATGAAACAGCGCGATACAACTGACGCTTAGCGCCATCTTTCGACATTTCTATGGAGTTGTTCGAAATTTTCGAGTCAAATACAATGGGTCGACTATTACTCGTAAACTTGTGAAGCCCACTTAATTGTGATAGTTTTCCTTTAAACTTCGTTATATATAGGTACTACTGCCGTGACATTTGTATTTGATTTGATACATTTGTATCTTACTACAACCGTTTAGTCTGTAGAGGAGTGGGACACTTGACCCTAACGAAAATTGGTACTTTAAAGCTTGATAAGTCACGAACGGTTTACTTAATCAAAAAACGGTCTTCACAAATTCCTAATATTTTTGAAAGACTTATCCAACGATATGCCTCACAATGGGAAAGACGAAAAAAAAAATTATCATCCCCACTTTACATGTACCCCTACATGTAAAGTGGGGATGATAATTTTTTTTTTCGGTACCCTAAATAATTGTTTTTCTCAAAATTTTATTTTACCATTTTTTCGGCGTTATTAACGTGTATACTCATACCAATTTGCAACTTTTTAGTACCAATAGTTTTTGAGCTAAACCGCGGACAGACAGACGGACATGGCGAAACTATAAGGGTTCCTTGTTGACTACCGAACCCTAAAAATGACTAGCGAATATTCTTACACTCGAGGTGAGGGAGCACCTTAAAACAGTTGTTTATTAAACTCACCTATCACACAGTAGGTTCCGCCTTTCATCCGATCTATATGGGTACAGCTTCTTGTGGGCGGCGCGCTGCACCTTGGCCAAATACACCTGCAAGTACAATCATTACATGACATAACTTCACAAATACAATACAGGTCTAGCAAACAGTGGGCAGATCATTCGCAACAATTGTGCCAAGTTAGCTACTGGATCCTATTCTTTTACTAAAATCCTTATTTAAGACTAGTCGTAGTAATCTCCAGAAACATCAGCCTATACTCTCGCAACCGGCGTGAGTGTCTGACTAGAAGTATGAACGTCATCATCATTTCAGCCCAAAAGACGTCCACTGCTGGACATACGCCACATTGACATTTTGGGGGGTTTTGCCATAATCGCCACGCTTGGCAGGCGGGTTGGCGATCGCAGTACGGTTGTTACAAAAGCACAGAGAACGCTGCTGCCCATTCTCTGGCAAATCCCTTAGTCGCCTCTTACGACACCCACGGGAAGATATGGGATGGTGCTATTCTTTACGCCCGACACCATACAGAGCATGAACGCATTCATGCATGAGAGTATGAACGTGAAGGAGGAGAAAGGAGTATGGTAGCAGGTGGTGGTTTCTGCCTACCCCCATGGCAAAAAGGCGTTACTTTATGTATGTAAATCCTGCCGCCGGCACCCATATCTCATTGAGATATATAGGTAGATACGTACACAAGTTAAGCAATGAACAGCTTTATCCTTTGAGACTCTATTAAGAGCGTTTACGCCTTAGTACAAACTTTGAAGTCCTTATTTTCCGAAGTAACTGAACCGATTTTAATGAAACGTCATACGCATACGCAGGATACATACCGTCTAAAAAGTTACTAAAAAAATTTTCGAAATATGATTAAAAAAAGGATAATTGGAAACTGTAGATTAGCGGTTGTCACACTTTTTTGGTCAAGGGCTACATAGGACAATGTGCGATAGTACTGAGGGCCGCACACTTGTGAATTGCATGTGTAAACTAGAAACGCAGTGAATGTAAATACAAATACTTATTTGAGATTTTTATTAGAAAGGACAACATTATTAGTAACACTAGCCATTTTCCTCGATTTTGCAACATTTTTCATTGCTGCTCCACTCTTATTTGTCGTAGCGTGATGATGTATAGCCAAATCAAATTGGATCAGTAGTTCCTGAGATTAGCGCGTTCAAGCAATCAAACAAACAAACTGTTCAGCTTTATAATATTAGTACAGAATTTGAAAAATTAAAATTTAGGTAAACTTTACGAATTAAGATGTTGTATTTATTTAATTATTTCACAAATATTCGCGGCTGGCCGCAGTTTGACGACCACGGCTATAGATAATTTAAAATCGGTCTAATTTATCTGTAACACGATTTTTCGATAATTTTTTTTAGTAACTTTAGAGACCTACATGTAATTATGTATGTATCCTGCTTATGCGTATGAAGTTTCATTCCAATCGGTTCAGTAATTTCGGAAAATAAGGACTTGAAAGTTTGTATGAAATGCAGTAAAGTGAAAACGCTCATAATCATAAGCTTCGATAATCCCAAATTATCACATAAATCCCAAACTCTATACAATAAACCCTTCGTTATCTAACTACGTGTTGATTTATTTATCATGTTATGTAAACAAGCTCATTTTAATCGATTTGCCAACAAGTGTGATGTCTGAAAATTCGTGTGATTTCTGCACACGAATACCGATAAAATTATAATTAATATGAACAAGCGAACTTTCTGATGGGCGCGATAAGAAAAAATATAGTGGGCGTGTTCGCACACAGCTCTGCGCCAGAGGCGATAACATGGATAAATAAATAAATTATTGATTTAACTATGACATTCTCAAAACACACCAAGCACAATAATACACCTAGTGTTAGTGTGGTGTTCCTGACTAGACGGACTACTTTTTGGGTCAATTCCGTGTGTGTCCATACAAAACTGGTGTTTTACATGGACAAAAAATTAATTCAGCTAATTATGACATTCCCAAAACACAATAATACACCTTAGTTAGTGTGGTGTTCCAGACAAGATAGACTACTTTTTGGGATCAATTCCGCTTATATCCATACAAAACTGGTGTTTTACATGGACAAAAAATTAATTCAGCTAATGAAGTGTAAGTACTTTATAAATAAGGGCACATTGCTCGCAGAACAGATGGCCGATGGGGCCGAAAAGTTCTGGAATGGCGACCGCGAACCCCGGGAGACGATGCGTTGGAAGGCCTCCCACAGGGTGGACCGATGACCTGGTGGAGGTTGCGGGGATCCGCTGGATGAGAGTCGCACGGGACCGGTCAATGTGACGACCTATGTCCAGCAGTGGACGTCTTTCGGCTGAAATGATGATGATGATGAATTAAGTGTACTTGTTAGTCACTTAAATCGAAGCATCAAGTCATCCCCAATGACTGCGTAATGAGCCGCATCTTATTTCTCCTTCAGAAGTTCTGAACCGAAACTAAAGTTAAATATTAGCGTTAACTTTGCACACGGTCACTTGAACGGTGTCAGTTTCGGGGTTAGATAAGTACGTGAACCCTTGTTGACTATCCTGTTACTAGTGCCGGGCGCAAGTACATATTGCTAACAGTAATCAAAGAAAGAGTGAAGATGACTTTACAGATTTTCAAAATCTGTATCGTCATCTACGTACGTACGGTCTACGGTGACCGGAGCCGCAACGAATAACAATTTTACGTTATGTTTACGTTAATTCTGAAAAACGGACCTCATCACCATTCTCCAGCTCATAGACCAATATATTTGCGGTCAGCGCAGCGTGTTTTCTTCTTCCATACTTCTGTTTTACTCGTCATCTCATGAGACACCTATTTTCTTGCCATATCATCCTTCACACAGTCCATGCATCGTTTCTTTAGTCTTCCTCTACTCTTATTGTATACCCGTCCACATTCATACTCAAAACTTTCCTCAGGACCTTTTCCTCGTTCATTTGCGAGAAACGGTCTTAACGGAATTTAATTGACAAGATTGGCTTATTTTGACCACAGAAATCGTAAAAATAAGAGTTATTGTACTCGTAAACCTTTGAGGAAACTGCAATATTAAACGTCTTCAACATATCAACGCATACATATGCGGCCGTAATAAATTGTGACCTAGAATTATTTTGGTTTTTGTTTTGTTTCAAATACTGGTATTCAGCTGCATGCTTACGGTTAGACTGGGAGCCGACCTCAACATAGTCAGGAAAACGCTAGACAGATGAATTATTTAGGTTTTTGTTAAAAGGCAAAACGATTTTAGACAGTCTCCTTAATGAAAAATAAGAGATCTGGGGCTGACCTTATATACGAATATGACATTTAATCAGCACATCTATAATATCTGTGGCAAGGCTTTGCAATCTCTTGGTTTTGTTATGAGGGGGAAAACAGGTTCAAAGACAGGAATACTATAATAACTCTCTCTTACTCTTTTGTACGTAGCAAAGTAGAGTACAATGCTCTGGTATGGGATCCGCTAGAGCAAAAATATAAACTCATGCTAGAACGGGTCCAACGAAAATTTTCTCGCTACCTATATAAAAAAATAATGGATATTACCAGATTGCTCCGGAACCGGATCTCGATATGTTCACGAACAGCAATAAATTGCTTAATTACGAGTATTGCGTAAACTTCAGTTCATGTTATGTTGTTGGCTTTTTGCTTTGGTGCTAACTGAAAGTGCAGCAAGTATTTGTATAAATAAATAATCCGAATATTTCTTATAATATGTATTTGGTACTTTGCTTTGTTTTACTTTGGGACACGCGGCGACAAATCCAGCTATACGTTTCTAGTATAACATGGCCTGGCTTTGTATAGATGTCCCGTACAATGAGAGATCTGCATAAACTAGTTTTGTACAGTTTTATTGGTCACCGTGCGTACTTGCTACTATGATGTGTATGTGATGTATATTTAACTAAGGAAGCACGAAACAAACAAACGAGTGAATGGTACAAAGGCTGGTTTATTACTAAATCTACATAAGTAGTGCACTGACTCTTTTAACAATTAGAACATGTGGGTAGGAGGGCGGCAGATATGCATCATTCCTCCACACTTAATTTTGAAACCTGTTGACAAAACAAAACAACATAAAATACAATGATAAATAACTTAGTGTATAAATAACAATCTTAACCGTTACAATACTCTATTTATAATATTTTGAATAATCTACTTTGTTCCTGGGACGCTGAGAACGTGCTCGTGATGCAGCCGAGGTAGCTGGTTCCTGTATGGCAGCCAAGGCTTGAGAAGCCTGACCTTCAGATCCCTCTCTAAATGTCTGACGTGCATGTTCTCGGCTCACAGTTTCAGTTACAGCACTTTGATTACTGTCAGCTTCAACACCAGTTGCAGCCGCAGTATCAGTTGGTGCTGCGCCATCGCTCGTCCCCACCGGTTCCTCTGTAACTGCACTGACTACTGTGCTAACACTATTTGACTCGCCTTATATACTCTTTGGCAATGGCAATACCGGTGATCTCAGTGGAACTTGTGAAGACGTTGGACTGCAGACAGAAAGTGAGGCTGACAGTTTTGATTCTTTAGAATCGACAGATCTTATATTAGAACATTTTCCGCTCTTACAATGTAGCAATTGGTCAACGTGCCTTATAGAACATACATTCTGTTCTTCGATGTATATTTTGAACATTCTTTTTCCTATCAACTTATTTACTACCCCTAATTTCCAAGACTCTTTCCTACCACTATACCACCGGACCCATACCCTGTCACCCACTTTAAATTCTCTTTTCTTACATTTACAATCATTCTTATCTATTGACTTTTCACGAGGTTTACATTCTTTAGGAAGTATTAGATCAAGACGCGATCTCAAATCCCTCCCAAACATTAATTTTGCAGGCGATTGTCCGGTAGAACAGTGAACCGTGTTCCTATATTCGAAAAGGTATCCTAATAATTTCTCTTGTAACTCATTATGAGTCAAGGTTTCACTTAAAATAGCTTTTAACATCTTTTTACACGTTCTTACAGAATTCTCTGCTTGCCCGTTGCTACATGGATGATAAATTGGGGACGTCATGTAATTAATGCCATTATTGGAACAGAAGTTGTTAAATTCCTTAGAGTTTATTTTAACATCGTTGTCAGAGACTAGCGTACTAGGTATACCGAACACGGAAAAGATTTGCTTCAGTTTCTTTATCAAAGATTGAGTAGTAACGTCCTTATGCATCGAGATACACTCCAACCATTTGGAGTATGCATCAATAACCACCAGGTAAGTTTGTTGTCCTATCGACAAATAATCGATATGGATCCGTTCCCATGGTGCTGCCGGACTCGGCCACGGAGCGGGCGTAGCTCGTGGGGGCGCATGCCGCACGCTTGTGCATATATCGCATGCGCCGATCCATCGCTCAATATCCTCGTCAATACCGGGCCACCACATCCTACTGCGAGCATTAGATTTCATTTTTACAATACCTAAATGAGTGTTATGAAGTTCACGCAGCATTCTTTCGCGTAGTGCCATGGGAATTACAACCTTATGTCCACGCAATAAAATACCATTTTCATATTGTAAGTCAGTTCGACACAAAAAATATGGTCGAATTGATGCACAAACAATTTTTCGTGGCCAACCGACATTGGTATATTTAACGACAGTTTGAATAGTTTTATCTTTATCAGTGGCATTTTTTATGTCGGTAAACAAAACGGCAGGCGCGATCGCATCTAAAAAATTTAATGAGCAGTATGCGTCATATTCCTTATCTGTTTTGCACTCAATATCGGGTACAGGCGCACGCGAGAAATAATCGGCGACTAAGTTATTCTCACTAGATGTGTACTGAACAATATAATTATAGGCGGATAATATAATCGCATATCTTTGTAACCGTAACGCAGTAGTTATCGAAATACCCGTTTTATTATTAAATATTGATACTAAGGGGCGGTGATCGGTTTTAAGAATAAAAGGCTCACTCCTACCGTACAGGTACTGATGGAAGTGTTTAACCCCAAAAATTATTGCCGTCGCCTCCTTCTGTATCTGGCTATAATTGCGTTCACTCGTCGAGAGCGACCGTGAGGCGAATGCTAATGGTCGTTCATGGCCATCGCTATCCCGCTGAGATAAAACTGCACCAAGTCCGTGTGGCCCAGCGTCCACTGCCAGGACCAGCTGGGCGCTTGGCTCGAAATGTGCTAGAACGCGCTCTGAGGCAAGCTCGGCCCCGACGCGACGCACCGCGCGGCGCTGGCGCGGTCCCCACTCCCACCGAGCGCTGGCGCGCAGTAGCTCGTGGAGCGGGCTCATAATGCTCGACGCGTTTGGAATGAAATTCCTGTAGTAATTAACTACTCCGAGAAACCTTTTGACTTCTGTTACGTTGCTCGGTTCCGGAGCGTTCAAAATAGCTTTGACTTTATCACGGCTAGTACGTAAGCCATTTCTATCAATAACATAACCTAAATAAGTTACGTTTTCCTTAAAGAATTCGCATTTCTCTTTTTGAAGGCGCAACCCGGCTTCGTCCAACCTACTTAAAACTTGAGCTAGTCTCATCAAATGAAGGCTTTTCGTTGGCGCAGTTAAACAAATGTCGTCCAACCATATACTTACTCCCTCGATACCCGACAACAATACCTCCATTGCTTTTTGGAATAAGGCAGGAGCATTTGCGAGTCCGTAAACGAGGCGCGTATATTTAAAAAGGCCCTTCGGTGTATTTATTGTTGTAAGATCCTGGGAATCCTCTGAGAGAGAAAATTGGTTATATGCGTTCTTTAAATCTATTTTCGAATAATGTTCGCCCCCACCTAGCTTCGCGAACACTTCCTCAATTCTAGGTAGCGGGTACTTATCGATTATGAGATCCTTGTTGAGTGTGACTGAGAAATCTCCAGCGATCTTAACCGTCCCATTATCTTTCAAAACTGGAACTATAGGTGTTGCATAACGTGAATTACTTACTGGCACTAATATACCCAACCCGACTAACCTACTCAATTCTGATTCCACCTTCTCTTTCAAAGCAAACGGTATCGGACGAGCCTTGAAAAATTTAGGCATAGAATTTTCCTTTAGTTGTAAATGAACTTTAAACTTATTAAAAGAACCCAGTTCATCACGCCATAAATCAGGATATTGTTCCAATAATGCATTAACCTCATCGTCTTGGCTTATTTTATATATGTTTGTATTGTTCGTTAAAACTAACCCAAAAGCGGACATAAAATCTCGACCGAGTAGGGGTGGGCCCTTTGAGTCTACTACAAAAAATTTGATCTCGTTCTTTTGGTTATTATATTTAACTATTGCTTTAAAATACCCCAATGGTGAAATTTTATGTCCGTTATATAAACACATTTTCACCTTGCAATTATTTAATTTATAATGTGAAAACGTCTCGGAATACATTATTTTAGACATAACAGAAGCGCCAGAGCCGGAATCTAACTCCATAGTCACTATTTTGTCACCGACGGTAATTTCTAAATATAACGGTCTATCCGTCACATACCTGATATTAAAATTATGGCACTCCTCACAGCTTGCTTCTGTGTCTGTATCACTATTATCGCTGCCCATGTTATTCACTCGGACACGGCCGTATTTATGCTTTTTGTCACACACTTTTTTTAAATGACCCTTTAAACCACATTTTTGACACTTATAATTTTTGTATCGACACTTGTCCTTATCATGGTTTTTTAATCCGCACACCGAACAACGAGATTCTTCGTAAGATTGCTCGCGATCACGACTCGACGTTGAAACGCGCGCCTCTCGCGCGCTCGCCCGAGCACCGCTCGCGCCGCTCCCAGCACGCTTACCGCTCCCATCGCCCGGCCGCATGTATCCACCTTTGCACGATATCTTGTTCACTACCTCCTCTTTAATCACAGCTGTGTCAGATATCATATTCTTAGATTCTCTGGCGCACTCAGCTCGTTCTGCTATTTCCACTGCTCTCGACAAACTCAACGCCGACGCATCCTGTTCAAACAGTTTGTCGCGCTCGGGCCCAGATCCCAGGCCAAGGACGAAACGATCAGTAAGGTTCGTGTCTAGGGCAGATCCAAACTCGCAGTAGCTCGCCAAACCTCGTAATCGCGCCGCCCATTCGCCCACCGATTCGCCTGAGTTCCTTTTCGCCCCGTAAAACTTCGCTTTGTCCGCAAAAGAACATTGCTTCCGTTTAAAATGAGTATCGAGCAACGCCACCAGGTTCTTAAAGTCTAGGTCCTCCAAATCTTGCGGATATGCCAGATTACGCACCAACCGATATGAATCATCTGATAAATGCGTGATCAAAATGGCACTTTTATTTTCTTCTTTTACTTCGTTGACTTTCAAAAATTGCGTCAACCGTCCTTTATAAATTAACCACTCACATGATTTATAATCAAATGTGGTTAAATTTCCCAGAAACGCCTTCGCCATTATTATTTCGCGTGAGGGTAAGACCGATCTCGTCGCCAATGATGTATATTTAACTAAGGAAGCACGAAACAAACAAACGAGTGAATGGTACAAAGGCTGGTTTATTACTAAATCTACATAAGTAGTGCACTGACTCTTTTAACAATTAGAACATGTGGGTAGGAGGGCGGCAGATATGCATCAGTATGTCTAGGTATATTATGTACTCGTTTGTGTACAAAGCAGTTTATTTCTAAACTTGGCTGCGTTTTACCTATGCCGTCAACCGCGATCGATCTCTCTCCCAGCTAATTCAGTTCTTTTTGTTTTTATCATTGTCTGCAGACTAGACTACAGGCAAATATTGTTACAATGTAACATCACGCCTACGTAATTCTCGAAGGGATAAGCAGAGATGTGCCTATAGTAAACCCGCGTTTCGAGAGTTACGTTTGATTTCCATGTGATAGCAGGCGAGTCAACCTGCCCAAATACAGATTCCAGGCCCCCTATTCACAAACGCTCGGATTCGATTTCGATTCGATAAGTCGTATGTCTATCTTGTGGCATTACGAAAGCGAGCGAGATAGACATACGACTTTCCGAATCGAAATCGAATCCGAGCGTTTGTGAAAACAGGGACATGTTGCTACTGCGAAAATCCTAATGGAAAAAGTCAATTACATATTGACCGAACCGAGAATCGAACCCAAAACTTCATGCTCAGTAGGCAGCGCATGCGACCAATGAGACAATCAATAATTGCAAGTACCCGCATATTGCTAGCACTTCATGTTATCTGTAAACGATATCAAGGACCGGTCACGTTTTGTAAATAGAACAGTTTCTCAAACCAATTAATATTAAGTATTATGTCTGAACGTTCATATTTTCCGCTGTCATTACTCAATACAACGTAGCCTAAGGAAGCTATAAAATAGTTGACTTTAGATGTGACTGTGAAATTGCCTCCATTCATTATTATTATTATAAGCCTAAATAGTCCCACCACTGTTGGGCAATGGCCTGCGTCCTGCCTTCCACTTTTACTTTTCGCAATCTAGTGCGACTGTAAGCCAATCCAATCAATCAATTTTCCATTCATTGCCTATGAGCGTTTACACCTTACAGTTACAGCATTTCATACAAACTTTCAAGTCCTTATTTTCCGAAATGACTGAACCGATTTTAATTAAACTTAATACGCATAAGCAGGATACATGGGTCTAAAAAGTTACAAAAAAAGATTTTCGAAATGTCTTTAAAAAAAAGATAATTGGAATTTTCTGTTTCTATAGATAACTTATAATCGGTCTAATTTAGCTGCAACACAATTTTTCTAAAATGTTTATAGTAAGTTTTTAGACCTATGTATGCCAAGGCATCCAAATGACGGCCAAGGAAACTTCAGGTGACGATAAAAATAGAAACAGTGACATTAACGTGAGGTTGCAGTGCAGTACCGTGTGTTTAATTATGAACAAACAACGCTACGATATAATGCCTAAATTTTTTAATTGTTTATCTTTTTGGAGAAAAACAATAACAAAATAATAAATATATTTTCAACATTTACTTCAAAATAAAAAGCTCTGTCTATTGATATAAATTTTATATAAATTCATGATGGAATCTCTTAGCAGTACCTACACAATTAAAATTGTGATTTAGTGTCATGTTTGATTTTGTTTTTATCGATCCAATCATTCTAAATCGCTTTTCTATATTTAGAATGATTCGATCGATTTGTTTATAAGTTATATCAATCCATTTACTTGAGGGTATGTTCCATTTTTAGGGTTCCGTAGTCAACAAGGAACCCTTATAGTTTCGCCATGTCCGTCTGTCTGTCTGTCTGTCCGCGGTTTAGCTCAAAAACTACTGGTACTAGAAAGTTGTAATTTGGCATGAGTATACACGTTAACGACGCCAAAAAAAAAGTAAAATAAAATTAAAAAAAAAAAACAATTATTTAGGGTACCTCCCCCATGTAAAGTGGGGATGTTTTTTTTTTTTCGTCCTGCCTATAGTGTGGGATATCGTTGGATAGGTCTTTCAACCGTTTTTTGATTAAGTAAACCGTTCGTGACTTATCAAGCTTTAAAGTACCAATTTTCGTTAGGGTCAAGTGTCCCCCCCCTCTACAGACTAAACGTTTGCAGTTAGAAATACAAATGTCACGGCGGTAGTACCTATAATAACGAAGTTTTAAGGAAAACTATCACACTTAAGTGGGCTTTACAAGTTTACGTGTAATAGTCGACCAAATTGTATTTGACTCGAAAATTTCGAACAACTCCATAGAAATGTCGAAAGATGGCGCTAAGCGTTAGTTGTCTCGCACTGTTTCATTCCTATATAAGTTTTATAAAAAAAGCAGTTGTTGTTGTTGTTTGTATAGGAAGTCAAATTAGGTAGGTAGTCATGTTTGGCTTTTAGTTAGACCATGGTACGAAAGTATCAGTCAGCGAATACGACCCGCACTTGGCTGTTATAAAAACTACGGAACCCTACATTGCGCGTGGCCCGACACGCACTTGACCGGTTTTTTATATAATGTTTTTTTTTACATAATAAAAAAACCTCATATTTAATTAAATTTAATCAGACGTTAAAAAATCTTAAAAAATACTGGAGCCTGCACATAATAAGGCAGTGACCACACTTTTCGACGAAGAATAATCTAGGCTCGGTCAGAGAGAACTTTATTTCTAAGTAATAGAAGCGAAATGGACGTTATTCGCCTCAATCGGTTTGCGAGTCGCTACTCGACGCGACTCAAAACTGTGACAAACTCTTCAATTTTCTGCCCTAGTCCCATGTGACTTGGGGTCGGCGAAACACGTGTTTTTCTACTATTTTCCCCTGTCAACTGTCCCGCTATCATTTACACATTTCTCTTTCATATCATTGCTCACGCAATTTATCTACCGTTTCCTTTCTTTTAGTCACATGCGATTTGTCCCTCCACATCACATGCCCTTACCAAGACAGTCGATTCCTTTCAATTTTTCTGTAACGCGCGCAACTGTCAAACTTCCTCTAATATACTCATTCCTTACTTTTTCCATTCTTGTCACACCACACGTCTACCTCAACATTCTCATCTCCACTATGTGCAATCTTTTTTAATTCATCTTCTTCACAGTCTAGCATTCCGATCCATACAGTACGACAGGTCTAATCACGGGCTTGTATATTTTCGCCTTTAACTTCAAAGGCATCCGTGGGTCGCAAGTTTTTCCAGTGACGTGTAGCTGAGCCAAAGGAAATGCAACAAACACGGTGAAAGGTGATCAGCTCAAGCTGATCCACATCTTTAAGTGCGGTCGCTCCCTAATAGTAGATCTCCTCACCTTTGAGCCCTCGAAGAGCAGCGCCACAACGAACAGCACTATCCACGTGAGGGCGAACGACCATCGGGAGCTGATGGTGAGGCCGGAGAACATAAACTCCCCGAGGTCGTAGCCGAACCACATCCACATGTGCATCATCTTGCCGGCTTCAGGAGACCTGGGAGAAAGGTATAGAATTAGTATACACTATTATTATTACCGACATAGTGGTTATCGGGGAAAACCTGGATGAGGGTGGTACAAGAAAAGAGAGAGCTTTACCCAGTAGTGGTCTCATCATGATGAGATGATGATGATGAACCAGGCATTTAGGAAACTAAACAGCTCTTCGTGGCTTCATAAGAATAGCCGCATGTGTAAATCTTCTAGGTTCCAAACCTTACCGAAGTCAATCCGTGGATTAGTGACCAATCATTACATACAGTACAGAGGAGTCTAAGTAAGTTAAGCCGCTTGTCATTCGTATGGTTCCGACTGTATAAGTCAGTTGTAGTCTTTGACAGTCGTTACGATTATCCAGAAGCCCGATTGTTTAATAGCCACTAGGCAGCTTACCAAGGGGATCGTGTCACCCAGTAACTGAGTTATGGAGGTCAAATAGGTAGCTGGTGATGTTTTTCAGAAAGTTTAGGTGCACTTGCAACCGGCGCGTGAGTATGACTTAGTTTGACCAGATGTATGATCAAAAAAATAGTACGGTAATAGATTCTTTGTGATCAGAAAATAAGGTAAGTTTTCGCAGAACCAGCCTTCGATAAAGCTAACGGAATAATTAATCATGCTAGCAGCTTGGCAGTGTTTTGCATTATGGCGTGTCTACGTCTAACCTCTTTGACAAGTGTGCAAGGAAGATCGACGCGGGAATTAATATCATGAACTCACATCAGTGAAGACAATTATTGTTGTAGTCCAGTTTATTCTAGGCTAAAGCCTAGGTCCGCTTTGTTTAGAAAGGGACTTAAAGCGTGTCTAACCTTTATGTAGGGCACGACTAGACCCTTCACTGTAATGAGGTGAAATTCTTGATCAATACTTTGAATAACGCGGTAATTGAATTTAGCTCACATTGTTATTTAACTTGATATTACGGTGTAACTTAATGTTATGGGGGAAGCGCCAAAGTAGCCCGCGAAGTACAATGTCTTACGTTTTTTGCAATTAGCCAGTCAGTGTCAAGCTGTATGTTGATTAAAATATGATTCACGACCGTAAAAAATATGGCTTTACTGACTTATAATCATTAAATCATCAATATGTCGCAGCAATAAACCGTAGAGTTAAAAAACTTCTAACATTCGTTACAAGATGGCGGTAGTGAGTTCATTGTTTGACATTTGACAAGTGAGAGTGAGGTGTGCGTTGTGTCGGGCATTCGGCCGCAGAACGTGCTCGTAAACGGAGACCTCACAACCTTCATCCATTTCCATCGCGAATAATATTCGTGATTATTTTGATTCAAAAAGTTTGTGAAATGATTAAAGAAGATCAACGCTATCTGGTCGTAGTATTATTTTTCTTGTTTTCTGAAGATGTACGAGGAGGAAGGCTTTCCCGAAAACAACATTCCTGTTCCCTCTCCGTCAAATATAACTCCACCTTAAGGCGATACAGTTGAATTAAGTTTATTTGATGTTTTGTTTTTTCAAACTTGAAAATCGATTGATTGATGGCATTACAATTTTACCAGAACAACTTAATGATACTTAACTAAACTTCAGTTAAATCGCCGAGGCTAATTAGGTCTTTTCATAAAGCAGTGATAGACTAGTGGTGTTGAAACCCAAGACCATGGAACTTATTTACTAACTGTTAATGAGTACGAGCAACTAAAAAGCGTTCTGAGAGAGAAAACTTCCAGAGTGGATGCTATCTTTTTCTAATGGGTATCCATCCTTTTGCACTTACATTTGGGACAGTTATTATTGTGTTATAACTTGCTGGCCGGTACAAGTTTATTTTAAATAACGGGTTGTAAAAAAACTTGATGAAGCCGACACCTACTTATTAGGGTGATAAAGGTATACTGTAGGATCACCTACGTGGTAGCAAGGCGTATTGTTTACAATATTTTCATGATACCCCGTTTATAGATTTAGAGTATTGTCACCCTAGTCGTAATTTGTAAACAAAATTAAAATAAATTACCTGAAAAAAGAAATTCCACATCCAGCAAACCCCCACTATAACACCTCTTCACACAACACAATTTTACCATATCTTAATTGGAATTATGTACATACAAAACAATACGCATAAGTCTTCGGCCATTTTTTTTATTTAGTGTCACCTATGTTGCAATGCGAAAATAACTTAATTCATAAATATTGCACAAATAATTGAATTTAATACTATTTTGTAAGAAAAGATTATTTTTATATTTAGAATTAGAATATTAAATTAATCCCGTTAGTATGCATAAAAGAAAAAATAAAATACTGGACAAAACTTATGAGACAATTTCGTAAATGCTGTTCCAGTTCCACTTATTGGATAACAGAGAACCGCGCGCGTCATAAAGTGTTTTATATTCGCGCGTATGCGCGCTTCGCAGGTGAAAGTAGACGAAAAGTTGCCGATTTGAATTTAAAGGGCAATGAGAATGTTAATTATAATTCATGAAGAAAGAGACGTAATAAACCAAAGAAAATATGGCAAAAATAATGTTATTGAAAGACTGCATACAGTCACGGGACCATCAACTAATAAAGTGAGGAATAAAGCTGAACTTCAATTTTCTCTTAAAGGAGACTGCTTTTATTTCAAACTAGCTCCTGCCCGTGACTTCATTCGTTTGATTTCAAAATTTGAACCCACGTTTGTAGCTACTTTTATCATTCTAAGATGTCCTGGTGAAAACTCTGACGTCTACAATGAACCAGCTGACCCACGGACCTTCGTCTGCGTCACATTTTCCCCTTTTTTGCAAATTTTTCACTTCTTCTTCTTAGCGCGTCGATGGCAATCTAAATTGTGTCGGCCCAAAACTGAGCCACTAGTTTGGCGCCCTCAGTCGAGTCCATCAGCTCCTGTAACGAGCAAACAGCAGGACACGCAGGACACGATATTAAGTGTCGCATCGTTTGTTGAACGGCACCACATTTACACTCCAGGGCAGAGTCATTAATGAATCTCCACCTGAGCAGGTTTTCCTTGCTGCAACCAACCTGGGTCCGAAGTCTGTTTAAAGACTTCCAAGTCAGCCATGGCAACTCATGTCCAGGTGAAAGACATTCAGCAGGTGGAATGAATGGGTTAGGTAAGGAAGCACTACCTCGCCACAGCGTTAGTCTCTCCGTAGACCGCTCGCCAGTGAGTGGGGTGACACACTTCAAAAAACTGTTTCGGCTTTTCAACCTTTGCGACACGAGGGTATTTAGGTGCATAGGGTGTCGTGTGTCTGAAGCCATTTTGGCTCTTTCATTACAGCTTGCCACTGTTCGGCGTATTTCTGGTGGCGCTATCCCTGTCAGTGGGTACAGCATCTGTACCGGTGTCGGTTTAAGGCGACCAGTGATGATCCGGCACGTTTCATTCAGAGCTGTATCCACTAAATAATTTTTCACTGACGCTCCTTTTGGCCGTAGCGTGATGTTGTATAGCCTGTAGCCTTTCTCCTATCCAACACTTAAATAATTTTTCAATTCGAACCAGTAGATCCTGATATTAGCGCATTCAACCAAAAAAACAAACAAACTCTTCAGCTTTATATGATAAAAATAACTAGCTGTCCCGCGAAACTTCGTCTGCGTCACATTTTCCCCGTTTTCGCAACATTTTTCATTGCTGCCCCGCTCCTATTGGTCGTAGCATTTATAGAGGAAGCCTATATACCTATATCATATAGGTATATAGGCTTCCTCTATAAATGGGTTAACTAACACTGAAAGAATTTTTCAAATCGGACCAGTATTTCCTGAGATTAGCGCATTCAAGCAAAAAAGCAAACAAGCTTCAGATTCATATAATATAAGTTTAAATTCTAGTCCCGAAGAACCTTAACTAACAAGATACAGGTAAACCAGAAAGGTTCATCAGATACAGGTAAAAGGTTTGTCAGTATGATTTTTCGTTTTATCTTGGTAAGTTACAAAATAAATAAGCTTAAAATATTATATCGTTATCGGCCGTGTCGAATTCGATGTCAAAAAGTCAATGAACTGTATAAGTTTGCGTTTCGATTCATATCGGAATATCTGGACGATGTAATGTAGGTCCTTAGGTAATTGATCTGACTTATCATGGAATAAATGTGACTTTAGAATTAGCCTATAATTTGCATATTAATGCATAATATGTGATTTGTACAATTTTACGGTGACACTTTTTGCACATAGGTAAGATAAGGTTATCAAATGCTATGTTTGAGCAATATTACTACAACTAGATAAGTCGTTTAGATTTGGAATCTAAAACTACATACTTTCAAGTCCTTTTATGACGTTTTAAATTACTAGAAAAAGAGCAATGTTATAGTCGCATTGGAATTATTCTGTTTCTTCAGGATCCATTTGCCCCAAGGTTTCTCTGATATCATCATCATCATTATCCTGCCCTGATCCCAATTTATTTTGAGGGTCCACGCAGCATGTCTTCTTCTTCTATACTTCTCTATTAGTTTACATCTCATCAGACACCTCCTTTCTTGCCATATCATCTTTCACACAGTAAAAATACCAAAATCGCTTCTAGCAAGCCAAACTCAGGTCAAACTAAGGTCAGGATCTGAAGATAATGGGACCACCTGGAAACTATACCCTTTCAACAAAATAACTATCCAAATCGGTCCAGGCGTCTTCGAGTAATCGGGGAACATACATAAAAACTAAAGATTCCGACGAATTGAGAACCTCCTCCTTTATTGATGTCTTTTAAAAACTCTAAACTCACAGTTTTATTGGGAAGAAATCATCCAGATCGACACGGTCACTGCACTTAGGTTCATCACTGTATCTAAACTAACACATAATTATAACCAATATTATGACAAGGGTTAGTTACCAAATGAGCCTCAGCCTTTGATAATTAGCTCGAGACAGATAGGTACGCTGTTATTGTAAACACTTCAGAACAATGGTGTCAATTATAAAACATTGTGATCGAAAATATTTTTCGCCAAAACGCATTGTGATTAGGCGATTTGTACTGTGGCTATGATTTTAATTGGACACGCGGACAAAGCATCTATAAGAATAGAGGGTTTGCTGTGTATGAACCTGAACGGACGGAAGAGTATGTAAGGATCGTAGCAGATGGCGATCTGGCCTTTCTACCTACCCGCATGAAAAAGGCATGAGTATGTATGAATCGGGGCTGTGATAATACCGCTCATTACTCTCATTAACCAACTTCAAACATAATTCAATAAACAAAGATCATTGCACCAGCAAGAAACTTGCTCATTGCAATTTCCTTCCTTATAGTTTCGTCAATCATCTATAAGCCATCCATCACAAATAATAAAGAAATCAGGTTTTATTGAATTCCCCGATTCCTAATCAAATGAAATTCCAAGTCCTTATATTTTTATTGCTGCGATTTATAAATCATTCATATTTTTAGTAAAACTGAATCCTATTCATTTCTTTTGACCTTTCTTTAATTTATAACGTACCTACGTTCATTTAATTATGTTTTTTTTTAATACTTATTTCCTAAATCATAGTCACCCTACGTGTGACTCAATAATATTCGGGCATATTAATACAACAGGGCGGGTCGTTCGAATGTTTTGATAATCTATTGTCTACTAGGTACCAATAGTTATTTCCTATAACAGCAATTACTCTCGGAGTTTCTATTTTTACTAAACTAAAGGCACGCTTTGCCTTTACAATACTTTGAATGTGCCTAACAATATTAAATGAACAATGAACATGAATAATGAACCCAAAAAATGCTATTTAAATATTAAAACCGTTTTTATTTCCTAACACCATTTCATAATTTTCTTTGATTAAGTGCAGGCTAAGAACCAAGCCTTGCGGAACTCTGATAGTGATACTGTAACTGACGATATTTATTTATTTACAAATATCGTGGAGATCTCTTTCCGTCAAGGACCACTTTCTTAATCCTTTTATTTAAATGAAATATAACAAAATCAGCAGTGTTTTTAACAAGATAGCAATGCAATACTTGACCAAAGTATTTTATAGCGCAATCGAAAGTCTTTGACAGTTCACAATCAAATCCTAAGGTATTGTGTGACTCTTCTCACACAAAATGTTTTCAAAGAGCCAACAGCAGTGTAATTTGTTTATCAAATAAATGTTGCCTAATGATGACGAGTAATAGAGTGATATGAAAGAAGGAGACATGCTGCGCCGACTCCAAAAAAATAGGGGCAGGAGAGGGCTGATAAAGCCCACCAACGTAATCCAAAAATGTCTTTATGTATGACAAATTACAAGTCAAAGGTATTTGGTAACAAACATGTGTTAAGTTACCTGCTAAAGTGCTAACCTTGTAAATTTGTCTTACGTGGTACAAGTGTATGGACCACATGCTCTGACGTTTAATTAAATAATGGAATGTCAATATGTTTGGTTATATAATTATAATACACCACGCGTATCTTGAACTTACTTTTGTTTTTCTTGTAAAACATTTAAATACCTCGTTGGCGCCGGCGGTTACGTTATGAATGGAATAGAAATTCGATATACTACTTTGTAGTCAAAACATTCAGGTTCAATCGGCAGTGAACCATTAGCTTTAACATTTGTCTTCAGTCTTCAATAAGGTCTATTTAATACATGGCACAAGTTAAACCACCTACAAAAATTCTCTTACTTCATAGATCCTGTGCCCACGGCGTTTCCGACACTTGTTTTTGCATTACGCTCGACCTCCACACAACCAGAATTGCCTGTTATATTTAAATCGGACCACTTAACTTCGGGTCTATTTAGATTTGGTAATTTCTCTTACCAACCATCACTGGGGCCCACGAAGGTTGGTGTCTCAGCAGTGAGAATGTGGCTATGAATAAGCTTACCAACTGGTGGATGTTCTTTCAACTAATCATCTGCCTCGTCTTTTCCTGATTATTTTGGGGTCGGCTTCTAGTCTAATCGGTTGCAGCTGAATACTAGTATTTTACATGGAGCGACTACTGCCTATCTGACCGCCATAATCCAATTAGTACTGGGCATACGATACCCCTTACTAGGACTGGTTGTCAGACTTTCAGGCCAACGACTACCTGTAACGACAATCAAAGATCTGCAATTGACATCCGGGACCAACGGCTTAATGTGCTTTCCGAGGCACAGAGGAAACTCGGTATACATGTAATTGGTGTTCACACATCTACGGAACAACCTAAGCCAGCACGGCTTTGCTTAAAGGTCGACCCGAATAGCTGTTGTTATTTAGCCATGACCTCCTCTGTGTGAGATTTTCTATACTATTGCTCCTTAAAACTACGTACCCACGATTTTCTACAGTTAGAATCTGATGCTTGGGTGGGCCCAATCATCAAATGCCCTGTCTCACGCTTCGCACGAACTATGAATAGTGCGCTTGCGAGGATAAAATAGGTAATTGAACTATTTCATTCAATTCGTGGGCATTTTACTCGCAGCAAGATATTTTTTCGAGATTTCGATTCCATTTGCAGCGTGTATTTCCTTCGCGTTTAATGAATTAATGTCTATTGGTTAATTTCAGAAACTCGTGGCTAAAAATAATAACAGTCGCACTGGTCGATCTTTAAGGTTAAGCCGTGCTTGCCGAGGTTGGTCCATGGATGGGTGACCATAATTACATACCTACGAGTTTTCTCCGTGCCTCGGAAAGTCGACGGCTCGAACTCGTTGCGGGCGTGGCTAATATGCATCTTATTTAGTAAGTTTTTAATTTATTTAGTATTCATTTATCTAATTTTTATTTACTTATTTATATATTTATTTAATTGTTTAGTGAAATATACGACGATTTATAGCGAAAATGAGCGCTTCTAATTTCATAAATTGAGTTTTGGCCGTATAGATATTATGGGAAAACTACTGGATGTATCTACTCAAAATAAATTATTTGGACTTTTGAATAAATTATGTATCCCTCCCTGTACGGTTTCACTTTTTCCATTTTCATACTACATTCGTTATTTATTTACGCCCAAAGATGAGTTAAAATTAGTGTTGAAATGCGGAAGTTTCGACGCTCATAACTTCCAAACCAATATATTTTTTCCAGTTCTGCTTCCATACAAGGCTAGATAATAGGATAATAGGATGGAGGAGCTCGTGGCTAAATAATAACAGCCGCCCAGGTCGATCTTTAAGGTTAAGCCGTGCTTGCCGAGGTTGGTCTGTGGATGGGTGACCATAATTACATATCGAGTTTCCTCCGTGTCTCGGAAAGCACGTTAAGCCGTTGGTCCCGGCTGTCATTTGTAGATCTTTGACAGTCGTTACGAGCAGTCAGAAGCTAAAAGTCTGACATCCAGTCTTACCAAGGGGTACCGTATTACCCAGTTACTGGGTTGTGGAGGTCAGATAGGCAGTCGCTTCATGTAAAATACTGGTACTCAGCTGCATCCGGTTAAACTGGAAGCCGACCCCAAGATAGTTTGGGAAAAGGCTAGGCAGATGATGATGACAAGGCTAGATAATGACAAGACCAGTTGATAAAAATTTTAGTTTTGAACCTACACCGTCAAACAGACGAGTAATCACCATACTACGTTTGTATGGAAGAATGACCGACTTGTGTACCCTTAAGCCGTTGGTCCTGGCTGTAATTTGTAGATCTTTGACAGTCGTTAAGAGTAGTCAGAAGCCAAAAGTCGGACATCCAATCTTACCAAGGGGTATCGTTTACCCAGTTACTGGGTTGTGGAGGTCAGATAAGCAGTCGCTTCATGTAAAATACTGGTACTCAGCTGCATCCGGTTAGACTGGAAGCAAGATAGTTTGGGAAAAGGCTAGGCAGCTGGTTAATTTCATAAACATTGCAAATCACCTACTTAATGTTTTGCTTATTAAGTAAAAGCGCACGTGCTGTGGGATTTTGAATGCTCAGTTCAGCGCCGATGAATGGAATCCAAGTGGTGCAATAATATTTAGGCATTCAACTAGGTATCAACTAGTATTAGAGAAAACAGGTTTTAGTATAGCGAGAATACGCACGGATGCGATAGGACACTAGAGTTGTTCTAGACAGAATGTGGTGTCTTTCTTTGAAGCCCTGTTTACTGGTAGCATAGACCAATCAGCGAAACATTCCCGATGCTGATTAGCCATTGGATAATTTCTGGAAATAACCAAAAATTAATTGTAAATAAAAGATAATGAGAAAGAGATTACTAATAATGCCAGTAAGTAAAAAAATTGCAAATCATTATGATAATTATCTTGATATCACTGCTAATTAACAAAGTAGCAGTTCATAATGTTTAGTCCATTTGTTTCTTATGGTGTCTGTACACTCTCAGCGAGACACTCCGAAGCAGGGCAAGTGCGAGAGTGTGGATCAAGGGCGTAGCTACCGCTGTATCAATAATACGGGGATCCGGGCCCGTGCTAAGACTAAAGTCATCATCAGTCATAAATGATTTAATAAATCAGTATGCCGAAAAAAGGCAAGGACACCCTAGCAGGGTACCCTAGTTTACCCTAGTTTACCCCCAAACAAATTTGTATACGGGGCCCCGCCAAGGCACGCTACGCCACTGGTGTGCATAGTAGCACTCGTCTAGCCTCAGTGTTCCTCGCCTACTCTTTGTCCTATGCCGCCGGTTCTTTGCGAGACGTCTGGGAAGCAGCACAGAGAGTGCTCTCGGACGAGAGTGTAGAGCCACCTTCACTTTAATTATCATCTGCCTAGCTATTTCTCAACTACGTTTGATCGGCTTTCAATCTAACCGGCTGCTGAATACCAGTATTTTACATGGAGCGGCTGTCTATCTGACTGCCACAAGCCTAGGCAACATGATACACACATGACCTCTGACTACTCGTAAAACCAAAGAGTTCAACAGTAACTTCATTCAAAAAATAAGTACAAAATTATAATAAACAAAGTAATTATTATCTTCCATCATATCTCATAATATTTAATGAAGCTTATAAAGATGTCTTCTGATAACGCATGCACTTAAGTTGTTTATAACAACTAATTGCTGTATTTGTGATTGATAACTAACTTTTGTGTTCATTTCTTAAATAATTAAATATGTCAGTGTCACACATGGCTTACAGAGTTAGTGTATTAACTATTTCAAGATTAATTTACACAATGATGGGACAAAATCTTGGTACCCTAGAGCAGAGTTCCGCAAACTGTCTGCCGCTGCACACTGGTGTACCATGGTGATTGGAACTTAAATAAGACAGACTGGATAGAAATACCTACTTAAACAGCCGCAAAACACAACACAACATTTTCTGATTTTCTAGATGTACAGACAACAGCAGGTCAAGCTACCCCAAACTGACAAATTTTTCCAATCCACCTTGAACAGTATTTTTTAACAATAAGGTTGAAAATCTATTAAAGATATTTGACAGATTGTTGTAGCTTTGCGGAACACTGCCCAAGAGTCTTGACTTGCTTAGTTTAGGGCTAATTTGTAAATATTAATTATTAATTCCTCCTTATTTATTTTTCTACATGATTACATTTTTAAATATTACTTAGCTGTGGCACTGGCCATTTTGGTCCTAAGAATGTGCTTTATTTGGTTAGGCATGCGGTAAACCAGTTTGGCAGATTCTTTTTATGATTCTTTTTCCAGATTTTAGATAATGTTTTATGAATGGCCCGGAAACAAGTCATTTGTTCTTTTTCTAATAGCATTAGAAAGTATTCTGTCTCTTCTATCTACAATAAAATAATGAGGTTATTTTTATTTTTTCATAATGACTGATTCATTCATTTGTATAAACCACACCACTTGAACAAAACAGGAAATAATTCATTATTAAAAGTAGTATTCAGTTACCAATATATTATAGTGAAAATTCATTTCTAGGGCACAAAACTAAGCTAGAAATACTTTTCACTTTTTTAACATTTTTATCAAGTAAGAATAAATAATAGCAAGGCCGATTTTTAAATAGAACTTATATTATTGCACTTACCTTTTCTACTTGTCTGCCTTCTAACTAGGGCTCTTCAAACCCGTATCATCCATGTATTTGTTTACTAACTGTCCTCAAGATATCACACTAAACGAACACTGTTATCATTTTATTGATAAATTAGAAAGTAAATAATATATTTCTGTCACACCTGATAACATTTATAACCACTTTTAATAAAGACTCTAAAGAGACTTTATATTGAAAGTCATTTGCTCACAAAATATTAAACGTGCGTTTGTTTTGGTTACATTTAAGAAAGTGAATATCATTCGCAAAATTTTGAACACAAATAAAATCAACTCCATTCAGTAAAAATATCAATGATATTGATAACCTGTCATTGTCAAAATAACTGTCAACCGCAAAATTATGTAATATTTAGTCGACTGTAAGAGTAGTAAATTGTTCGACTAAGAATGGGGTCCACGTTTGGGGATCTTCAAACAAATAGTAGCTCTTATTCATTATTTTGGTTGTAATTGTTGCGAAAATGAGAAGCGTTGAGATAGGAGGTCCTATCTCAACGCTTCTGAAGGAAGCGTTGAAGTTGAAGCGGAGGTTGTGAATCGGAGTCAGAGTCTTCAAAGTTGTAATAAATACTACTTCCATGGCTGTCTATGGTATCTAGTAAGTAATTTTTCCATGCAGTAAAATCACTCATGTCGTGATCTGTCAATGTCAATGTCATAAGTCCTGACAAGCTCAAGTTCTCCTTTCGTAGTTTCGTTTATTTTTGTAAAATTACGTTAATTAAAGCGAATTATTTTATCTTCATAGGTTGGATTTCGTCTTACGAAACATATAAATCAATCCTTATTACACAAAACATGGAAGTACCTAACCAAAAGCCTAAGAAAAGGCCGACAAAAATCGAGGAGATGACTAAGGAGCAAGTGCGTCAAGCAATTTTGAAAAAACGAGAGTGTAATGCTAAGGCTCAACAGATTGTCGAGGGCCTCTTAGAACCGAGCGTTACTGAGGCGTACTTACTCCAGTGTCTTCCAGACATCAACCAGGCGCATTTCGAAGATATAATAGAAGAACGAACCATTATCCATCTATGTGGCTATCCACTATGTAAAAAGGCTTTGTCAATAAAGGATATACCTAAACAGAAGTACAGGATATCATTAAAGACTAACAAAGTTTACGATATCACAGCTAGGAAGAGCTTTTGCAGTAACTCTTGTTATAACTCTGCAATGTATATCAAGAAACAGATGTTGACTAGCCCACTATGGTTCAGGGAGTACGAAAAGATACCTACATTCCAACTTTTGAAGCTAGATGCAGTAGGTTCATTGGGTGAGGAAGTAGACATAACAGTGATTGAAAGAGTTAAAATCTCTGAAAAGCAAGCATTTACTTCAATCCATGATTTAGCTGAAGCAAGCCTAATTGAAATGACTCCTGATACTCAAAATGAGAATGAAAACATTGAACAATCAAATAATAGGAAAAATGAAAAAGTTTCTATAAATCAGATGGATGTAGATGAAGTAACGGAATCATTAAATGAAAAACTAGCAAATATTGATCTGAAATGTGTAAACAACAACTCTACTACTTCGGATGTTCCTGCAACATCTGAACATGACACTAAAGACAATAATCCAAAAACACCGGAACTGCATAAAGAAAAACCTATAGGCTCAATTACTCCATCAACTGAAACAGATACACCTGCTAAGAAAACTAAACTATCACCAAATCCATTTAATATTGTAGGTGACATTATAGAGAAACCAGAAAAGAAAATTGACCCAATACTAATGACCCCTGTTTCTACTACTGCTGACAAACTTAGCAAAGAAAAATCAAACAAAAAGGTGCCAAAGAAAAAGCAACCTTTAGTAACCGCAATAACTATTGAAGTTGAAAAATGTCTGGCAGAATGGTTTACTTTGGACACCATTCTCTTTTTATTTGGTGAAGAGAAAGTCCGAGAAATGGTTGCACACAAAGGAGAACATATTAAGAATTATCTGAATAATGTTGCTAAAGGAATATTCTACAGTTCCAATGTATATGACCAGTACCAAGCACTGTGCAAGAAACTCAACATGCTAGAATTGGAAGACAGAAAATTTGATACTCAAACGCTAAAACGGGAGACGAAACCGTTGCCTGACTACACAATGGTGCAAGAAGAGAGTAAGAAAATGCAGCTGAAAGTAAAAGCTTTCTTCTCAGGTGAGACCGAAGTTACAGCCCCAGTTACCGAAGAACCGGTATCATCCCTAGAAATAGTGGAAGAGGAAAACAGAACAAATCTGCCATTGGTAGACAAAAACTCACAGAACGCTTTGCGTCGACGGATAGTATGCCAACATTTGAACAAAGTATTGCCTGACATTATGCTGTCATTGGATCTACTTAGTCTTTCAATAAGTTCTGATATTCGTTTATTAGTAAATACATTTAAGTTAAAAGCTAACAACATTATGTTTAAACCAATACAGTGGATGTTGATAGCGATCATATTTATCAAGCTGTTGTCTCTGAGAGACAAGAGGCTTGAACAGTTACTTGAACGACCAAATTCATTCCAGCATATGCAGCTGTTACTTTTAAGCTATAAGCAAGATGGAGGATACTTAGATAGACTGATAAGCTGGCTTACTGATGTAGATAGGCTGCTAGATACTAGTGATACACAATTGACTATAGATTAGGTTGTAAGTACGATGATTAAATTATTAAAAAAATTAAATTTTAAATTGAGACTGTCACTTTTTATTTTGCGAATGGGAAATCATGGAATGACCCCTCCCGCTCTGGGCGGAGCGGAAGGGAGTGTCAGACTTGTACTGACTAAAACCCATCCATGTTCCTTCTTAGCCCTTTGTGTTCCAGGGCCACGGTATCTCTTTCGAACAGTCCCGTAGCCCAACCTGGGGGGTACAAACGCCTCCTGCAGGAGGCTTTCCGGTAACATTAGTAACGGGATAAATACCATGTTTACTATTTGTTACGAGTTTCCGATATTTCGGCGCCGTTGCGAACGCCATGATCATGGATAAACTGAAGTTATTGCGGTTGGGTGTTTATAAGCAGACAAATCGGTCTACCCTCTTTCTTGTTCGTTTTTTTGCGCTCCATACACCAACACTGTCACTCACAACTCGCTTCAGTTCTCGACAAAGGAAACTCACTAACTCACAAAGTCGCGAACTTTTTATGGCACTTTTTCGGTTATACCCTTACTATCCCTGTACTTGTTATATATTTTGCTATCTGCTTCTTTTCTTTGAATTGGTAAAAACAGACTACTATAATAGATGGGTAAACCCAGGGTCAGGGGAGGAAAAGACTCAAAAAAAAACCGGCCAAGTGCGAGTCCGACTCGCGCACGAAGGGTTCCGTACCATTATTTATAAAAACGAAAAAAAATACTTTTTTGTATGGGAGCCCCCCTTAAATATTGATTTTTTCTGTTTTTATTATTTGTTGTTATAGCGTCAACAGAAATACATAATCTGTAGAAATTTCAACTGGCTAACTATCACTGTTCATGAGATACAGCCTGATGACAGACGGACGGACGGACGGACAGCGAAGTCTCAGTAATTGGGTCCCCTTTGACCCTTTGGGTACGGAACCCTAAAAACAACAACATTGAATCACTTTTTCCAGCAAGCTCTCTAAATTGTTTACTGAAAACCATGCAATAAACAACATTTTCATCCCACCATCTCGGAAAGAGTATTTTTACTCTTCGATATCTGAGTGCAAAAGCCGTTTTTATTCTCTAGAGGATAAAGTAAATTGAATTTAGAACATCGTGTGCACTAAGTTTGTGAATTAAAAAAAACATTAAACCTATTTACTGCTACCTCTATGGTGCCGAATATATCATACAACTTTTTTTTAATTTATTAAAAACTCAGACTCGGAACCTTCTTGGTGTTCTTTTTTCAATTTGCTTTGTACGCGGTTCTTTACGCGGTATTTTTTCACGTCATTGTTAATTATACCGTAATATTATTTTGTTATAATTTAAAGATTATTCTGTAATACTTACCTGTCATAATGTAGTAATTAATACCTAAACTGAAATAAAAGTGTACCTATCTTGTGATTGTAAACGTTTTTTTTATGCATTTAGTCATTTCCTCGCTGAGGTGGAATGAAAAGTTACGTGTTGCACTCGAGTGCAAAGATTTTTCACCTCGTGCTCTTTTGATTCCCTCGCTAACGCTCAGGATTCTAATTTTGAATCACTCGCTGCGCTCAAAATTGAACACGCGGTTAAAAAGCAACTTTGCACTCTTGTATCTCTTGTATAACAAATAACTATTATTCATCACTAGCCAACCCGCTCAACTTCGTCTGCATCACATTTTCCCCGCTTTTGCAGCAGTTTTCATAATGCTCCGCTCCTATTGGTCGTAGTGTGGTGTTATAATATAGCCTATAGGCTAAATAATTCCTCGATAAATGGGCTATAAAACTCATAAAAGATGTTTCAAATTCTATTTTTTTATTCAATTCAAACCAGTTGTTCCCGAGATTAGCGCGTTCAAGCAAACAAACAAACTCTTCCGCTTTATAATATTAGTATAGATAGAAGCTCCTTGGATTGATGGGAAGGAAGTTAAAAAAGGCAAATTAACTTACTACAATAAACTTTAATAAATTCTTTCCTGTACGGAAAATACGCGCTTTGGATGTGGAGTTGTGGACAAAAACTTGTTATACAATACAAATGTCGCAAAAAATTAACTACTTATATTAGGATCTAATATCGACAATGCAGCACGTAGTAAGTGCAATGACACTGTTTTCTCCTGTACGGAAAGTACGCGCTTTGGACGTGGAGTTGCGGACAAAAACCAGTTATACAATACAAATCTCGCCAAAATTAACTACTTAAATTAGGATCTAATATCGACAATGCAGCACCTACTAAGTGCAATGACCCTGTGATTAAAACAGACGAACTGTCATCTTTATTTTGTTTCTTCAAATTGACCAAGGCATCAGCCACGCATCCTGCAACTGTCACGTTTATACAACCTTCTTGGAAGTGTTGCCAGATCTCTGCGTGTTTTTCGCACCTGGCAATAAGCTCTTCTTGTTCTACTAAGGAGTAGTTGTCATTGTTTTGGCTTATATTTTTGTGGGCGGTCGGGATCACGAAGTACACTGATTTGAAGCCCACGTCTTTTAAAGGTTGGAGTAGGATTTCAGCGTTTCTGTCTCCTGTGGCACTGAATATCAGTACTTTGTCATGTAATCTGCAAAAGCAAAGGATACAGGTTAACATTACACTTGATAATTTATATTAGACCTTAATATTATTGCTGTTATTGGATCATCAACGCTCGGCTCAGGGGGTCTACTCTCTTTCTCCGAAACGTAACTTCGGCAACGAACGAAAATTAAACGTAGTTACGTTTGTGCCCCTAATCTATATCGTTTGCGGACGCACACAATAACATTTAATACATTCGTTCACGTTAATTGTTTGTGAATTCGAACTCTTTGTGTGCGTCCGCAAACGATATAGATTAGGGGCACAAACGTAACTACGTTTAATTTTCGTTTGTTGCCGAAGTTACGTTTCGGAGAAAGAGAGTAGACCCCCAGCGACGAGAGTTGATGATCCAAACGCGCTTTTATGCGAGTACACGAACACCCACAGTTGGTGAAAACGGACATCTAGAATTTACTTGTACATTTGCTGATTGAGAGAATAGAAAGAAAATATGTATATTGATTTAATTTGACGTAGCAGTCAAATTGAGGCACACTTAACCCGAGATATTTAGTAACTCAGGAAATGGAAAGAACATCAATAAGACCGCTATCCCACTGATGTTTTAAGAGCGTTGGCGTTTCTCCAACGTCTGCGCAGTCTGGGATTTTCACCACTAGTTACTCGCGACGTCAACGTCGCGTCTGTGATGCCGCGTCTATGTTGGAGGAACGCCAACGCTCGTAAAACGCCAGTGGGATATGGGCCTAAAAGTACCACAACAGAAGAGTTTTCAGAATAAAAGGACAATTGAAGTACTCAAATAGAAATTAGACTGAACTGACTGAATTGCATTTGTAGTTCAGTTCCATTAAAAATACAATTTCACCATTTACTTTGATAAAAAAAATGTTAATAAGACCTTACCTATTACAATTCTTAAACCACTGCGCGCAAATCTCCATAGACTCCTTAGTATGCGCTCCATCCAAATAAAACTTCGCATAATCAGAGTCCACAACCTGATACCTCCCCGGCCATTTGCAAGAAGTTAACCCAGTCATAGTCTCCTTCGTCACACATTTCACTACTGTGTCTAATACTGGTTTTGTCACGCCGTTTTGACCGTTAACTGCGTGTTTAATAAGTCCGTTTTTCCTGTGTATTGGCTTGGTGATCCTCATCCAGGCATGAGCCAGTTGGATGGCCAGGGAAGCGTTGGTCTGGTATGCTTCTACGTCGACTGGTAGTACAGCTCGCTCTGTGGTCGGGAATGTATAGGTGTTGTAGGCAGGTACGACTGTTAGGGGGCACTGCAAATAAAGAAATACACAATATTTAAATATCACGCTTGTAATCCTCGAAGGTGCAGCAGAGGTGTGTACGTCATAGTACGCCTATATTTTGTCAGAATAGAATAAATTTAAATTAACACCAAAATCGAAACAACTGTTTAACAATATCAGTAGTAGTGTCAGCTATGTTTAAATGTAATAAGTAAGTCGAAGCTGTTTCCATCCATACGTCAAACCGGGCACAAATATTAACTTCGGGCTTTTCTGAGAAATTCCTAATAGAAAAACCAAATAACACTGCATGACCTGGGCATCAAACCCAGGACCTCATACTCTGCATCAGCGCTGGCGACTTTTTCAACCGTGACCATGCAATATTTACACGCGCCAACAACAGCATTACAGCGTCAGCTTTAAGAACGACATACATTCGTTCCATGCGCCGGCAACACACACCGTCAGCGCTAAGAAGTAGCCTTGAGATATTCGCACCAGCCCGATACACATATAACACACATGTAAATAGCTATCAAAATTGTGTATTTACCACAAAATTTGTATATAATTAAGTTCATCCTCCTACTAATAAACGCGAAAGTTTGTAAGAATGTTTGTTACTCTTTCACGCAAAAACTACTGAATGGATTTTGATGAAACTCTACAATAATATAGTTTACACATCAGAATAATACATAGGGTAGGTAGGTAGAGTTGGGTAGGGTAGGTACGTAGGTAGGGTAGCGTAGAGTAGGTAGGTAGGAAAAAGTGCATTGCAACGCATGCCGGGTACAGCTAGATATTGTAATTTAGTCAACAAGCTGGAGTCGAGTAGGATTTATCTCCTATACCTCCTCTCACTGTTGCCAAGACACCTTTAGCCATCATCGGTCCTATGAGTCTGTGGGATCGGCAGTGAGACAACCATTTCCTGTGTACATTGCACGACGTACACAAAACCCTATTCCTACCCAAGTTACTCTGTTACTGTAGGTCTCCTTGTAACAGACTTCCCTCACGTAAAACCAACGTAACTTACGTTTGGTGTAGTTTGTATGGTAGGCTAGGGCGTTAGGGGTGCTAGGTAGGTAATTACTATAGGGCTAGGATAACTAGGGTGCTAGGTAATTACCATAGATCGGAGTAGGTAGATTGAATTGGGCTCATTGATCCGAAACGTACGTGTTAATATGGACATTCCTCCGGAATTGGTTGATTTGATTGAAAATAAAGTGCAACAATTTATAAAAAGTTGTGGCCATAAAAAGGCTAAAAATAAAAATTATTATTAATGCTTCGATCGGAATTCGATTGTTTTTATTATTCAACAGATAAGTAATAAATTTATTTAGTTTTGATACCTTCCTTTAAATTTTGAATTGAGTAGTAATAATATCACTATCAACATAAACTTTCTTTATTCTTTATTGCACATAAAATTAAAAGATATACACACAAATAATATATGTATAGCTTATGTACAACGGCGAGCTTAACCCAGAAATGGGTTTTCTTACAATATTTAATTGAATCCTAAAAAAATGGCTTATCCATGTTATTCTTTCTATGTGCATTTATGATACAAGTACCAAAAATCAATCTACCTACTCCGATCTATGATAATTACTGAAGGGCTAGGTTTTTAGTCAGGGTCTTAGGTACTGAACCATGCTCAATTGTCTCAAACGTAGCCACATCGTACGCGCTTGGAATAACGGCCGTACTAAGCTGCAAGTCCCGGTGCGTGGACGACTACTAAACCATCGACACAGTCCAGTTATTAATTTATTATTGTTGTGATATAAGGCTTGCTTAAATAAGAGTCAGACCAATAAAGTACCTTTTCGTTCTGATTTAGACTCATCAGACCCATGTCGTGTTTAGACAAGGTCGAATAAAATGAATTGCGGAAACTTCGCAGACTTAATGAGCATAGGCATCAAATGATAATAAAACATAATAACAAACAGCAATTTACGAAAATCATTTCAAATAAGTACAGCTGATTACGGGGTCAAGTCTCTGGTATTTACTTGAAATTACAAGATTAGGAATAACGTCCGACCTTGTAATAAAGGCACGAATTAAGTAATTATTTAAAGCTTGCGACAAAAAAAAAAACAATCTTTATGTACCGAAATACCGATTGGTTGCTAAAGAAGTATATATTATATAATTAATACTAGCTGCCCCGGCTAATACTGCTGCGTAATGCGTTGCATTGCACATTTTCCTACTTACATCTCCTACCCTACTCAACCTACCTACCTACCTACACTACTCCCCATACCTACCCTACCCTACCTTAGTAGATACCTATCCTACCTACCTTACCCTACCTACCTACCCTGCCCCACCTACCTACTCTGCCCCACCTACCTACTCTGCTCCACCTACCTACTCTGCCCGACCAACCTACTATGCCCCACCTACCTACTCTGCCCCACCTACGTGCCCTGCCCCACCTACCTACTCTGCCCCACCTACCCACTCTACCCCACCTACCCACTCTACCCCACCTACTTACCCAACCTTCGACCCAAATGTATGGGGCAGCTGATAGTTTTTTCGCTATTACGATATTTGTCCAATATAGAAAATTGTTCAGTTTGATGGTCTAGCACACCCCTAAATATATACCTTTTTGTTGTTTCGCCAGTTATGCTAATAGTCCCTCGTAACAGGGGGCGATCCTTTTGCCAGCAATCGGGTAAAATTTAGACTCCGTGACTGCTACTGAGAAAGGAGCTCGTGGCTAAATAATAACAGAAGAGCTCGTGGCAAAATAACAACAGCCCCACGGGTCGATCTTTAAGGTTAAGCCGTGCTTGCCGAGGTTGGCCCGTGGATGGGTGACCATAATTACATACCGAGTTTCCTCCTCGCCTCAGAAAGCACGTTAAGCTGTTGGTCCCGGCTATCATTTGTAGATCTTTGACAGTCGTTTACGACTAGTCAGAAGCCAAAAGTCTGACATCCAGTCTTACCTAGGGGTATAGTATTTATACCCAGTTACTGGGTTGTGGAGGTCAGATAGGCAGTCGCTTCATGTAAAATACTGGTACTGAGCTGCATCCGGTTAGACTGGAAGCCGAACCCAAGATAGTTTGGAAAAAGGCTAGGCAAATCTTTTTGGGCTAGGCAGATGAATGCTACTGAGAAATTCTTCATGGAAAAACCCAATCACTTTGCCCGACCCGGGGATCAAACCCATGAGTTTTTGCTGAGCGCGTGCGACAGCTTGACGAGGCAGTCAAGATTTCAGTCAGGATATTTAATATTAGTTACCTTAAATCTATCAGCAACGTTTCTCAACACATCCATGGCATCATTAGGCTGTTCCACGGTGTAAGCCTCGCAGCCCGGTTTCATGACGCCTGCCTTAGCAGCCGCGATCTCCGGCAGGGTGGTGCCAAGTATCGATGTGTGGTCTAGCCCTAGGGCTGTTATACCGACAACTGGGACTTTTCTGAAAGACAAAGATGTTGCAGTTGATCTTGGATCTTATGTTATAAAACGGGCGAAAGTGAATCTGTCGTAGATGGAGTTGATTCCTACTCACTATCTCATATGGAAAGACTAGCTGTCCCTTCGTCTGTGTCACCTTTTCCCCGTTACTACAAAATAAGATTAACTTATTTATACTTTAGCCTCAGCAACACATCGTAGTTATGCCATTAAATTGTAGCTTATGTGAAACGTTGGTAATTTAACACAGTGCCATCTATTGAATAGTTACTCAATCCAGTCAACAGATACCGCCATCTGTTAAAATCGTTTGGAGCTAACAGATAATTGTGACTGTCAAAAAACAAACAAATAATTTGCAATTATATGCGACTATAAATTGAGATGTAAGCTATCCTATCTTTCAAGTTGGATCAAACTGCACACGGTGTGCAAATTTGATTTAAATCGGTTAAGTAGTTTAGGAGTCCATCCCGGACAAACAACATGACGCGTAATTTATATATATAGATATATAGAAGATAGATGGTCTTCATTCGACAAAGGAGTGAACAGGCTTCTTCTGGGTAAGCTCGTAGCATCGTCGACTTTGTCTCTGTCATCTCTGGTCTAGACTAGAGTCAAGAGCAAAGCCAGCGCAAATAAAAATAAAATAAAAAAGGGCAATAGATCTCAACGCAACGCATTAATGAGGCCTCAGGCTAACACGGACTTCTGTCTTTCTTAGAGGTAGTCTATCATACATTCATACCCATGCAGAACCAACCAACCAACTGTAGCACAAATATAAGTAAAACACGAAGAAAAAATATGTACTGGCGCAGCAAACATGTTTTGATAATAAATTAACAACTCATATTAATTAAAAAGCTTTCAAAAAAATTGCTGTCTATTTTAAACCTTATCTGGTTGCCGTAAGGTTGATTATTCAGTAAATATCGGGTTAGTTCACCTTAAAACATTAGTGTAGTCCACAATGCCGCCGATGCCCACCTCCACGATGGCGACATCCACCTTCTCCTTCAGGAACACGTTGAAAGCCATCACCGTCAGGAACGCGAAGTACTTCGGCATGTCACCCTCGAAGGCCTGAAAGGATTTTGGCGTATTAATCACTGTAGGCTCTTGTCTATGATGTTTATTATCGTTATTTCGTTTTTACCTTGCAAAACTAGCAAATGATTCAAAATCAAAGCATTATAAACAGGGTCGAAGGGTCGAGAGCAGTGTTGGCCCTGTAGTGACAGCCTCGACTTACGAGCAGTAAGCCGTGGGTTCGAACCCAGGCAGGCGCATTACTTTGTGTAACTTATTCCATCACCGCTGCCCTCAAAAACTAATCGTGAGGAAACCGGCATGTTCTAGAACTAAAAAGTCAAAGCCATGTGACATCTACCAACCCGCACTGGGCCCGCGTGGTGAATTACAGGCCAATCCCTCTTATTGAGAGGAGGCCCGTGTCCCAGAAGTGGGATCATTATAGGCTGATGATGGAAGAGACACCGACGCTATAACGGTTACCAAGTATCCAGTACATTATTCTGAACCCAAACAGAAATAAATTTTTCGTGAGTTATTAAAAAAACCCAGCTGTTTCCTACAAAACTGCAATACATACCTACACGGTCAAAATGTATGGAACAGCCATTTTTTTTTATGTGAAACGTCTATTTGCCCGACTATGCAGTAAAATCGACTCATATGCCGTGACGAGAAATGGTGTTGTGCCCCTACCCACCCCTATGCAACGTAAAACCCTTTCCCATAAAAAATAAAGTTTGTTTTGGATTGATTGTTGATCTTGTTTTGTTTTTGAAAGTTCCACGTTATTTTTTATTCTTCTTTTACTTTTCTACTACTTCTTTATTCCGTTATAGGCTTTTATGAACGATTAATTCTATTAAAAATGTTTTATCTGGGACGGCAGATGTGAAACATCTATGTTTCAGTGAGGGTCAACTTTTTTTAAATTACTGATGAAATATATAATTTATGACGGGGAGTTCAGAATTGTGTGTGTACTGTAGTTGCTCATTCCAAAGCGTAGATCTCTCATGGAGAAGATTTGGAAAGAAACTCCGCATTGATCAAAGATTTTCCGGTCAGGAAAATTAGTAACGAAACTGACTACCCAGAATAACTGGATCGAGAGTGCCTTAGACATGGCTAGTTCGCCATTTGTTGTCCTAGTTACTAAGTGATTCTGTAGGCAGAACCAGACCGCCAGGCCGTTGATTGGATTTTCAACGCTAGGCTACGCGGTGAAAGTTCGAAATTCAGTGGCTAGATTTTACTTATGTGATAAGTAGGGTGAAAATGTTACCTTAGTCCCATCCAACATATCATGGACTTGATGGAAATGCCTCGCGAACTGTTCCTCAGTGATGACGCGGCCATTCAGCCGTATGCGTTCGCGCACCGCAACCAAGTGCGGCGACGAATAAAACCCTGTGCGGAACCCGTGGTGACGTAGGATGGACTCGCACATCGCGCTTGTTGAACCCTGAAAACGATGAAAGACTTTTATTGAATGTGACGGGCATTTTCGCTAACGACAATCCAATACGAACCTTATTAAGCACACATAAGATACATATTTGTTTGTATGGTTTTGATATGACGTAATTTGGTGTTGATACGTTTTTTGCGATCACTAAGTTGTAAAAAGCACCTAATTGCTGGTGAAAAAAGTGTTTATTTGTATAAACAGCTGATAAAACTTTAATCGTGTTTGAAATTCCCTCTAATGATCGTATAAAACGGTCACTTACGGAAAGAATATTTCATAGCAATAGCATGGTTCATGTGTATACCATATTTACTAAACATGTTTTTGGATATGCAGTCTTTTGTAACTACAGTTATTTCCTGTTGTGATTGTTTCCGGCAACGGAAAATCACGTTTTGTATAAAACGCAAGAAGACTCATCCTGTTTCTGGGGCCTCTACAATCAACCTTGAATTTCGAAGCCAATTTTAAGTATGACAACATTGATGGCTTCATAAAATCATTGTTTTTTTTTTCTACATTAATCGTGCGATAGTTTCACTGTTGCTTCTGAACGCCTTGACGGCTGAATTGATTTCGATGAAGCCATGACCAGGTTTGGGAATGTTGGGATATAGGTAGTTGTCATAGCAGTAGTACCTAGGCGTGGGATAATTTCCACACGGCCGAAACCGCTGGAAAAAGATAGCAACATAACATCACGTCTGTAATCCACAAGAGGTTAGGCAGACGTGTACCTAATAGTACATCCACGTTTCGCCAGCTCTGTTTAAGCTCCATGTAATAGGGGGCGAGCCTATTGTCGTCAACCGGGCACAACTCCAGACTCCGTGGCTGCTACTGAGAAATTCCTGATGGAAAAGTTAGTACCATGACAATGAACTTACCTTTCCTTTGGTCCCAGCTATATGTATCACAGATAATTCATCTAACTTTGTAAGGGTAACTCCAGTTCTCGTCAGATAGTTCTCCATATCCTCTAGGTTTGTGCATTTCTGAAATAATTCATAGAAAATATTATTGTATTGTTATCACAGAGTCGGAACTAGGTAGAGTTATTTTTGTACTTGCATCGAAATGTTGATATTAATATGGATCTTTCCTTGCGTGTGCGTATTGGACAAAATTAATAAATAAATTTGAATTTGGAATTTGCAACTTCGGACATCCGATGTCGGATAGTTTAAAGTGTGTCATCATTTCATCATTTCAGCCAAAAGACGTCCACTGCTGGACATAGGCCTCTCCCAAAAAGGGGGGTTTTGCCATAATCGTCACGCTTGGCAGGCGGGTTGGCGATCGCAGTACGGTTGTTACAAAAGCACAGAGAACGCTGCTGCCCATTCTCTGGCAAATCCCTTAATCGCCTCTTACGACACCCACGGGAAGATATGGGATGGTGCTATTCTTTACGTCCGACACCATACAGACGAAGTGTGTGTGTTAAAGTGTGTAAAAGTACTTAAATAACTTTTTATTTAATAAATCACGGGATTTTCTGCTCTTTAAAATTAATCTCGGGATTTGAGGCATTTCCACTTTATTCTTTCGCTGTATGAAATCAGTTTAAGTACTTAAATAACTCACAAAACACTTAAACACATCTTTCCTTTTTTTTCCAAATCATTTTTTTTTTTACATGGGCACTTATAAAACGTCGAGAAAGGGTGCATTACACATTATTTCCACATGCCATGTATTTTTGAATGAAAATTATTGTTTCGCCATGTGTAGTAGTTTCTCCTTTATAAGTGAAATTAATAACATGCTGTTTATTGCATTTTTTGGTATGGGTATTGGAATGTGAAATGAATATTGCGTTGAGGCTGGCCTCAACGAAATCATCCATTATTATAATGACAAGCAGTTGCCCAAAAATATTGTTTTTTAATTTTAATTTTACTATATTACTTTTCTATTTTTTCTATTTTAATCGGATTTTGTTAATAATAAAAACAACTTTGCCCCGCTCTAGGAATTTCTCCTGTATCGTGGGTGCGTTTACAAACACTTAAACTCACATACACAAACAGCAAGACCCGGAACAAATATCAGTAGGACATACAAATATTCGGGATCAAACCCGCGACACGAAGCGCAGCAGTCGATTGATCATCCACTGCGCCAACCGTACCGTCCGGTTCTAGGGTTTCAACTTCAAGTTGTGTCACTTCCGATTAACACTTATTAGGGTTCCGTAGCCGAATGGCAAAAAACGGAACCCTTATAGATTCGTCATGTCTTTCTGTCTGTCTGTCTGTCTGTCCGTCTGTATGTCACAGCCACTTATTTCCGAAACTATAAGAAGTATACTGTTGAAACTTGGTAAGTAGATGTATTCTGTAAACCGCATTAGGATTTTCACACAAAAATAGAAAAGAAACAATAAATTAAGGGGGTCCCCATACTTAGAACTGAAAACCAAAAAAAAATTTTTCATCAAACCCATACGTGTGGGGTATCTATGGATAGGTCTTCAAAAATGATATTGATGTTTCTAATATCATTTTTTTCTAAACTGAATAGTTTGCGCTAGAGCCACTTCCAAAGTGGTGAAATGTGTGTCCCCCCCCCCTCTAATTTCTAAAGTAAGAGGAGGAAAATTCTGAAAATATTTAAGATTGTAGAACGTAAAAAAAACTATCAACGAAAATTGGTTTCAATAAGATATGATGTTTAGTTTTTGAGATATGGGACTTTTTCATCAAACTGCAGCAGTAACTTTGTTTTTCATAAACATACTATGAAAATCAAATTTAGTTTTGCGGTTGTGTGGAAGTTTACTAACTAATACTACTAACTAATGAATGACAGTTCAAAATATTGTTATTATATTGTTTGGAGCTATGGAACCCTGTGTGCGAGTAAGACTCGCACTTGGCCGGTTTTTATTTATTTAACACTTCAAGCACATAGTATAGTAGGCGGAATTAATGCCATAGGCATTTTCTACCAGTCGTTCAGGGGCAAAATGTCCAATTCTCAAAATGTCCAATGGTGTCAAAATGTCCAAAGCCCAAAATGTCCAATTCCCAAAATAAAACAAACTACAAAAGATATATAAAATACTATAAATACATATATATCAAAAATCTATAAATGGTCAGTGGGTCGTCTTAAGGGCGGTAATATATATCAAAATACTAATGTAAAAGGACAAACAATGGGGAAAATATTAATGTTTCATCATCATTTCAACATTTCTTTATGAATTCAATAAACCATACTTCCCAATTAATCGGATTTATTTACCATGGCATGCAATAATGCAATGATGTCATCCCAGTGAAGTGAGGGAGATTAATGCAGTATTACTCAAAAACATTTACCTGTGTTATTGGAGGTAGATTGTTGTTACTTACTTGTCCCGTTCTTATGTCTTTACGGATCTGTTCTATGGTCGCCTTGTTTGATTGGAGGACATTTAATTTGCGTACAGCGTCCTGAAATAAAGAAGTATATGCAGTTGTTGAATGTTTATTTCAGTAATTTTTGTAACAGCAATGTTTTGTTTATGTTGGATAAGTTGGTTTTGTGACCATCCTGTATATATTTTACTAGTTAACCCCCTCAACTTCGTCAGCGCTAGAATTATCCCTTTTTTGCTATATTTTTCATTGATGTTCCGCTTCTATTGGTCGTAACGTGTAGCGTATATAGCCAATAGCCTACCTCGATAAATGAAATATCAAACACTAAAAGAATTTTCAATTCGAACCTTAGTAGTTCTTGAGATTAGCGTGTTCAACAAAACAAACTCTTTCATCATCATCATTTCAGCCCAAAAGACGTCCACTGCTGGAAATAGGCCTCCCCCAAGTGTCGCCACATTGACGTTTTGGGGGGTTTTGCCATAATCGCCACGCTTGGCAGGCGCGTTGGCGATCGCAGCGCGCTTGTTACAAAAGCACAGAGAACGCTGCTGCCCATTCTCTGGCAAGTCCCTTAGTCGCCTCTTACGACACCCACGGGAAGATATGGGATGGTGCTATTCTTTATGCCCGACACCATACAGAGCCAACTCTTTAGCTTTATAATATTATATGTATAAAGTAACTGCAGTCGTTTCAGAGTTATTATGCCTTGTGACCGGACTGACACATCCTAAGTGCAAATAATTGATCTATTTTAAATAAGAGATTAAGTGAATAAAGGAAAATTTGTAGAGCAGTTAGCATTCAGAGGTTTTTTCCCTCTTGAGAAAATGGCGTATGGTAAAGTTTGTTATTTAAAGTAATTTATATTTCATTAAGACATGAAAAGCATCTCTAAAATTTTTCGAGTTAGTCTAAACTAATATTATAGGAAAGTTTTGATTGTTTGTTTGTTACGATTTAACTTAAATACTACTCGACGGATTTTAAAAATTCTTTCACCATTAGAAAGCTACATCTTTACTGAGTAACATAGGCTATATTATCATAGAATCATAAAATGAAGATAGATTAGTAATGCCAAGATACCTACAGTTGTTAACATCATACAAGTGACACTTGAGTCCACTTCTTCCATTTCCTTGTTTTAGAGTGTAATTTCAAGTTATCATTTAAATATTCAACTATATTACACCTGAATTGACAATATTCGTTTTTTTTTAAATATGGTGTCTGTTTTTTTTTTTAAACTTTCCCACTATAGAAATTTACTGATGAGTGAGTAAAAAGCTTTAAACCCAGTGGAACCACTTCCTAAAGGCCATACAAATTTTTGGGCTGTGCATACCACAACACGCAGCGTAGTAGTCAATTGCTCATCCACTGCGCTAACTGCATCATTCATTTCACTTTGTCATAATACTTATTGGTGCCAAAATTAAAGCAACAGGGCCACTCACACTATGTTAAAGCAAGCTCCATTGGTGTAATTTCTGTATAGTATACGAGTGTTAATGAATAAATATATTACATATTATAACTAGTTGTCCCGCGCAACTTCGTCTGCGTCACAGTTTCCCCGTTTTCGCAACATTTTTCATTGCTCTGCTCCTATTGGTAGTAGCGTGATGATATATAGCCTATAGCCTTCCTCGATAAATGGGCTATCTAACACTGAAAGAATTTTTCAAATTGGATCTGTAATTCCTGAGATTAGCGCGTTCAAGCAAACAAACAAACAAACCCTTCAGCTTCATCTAGAATATTAGTAAAGATTATATATTGATCTGATAGAATTAGAATAAAAATAAATTATTAACATAATCCCCATCTGCTATACACTTGTGCGTTTTAATGAGAATTGTACCACTTATTTTAATTGACCGTAAACCATAACTAAATATATGAAACTAAATTTTCTTTTTATCCATAAACCCATTTAAAACATATGGTTGAATAAGATAAAAAGTTTTAACTTGGGAAACTGTTTGATGTGAAATGAATATTATTTGTTGGTTAAATTAACAGGAATAAGAATTTTATTTAGATTCAAACTAGAACTGTAGAATAACAGGAAGTCCAAACAGGTCTAGAGATTCTAAATATAACTCTAGACGATAAAAAGTTATTTTTATACTGAAAGTAATCTTGTTCAGAAAAAAAATACAAGACTGTTAGTAGGTATTTCGTCAATGTTTCTATACAATAATTTGCATGAAAATAAAGACTATGAAATAATAAAATTCAGAAACTAATACAACAGGAAACTTTCTAAAATATTGCACGGATTACACCTTGTTGATGTGGCAATATTTCCTAGAATGGTTACGCAATGCTAACTATAAATAAGCAAAATAAAATAACAAAAATATTGTCACTGCTCGTACCTCGTAGCTTGTTTTCGTCGAACACATCCTTACAGCTAGACTACTAACTAAACAACTACGGAATAAGCGGACGCTGTTCATGAGTACGTCATCCGTCAAATCTACGGCTGAACGACGCAATTATATTGGAAATAAACGTAAAAACCGTGACCTCGTCGCGATCGACGAGCGAGTAAAATCACATGGCATTTCTTTAGATTTGCTGCTACTTATCGATGAGGCATACGACATCTGACCCTCATACCGGCTATTGTCATAACATCAAACCAAACAGAGCCGGTAATTAACGCTAATCGCTTCCTAGAACACAACAAAAATTACGCAAATATAACCTCAGAAAAACATGTTGAATTGACAGTGACATGACAGCAGTAGTGAGCTCAGCTGAGCTGACATCTGTCGAAGTGGTCCGTTCGGAATTCGATTCCATGATATCCGCAATGTTAACACACATCATCACCACAAATTATAAGGAGACGTGTAAAGACCTCAGAGTTTTATACTTAGGCGAACTGCGACTTCGCCCAAGCTAGGATAAAAAGTATCCTAACCCAGGTTTTGGCTAAATGTCCTATCTGTGGTCTAAATACGGCCTGTGATTAAACTCTTTGATGAATTGATTCGGTATTTGGTTATTTGAAAAATAAATTTCAGATGACAAACCATGATTGACACATTGAAACAGTATTTTCGTGAATTAATTTTCAACGAGTGTTAGATTATACTCCTCAATCTGTTGACTTCATCGTTTTGTAACACCCACCCACAGCTTTCCACTTAGACTAATTTCACTTTATACAAAAGTCCAATAGATCTTCGTAAAAATGACGGAAACTGACGCCACAAATCGACCGCTGGAAATGCCTACATATTTCTTGCCTAATCTTGAGAAATCGCGGGTTTATCTGATGATGAAGGTTGTAGAAGATATTTCATAAAAAAATAGGGCACTAATAATGACCCAATGTCGTCAGCATTGAATAAGAGATTTCCAGGAGTCTAAAGATAAGCATTCCATCCTGTACCTTCCACCATTTCTTTGCCCTGGAAATCCAATAACTTCAACTTACATCGCCTCGTTAGTCTAGCTTGTTTATCATTCACCCGCATCCAGGACTGGAAGCTGAACCCAACATAGCAAAAGGCTTGGCACATGATGATGGTCTAGCTAGTGGTTGCAAACGCTATTGCTGAGGAAGAGGTCCTGGGTTCGATTCCCATGTTGGGTAAAGTGATATTGTTTTCCCATCAAGAATTTCTCACAGTATCAGCCAAAGAGTCTGTATTAGTTCACTTCTGGGTTAATGGCAAAAAGCTTGGACTGGCAAAATGTGGGTGTACTATTCGTTACTCATCTGCCTACCCTTCGGGGATATAGGTGTGAAGTTATGTTAAAAACCTGGAAGTCCATAGCCTAAAGATTTTTGTTCCCCAGGATATGGTGAGAAATGTCATCGTAACTCTGCCAAGAGATCATCTGAAACAAATGAAGATTTTCGCAAACCGTCATGTGCACACCATTGAGGCATCGCGATTGATGGTACTAATTGAACCAGGACTCGACATTGGTAAACCTATGCTAGATAACCTCCTTCTTTAATTTTTTCCGGGATAAATATAGGCTATCATATAATACAAAAGTGTGGTCATCGAGTCACAATTTTCTAATACCTCCTCGATCCAAAGGTATCGGACACAGATCCGTAGCTAGGAGCGGACAATTGAGGGGCAACGCTCTGTCCTTACTTAAAAAATACGATCAGCTAAAGCAATATGCTAAGTAGTAGTTAAGTTAAGTGCTTAATCATTACTACTAGAGTAGCGAATTCTAACCTATTCCGAATTAGCACGGTTTTTCATAAATAATCAAGTTTTTCGGACTCTTAAATTAGGCTCATGAAAGCACGTGGCCTCTGACTTGTGCAACGCCACCTCGAGACCCAGTTGCCGGATTCTCTCCACGACTATCGCAACCCCGCGTGTCATAAGTTCGGCCGCCGCCTCGTGCGACCTCCCTTATGCCAGCACCAGCGGGTCGTCAGCGTAGCAAATAACGCTGACACCGCTAGGGAGGTCGGCGCGCAGCACCCAGTCGTAGCCGATGTTCCACAAGGGCGGCCCCAGAACCGATCCCTGTGGAACACCGCACGATACTTCTCACCGGTTCCATTCTCCGGTGCGACCGGGGTAGATGACGGCCCTATCCGTCAGGTAGTCCCCGACCACACGACGAAGGTAGATCGGCACCCGGTGATACCGGAGTGCCTCCCTAATGCAGCTCCAGGGCATGGTGTTGAAGGCGTTGGCGATGTCAAGAGACACCGCCAAGACAACCCCACCCCTGGACACCGCATCCCCCGTCGTGAGAGCCCTCACGCGCATGATGGCGTTCACCGTCGAGCACCCTCTGCCGAAACCAAACTGGTGTTAAGCAACCATGCCTGCTGCATGGCTGCTTGCATGCTTGCAATGTTGTAATGTTATAATGTGTATATCTGAAATTTTGCTTTGTGTTTTTACTAGGCGTTTTATCATATAAGACTAAATAGGTTTTATGTCTTTTGAGTGGTATATCAAATGATTTTATACTCAATGTATGTTATGCTTAAAAATTACTTACCTAATTTAAAATTATATCAATCGTTTATTATACTGATCATTAGATCGAATAAAATTATAGATTCAGTTGTTATATCTTCTATGCATTAGAGATTTTGTAATTATATGATATATTGCTTACCCGTGCTCCTGCCCTGTTAAGACCATAATGCCCGCTTTCCTTTATAAATTAAAACCATAAAAGCCCACTTTAGGATTTAACGTTCTTTCAGTGTTGAAAGTTAAAACGAATGCAATAATATTTAGTAATAATAATTCATTTTCATAATTTTAGATGTCACAGGTGTGGTGAAACATGTAATGAAGGACTTCGGTTGTTATGTCGTCACACGTCGTTGCGTGATGGATCGATATGAAAAAGTAATGTTCATTGCACAATTAATTAATCGATATCTTGGGATGAAATGATACTGTTAAGACAATCGATTCCCACTGGCGAAACTATGACAAAAAACATGTTAAATTCATCATTTCTCTCCTCTAAGTTGACCATGTTTGTACAGTGCCGCATGGGTCTTATGGCGCGTGGTCATACTCGGAACTTTTAGTTATGGATGGAATTATGAATGAAAGTTTCGCGAGTGCGAACACACAGTAACATGATCTATGTCTTACACAGCATGATAACTACACTCCCAATTGCGTGGACCCAGCCATGATGTCCGAAGTAACTAAGGTGTTGACAATGAAGGAACCGGTACCCTCAGCTGGATGGTTGATGTTTGGTAGTCCTTTTTCTTTGTACGCTTTTTCTTCATCGTCACCAAATCAGCATGTCACATGGCATTCCTAAAAGACCATGATAAAGTCAACCGCATATCAGTCGTATCAATTTGACAGGGACGGTAATGCATCTACCTACGTCTACGTCAGCAGAAAGGGCGTTTATCGCAGTGCAAGTGTCCATTCTTATACAATTTATTGTAAGGAAGGTTATTTAAAATGATTATTTAAAAGAAAATTTGCCGGACGTCCCTACAGACTGAACAAGAGTGATTTTTCAGTATGATCTTAGTCCGGCACTTTTTGCTCTGAATTTCTTTGCCTCTAGATCACCCGTGCACTCTGCGCGAGGCTCGTTGTCTTCAACAAGATGGTGTCCTACCCACGGTGACCTTGGTGCTGATGACGACGCCTCCGGTCGCGCCCAAGGCTGTCAGCAACCTCACTAAACCTCGGAACTTCTTCCAGCAAGACTTTGAGGGGTTGAAGTTTGCATACAGAGCAACGACGAAGGTATACTCTGATGCCATAGACGTTTTGTGTGTTGATAATGTTGACTGATTTTCAAGACAAGGCAAAACAACATTTTGTCGAATCATCAAATTGGCGAGTTGTAAACTCACCACCGATCAGCCTTGGTGTAACTCTCTGGTCTTGCAAACCATGCCTCATTTTTAACTTAGCTTAGCACTTATTCCCCACGTTTGGTTCGGAACAGTACGGAACAGCCTGGCGACGAAATCTAATATTTGTAGTTATTTATTTATTTAAAAGCAAGTCAGCAAAACAAAATTAGCTCGGATTGTCCTGAGCCGACGCGGTCATGATAAAGCAATGGTAGATGATGTACAGAGTTTGGCAGTTGGCAAAAGCCGAATGATGAAAGCTTTATGTGTAATGGTGGCTTTAGGTTCGGTCTAGGGTATTTTTCTTAACAAAAAACCCTATACCGAAACCCTAGAAACTGCTAAATCGAATGCACGGCACCCGAAAAGCGGGCAGAATCTGGGTGTAAACATCTAGACTCTCCCTTCCTTCACGAAATAAGTATAGCCGTAAAGTATCATCGTTTATGTTTTCAACAGGAAGTTCACGTCACCCCTGAAGATGACGCAGAAACCATAGCGACGAAGTGCTTCAACGCGGTGCGTGCCTTCAACGCAGGGCATCAAAGCAACAAGCAGGGATTCAACGCCGTCGGAGCTCCATCCGTGTACCGGGTGCTGCTTCTTGGACCTCGGGGCTCCGGCCGCAGCACCCAGGGAGTCGCCCTTGCTAAGCATTTTGGATTGGTTTTCAGTATGTGTGCTAATGCATTTCTAAAGGCTTACACCGCATGGGCCGCTGCACATCCCAATAGCACCATAAATAGCATACGCATATAATCTTTCCCATTATTGTCTTCGTAGTATGTTCTAGGATGATGTATTCCTTCGCCACTTTGAGAGGCGGTCTTCTTCTTTTCGAGTTTTTATCCCCCTCTGACTTGGCAGCATGCCGTCGAGAAATATCCCTCAGGTGTGTTTGGTTTCCTCACGATGTTTGCCTTTACCGAAGCTCCGAAAAATTTTGTGCGTGCTTTGGGTTTGGCTGTACATGCGGTCATAAAATAATGGTCATACAAAGTAAAGTGCTATGCAAAGTACTGGCTGGCACAGCTGCTCGGCAAAATACTGCAGAGCATCGCAAAGTAAAAGAAAAAGTCTGCACAGGCTTTCCTGTAGTGTTACGTAGAACATATGTCTTGTACATAATATGGTCTACGTTCACACAAAATGTCCTCGTATACATTTTTGCAATGACTTGCGATGCCCTGCCGCTCAGCCCAATCGCGGTACAACACTATAGATAGTTGCTTCTTCTAATTAGTATGATGGTATTTCGTTTCCAGTACATTTCGACGCGATTTTCAACGAAGCCAAGGCAAAGCAAGACGATGTAGGAGACAGGATTCGCAAGTATGGAACCAGCATTAAGCTAAGAGGAGAGGTTGTCAGGAGGCGACTACAGAAGAAGGTGCGCAGTTATTTTTTCATCTCATTTACATGTTTCCTTTTGACCGTTTTTACTACACACCTAAATTAAACATTTATTAACACCATTGCGACGGAGGCATATTATTGCTCTATTGGAATGTCTGTGTGAGTTTTAATTTACTTAGGCAATCATTTAGGTGTCGTTTAATGTTGGGGAGAGCGGATATTTGTCTCATTAAGTTCAGAGACACGTTCAGAGTCAAGACACTATATTTTTAGCCCTGAAACTCGCCACTTCCACGGCTCCGGCGCGGCATTGGCAGCACAGAGGTCGCCCCGGCTGCATGTATTGGGGTTTAGGCAGCATTGAAGGTGGAGCCTAAGGTACAGCTCTACAACAAAGTAATTTAGGCGGCAAAATACCTGGCTCCCTCCAACTCACTATCTGCCACCAAGTGAGGGTTAAACCTCCAGTTGTCCACATGGATGTCCCTGAACCACCTGCGGACCCAAGTAGGAATTTGTAGCTCCAATCTCGTGAAGTGCGGTTATATCGACAGATCAGCGCCGGGGTGTGGGAGTTGATTAGCCTTGATAAGCATTCCTCGTGATTTTTAAGTGTTAATACTTGTTGTAACACCCACCTCACCACCCACTCCCTCTCATAGAGAGGAGGCCTGTGTCCCAGCAGTGGGAACATTATAGGATGATGATGATGATGATGAACACTTTTTGTAACAGGACTGCATTGACCACGGGTGGGTGATGATCGGCTATCCGACAAACGGCAACGACTTCGAAATTCTGGAGTCTATGCCCACTCCTCCGAACCGGTAAGTGATGGCTACATAATGTATACCGAGATTTTCACAATAAAACGGGGAAAAATCTTTATCTATCAGAAGTATCGCGTACAAAGCACACATTCTATAAGGTGACTGGTAATTAGTAACCGATACTTAAACACGTGATTATACTCATGATAACAAATAACTTTCCCAGAGAAAAATTTTTTTTACTCATTCACTCGATCAGTGATAAAAGTGAATGAGTATAAAAAAATGTGTTTCTTTGGTAAAGTTGTTTGTTATCATGAGTATTTAATTACAATGACAATGCCTTTCATTTTCAACGCGGTGTCTGGTCGCGTCAGCGCGTCTTACGTATCGAAAGGATGCGAAAGACTTCTTTTACGCTCTTTTTGCTGAACTTCTTGCTTGCGACTCATTGACACACAATAAAATAAAACCACACATTTTACCCAATTTAACTATAAAGTACGCAATTTTCTGTTGACACCGTACCGAATTATTTCGCTTTACTTGCTCCACACAGCTACGCGCGCTGTCGGGTGCAACTTGCATTTTCGATTTCTTCAGTTAGTCTTGCTCCAATTTAAACCACTTTCTAAGTGAAAGTCATGAAGTGATTGGTACAGGACTGTTGATTTGGACCGCAATGAAAGACTTTGACAACCTATGCTGACATTTAGGTGTAATAAGTAACTATTTAAAATTGATGCGACACGAACGCGAAATTTGATATTTCTTACTCAGTGGATCGGTAGTTTAAGTACGGTCTACTACCATTATAGGTAGGTACTCCAGTAATTTCATGTAAATTTCGCAAAGGATTTCATCAGTCATCAACTCATCATTACTGGTATTGGTGTTGCGTCGTACTTAGGGTTTTCGTACTACAAACTTGTCGTAAGTAAATTAGGATTGGTCGGATTTCAATTAGATCTTCTCTCCATCGACTTCAGAAATACTGCGAAATCCTTCACGCAATAATTTACCTGCTCAGAAAAATTTTGGCGCGCTAAATATTAATTAATTTGAATCAAACAATTTTTTTTTAATTGTATCAAATTATTAATTTAAAAAAAATTGTTGACTGATTGGTGTTCGAAAAAACTAAATACCAAAAAAGAAAAAAATATGAAATCCAAGTTTTTAATTTGATTTAATGGCTAAGTTTTTATTTTTTCGAGGATAAAGTGCCATTCACTTTCTTTTGTTTGTTAAAATAAGGTTTTTAATATAAACTTTTAAAGCTAGGTACATTCTGTAAAAGATTTACCTCTGTCTAGACAGCTATAGAAGTACCTGTAATTTATTGCAGTTTTGTCTTTTATGTGTGTGTAGTGTGTAGTCACCATGACTGACGGACGAAGAAGACTGACGGAACGGACTGATGGTGACTTTGTACCACGACTGCCTCGTAGTTGATTAGACTGTCGACACTCAAAGTCAAAAATTTTGTTGAATCCAATAGGTTCATGCTACGCGTAGAGTGGGTTTATCTATGGCGCTAAATCTACAGAATGATGTGGGAAGCCTTCGATCAATAAGGGGGAAGCGCTAGGTTAGCCCGAAATTCTATTTTTTTTTTACGTTTTTGCAGATAGCCAGTTAGTGTCAGGTTGTATGTTGACATTTTACTTATTAATTTGAATTTATGACATTGTAGGTATGTACAGGGTATTATTTTTAATCTATGACATTGTATCACGTAATAATTTGAGCGCATTCACGTGACATCAGGAAATGTATTATTGTACTATGTTGAGTATTAACTTTTGAATTTGAATTAAAAGATTATTCGCGGCCGTAAAAAATATGGCTTTACAGAGTTAATTATAATCATTAAAATCATCAATACCACCTTCTAAGTTCATTTAATCCCTTTGAATGACTCTTTCATGAAATCGCCATGCACGGATCAATCGACCAGCAAATTAAAAAAAAGAAACAAGGAAAATTTGAATTTCGCGGGCTACTCTGGCGTTTCCCCTTGAATGAAAACAATTTAATATCTACCAGCATAATCTTCTTGACCATGGACTTGGAGACGTGTCGCCAGCGGACGGCGGCCCAAGGTTTCGACATGTGCACCGGCAAGACAGTTCCGATGGGCTCCGGGCCAAGGGTCGTACTTCATCCTGACCACGATGAAGATCGAAGGGAGTATGAGGTTAATATCTTCGTTTTAAACTAACAGTAATTTCTCAATAGCAGCCCCAAGTAAAAATTTATGCTTGGGTTAATGGCAACATCTCTCGCTCTCTACTACATAGGACTTAAAAACATAATTGGCGAAATGTGGGTTTACTATAGTTATATTTATGGCAGTGTATGTTTGAAATAGAATTACTTATCTCATTCACACAATGCACGCCGCCGCCGCCGCCGTTGTCTGCAGTAGATTGGCATTTTCGATGCACTTCAGCAGTTGTGTCAACTGTAGTAAAAAAAATACGGGTACTTATCTTGATTAACTTAGGTATGAAGGTCGTATTCTGGCCGATTCTGGTGGAATACATAACCTACTCTTTTTCTAGAAGTTGGTTAAAAAGATGAAGCTACAGTCACAGTTTCACAAGGCATACTAACTGTGGAAGGAGTACCTACTGTAGTTATCATTCTAAGGCATAGGTATATCTCTATAGAGTAGAATGGGCCAGAAACTTCATGGACACTCTTTAAAAACAAAATATTGTACCTAACTAAAACTTGGTTACATAATTTTTATTAGACTTCCGTACCCAAAGGGTCAAACGGGACCCTATTACTGAGACTTCGCTGTCCGTCCGTCCGTCTGTCACCAGGCTGTATTTCATGAACCGTGATAGGCAGCCAGTTGAAATTTCTACAGATTATGTATTTCTGTTAATGCTACAACAACTAATACTAAAAACAGAATAAAATAAATATTTAAGGGGGGCTCCCATTCAAAAAAGTGATTTTTTGTTTGTTTTTATAAATAATGGTACGGAACCCTTCGTGCGCGAGTCCGACTCGCACTTGACCGGTTTTTGAGATTTTTATTACTATAATATATGTGAGAGAAGTTTTGTAGAAAAACGAACACGTTAAAAGCGTCGCTTTGAGATAGATATCAAAGTGACCTACTTTACCTACCTTTACAGTTACAGCCCCGGTATTCTATTATAAGATTTCGATTCGGAAAGCCGTATATCTATCTCGCTCGTTTTCGTAATGCCAAAACAAGATAGACATACGACTTATCGAATCGAAATCGAATCCGAGCGTTTGTGAATAGGGGGCCTGAAATCTAGACTGTGTCAACACTATTATGTGTAAAGGTACACGTAGCTACTTCAATTTCTCTAATTATTATTTTTCGTTCTGTATTGATTGCATTTTTACGTTGTTACGAGCTTTAGCTAGCGTTGAGAGTTTAAAATCTCATCTATTATGTAAATGGGTCATGAAATAAGTACTTTTTGCAATAGTTATTCCTTGTGGAATTCACTTATGTATTTCACTAACACATTACGTAACATAACGCCTGTAATCCCCGAAGGGTTAGGCAGAGGTGTACCTAATAGCAGGGATGTTATGGAGCTCCGTAATCGTAACCGAAACTATCGAATATCCGAAATAAAAATATATCCGTAACCGTATCCGTTTCACATGTTTCGACAGGTTTTAGTTTCACCGCTCGCGCGCCACGTGAATCTTGCAGTTTGTTACTTCTCGATTTATTGCATTTTTATTTTAATAGATAAAACTTAAAAATAAGTAGGTATATAATTATTACTAATTATTAAAAATACGTTCGAAACACTGAAACAGAGGTTAACTTTACTAATTATTATAACATCTCTAAATAATTACTTACTTAAGTAGATGACTGATTAAACCAATGATACCAAATGATAACCTAGACTAGATAAAACCTATTAATAAAACCAAATTATTACACACTATTTGTTTTACATACTACCTATTTTACATCAATCTAATATCCGTAACCGAAACTGACGGATAATCCGAAATAATTACATATCCGTAACCGTATCCGATATAATTTTATTCCTATATCCATATCCAGATCCGAAATATCATACCCATAACATCTCTGCCTAATAGTACCGACGCCTACATTTCGCCAGTTATGTTTTAAGTCCCATGTAATAGGGGGCGAGCCTATTGCCATCAACCGGGTACAAATCCAGACAATTTCGCTAAGTATTTGCTTAATATAGTGCTTGTGACTGTATCTCGCATATTTAGCAAAAATATGCTAATTAGGTGTGCATATTTGATAAGTCATTGACTCCGGAACGACGAGCCGCAGCCGTAGTGGCTTCGATGACATCACAGTGATGATAACTGTTACAGCCCGTCACTACGCGTGATCGGAATTAGGAATAACTGTTAGGTGTATTTGGGAATGTGCTAATTCCCGTTGTCGGCAATGTCCCGTTGTCTACTGACTACTGAGCAATGAAAGTAAAATGGATGAATTGAAAGTCTGTAAGGCATATGAGCGGTACGCACTTGCCCACAACTTTGTAGCATACTGATTTTTCCATAAAAATTACAAAACCTCATTTCCACTGTGAGTTAATTTAGAGGGCCTTCTCATGCCTCCTGGTGGAAGCTATTTCGATCTCGTAACCTTTCATCAGTGTCGGGTTAGCAATTTAGAAATGAAACGTAACAAACATACTGACAGATGTAGAACTTTGTCAAATTCTATCCCTTGTTTTATACCAACAGTGGGACTTATTCTATACAGAGCAGCTAGCGGAACTGCGGGCATCAGCAGGGCTATCAGCTGTGGAGGTTGATGCTAATGCGCCTTTTGGTACGTATAGGTAGACCGTCCCTAGTTAAGGATGCACTAGTTTGTATGTTGAACATTAACATATTTCATGAAAAATGTATTCAATGGGATTTCTTTTTCATGAGACAGTAGTATGTATAACTTCACAATGCGTACCTACCTAAATTAATTCAACTCTACTCTCAAAGCGGTGAAGCCCGGAAAATTCTTAAACATGTAGTGAATTGAAGTGAATGTGGCGATTGTCTCTCAAAGAGAGGAGGCCAGTGTCCCAGCTATAGTTGTAAACAAACTATTTTAAACCAAAATCCGTGGTTTAAAACCCGTTTGAAATGGCTAATTGAAATCATTTACCATTTTTTTAATACATACCTAGTGGTATAAGTGAATTAGTGAAGTCATTATCGTACATAAACTACTTTATAAGATCAGTTAGATTGAAAACAATGATGATATGCGTTTTTAGGGTTCCTTACCCAAAGGGGCAAACGGGACCCTATTACTGAGACTTCGCTGTCCGTCCGTCCGTCAGTCCGTCTGTCACCAGGCTGTAACTCATGAACCGTGATAGCTAAGTAGGCAGTTGAAATTTCTACAGATTATGTATTACTGTTGCTGCTATAACAACAAATACTAAAAACAGAATAAAATAAATATTTAAGGGGGGCTCCCATACAACGAAGTGATTTTTTTTCTCGTTTTTATAAATAATGGTACGGAACCCTTCGTGCGCGAGTCCGACTCGCACTTGGCCGGTTTTTTATAAAAATATAACAACAAATGTTTATTTTGCACTTTGCTACCGAAATCGGAATCGGTGTAGATCACTTCGTGTGAAGCCCCAGTGCATTCTATTAAAAAAAAAAACTTTTTAAACCATTATTAAACCGTGTAATGTGGTATTATATCGTTAAGCCAAAAAGACGGCTTAAAACCAAATGGTTAAAATCAACATGACATAAAGGCTGATTACTAATACATAATATACGCTTATCTTTATAAAACTAAGTTGAGCCATGAATGGAAACAAGCACAAGGAAAACTAAAGTTAGAAAAGTATAGCTACATGATGTGTTCAAGTGTGATTGTCAAAGTGAGTTCCAAAGAGTATAGTAATATTGATGTGAGTTCATCGATCAAGATCAAGGACAATGCTCGCAGTCTTCGATCATGTAAGTGGGTCGAGTTAGCTGAGCGCTGTGAGTTACAACCGTACATTCATTGAATTCATTATCTATCAGCATTGGGTTCTGTTTCTAAGACCGATATTTATTTGAGGCCCATGATGACGTGACAAGTTACAAAATGATATTTTTAATCACGATAGACACGTAATTGCCGTTTTCTCGTACCGCGTGGCGTATTTCCCTGGATCTACGCATCTATAATACTCTTTGATCTAAGATAATTTTTGTTCTCATATTTCATCTCATTCATAAGCCGATTAAAATTGTATAGTAACAATAAGATAGCGACTTGATTAAAATCAACTGAAGATATTAGTCGTAACGTGTGTAAGTACGATAACAAGAATGGCAGTTTCCTTCGATAAGATACGTGACAAAGTTATAAACATGATGATGACAATGTGAATGTTTCGCCAGTGGAGAAACACAGTTCAGCGTAGATGTCACATCTAGTTACTATTTCTTTTCTAGTGGCTAAAATAGTAAGAGCCGCACGGGTCTATCTTTAAGGCCGTGCTTGCCGAGGTTGGTCCGTGGATGAGTGACCAAAATTACATAGTTTCCTCTGTGATGATATGGCACATTATCATCTGCCTAGCTTTTTCCCTAACTATGTTGGGGTCGGCTTCCAGTCTAACCGGATGTAGCTGAGTATCAGTATTTTACATGGATCGACTGCCTATCTGACCTCCACAACCCAGTAACTGGGTAACACGATACCCCTAACTAAGAATGGATGCGACTTTTTGGCTTCTGAATACTCGTAATGACTGTCAAAGATCTAAAAATGACAGCCGGGACCAACGGCTTAACGTGCTTTCCTAGGCACAGTAAACTCATGTAATTTTGGTCACCCAACCTAACCTCGGCAAGCACGGCCTTAAAGATAGACCCGTGCTGCTGTTATTATTTAGCCACAAGCTCCTCCGATCTCAGCCACATCTACTAATTTATTTTTTACAGATACAGTACAAGTGAAGGTGCAAGCGGTCGTCATCGCCGCGCCGCACTTCGACATCGAATGCTGTGCTCAGCTGCGCAATGTCTGCGCTGACTAATGTATTTTCTTTAGGTTTTATATTATATTATTATCTTTGGGTTATTCGAAAATAAAAGATGATATCGTTAGAAAAATGTTTTATTTATGTACTCCTCCGTACTTCAATTGAAAGTATTAATTAATTACTACATAATTATTCTGCTAATTATAAACTAACAATTCTGCAGTCTCAAAATAATTACATACATACAGTTTAAGAACACTGAGGTAGTCTCTTAGATGTAATGAGACTTATCGATTGATTGATGATAGAAACATGAATCGATTGTGAGAAAGTCATGGAATCAGGCATCTCGCAATTCACACGCCACTATTACTTTCACTAAAATAAAAATGCATCAATTTTTACAATTAAATTCACGCACCAGTCAAACCGCGTGCGCAGCGGCAGAAACTCGATCAGATCTGGGCTCTGTGGCAGGCCGCCCGCCGCACACGCCACACGCACGCTACTTTCTCGCAGACATACAATAAATATACACAACACGAGCTAGAACACTCCGCATCCGTGTCCGGTGCAGGCTGTGCGTGACGTCACAGGACGCGGCGCACAGTCTGCAGCGGTCGGAGATCACATTTGGCTATGATCACACGTTTTAAAGTCTGTTTGGTTACAACTCGTCCTTGAAGTCTTCCTCCTCACCTCCCGCGCCAGGCGGGGGCATGCCGCCTTGTCCTTGGTACAATTTGGCGATGATGGGCTGGACAACATCCTCAAGGGACTTCTTTTGTTTCTTGTACTCCTCAGAGTCGACGTCCTGGTTGTCTTCCAGCCACTTGATGGAGGCGTCGATTGCCTCTTCCATCTTTGTCTTCTCTTCGTCGCTTAACTTAGCGCCAAGTTTCTCCTTGTCCTGAAGCTGGTTCTTGATGGAGTAAGCATAGCTCTCCAGCTCGTTCCTGGCCTCAACGCGCTCCTTGAGTCTCTTGTCCTCGTCGGCGAACCTCTCGGCATCCTTGATCATCCTCTCGATGTCTTCAGGTGTCAATCTGTTCTGATCATTGGTGATGACGATCTTCTCGCGGTTTCCAGTACCCTTGTCCTCGGCAGATACTTGCAGGATACCGTTGGCGTCGATCTCGAAGGTAACTTCGATCTGAGGGATACCACGGGGCGCGGGAGGAATGCCAGTAAGGTCGAACTTTCCGAGCAAGTGGTTGTCCTTGGTCATAGGACGCTCACCCTCGTACACCTGGATAGTGACGGTGTGCTGGTTGTCACTGGCGGTAGAGAAGATCTGGGACTTCTTGGTGGGGATGACAGTGTTACGTGGGATTAGCTTAGTCATGACTCCTCCGACAGTCTCGATACCCATGGTAAGAGGGTTGACGTCGAGCAACACGATGGCGTCAGTGTCTTGTTCACCACTGAGGACGCCAGCCTGGACGGCGGCACCGTAAGCGACGGCCTCGTCAGGGTTGATGCCTCGGGAAGGCTCCTTGCCGTTGAAGAATTCCTTGACCAGTTGCTGAACCTTGGGGATACGGGTGGAACCTCCAACGAGCACAATCTCGTCGACGTCCTTTTTGTTCATGTCGGCGTCTTCCAACACCTTCTGCACAGGCTTGAGGGTAGACCTGAAGAGATCCATGTTCAATTCTTCGAACTTAGCCCTGGTGAGGGTTTCGGAGAAGTCTTCACCGTCGAAGAAGGATTCAATTTCAATCTTGACCTGGTGGCTGGAGGACAGAGCCCTCTTTGCCTTCTCAACTTCGCGACGCAATTTCTGTACGGCGCGGTTGTCTTTCCTAATGTCCTTACCCTTCTTCTTCTTGTAGAGCTTGATGAAGTGCTCCATGACCCTCTGGTCGAAGTCCTCACCTCCCAAGTGAGTGTCACCATTGGTGGCTACTACTTCAAACACTCCATTGTCGATGGTGAGCAAAGACACGTCGAAGGTACCGCCACCCAAATCGAATACCAGCACATTCTTCTCGCCGTCCTTCTTATCAAGACCGTAAGCGATAGCGGCGGCGGTGGGCTCGTTGATGATTCTCATCACCTGAAGACCGGCGATGGCACCGGCGTCCTTGGTGGCTTGACGCTGAGCGTCGTTGAAGTAGGCGGGGACAGTGACGACGGCGTGTGTCACCTTCTTACCGAGGTAAGCCTCAGCGGTTTCCTTCATCTTGGTGAGGACCATGGCGGAGATTTCTTCAGGGGCGAAGATCTTGTCTCCCTGAGAGGTCATGACTGAAACATGGGGTTTGCTGTTCTTCTCAACTACCTTGAAGGGGAAGAATTTGACATCATGTTGGACAGTGCTGTCACTCCATTCACGACCGATAAGACGCTTGGCGTCGAACACGGTGTTTTCGGGGTTGGTGGTCAGCTGGTTCTTGGCGGCGTCACCAATGAGACGCTCGCCGTCAGCGGTGAACGCTACATATGAGGGGGTGATACGGTTACCCTGGTCATTAGCAATGATCTCCACACGGCCATTCTTGTACACACCCACACTGTGGACAAAGAAAAAAAAATCTTTAGAATTTTTTCATTCACATGGTTTTGTTAACACATATTTCTGCTTTTAATATGGATGAAATGTAAAAATATTTAAACCATTATGTAGATGAAAGTTGGTGTTATATTTCTTGGATCAGTGTTAAAAAATCTGACACTATTACGATTTTGATTTACGACGAAATTAATAAAATGGTTTTGTTAACCTAAAATGGAATCAAAAAACAAAATCTTGAACTTGACATAAAGCAGTTTTACAATTGAATTACTCATTGGGCTGTTACCTCCAGAAAAACAACCTTTCTTTCTTTTAATATTCGTCTTTTAGTATCAGCTGATAATGGCTTGTTAAACACACGTAACATTGAGTTCATTGACCTGAAATATGCTAATTATGGACAAGTTATTTTTCTCTCTAAACTCATTAAACAAGTTCCGACTATGTTAAATTAAACAATATAAACTCTTTGTAAATTATTGAATTCTTATTCATCATAATGTTGAAAGGATTTCCAATTTACAAATCATGCTTTCATAATTCTGTGCCGAAGTGTAACTAATTTTATAGCAATCATTCATCTAGTTATCTGATAAAATAAGCTTTATTACATTAAAATTATCTTTGACTATGTTGTAACCGTTTTTTAATAATAGATTGTACATGGAAATTACTGGAACAATTGATTAGAAACAATAAAATTTAAAAAATCCCCAGTGTTTGCACATGAATTGTGAGCGACTTAGATTATGAATTAATATTACTTAAATAAATTGTCAAATAGGCAGAATGATGGTGATGTACAAAGTATTTCCACGTATTTTGAGTGTTTCGATGTTTTTGGATTTTCTTGAAGAAAGAGGGTGGAACAAAAAATTTGGAATTCAGCAGATACTCACCAAGAGTAGGTGGTACCCAAGTCGATACCGATGACGGTGCCGATCTCCTTCTCTTTACTATCCTTCTTGTCGTCGGCGACCACCGCCACGACCACGCAGGCCAACGCTAGAATACTCCACCGCATTTTCAGCATGCAATGTTAATTTTCTGAAACAAATAATCGTAAAATAAGTTAGAATTATCTATAAATAACCATACGCGTCAGTTTGTAAACGTACTCAAGTCAGAATCTCACAAAATCTGCCAGATGACACTTCCTTGCGAAAGACACGTAATCGTTTACGAAGACACGTCACTAAAGGGCGCCTGGCCAAACGACGCCGGGGTAAGATTTATAGAAAAGGAAAGTACCCCGGCCTACCTATAACGGCATGAGAAACTTAACGGTACCATCTAACGGCGACGGGAGATGTAGGGCGCGCTACCGGCCCACACAGCACCGTCGAGAAATTTCGCTGACGTTCCACGCAGATATGGGGATTTTAAATGAATCTTATAGGAATTAAATACGGAAACACTAGATTTACAGTTTTAGAGCTAATTTCTATAGCCACGAGACGGAAAACTCCGTAATTAGCCTAATTATTGTCAGTTATCAAAGCATGACGGGTGAGGTTAGCAATTCATGGCGATGCGCCGTTTACAGACAAAGACAATACGGAATATAAAGAAAAAGATAATTACCTAATACTACAGATGATTAAATTGGATTGAATCCCAATAAATAAAATTCACAGCCACGATACAAGCACTTTGAATGGGACACTTGAATACGAATTCACAATTACGTTGTTCCTTCACATTCGATTTTTCAAGATGAACTGAAGTTTCACACGCCGCCGTCGCTATTATTTAGCGCTAGTATCCATCGTGGGCTAACGTGATTGGTCCACAGTGTGATGACGTCTCATATATTTCTCCACAATTGATCCAAGTAAGAGTATTTGGCGCAACCTGATTGGCCCACGTTTATAACTGGCCCTGAATAGGACATTTCCCATACCGCCAAGTTTGAAAATAGGATTTACTCTTGCGAAAGCGAGATTTTTATATTTCTGAATCTTGCAAAAGAGAATAATTATATCTGTATGGTTATGATGACGTATAGATAACGCATGAAGTAAACGGCAAACAAGGGCTACTATTTACCATACACACAAATGAAATAAAAGGCCACATCTACATAAATAGAAAGCAGATAAAATATTCTAGAAAGAACGAGCAATTCTTATCATGAAATAGTTCTGGAAGTTGTTTCTTTATTTTATTTAAAGCTGGATAGTTGGTTAAATACATGCGTATGGTCTACGAAGACATGGTCAAGCCGTCTGCAAATAATGTTGGTTTATCATTACCCAAGATTTCGAAACATCTAGAACATTTCAGAATCACCTAGAATAAATGCCTGATATTTAATTTATTTCTAGAAATTTCGAAACCTTATTCATCTAAAAGTTTCTCATATCCCATCTAGATATTTCGATTCGTACATATCTTTCGAAAAACACTACTTTATGATAGTTTATCGGTTACGTTAGGTTTACCAGTACGCATGGTTTTCTAATAAATATCTACATCCTAAATCCTGTTTGAACGGGGGGTTTACGTATTCGTAAACTTATTTGTATATAAAGTTACTATTCCCATGTTTAGGCGACTTAACTTAGGCCTGTTAAGGGTATATCATTAGGGAGGGTAAAGAACTGAATGTTAAAAACAGACACGACTACTGATACCTTAGCTGTATTACATTGGTGAGAATTTGGTAATCTTGAAGAAACCAACACTATGTTTATTGTTACTGTTAGCCTATATCATCCCAATACGGGGCAAAGGCCATGACTTCCAAAACCTTCGATCAAGGGCCAATGTGGACCACTGGTCGTTCGTTCTGTCCAGCTCGTCCCGCCATATCCAGCGAAGTCTACCGCGTCGCCTTCTGGCTGTTTCAGGGCTCCACATCGTGGTTATTTTGGCCCACAGCTCGTCGAGCATACGGCAGACTTGGCCAGCCCAGACCCACTTCAACTTGGCAGCTTATGGCTTACTATGTTTGTTACTAGATATTTATCAGGCACCAAACATGACCAAATTTCGTGTTGTATAAAACAGGGAAATCCGACGGGACAAACCCAGTTTCGATAACTGACTATAGGCACTCCAACCTAGGTTAAGACCCCATGAAACATAGATTGCAAAGTTTTTTTTTAGTTTTTTAATAATAGGTCATGGTCAATCAATATTGTAGAAAAAAGTTATTATCGCTCATTTCTCTATCGCTTCGGACCCCCGTGATACCCTTTAGATAAAAATTGCATCATTCAAAACATTCCAGAAGTTACCTTTCTAAATAAACATGACGAATAAGGCCACGTCAGCTTAGATAACGAATATTGCAACATTTATTGAACACGACAAAGATTTTTAATTTATTAAACAATAAGTTAAAGGACCATCTGTTTCATTTTTTCATTGAAATTGTGTGATGACATAAAATACATATTTACATAGAGGTGGGTTCCGACTTAAATGAAATAAAATGTTGAGTTATGTATTGTTTTATTTGATATCTTTTTCTTCTAATTCTATCACATTATGATAAAGGCTTACAGGTTACCTTATATACCCTAACATCACGCTTGTACGCAATAAACCACATAGGTTCAGACCACAGAGTATGTATGTATGTTCCATGTAGTCGAGTGCAATTAGACAAAAAATACTCATAAGGTGGAACGAAGTTTATAGCAGTCGGATTTTCATTAGACTTTTTTTATTCAGTACCCAGAGGTGTAGAGAAGCGACTTTTTTAGTGTTCCGTACCCAAGGGGTCAAACGGGACCCTATTACTGAGACTTCGCTATCCGTCTGTCACCAGGCTGTATCTCATGAACTGTGATAGTTAGCCAGTTGAAATTTCTACAGATTATGTATTTCTGTTGATGCTATAACAATATATACCAAAAACAGAATGAAATAAATATTTAAGGGGGGCTCCCATACAAAAAACTGATTTTTTTGCTCATTTTTATAAATAATCCTACGGAACCCCGGTTTTTCTTCACTTCTCTAGGAACTCGATAAAAAAAAGTCCCATAAAAATCCGGCCACTATAAACTTCGTTCCACCTTATTGTCTAAGCCCACTCGAGCAATGGTACGCTCACATACAAGTGAGTGTCATACACAAGTACAATATAATAATATTATGTCATAAGGAACAGTACAATAAAAAATGCTAGACAATAACTCAATAGATAAAATAACAATCGTGTCCTACAATTTTATTGTGTTCTTAAAAACTAAAACAACAGTTTGAAGTCTATGTACTTATGAAAAAGGTTGAATTAAATTTGAGCAAAGTATAGTAACAGTGGGCTTATGATCAACGCACACTTAAGTACTGCACAAGATCAACACCGCCTCAACTGGATTCGTCGTTCACCGTTCCTCCTATGAATGTCCCAATTTTTTTAAATGATTCTCGCAGGGCAACCTATGAGGCTGGTTATGTTGTGGGTGCCTTGAGTGTAAGGCCTCCAGCCAGGGTCAAAAAACTTACAAACTAAGCGACTGTACACGCTAAGGGTAACCCCTGTGGGGTACGAGCCTCCGGTTCGGGTTAGGGCATTGCTGAGGGAGGGCAGTAAAGGGACGGGCTGGATCTGATCAAAATCATTACTTAGGTGCTGATTTAAAACTACAGGCTCAGTATTGCAGGCTAGTTCGAGCAAGGGTCGGGGGTGAATATCCATACTGCTCATCATCTGCCTAGCCTTTTCCCAAACTATCTTGAGGTCGGCTTCCAGTCTAACCGGATGCAGCTGAGTACCAGTATTTTACATGAAGCGACTGCCTATCTGACCTCCACAACCCAGTAACTGGGTAATACGATGCCCCTTGGTAAGACTGGATGTCAGACTTTTAGCTTCTGACTACTCGTAACGTCTGTCAAAGATCTACAAATGACAGCCGGGACCAACGGCTTAACGTGCTTTCCGAGGCACGGAGGAAACTCGATATGTAATTATGGTCACCCATCCACAGACCAACCTCGGCAAGAACGGCTTAACCTTAAAGATCGACCTGGGCGGCTGTTATTATTTAGCCACGAGCTCCTCCTGAATATCCATATCCCGTCCCTTCTGAATATCCATACTGCTATGTACACTTATAAGCATCGTGAATTCGTGACGGCATCACTTATGATCGGGATCAACTCGTAAACATGTTGATTTTTAGGGTTCCGTACCCAAAGGGTCAAACGGAACCCTATTACTGAGACTTCGCTGTCCGTCCGTCCGTCAGTTCGTCCGTCCGTCCGCCCGTCCGTCCGTCCGTCCGTCCGTCCGTCCGTCTGTCACCAGGCTGTATCTCATGAACCGTGAAAGTTAGCCAGTTGAAATTGCTACAGATTATGTATTACTATTGCTGCTATAGCAACAAATACTAAAAACAGAAAAAAATAAATATTTAAGGGGGGCTCCCATACAAAAAAGTGTTTTTTTTGCTCTTGTTTCTATAAATAATCTTGTTTTTATAAATAATGGTACGGAACCCTTCGTGCGCGAGTCCGACTCGCACTTGGCCGGTTTCTTTGTCTAAAATGTATATGGTGAGGTGATGGTGATGCTGATCCAGTACAGTGCTAATGGTGTTGGGTATCCATTAAAACACGCTCGGGTACGGACGCACATAGGTGCTCGCAAGTCTGTATTGAAAAATAGTATGACTGGCTCTAAAAGTAACGGGCACGTGTGACGGATTTCCAAAGGGTATTTTGACAGCGTGTACCCGTGCGCGTTTTAACTGCCGCACTTATACGTATGCTAAGAACTTCATGCAGGCTGACAGTAAACAGTAAATTATAATATATCCATCACCCCATCCCTACAAATCATAACAATCATTTAAAAAATAAAACAGCCAACTTTTAATGTTTCTTTGATATTAAATCTAAAATCAACGGCGCGAAGTATGTGATGATGCAATCGGCACCTGGAAAAGGCAATATAAGTTAGTGTTATCACTTATCACTCTATGAAGTTCCCAAAGTTGGGACATCGGAGTAAGTAGGCCGTTCACCACGCGACCTCGTACAAGTTGGTAGATATCACATCATCATCGTCTGCCTCGGCATCCAGTCTAACCGGATGCAGCTGAATACCAGTATTTTACGTGGAGTGACTGCCTATCTGACCTCCACAATCTGGTTAGCACGGGGTAATATGTTTCCCCTTGGTAAGACTCGTTGTCAGGCTTTTAGGGCCCTGACTACCTGTAACGACTGTCAAAGATCTACCAATGAAAGTCGGGATCAACAGCTTAACGTGTTTTCCGAGGCACGGAGGAAACTCTGTATGTAATAATGGTCACCCATCCACGGGCCAGCCTCGGCAAGCACGGCTTCAGTTTACAGCTCGACCCGTGTGGCTGTTATTAATTCGGCGCAAGCTTCGTTAAGTCCCATGTATTAGGGGGGAATTAGTACCACCCATAAAAATCAAGTCTAAAACTGTGGCCATGGGTTCAGCCTAGATTCAAACCAATAGGTACTAAGCCACTATCCACAATGTATTTTGATTTTATAACATAACCACGCTTGTTGTCCCTGCCCGCCTAGACAGAGGTGTACTTAAAGTAGTTTCACCCATATTTCATCAGGTACCATGCTTTAGAGGGCGAGCCTACCTGCCATCAACTGTGCACAAATATAAACTCCGGGTTACTACTGAGAACTTACTAATAACAATACCACTCCCAACTCGGGAATCGAAACCCTCTAGCTGGCTCAGGCAGTTTACATATTTATGACAACACACTAGTTGACCAGCGCGACTTCGTCTTCGTCACATTTTCCCCGTTTTTGCAACATTTTTCATTGATGCTCCGCTCCTATTGGTCGCAGCGTGATGTTATATATAGCCTTCCTCGATAAATGGGCTATTCAACACTAAAATATGTTGTCATATATTAGCGCGTTCGAACAAACAAACTCTTCAGGTTATAAGAGTGTAGATTAAAATACGCACCGGCTCTCCTGAAGCTCGTCATGGTCTCCATGAGGATAGTTTCGACCTCCGAGCTGTCCCCGGTGCGGCAGATCATTGCGTATTCACCCGACACCTGACGAAAAACAACAATGTTCAAAAAGTCATAGCAACAACTCTCCTAATAGTGATAAGTTGTCTGCTTTACGAGAACATTCTAGGATTACGTTCAAGTCTAGAATGTTCCATTAGGGTGTTGCCACACCAATCGATCGGTCGACGATCGAGGCGATCGGTCGACGATCGAGGCTATCGATCGATGGTAGAATGGATTAGTCGACGTCGATTGACAGTTTCTATTACACCATTCGATCGATCAACGTCGACCGCTGTCGAACGATGGCATCGATCGGCGGTCCATCAATTGTTTATCGCCCGGTATCCGTCGATCAGTCAAAGCTACCACACCAATCGATGGTATCGATCGATTATCGATGGATTGGTGTGGTAACACCCTAATGGCACATTCTAGAAGTTTCGAGAATCCTAAAATGTTCCACGTTTTAAGTGTTTTGTGATTAATAAAGATATTTGGTGTTAAATTGGTGGTGTTTCAATTTATCCCATAACTAGCTGTCCGGCGCAACTTCGTTTGCGTCACTATTTCCCCGTTTTCGCATCATTTTTCATTGCTGCTCCACTCCTATTGGTCGTAGCGTGATGATATATAGCCTATAGCCTTCCTCGATAAATGGGCTATATACCACTGAAAGAATTTTTCAAATCGGACCAGTAGTTTCGAGCCTATTCAATGCAAACAAACAAACAAACAATCAAATCTTTCCCATTTATAATATTGGTTTAGACAATAGCAACACAACAGCTCGTAATAATAGCAACGTAGGATTTCATGACGTAATTTTATATGTAGTTGTGGCAATCGTACTCTTTATGGCACACAAAAAAAAAAATGTATGTATGTAAATCCAAATTGCAATAATATAGCTTAGTACAATGACGAGCTTAACCCATCATTAGGTTTTCTTAGAGCAAACCTTACTTCTATTGCACATTTATTTACCTAAATTAATTAATTGTATAAACTAAAACATCTCTCTAACTTAAAAACACAAATTGTTTCTAAGAATGTCCATTATAGACTTTGAAACCTTCTAACCGATGTGCCCCAAACCTTTAGAAGGGCAATAACGCAAAGATGGTTCAGGTAGGTAGGTGTGAAGGTAGAGTAGGTATAAAGCCCTGTACATATACATACATGAATGTATAGCGCGAAGTCATAGCGGATATAACAAACGCTACACGTTTGTACAAATAGCTTTCTTTTTTGGCGCTGAACCTTTTATTAACCACTAGCTGTCCGGCGGAACTTCGTTTGCGTCACATTTTCCCCGTTTTCGCAACATTTTTCATTGCTGCTCCACTCCTATTAGTCGTAGCGTGATGATATATAGCCTATAGCCTTCCTCGATAAATGGGCTATCTAACACTGAAAGAATTTTTCAAATCGGACCAGTAGTAGTTTCGGAGCCTATTCAATGCAAACAAAGAAACAAACAATCAAATCTTTCCTCTTTATAATATTAGTTTAGACTACTTATTAAACGATTGCTATGACTTCTGGCTAAATGTCCATTTATTGCCTTACTTTATAACTTTTTTGGTGTGTCTAATTTAAACCAATGTACAGATTGATGTCAATTTTAATTAACTTTGCGAACGATTGCGTGGTTTTAATTTTTATCAAATGGAAGTAGTTTGTTATGCATTGTATAATAAAAGTATGATAAAACCCTATGAAATAATTAGAACTCGCAATCTTCTTGATCAGTCTCCTGCCTTATATCTCCTAAACCCTCCTATATTTTTATTTTGCTCCATGACTTTGACATTAATTGATTTGATTTGTCTTTAATTCATTTGTACTTCATATTTTACGACATTTAATTACCTAACTTGGTTTATTTAATAATCAATTAATTAATTATTACTAATTTTTTTTTTGCATGCGTACTTTAAATACACATTTCTCATATCATTAACAAATAATTTCTCAGACTCATACCGAACACAGTCCATCATTGGTGGTGCAAGTAGTCGACAACTCACACTCCATAATCACATGCGTTATCATTGTGTATTAGAACTCCAAGATAGACCATCTTGGAGTTTCCTACTCAGACTACATATTTTCCATCCACATTCATACTCAAAACTTTCCTCAAAACATTTTCCTCTGTTCACACTATAATTTACGGGCTATCCTCCGTGATTATTGTTGGTTTTGAGTTCCCGGTATCCGTGTTCCATAAAAAAATATAACGGTGATTTTCCTCATTCCTTTGCATCACATGCCCGTATCATGACAACGATCAAATAAACTTTGGAACTTTTTGAGAAGAAGAAAACCATATTTTTTTTATTTTTTTATTTGCGATGGGATTGCTCTGTTAGTCTAGGTGAGAGATGACAGAGACAAAGTCGTCGATGGTACGAGCTTACCCAGAAGAAGTCTGTTCACTCTAACTTTGAACAGATTAGGGTTGTAAGCGTTATTTATATTCTACTTAATGTATCTTTTCAGCTACATAAATTCCGCTCACTGATGCAGTCCTAAGATCATAAAGAGCAAAAGAAGGAAGGTGGTACATTTAAAAAAAAAGTGTATATACCTGGTACACAAATAAGGGATGGTAGGGGTACTTGTCTTTGGTCTGCCTCACGATGTCCAAGTACGGTAGACCAGGCTTCACCATCAGGAAGTCTGCGCCCTCGGCCACGTCTCGAGCCTGTAAATAGGTCGTGAGAAAAGAGTATGCTTTGATCGTTTGGTCATGTAGAGAGGATGAGTGAAAGGTGACTAACAAACGGTTTTTTAAGGCAGATGTGAGTGGTAACGCCGCCTGGGAGGGAACGCCCTAGAAGGACATACATTGACCTTATTGGTGAGGTTCTTCACAAAGGTCAGGACCGTAGTACTCGCGTGTATGAACGTGGACGAGGACGAGGCAAAAGGAGTATGTAAGGATCGTAGTAGGTGGCGTTTTGTGGTGTGGTTGGGTTTCTGCCTACCCCCATGGGATAAGGCGGGAGTTTATGTATGTATGTAAATATAAATTTAATCGCTTTTGATAGAGCTGTAGCCACAGGTCATCACAGCACATTACCACGTTTTTTGACGTCTTTTATTAAAGAAACATGGAGCTCTAAGAAGAACTATTGGTGTACCTACGAATACAGCTTTGAGAAGAACTATTGGTATGAACACAGCTCTGATAAGAACTGATACGTTTTGACGTCTCTCGTGAAAGAAATACAGTTCTGAGAAGAACTTTACTTTGTAAGTTTGACGATTCTGCAAAGAAATAGGAACACCAAGGTTGTCTATCTTCGATCGCAGCTCAACAAACTCACTACAAACTTTGATTTGCTACCAATATCATCATTATCATCATCATTTCAGCCGAAAGACGTCCACTGCTGGACATAGGCCTCCCGAAAGTGTCGCCAAATTGGCACAAGGGGGGTTTTGCCATAATCGCCACGCTTGGCAGGCGGGTTGGCGATCGCAGTACGGTTGTTACAATATCACAGAGAACGCTGCTGCCCATTCTCTGGCAAGTCCCTTAGTCGCATCTTACGACACCCACGGGAAGATATGGGATGGTGCTATTCTTTACGTCCGACACCATACAGAGCAACCAAGCTACCAATATAAGCTACCAGTATAATGAGTCATTATTATTGAAAAATAAGTAGAGTATCATCATCAGCCTATAATGTTCCCACTTCTGGGACACAGACCTCCTCTCAATGAGAGGGAGTGGTCTGTAATCCACCACGCGGGCCCAGTGCGGGTTGGTAGATGTCACATGTTTTTGGAATTTTTAGTTCTAGGACATGCCGGCTTCCTCACGATGTTTTCCTTCACCGTTTTTGAGGGCAGCGGTGATGAAATAAGTTACACAAAGTAATGCGCCTGCCTGGGTTCAAACCCATGGCATACTGCTCGTAAGTCGGGGCTGCCACCACTGGGCCACCGCTACTCTCAAGTAGAGTATAGTCATTTTTAATTATTAATGACTATTCTTTACTTTTTAGTATGAGCATGAGCAAATCAGTCCCACGGCATATTTGCAATGACAAATTCGCAAACAAGGTGTTATTTTTTACTGATATTGGAAGTTAGGACTTAACTCTCATAACATTATAAACTATCACTTCGTTTTTCAATCGAGAATTTGAAGTTAAGAATTTGTCATCCTCTACTTTAACTACAAATTTTACCATTACATAAAAAATTAACAGTGAACGACGGAGCGCGCAAGCATCTTTATAATCGCGCTCACCACCCTTTTTAACCCCCGCGCTCCGACCAAAAAAGAGGAGTGTTATAAGTTTGACGTGTGTATCTGTGTGTCTGTCTGTGGCATCGTAGATCCTAAACGGATGAACCGATTTTGATAAAATTGGGAAATAATTTGAAAGATGTTTTAATTGAGAGTGTTCTTAGAGCTATGTTTTTATAATTTGCTGTTACAACATGTCAAGATTATATTAATTCTAGTATACTTGCACAAGTTGCGCATTTGAGCTTCGTGTTTTTTTTTGTATTTTGTCTTTCAAAAGTTCCTGTAATGGTCTAATTTAAATAAATGCTTTGAGTTTGAATTAGCTTGGAACACTGAAAATGAGTCGTTAATCGTTATTTTCTTATTGGTGGTATAATGATGATATACAGGGTGGAAAGGACATGGACGTTCAAACGATACCACGTAGTCAGTACATCATTTCGAACAACCCCACATAGAAATTTTTCAACTACAATTTAAACAAAAGAAACAGCTGGTCAGGCCTTCCATTCTGTATTTTATGTCATACTTCGGCCCGAGACTTCGCACTCTACGTCATTAGTAAGATCAAAAGGGTCAAAAGGGGCCGGAAAGAAAGCGAGGCACTTCAAAAGAGTAGGTATTGACTTACTGCAGCCCTAGCAGCGAGCCCCGCACTGCCCGGTGGCAGCTGGTAGCACTTCCGATCGCCCTCCATAGGAGTACTGTTCATTGTGTCACGGAAGGGCCCGTACATTGCTGACGCAAACTTGCACGAGTACGACAGTAGAGATACCTGAAATATTTTAGTAAATTAAATGCAATATACAGTAGGTTGTTGTTCTTCGCTCGTCTAGCGGAGCCAAGCGCTAGGTACTGTTACGTGATGCTTGAGGACCTAGATTCCCAGGTCAGCCCCCGTATTCACAAACGCTCGGATTCAAAAAGTCGTATGTCTAACTCGCTCGCTTTCGTAATGGCAAAACAAGACAGACAAAACAAGACGTATCGAATTGAAATCCAATCTACTTCAATCTAGTGATCTAGTCTTTTTGTGATATTTTCTATTTATTTTTTGTTGTTGTATAGCTTCTTTTTCTTATTTACCGATTGTTTGTAAATTTGAGAACATTGTAGGCCTTATAGATTCCTAGATCCTTGGTAACTTTTTATTTCGTCCTACGTTTCGTAGTAAGCAACGACTTATTGTTAGGCCTACGATGTCTTCCCATACTTTAGTACTAATGCTTTAACAGAAATATTGTAAAACCAAATGATTTTAAAAGAGTAGCCATGGAGTTTCTTGCCGGTTCTTCTCCATAGGAAACGACCAACCCGAACCGAGCATCTTTTTGCCGACGTTTTATAAGTGCCCCTGTAGGCCTATGTAAAATAAAAATATTTTGATTTTGAATCCGAGCTTTTGTGAATAGGGGGCCAGGTAAGGTGTTATTGGATTTTCCATCAAGAATTACTCAGCAGCAGCTGATCAAAGCGTGTGTCCGGTTGATGGTTATAAGCTCGCTCCGTTACATGGGACATAAACATAACTGACGAAATGCGAGTATACAGCTCTGCCTAACCCAACGGGGAAATACGGGTGTGAAGGTATCTTAATAAGTTGGAAGTCCAAAACCAAAAGATTTTTGCGCCTAGGATGTTATGTTGTTAGTTCTTAAGCGTGTCAATATTTGCATTTTAAACCATAAGTCAACGACACGTGTTAGTTAAAGCCAATATACTAAGCTGTAAATAAATAAATATTTAAATAAATATATAAAGATATAAGGTGTTGTTTTGCATCCTCGTCAAAATTCAGGAGGTTGTAACAAAAGACTTAAATAATCAACTTAAATTACGGTACCTAGTTAATTATTAATAATAGCTGATTTTTTTGTTTGTTTTAATTTGGCAGTATATCAGAATAATCCCCTTAACGTGGTTTAAGAAATAAGAAATTATCGAATAAACGTTTGAGATTGTTTATATGCGTGAAATTGCGGTTATAGGGCGTAAATCAGACGGGCCGCGTTTAAAACACGGATGAAAATTAGCTAAGTACCCATTTTATTATTGTCTTGGGTCGAGAATCATTAGCATATCATAATCATATTAGCATAATCAGCATTTATCTTTTCTACTACTGGAACTAGCTTCATTGTGACAGGATGGGCAAGTTGTGCCTGTTTTCACAGACAACCAGTAAACACCTAAATGATTTGTTATTGAAAAAACTTACCGTATTCTGTAGTTTGCAGGCCACCAAAGAATCTTTGATGGCTTTTATCCTGTTGTCCATCATGTCGGATGGGGCAATGATTTGTGCACCTGTTAAAAGAATCGTGATTTTCATTGTTTACTGGCGTTTGAAAACTAACCCGTAAATCTAAACAAATATTATAAAGCTTAACAGTTTGTTTCTTTGTTTGGTTAATCTCAGGAACTACTGGTTTGAATTGAAAATGAAATATGTTCAAAAACGGGGAAAATTAATTCCTTTTAGTGCTTCCGTTGCGTACAGTATCGTATCATTATCAGTGAAGTTCCACCAGTAAATTTAATTTGACTTTGTATATTAGCTGAGTAGATACCATATCTTTTTTATCTTAATTTTAATAGAGTCAAATTGCAAAGTCATAACAATTTAAAGATTTTCTTCAATAAAATTTGTAATTGTGGTCTATAGCAGTCCTTATCTTTTGAGTTATACAAGGACAGGTCAACAGCCAAATCAAGAAGCAACTTCAAAAAACGTAGTGTTTTTGATTTTTTATTTTATAGTGTGCCTCAACTGCCTCATATTTATGTTGGTAGCCAAATATCCAAAATAATATTAATCATTACTTCTGTGGAAATTTTAAATGTTGTAAGAGACATTGTGCGGCGAAAAACACTTTCGGAGCTGATCCGAATTTTACCAATGCAACACCGTTCATTATCTTCCTGCCCTTGTCCCACTTATTTTCTTCCTGTCTCCTCTGTCCACCGCTCTCATATCATTCCTCACACAGTTTTCATTGTTTCCTTGTTCTTCCTCTCCACGATGAAATGTTGATGAATGGAGGCAACAACATCTATATTCATCACTCACATCAGCGACAAATCGCATCCCCGTACCAAGACTGTCGATTCCCTTTTACCTTTTCTGTAACTGGCGCAACTTTCAATCTTCCTCTAATATACTCATTACTTACTTAATCCATTCTTATCACACCACACATCCACCTTAACATTCTCATCTCCACTACATAGAATCTTCTTTCATCCATCTTCTTCACAGCCCAACATTCTGATCCAACTTACCAGCTTTGGCATAAGCCAAGGCTACATCAGCAATCCTCCTGACCGAAGCAGCATGGTCAATGGTTCCAGTAGGAGTGAGAAGTCCACAGTGACCATGAGACGTGTAGGGGCATAGGCAGACATCACAGGCTATGAGGAGATTTGGGAATTTAGCCCGTAGCTTAGGAAGAGCCTTTAGGACTGGATTATCTGGACAATCTGCACTTGAACCATTGGCATCCTGTTTAACATAAGTTTACAATTTAAGGAGCGTTGATATAATTATTTAAGAGCTATAGATAGACACCCTACAGTTATATCCATTGTTTTAAATACCCTCATTTACATGTATTCACCACCGCCACCCTTATTTTTACTTTTTTTTGTTAAATTACATTATATTTGTGTAGCGGTTCATAGAAGGTACGTACTCTCCAAATTTCAACTGTTTGGTGCCAATAGTCTTTGAGTAAAAATTCTGTGATATTCATGACAGACCCATCTAAATATTTTATAATTTATCTAAAATTACAGTATAAATTAATAATGATATGATGATGTGTAGAAGGATAGTCCTTGATATGTCAGAGAAATTATTTGTTCAACAAATTGACTATTAACATAAATAGCCCATAGTTCAAACAATAACTGTTATTCTTTGACAATTGTCTGTCCATGGCAAATTGATGACAATGGATTTCACAATAAGAAGCTTGATTTTTTATTGGTTGCTTTGTCAATTCACGAAACAATACAAGAAATCACGCATATCATTTTGTTTGAAGATCCAAGTCCTTAGCAAAGCAAAACAATTACTTTAAAAAAAATTGGATTATTATTTGCGATGAGCAGAATCTGCCTTGTCTCAAAAATACACCCATAATATTTATATGAAAACTTTTAAAAAGTAAGCTTTTATTACATTAAAAAAATATTTAAGGGTTGAAGTTTATTGGCTGACTGTATAATTTCTACAAAAACATGTATGCAATTGGCAGTTACACAAAAACTAAGGACAGTCTCCCAAGTATGTTGTCCTGTGGCTACAATGATTAGGGCCTGCCCCTTATCTAACATCCATACTGTATTCTATTGCAAACTCAGTTAATAATTTATATTACAGATCTATCTAAACTTATTTGGTGAATAAAAAAGAAAATTAGAAACAATCATTTGCTATTTTTCTTAACATTCCTAAAATTACCTTTGGCAATGTGCGGACTATCCCAAAGATGAGTATGGACTTCAGTCCTTTATTGACCAGATCAACAAGCCTTGTGATCAGCGTATTGACACCATATCTGCATACATTGGGCATGCTCGCCACTGGCTCAGTACGATTGTCATCTTCTCTGTTTATAAAGACAGAAAATAGGTACTATGAATTAAAATAGATTCAATATTTTAAGTTCGACGTTATAGACTGTACAGGCTGCGTAACAAGTTAACCTGATCAAACTTGAAATCATAATTTTGTTTAGATGTATATATTTTTCTTGAACTAGAATATTCTAACAGGGTTATCGGCGGCCGCCACGGTATTTATTTGTACTTACAATAAGAACACAGGATACATAATATTGTGCGCCTCAATACTTGTATTTGGCTCCTGTAGTTTTCTCAGAGTCGAATGAAAGTACCCGCCTTGCAAGACATATTCCGGACTCAAAAATAATTGATTCATCTTGTCGTAACAGAAATCAAGTCAACCGGTATATCCAATAGTTTATGTTTTAGTTATGAGGTAACGCTAATTAATTGATTTTTTATTAGTGGAGTAGTTGATAATAAATTATGCACGCATGAAAGTTGGAGTACACGTATGTCATTGTCAATGGATCTATTGATTAATTGATTTCACTCCTTAACACTCACTGAGATGAGTTTATGAATACACCGTAAGGGTAAGCAAAACAACACATAAATGATGCTAAAAAGCAACAACAAAATTGGAATGGAATGCGAAAACCAAACAAAAACAAAACATGTCATATTGACAACGTCAAATATCCGTCAATGGGAAAAGACAAAATAAATATTTTTTTCAGGAAAAGTGTGCTGAAAATTTATTCTTTAGTTTGTCATTCGGAATATTGGCATTGCATAAAGCATCTCAATTGGTCTTGCTAGCTTGGACTATCCATCCCAAAGGACAGACCTACAGAAAAGAAAAAAAAACCGTAAGTGGTCAGACTTCTGTGGTTCAGTCAGACTTAGATTACGCATAGACCATAGAAAGGTAGAGGAGGTCAAGCTTTGAAAGACAGATGTTTGTCATCAATAAAGTATTGGTTTTGATAGTACATGTAACTTTATATAATTTCTCTACAGTTCATGCCTAAATTAATTTAATTTAATTATGTATTGCAAGTAAAACGTTTAATAGTTCTTATAAAATATTTTTTACAACAATGCCTGCATGAAACTTACTGAGAATCGATATTTTTGTACCAGTTTACTGTCACAAAGTTATATATAACTTGTTTTATTTTATTTTTAAATGTTCGACGTAGTTTATAATATATCCTATAAGCATAAGTGTAAGTGTACGTTAGTAAATCAAAACGAAAAGTGAAAGAAACCCAGCCTTGAGGATTTGAAACTACCTTGAAGACACCATGAATGCGGATGAAGACGCGCCTACCAAGAAAAAAGTCGACAAACAATCTACTGAGAATTTAACAGTGACTGTGGACAAGATAGATGCAAAGAGATCTGAGAAAGGGGACGAAGATCCTAAACCGCGTATAGTATTGACGTTTCGATCGGAGAAGAACAGTGCGAAGAGTAGCAATATGAAGATCGTGACCACTGAGGAGAAGCACGAGGAGGCTCCGCGGCGATCGAGCAGGACGCGCGGCAAGTGGGAGTGGATCTGCGACAGCGAGACGTCGCCCAAGAAGGACAAGTCAGGAGCTCAGACAACATCAGAGAATGATGAGTCAGACAGCTCCCACACCACGCCCAAGCGCTCCACACGCCGCCGCGACGATTCTGACAACGTCCTCGCCAATGCCATCGCCAGGAAAGAGAAGTCTTATGAAACACAGCAAGCCCCTCAGCGACTATCTCGTAGAATAAAACCCACAGCAAAAATACTTGCAAATGAAGAGCTGCGTATTGGTCTTGAATCTCAAAACAATGCCCGTCTTGGTATACAGACTGACAAGTCTCCTGAGGAGGGTGTCAGGACTAGGCGCTCAGCTCGTCCTACAGTAACGGAAGCTGAGAAGAAGAAAGAACCGGAGGTAGAAGACGAGCTGGTGGAAATAGAAGGGGATGATGACAGCCAGAGTCAGAACAATGTAATGAAGCTGAAGCACCTATGTGAGCTTGGACTGAAAGCTATCAACCCTGATGAGATGGATGAAAGTGACAATGAAAACAGGTAAATACTACATTAATAGAAAAAAAAAAACTTACTTTGTAGATCCTAAGCTTGCTAAATACTTCTTTTATATATTTGTGAAATTAACAAAAGTAGCTAACTTACTAGAATCTGTATAAGTTAATATCAATCAATATGAATCATCATAACTTTGAGAGATGCCTCACCTTTAAATAAAAAAAATAAAAGGACAAACTCAAGAAAATAACTACATAATTTTCATATTAGGTAGGTAGGAGTAAATGTTATGTTTGACATGCAATGCAGTAACTACAGTAAGCCAAACATTATAGAAATACCCACATAGTAAAAATAATTTCACACTAACCTACCTGCATTACAACGATTGCAATTATCCACAAAATACACAATTTACTGATAGTCATTACACCCATTTACAAAACAGAGAAATAGAAGGAGAGGAAGAAGAAGACGAAGACGTGGAAGCTGAGGAATTAGAAGAAGATGATGAAATGGATGATGACCCAGTAGTCATCAGCAAACTTTTAGAGACAGATGAAGACTCGAGTGAAGACTTTCAGTGTACAGTTGAAGTGGCTGCTAAGAATAGACCAAGGAGGTCTACGAGACTATGCTCGTCTTTTGGCATGAATGACAGTGATAGGTCTTCTCCTGTTGGTGAAGAAGAGCATAAGTAAGTTTTTTTTAAAATACTGCTATGATAGCTGTACAATCTTTTAGTTAACACTCCAGTGTTTGCACAACTCTGAAATATTGATGTACTGTGAGATATACAGGGCAGAAGTGACACCAACGCAAAAACAGTTATTATGTACTCAGTACATAGAAATGTCATGAGCAGAGGTCAGAATTAGGTAGAGTTATTTTTGTACTTGCATCGAAATGTTGATATAAATATGGATCTACCCTTGCATGTGTGCATTGGGATTTTGCAACATCGGACATCCGATGTTAGATGGTTTAAATTGTGTAAAAATAAATAACTTTTTTATTTAATTAATCACGGGATTTTTCTGCTCTTTAAAATTAATCTCGGGATTTGAGGCATATCCACTTTATTCTTTCGCTGAATAATATAACTCTACCTAATTCCGACCTCTGGTGATGAGTAACAAAAAAAAAAACTGCTGTTACCTACAAAAGTGCAATACCTACATGGTCAAAATGTGTGTTTTCGCGTTGGTGTCCCTTCAATCCTGTATCTCCCAAAGTACATCAAAGTTTTTACAATATTGCTAACTCAATGTGTACAATGGTGGTCAGTTCTCACCTACTTCACAACCTTGGTCTTTGCACTGTGACCTTTTGCTTCTGTAGTTGCAAATCAAATAGTTTTTATTTGATCTCCTAAGATTTTTTTTTGTAAAAAAATCATACCCTTTTTCTCTTTTGTGCCCTTTCAGTGCTTTGAAAATCTTGGGCTAGTGGTGAAGCTATAAGTAGTTAAACCTTAAATCTAACCTTGAAAGCTTTTCAACGAGGCTTTACTAAGCCTAGCATAGAACTGTATTTCGTAAATGACTTGATAATTTGGCGGCAGGTCACCGCGCCGATCATCAAAAAGATCATCCAGACACAATTATGTCGAAGAGAGTGAGAGGTGAGAACTTGTTCTTTCACCTTTACTTATTCAATTTACCCTATTCACTATTTTTATGTTTTATTCCCAGGAGCCATCGTAAACGACGGAGGCACAGGTCCTCCGGTGGGGAGGAAGCACAGTCAGATGCTGAAATGGAGGACACAAGGTAAGATAAACATACAAAATATCTTCCTCAAAGTTTTTATTTTGTTAACTAGCTGTGCCCGCGGCTTCGCTCACGTGACCCCTTATTCTTTTAGCATTGTCAGGGAAAACATGGCAAAGTAAAATCGTAGTATATTCCTAACATACTCTACATATAATATACTAATAAACTGACATACTGTTAGTTTAAACTTAAACCCGTTGGCACGCACGGCGACCAATCAAGCTGTGCAAAACAAAATAAAGCTGAACTCTCATTGGTAACAAAGCGAGGTTAGGTTATACTGCAGATGTATAAATTGATGTGTCGCCGTGTGTACTACACTACTACTACACTATACTATCTTTGTTTTAACTATTAAAGGTACTCTTAGCAATGTAAATGTGACCAGCACCGATGCAGAACTTCCTTTGTTTGTTTGGTTTTTCAACGCATTTTAGTGCATTCATTGCGCACTTATGAAATCTATCCATTTTGGTCGCACTCACCTTATTTATGTTACTCAAGTTTTCAAAAGAGTTTAGTCGTAAATCCGTAATATTCTAATCATAGTGATACTTAATAAACATGTAATTCTATGGTTGTACGTGTTATAGCAGCTCAATGTGAATACGGGGCTTCCGACCAGACCATGGCTGACTTGTGTCCAAATGTCCCTGCGTTTTAGAGGACCTTCTGTCAAAAGTGGTAGTGAAACCGCAAATAACGTAGCCACCTGGGTATTAATAATCTGATATGACGTACCATCGATGCGAAAGAAGAAGAAGAACAGAGCAATAATGTTAGATCTTGTATTGCCGATGATAGACCATGATTGGCAAAGCGGATACTTTTCCAAGGACTCTGGTGGACGGACAAAAATAAGTTGAAGTGTTGACGCAAGCATCACGCAGATCTGTATGTAACAAATACTGTCGAAGCAAGCCCTTCATCTATTCACCAGAATAAAATTATGTTGACTATTATCAATATTTTGCTCCGAAGTTCAAATGCAGGAGCAGTCATATTTAGACTTTAAAGACGTGCCATGAAAAAACTTGAACTTACTTTTTTAACCTAGTTTAATTTGACCATAACTATAATCGTGTTTGTAATAAAATTACCTATCTGTTTTTTAAATGCATATTTTAGTAAGAAAACACAAAGTTTACATATAGTACCAACACATCTATGTATACCTTACAGCCCTGTAGGAGGGACAAAAATATAGACACAACCAATTCTTGGCCCATATGTTTTGTACTTTCATTCAATAATGAGTTCCGTTTGGTTTGAGAAAAAACATTAGGTTTTAACAAAAAGTTAGCATTGACTTAGTTTAACCAGGCAACCCATTCGCAATATTTTATTTGTGTTGTGCATGTAATACAATAAAATTCCAAAATAAATCCAGGAACTCTATGATTTGCGGCAGTAATACCGCATGTATCAACAGATTAATAATTAAAATGGGAAGCACCATTTAGATACATCGATTGGGATTATTATCTAGATCTAGAGTGATTGTGTAACCTATGTGACGTGACATTTTTGATGGAAAAACTCAGCGATGTAACTCGGCCGATAGTCATTCTTTCACGGAAAATCTTAACATCGCGATTCAGAAAATGGCGATAAATGCACAACGCCATCTATTGAGCATGGAGTTAACCTCCCTGCCAAAATATAATGTATGGAAAGCAATCGAACAAACACTCGGCTACGTAGATCTTCAAAGCAGCGCCATTAAGAGTACCTTTTCCTATCATAACTTTTTGAAAACCCCGGTCAGTTGATTTAAAAGTAATCTTGTGAGCACATTTTATTCATTGGTACCATTTTAGTCCAATAGATGTCGTTGAATGTATCTTACCTTACGTAATGATGAAAATTTCTTCTCGAACACTTTAAATTCATATATCTTTTGATAGAGAGCACAGATTGCAATGAAATAAAAACTAAATGTTACTTAAAGTTACGCACAATTGTTGTGTATAAAAGTTGTCTACATTGCTTTCGTACATTTTACGTGATGCCCGAACAAATAAACAGACAAACAGATAAACAGACAAACAGACAAAAAATCTAAAAATGCTGGAAATGGGTTCTGTTGGTTGTCCTTTAACAACCTAGATATTTCTTTTGGAAATATTTTCGATGTACAAAAACGATTTTTCAACAGATTTATTATATGTATAGATAGATGTGGGTCGTCCGGCGGCAATATTATAATTTATTTTATTTTTTAAAAACGTTGCTCCATTCTAGTAATTTCTGCTGTATCGTGGGTGCGTTTACAAACATTTAAACTAACCCACACAAATACCCAGACCCGGAACAACTATCTGTAGGCCATACAAATATTTGTTCCGTGCGGGGACCGAACCCGCGACACACAGCGTAGCAGTTGATCGCTCAACCACTGCGCCAACCATGTCGTCGAAGGCAAGATGCGCATACGACAGAGTTGCCTTCGGGGGAAAAACCTGGAAGAGACTGGCGCAGAACTGAGGAGATTTGCACAAGAAAAAGGAGCCTAGCCAGCAGTGTGCGAATTCAGGCGGTGGATGGTGATAATAGCTTAAGGCCGACTGCCGAGGCGTTATTAGTCCGTTGCGTCGTTGCACGCGGCGTTTCAACGGTTCGACAGACGAGAGACGTAGCGGGGGAGGGTTTTGCGTTGCATTGTCGGAGCTGCGGTGCGACGACGGACAGTACTCCACTGCCACAGGGGTAAACTAGAGTAGGCCTACACAACATGTTATATCTCGGCAAGAGATGCGTTTTTTTTTCAATATCGTCTCGTAATTCAACCTATGTGGTTGTCGTCTGCTTAACCGGACTATCCTGTGCGTGCCTTGAGTGTAAGGCCTCCACTACGCGCTAAGGGCACCCCCTATGTGGTACGAGCCTCGGCTTAGGACGTCGCTGGGGGAGGACTGCATGGGGACAGGCTGGATCTGAGAGATATTATTATTTAGGGGCTGATTTAAAACTACTGGCACAGCATCGCAGGCTGGCTCAAGCGAGGGTCGGGGAGGGCAAGGACCGGGTCGTCGCGACGTATCTCGACGGTGAGGTCGGAAAGACGGCGGTTTACGTCTGACATGAGCTGCGCTGGCGTGCGTCACCCTCTTATATTACGAGGTCGTGCGTCGTCGCAACGCAGGTGTGACATACAATACGTTGACCACGATACGACCACGCAACGCAACGCACTAATGGGGCTTCAGCTGTAAAATAGTAAATAGCCCTGCCATAAATAGTAAATAGCACTGCCATAAATAGTAAATAGCATTGAATTCATATTTTATTTCACTTGAGATAAAGTATTCCAGTTAGTGCAGGCATCAGATCAGGCATTCACAATAAACCGTATATCATTGGCAGAACTGCACATTTACCCTCTGATTCCTCCTTCTTTACCCAGCAACCCAGCAGGCGGTGACGAGGGTTCAGAAGCTGCGTGTCCGGTTGACGAGTCCACGATTGTAGCCACATGCTTCTGTGAGACACCTAGCAATGTGTATGCAGCGCCTGATGAACTTACTGGTAAGCATTGTGAGCTATTGAAAAGGCTTTATTTTTTAAAAACTTTCTGCTTGCTCTTCATTCATCGAGCTGCAGTTGGGGTACAGGAAGGGGTGGAGAAGGGTTACCTTAATAGCTCCAAAAGTCATCATCGGCCTACTCTTTTCCTAACAATTTTTAGGCAGGTTTCCGGGAATTTAGTAATTAAAAACAAAGGAATTCCGCCGCAAACATAGCACATCGACTTTTACGTACCTAAATATCTGTAACTCGATGCAATGTAACGCTGGGAATTAGTTACACTTAAAACTTTCAAGATAATACAGTAATTTCTTAGTGTACAATGATATCCTGAAAATTTTCTCAACGCGCGGGTTTTACAAACAAGCCGATTTTTTTTGTGTGTAGCATTTTGTAGTTCAGCCTGCGAGGTATATTATTATCGAGATTATATATTCGAGATATCATTATTGCGGGGCTGATTTAAAACTACTGGCACAGTATCGAGGGCTGGCTCGAGCGAGGGTCGGGGAAGGCACAAGCCAGCCAAATAAGTAACTCTCTTAAAAATCGTTGGCTCCGCCGCAGAGTAAAAACATGCCTTCCTTTGTACTCAGAACCCGTATTCTGCCAAGCGATCGAGCTCTTTGACGGCGTCCGCGTCGGCTGTTCACACAGCGCACGTCGCGAGCGCAACACTAGCAATAGTCCAAGTACCAACACTACCGGCCTTGCGCCCCTAGTGAGGGCTGGTCCAAGGGCGCCATACTTCCTAGCGTGTGCCTTGCATGCCGCGCAACTGGCTAAGCACATGTGCTGTCCCGCTTGTGGACTGTTTTGTACACAGGTAAGATATGAGCTGGTGGAGTTTGATTTGTGTGTTGATATACGTAAAGTCAGTTTTTCTACTTAGTTTCGGCTGTCGTCTAAAAGGCTTTCGGTCTATTTGAAGGTGTAACATAACTGCGTCATCTATTGACTGGACTTTGTCTGTGAAATAGCTTTTTGGTGGGAAGTTGAAGCTTAAGGGCTGTTCTTTGAGCATCTTTCTGAGAAACTGCATATCATACAATCAGCCCTGTATCTTCTGAAAAGATAGTCTGAGATGTAGATATAAGTTGTAAATGAGCGTGATGTTATAAGGTCGAAACTTTGCCATTAACCGGTCAAAAAACTCTTTGCTCAGAATTTAAAAAACCTTCCAATAACACAGAAAATGAAACACAACAACATTAACATCAATGATATTCAAAATGCTAAACTCCATCTTTCCTCCAGGGCACCTTCTACCAATGTTCCTCGGGCCACTTATTCCACCTCGACTGTGGCCTTCCATATAACGATGCCAAGCAACGGCCCGGCTGTCCCCACTGCGGGGTGTACTCCTACCGCTGGCAACCCGCCAACGCCGCGGTCGTGAAGGTCAAGGTTGAGATGAAGTGCAGCAATAAACGCATCTTCTTGCCGGATCAGAGGGAGCAGTGGTAAGTGAAAATAGTGTTAAGAACTTACAAGCTCATACTTTAACTTTCCATTGTAATTAGTCAATAATAACAGGCATTTTTTACTGGTCATGAGTCTCATGGTCATCATGGACTATGAGGTTAAGAATTACAAATTCTCGAAAAATTCACAGAAAAGTCGAGAGCATTGTGCATTCCCCCTCTTTTCTCCTGTTTTAACTGCAATCAGTGATTTTGAGATTTCATGATGTATTCAGACCAATAACACTTAGTGATGTAGTTGTAGTTGTGTTTTTAGTTAATGGTAATACCAGAGAAAAAAAGGAGAAGGCATCCTTTGTACACAAGGAGTCTTAACAACTCCGATAAATATGACTGCCAAAATGTCCATTAATATTTCAACAATTATAACCACACTTCTCTTCTAGCACACCAGCCTACCTCACATTCACGGCCCGGGAGCCCAAGCCGGAGGCAGGGCCTATCATCCCGGAGGACCTACTGCCCTCCCCCCCTATAGATCTGAAGCAGCTGTGTGAGAAAGCCGCAGGGGCTCCTAATAAGTCACCTCAGCAGTTATGTGATGCTATACTGAAGGGAGACACTGTGGATATGCTTATACCTAAGATTGGTGAGGGTTTTAAAACTTATGTGTCTTAAGTTAGGTAGGTAATTTCATTCAGTCAAAATTTGTCGCCATTCTAGTTTTATTTTTGCCATTTAATGTTATAAAACACACAAATATATATATTTATATAAAATTAGCAGTTTTGTAAGCCTGTTATGTTTCATTTTTGGTCTACAACATAGTTTTAATCTATTCTATTCTAAAATAATGTACGTGAAAAGTTATACCATACAACTTTAGCAACTAGGTTATATTATAAACTAGTGGCCTGTCGCGGCTTCGCAAGGGTGCTATTTACTAATGAAGAAAATGAGAAAAGCGAGCAGTTCCCCCCAACCGATTGAGCAGAAATTTTTCCCACCTTTGGTTCTAGTGATAAAATAATATATTTTTAATACAGACATGAATTGACGCTGCAGCTAGTATCACCTCAAAGGTTAATAGAACGGACAGGAAACGTTATATCGCGCGTTCAATATTGATAGATAAACCTTATATTCTTGTTTTCATTTTTAATAAAAGCTTGTGTTTATTACTCATGGTATGTCAGCATAAAATTTGTATCTTGGAATTAGACTTGACCATTACTCCCAGCTACATCATTCTATGTCTTAAGAAGTCTTCTTCGAAGTACAACTCCGGTTTCTTCCTCCAATAGTCTCCAGCTCCAGCATCAACAAGGCCCTCCCTAGCCAGGCAGGCGGCACATGCCTCCACGCGGCCGCACGCACTGGTCACACGGGAGCCGTATACCTATTGCACTACGCCGGCGCAAACCTTGACGTCACGGACAACTACATGCGCACGCCGCTCTGTAGCGCTATACTGGGTAGGTTTCATAAAAAATATATTTACACACAGGGAATTATCATCATCTGCCTAGCCTTTTCCCAACGACGTTAGGGCCGGCTTCCAGCCTAACCAGATGCAGCTGAGTACCAGTATTTTACATGGAGCGACTGCCTATCTGACCTCCACAACCAGTTATTACTGGGTTATACAATACCCCTTGGTAAGCTGGTTGTCAGACTTCCGGGCCACTAACTACCTGTAACGTGTCATAGATCTACAAATGACAGCCAGGACCAATGGTTGGAACTGCTTTCCGAGGCACGGAGGAAACTCTGTATGTAATGTTTCCCATCAATAGACCAATCTAAGCAAGCCTGGCTTAGCCTGATGATAGACTCGAGCAGCTGTTATTCCTTAGCCACAAGCAGCTTTTATTATTTAGCCACGAGAGCTGTTATTATTTAGCCACGAGAAGCTGAATAATGAGATGTAAATTAAGGATCCATCATCTCTTTTCAACTGCGTTTGGGTTGCTTCCAGCCTTATGTGAATGCAGCTACATTCCAGCATTTAAGACTGTCTCCACAGTACTTAGTTTAAACACAAAATTTCTTCCAGCACTTCTCGAAAAACCCGAAAAGGAGAAAAAAGAAAAACTCAAAATCACCAGCTCCAAAGCAGAGGATCCAGAAGTAGACACAGTCAAAGAAGAGATAGACGGAGAAAAGGACAAAAGTGGGGAGAAGATAGAAGACGGTGATGTTAGGAAGGCGAAGGATGAAGATCTGATCAAAGTGATCCGGTACCTAGTGGCGGCGGGGTGTGACGTTAATTTTCCGGTGAGTTTAAAAAAAATAAGTAAACAAATATACACATTCAACCGGCGTATAATCACCCGGGTTCTCCCCAAATGGTTAGGTAAAGGTGTTACTAAACGAAAACATTTAGCTAATATGTTTAAGTTAAACCAGTTTTGCTTTGCCAAAGTTTCGGCATTATTTCTCCTTTATAGACACTATTTGGAGTCTAAAAACCAATTTACTATAGCCAATATTTTATTATAGCGACTGGCATTAGTTTGAGATCGTCGTATGCACGAAAGCAGACGCATGCATGCATAGACGATGCATGCGTCTGTTTTCGCTCGTTGTATCGCACCGACCTTCTGAACTATTTGGTCTCCGTATTCTTGTGTGGCGTGCGCAGATGATATAATCTGTTTGTGTCTGTGGTACGGTCCAGGGTCAAGATGGTATGACAGCCCTGCACGTGGTCGCCCAGCACGGCGGCGCACTGGGCGCGCACGTGGCGCGCGTGCTGCTGCCGCACGCGCACGTGGACGCGCGCGACCACGGCGGGTGGACGCCGCTCGTGTGGGCCGCCGAGCACGAGCACAGCGACGTGGTGAGGTGAGTCTGATGTACAGGGTCAAAATAAATACCGAGCTAACGAGACTTCTTCAACGTGTGTAGAAACCGAACATAAAACCAGTAGATACGGAGGAAATTAAGTCTGACAAACGGACATACAGACAGACTCTCATAGTTGTTGACGGTTGTTCACCTTTTACCACCATAAACTAATTTTGGCATTTAGAGCATCAAGTTGTACTGATCGTTATCCCTATCACTATCGCACATCTGTCTGTACACAAACCTGCGAATTCGCAACGCAGAAGAAACTAACTGTTTGTACTGTTTGAGCTCGTCGATTTTTACGATGCGACGTCGCATCCCAGTTTTGTGTACAAGCCCAATCTCCAAGTGCAAGAAAATGGAACATGTCTAAGTATAAGCAAAGTCATCTTTACAGCTCTTCGCCTAAGGGTCAAAGCCAGCACTTGGAAGAAGTCTTCCTGAGTTTCCATAATTTACTGCTTGTTCCAGAGTCCTACTAGAGGCAGGCGCAGATGCTATGACCTGCGACAGTGAGGGTAACGGCGTCGTTCACTGGTGTGCGCTGGCGGGGTCGGCCGAAGCCCTGCGGTTACTGTTACACACCGCCCCACAGCTGACTGCGGCTGTAAATGCACATGCCGATACTCCTCTGTAAGTATTACGTACACCAAAGGCTTTATCTGTGAGGATACAACACCGTGATGTACTTTTTAACCTACTTAAAAAAAAGAGGTTTGCAATTCGTCCGTTTTTATAATTATGTGCCCCGATTACTCGAAGACGCCTGTACCGATTTGGAAAATATATTTTTTTGTTTGTAAGGTCTACTTCCCAGGTGGTTCCATGGCCATCAGGTCGGGATCTGATGATGGGATCCAGGAAAAGTCGACTGGTATTTTCTCTAGTCACAATGTAAAATTGATATATAACAAGGATTTGTGTGAGATCCCACAACTGAAAAAGACAAAAAAAAAATACAGAACAAAGCGACCATGAATATGAACAAGATTTACCTTACCTTTATTTGGTAACAAAATATGCAAAGTGTTCTTTGCCACTAAGTTTACATTGCACTGCTTAATTATAAAAGCTGTTGTTTTGCATCCTCGTCAAAATTCAGGAGGTTGTCACAAAAGACATAAATAATCAATTAAAATAACTATACCTAGTTAATTATTAATAAACACTGGTTTTTCTGGTTGTTTAAGTTTGTCAGTATTTCAGAATAACCCCCTTAACGTAGTTCAGGAAATAAGAAATGATCGAATAAACGTTTGAGATTGTTTGTATTTGTGGAAGCGCGGAAGGCGTTATAGGGCGAGTTTCAGACGGGCTGCGTTTAAAACACGGATGGTTCACACTTACCAATTTACGTAAATAAGTAATACCTATTTTATTATTGATTCGGGACGAGAATCATTAGCATAGATTAGAACAAGATTTACCTCCTTGAATTTGACGAGGATGCAAAACAACAGCTTGTATAATTAAGCAGTGCAATGTAAACTTAGTTGCAATGACAATGAAGACATTGGGCACATTTTTCAAATGAAACCATTAAAATTGAATTTATTTCAGACATGTAGCTGCGAGACAGGGACACTACGCCTGCGTGGTCATCTTACTGGCTCGCGGAGCACGGGTATGTATTTAAATTATAAAACATTTTTTCAAAGTCAAGTTTCGAAATTGGCAGCGCCAAAAGCCTAACAGAGATTAAAACACGTTATTTGTTCGGGGATGGACTACTAAACTACATTACCGATTTTAATCAAATTTGCACACCGTGTGCAGTTTGATCCAACTTGAAATATAGGATATCTTATATCTCAATTTATAGTCGCAATATTATTATATTGCAAATTAAGTCACAATTATCTGTTCGCTCCAAACGATTCTAACATATGGCGGTATCTGTTGACCGGATTAAATAAGTATTCAATAGATGGCGCTGTATAGGAGCGGAGCAGCTATGAAAAATATTGCGAAAACGGGGAAAGTGTGACGCAGACGAAGTTGCGCGGGACAGCTAGTACTTTTGTAAATATAGCTGTTTATTGTTGAACTTAAGAATCTAGTGTTGTGGTCAGTATTGATTTTATGATTAAACAATGTTCTGTACAGACTGACATAGAGAACTCTGCGGGTGAGCTGGCAGTGGAAGTATGCTCCGGACAGTGTCAGAGCGCCATCTCACTCAACATGCAGATGACCATCGCTGTCAGAGACAACGTGTCCAGGTTCAAACTGCTCTCCAGGTAAACATCATTTATAGACGCGTATTGACCGGAGATTCTTTTTTGCAATAACTATAGTTTTTGATAGTTATAAATAGAGAGTTAGGTAGAGTAAGATAGTTAAAAACTAGTTAGAAAGTTGTTAGTTTCTTCATCTAAACTAATATTATAAAGAGGAAAGATTTGTTTTCGTTTGTTTGTTACAATTTGATTTTAAAAATTCTTTCACTATTAGATAGGTACATCTTTACCGAGTAACATAAGCTATATTATATCACAATCGCGGACGAAGTCGCGGGCGAAGTATGTTAGTAGTATAGTAGTTATGTAGTTGTTAGTTTTCTTATATAGTATATTATGAGTACAAGGTGTAAACTGACCCTTCCCGAAGCCGTTAACCAAGCATTCTGCATCAAAAGCGAAAATGGGAAACACTTTTGGGGAGGGGGGGGGAATACTACAGTTTATTGTACTGATGAAAGCATTAAATAATACGGGGGTCATAAAGTTATAGCATTGAAATGTATTTAATATATTATAATAATACTAGCTGTCCCGCGCAACTTCGTATGCGTCACATTTTCCCCGATTTTGAGCATTTTTAGTTAGATTATAAAGCTGAACAGTTTGTTTGTTTGCTTGAACGCGCTAATCTCAGGAACTACAGAACCAATTTAAAAAGTTCTTTCAGTATTTGATAGCCCATTTATCGAGGAAGGCTATAGACTATATATCATCACGCTACAACAAATACGAGCGGAGCAGCAATGAAAAAGTTGCGAAAACGGGGAAAATGTGACGCAGACGAAGTTGCGTGGGACAGCTAGTTTAAGAGAACTTGTGAAACATTTGGAATTTTGACCTCCAGTATATCTGTGACTAGGTGGTTCCCAGGTAAAAATCCAGAACAAAAAAATATCACAATGGCTGGGAGAACATGACCCTTCGGCTTCGTGGACCCTCCACGAAGCCGAAGGGTCTTGTTCTCCCCGCCATTGTGATATTTTTAACACCAATTATTGGTTCTGTGTGGGAATCGAACCCGCGACAAGCAGCGCAGAGTCCAATCGCTCAACCTCTGTGCCAACCATTTCATGCATAATATTGGTCACGTTATGAGCCTATTTGCAATAGACTATTGCGCTCGAAACTCGGCGATAAGTCGCCATATCTTCTTACTAAATAAATGATTTCTAATTCACGTTATAAGCTTACAACTAACATTGCGATGATCAAAAACTGTTACCCACAGTGACATATCGAACGGGCGCGAGCCGTTTCCGATCCCGTGCGTCAACGAAGTGGACGACACTCCGTTACCGGACGACTTCACATACGTCACACGGCACGTCATGCCGGTGCCCGTCAATGTGGACAACACTATCAACAACATGCAGGTTAGATGTTACTTATGTTCTTACTATCAAACGGCCGCGAACCCCTAAAACGACCCACTGACCCTGTTCCGATTCCGTGCGTGAACGCAGTTGACCACAGACCGTTACCAGACGACTTTACTATGTCACACGGCATTTTATTGCCAGTAAATGTTAATGTGGATAACACTAACAACAACAATCAGATTTAGTGAAATGTGGTTGCAAGCTGTCCTTAAAATGCTTGACAATAAATTCAAAATATTTTATTGTGGGCATATGTTAGCTACAGGTCTAAACAATAAATTAAAGTTTCAATATGTCCTGCCTAATAGGCATACAATAATTAAGTAGTGGCATTACATTTAAAATTATTTTACATTACAAATTTGGTTATTATAAATGTCAAAATATCAATAATATGCAGACAAATTAATACATAGTCAACAGTTCAATCAATGATTCAAGAAATCTTGGATCGTGTAGTATGCTTTCTCAATTAAAAATGTACGCAGTTTATTTTTAAATATTGGAGTTTCCTTAGTGCTCAGAATGTCAATAGGTATCTTGTATATTTTTGATGCCATGCCAAAGAAGCTTTTGTTAAACCGAGCCGTTTTATGTGGTACATTAGAGATTTTTAACTTATATCTTCTCGATTTGAGTTTGTCAAATAGATTTTCATTTGTTTTTATAAATACGGCTCTTCATAAATGTAAATTGCAGGAAAGGTCAAAATTTTATATTCTTTGAAATATGGTTCACAAGAATCAGGAACACGGATACCGGCAATCGCGCGTATACATCTTTTTTGCGCTTTAAACACTAAATCGCTATTAGTGGCATTGCCCCAGTATATGACTGCATATCTCAGTGTCGACGAAACATAAGCATGGTATGCGGTCAAAATAACTGATTTATCAACAATCTTGGATAATTTATATAAAGCATATGAGTACTGATTAAGTTTATTGCATACTGTGTCAATGTGTGTTTGCCAAGTCAAATCATTATCTATCCAAAGCCCTAGAAATTTAGCGCAGCTGACTTGTTCAATCTTCGTCCGATTATAATTAATATTGAAGTTGTGATTTCTATTGTTACGGCCGAAATTGACTAATTTAGTTTTTTCTAAATTGATAATTAAGTTATTAACCGTCAACCAGTTAATTATATTGCGAAGAGTGGAATTTATTTCATATTCAAAAGTATCAATATTTTGGCCTGTAAAGATGGCTGTGCTGTCATCAGCAAAAAGGATCATGGGATGCTGTGAAACTTTAGGCAGATCATTAATGTAAATCAAAAATAGCGGTGGACCTAATACGCTACCTTGAGGCACTCCATAGAGCATTTTTTTGGGCATGGGCTTATGTTTTTGTTCAGTATTGTTTAAGAGATTAATGTTATTTATTTTTACTACCTGGTATTTATCATTTAAATAAGATTTTAGTAGTTTATGGACGTTTCCCCTTATTCCATAACTGTACAATTTGTTTAAAAAAGAGTTCCATGGTGCACATAATCGAACGCTTTTGTCATATCCATAAACATTGCAGAAACAGGAACATGTTTATCAATATTAGTATAAACTGGTTTTAAAAGGTCGTAAATTGCTAAATTAATTGACTTATTTTTTCTAAAACCTTTTTGTTCTTTAGAAAGTAGATTGAACTTCTCTAATTGAGTATTAATTGCATTATATATTATTTTTTCAAATATTTTGGAGAAAATAGGGATAAGTGCTATTGGTCTGTAACATGCCATGTCCTCCTTGTTATTTTTTTTTTAAAGTGGCTTCACTACGGATTTTTTAAGTTTAGCTGGAAACACACCATGTTCAATACATAAGTTAAATATGTGACTGAGTACTGGGCTGATGATTGGAGCAACTTCTTTTATTGAGGATGTTGTTATGTCATCATAACCAGTTCTTCAAGTATTTTTAAGAGATTTAATTATAATATTTATGTCATAAAGTATTACAGGGTTTAAAAACAAAGATTTACATGAGCTACAGGGTAATGTCAATTTGTTATTGAAAGATGTCAAATTTATATTAGAATTATTATTTCCTTTATTCATTTTACATCTTATTTACTATATTTTTAAATATTTCTTATAAAACAAAGAAGGTAAAAAAAAAAACATTTAAAAATATAAAAAACAGGTTTCCGCCGGTATCGGGAGCAGGGTCCAAGCTACCGGTGGTTAGGGCTGCCGAGACAGGAACCTCCTCACAATGCGGGCCGTATCGAGGAGTACTGCCTTCTGAATCTGGCTCTTGATCCAACCCCCAAGTGAGAGCTTCGACAGATGGTCGTCGAGGCTCTTGGCCATAAGGCCATTGGCCGTTACGACAATCGGCACAATGATAGCAATATAATTATTATTATTAAAATTGTCCGCAACTGATGAATTATTATTATTGAGTAGATTTATTGGTTTTATTAAATTAATATAATAATTATTAAATTCTTCAGCAATTGTTCGTGGGTCTGATATTGTATGATTATTTACTTTTATTTTATTAATATTTTCTTTTGGAAGTTTAGTTTTGTTAATAAACATAATAAAATAATAAACCATATTTAATTAAGTTTTCTGTATGGTAGTGTATGTTGTCGGACGCAAAAAATAGCACCATCCCATATCTTCCCGTGGGTGTCGTAAGAGCCGACTAATGGACTTGCCAGAGTATGGGCAGCAGCATTCTCTGTGCTTTTGTGACAACCAGACTGCGATCGCCAACCCGCCTGCCAAGAGTGGCGATTATGGCAAAACCCCCCATGTTATGTCAATGTGGCGAAATTTGGGGGAGGCCTATGTGTGGATGTCTTTCGGCTGAAATGATGATGATGAATTAAGTTTTCAAATATGCTTCGTCTTACCGCAGGGTTGCAAGTGCAAGGAAGGAGACTGCACATCGGGGTCATGCGCCTGCAGCGCCCTCGGTGTCCGCTGCTGGTACTCGCGCGGTCGCCTGCAGGCCAGCTTCCCGTACCACGACCCGCCCATGCTGTTCGAGTGTAACCAGACCTGTGGCTGTAATCTGGTAACGATTACCTTCAATCAGAGGCTCAAGTAGCCTACCGTGATGTCTTAAAACATTATTGTTTTACTCCTTTTCCAGTGTGGGAAAGAGATGGACATCCAGAGCTAGACATTCTGTATTGCTTCGTCTCTTTCCGACACTGGAATAAGAGTAAAACAATACTGCTTAAAGACGTCGTGGTAGGCCAGCTGGCCTTTAGTGCGTTGCGTTGCGTTGTTGCAACGGATCAACGCAACGCATAATGTGGCATGTCACTAAGAAAAATATGTAAAACGACGCAACGGAACGCACTAATGGGGTTTCATTAGTGCGTTCCGTTCATCATATTTATCAGCCTTGGGTAACACACGTCACACCTTGCCTCCCGGAAGTGTACGGCAGAGGTATACCAATAGTACAAGCGGCGCTAGTGGCGTTCTGTAGTTTTTGCATACCTACCTACTTGCCATGGGAATAAGGACTGATATTGTACAATCTCAGTCCTTATTCCCATGGTACACATGGTAGTACATACATACATAACCTCGCGCCTTTTTCCACGGGGAAGGCTGAAACCACAGAACGCGACATGCTACAATCATTACATACTTCTTTGGCTTCGTCCACGTTCATACATCTGGCCCCCTGGAAAGTCGTATGTATATCTCGCTCGCTTTCGTAATGCCAAAACAAGATACACATACAACTTATCGAATCGAAATCGAATCCGAGCGTCCGAGCGGGGGCCGGTCATACACGCACGCTGAAGATGTGAGATTACGTACCTATGTATCACGTGTGACCAACAATAACCAATCTACCTTCCTGTAGCGTCGCTGCGGCAACAGCGTAGTGTCTATGGCGGCGTCGGCGGGCTCGCTGTGCGTGCGCGCGCAGGTGTTCCGCGCGGGCGGCGCGCGCGGCTGGGGACTGCGCGCGCGCCGCCCGGTGCCGCGCGGGGCTCCCGTGGCGCTGTACGTGGGCGAGCTGCTGCCGCTGCCGCACGCCGACACCAGGCCGGCCGACCATTATATGTTCGCCTTGGATGTTAAGCCGGATTTGCTTGAGGTAAGAAAATATTTATTCTCGTTTTGTGTATGGAATGGAAGTGTCTTAAATATCCAAGAATTGTTTTATAGTTTCGTTTATGCATAATTGTAAGCAAATAAATTATAAATTAAGCAAATAAATTATCTCATCTTATCTTAAGATAGGAAGGAATTTGGGGAAATAAAGAGTCATACGAATACGGCTCCCTTCATAGTTTAGTAACCAGTAAAACAAGATCAACTGCGAAGTTTTGAAGTTTGATATGCTTTGAATGTTTGATTGCCGGCTTCGTGAAGTTTCTGTTCACACTTTGTATGTTGGACTCTTTTCTTATTAGAATCTTTATTGTCAGCTAACATCTCATTCAATCTCCCTAGCAATGTTCCGACAAGACACAGCTATGCGTAGACGCGGCGCAGTTCGGCAGCGCGGCGCGGTTCATCAACCACAGCTGCCGCCCCAACCTGGCTCCCGTCCGGGTGTTCACAGACAGCCGAGACCTGAGACTACCCACCGTCGCGCTCTTCGCTATCTCCGATATTGAGCAGGATGAGGAGCTTACGTGAGTTTGAAAATCTAAGACAAAGACTAAAAAATATGTATATCAAAATATATTCTTAACTGCCGTGGAATCCGTAATCAGCGGTAGGTAAAACCTTGAGAGAAGACTTTTTTGGTTTTAGATGTGAAAACCCAACATATTAATTTATCATATCGATAACGAGATAAAATCATAATTTTAAATAAAAACAAATTAATTTCTTTTTTTATTCATTTATTTGATTTTGAACATTACTATACTTTTATCTCGTCCTTTATTGCAGCCTCTCCGTAAACTTGTGACCAACACAAATTTATTTATCGAATACTTTCTTGCAGATTCGACTACGGAGACAAATTCTGGTCAGTGAAGTCAAAATGGATGAAGTGCGAATGTGGGAGCGTTGACTGTAGATATCCGAATAAATCTGAAGACACCGAATCATCTTGAATACTGTGTAAATAATATTTCCTTAGAAATTATTTATTGATAAATATTATTGTATTGAATCTGTAATCAATAATCATGTACTGAATAATTATATTTCGAATTATAATAACTGAAGCTTGATTTTATTTGCGAAACCCGACTGGACCTTGTGTTTATGAATGTGGTAACACACACCATTCGCTAGAGAAAATAAAAAAGCCTTCCCACTACGACGCGCCTTCATGCGTTAAATATATCCGATTGGTTTAGGCGATTTTCCTGGTTTTACTAATACAAGTAATAAAAAAAAATTAACAAATCATATATTAAAATTTATTTTACTTGCTATAATCATCAAAATAGATTTTTTTTTTAATTTTTATTAAATTTAAATCAAATCGACTAAATCAATTAGTATTTTTGTAGTATGGCAATCCTGATTTGTTCACAATATTTTGCTGTTGCTGTCAAAACTGTCAAATGTTTAAAAGTTCAACGGCTCTAACACGAGTTTGAAAGTGCGGAAATAATTTCAAAATCTAGATTTTATTGCATACAACTAAGTGAAAACGGTGTGGAAAGTGGTGACGTAGTTTCAGGTTTTGGATCAAATGTATTAAATACCGTTAAACATGAGTGGTAACTCGGAATCGACGTCGAACAGCATCAAGTTCGCTCCGATGCCTATGTCGGCATTGCTGGCAAACTTGATGCCTTTCAAGAATGCAGAAGACAGTCCTGACGCCAGCTTCTCCTCCGCCGACGACAGTGACAACTCCTTTGGCGAGACCGTGTCAAAAAAGCCTTCTCCTGCGAAGAAAATAAACAAAGACTTTTTCACGCCCAACATCAAACCCAAACCGAAAGATATCAAAGCGTTTGCATCAGAGAAGAAGTTCACATATAACGAACACGACAAAGAAAATAATTCACAGGACAGTTGGGTCCTCCATCAAACGTATCCAGCTAATGAAAACCCTACGAACCATATCATGCAAAATACACACAAAAACATAAGTTCGAAAGCCTATTCAAATTCAGAAGCAAAATCAAATGTTTATCCAAATTCAGAAGCCAAAAAGCGCAATATATTGACACAACAGATTAACAGTAACACAAGATCACAAAATTCATGCATAAAAAGGACTCCAGAAGTAGTTAAAGTACCAAGTAGTAGTCAGAAGTTAAAATCAGCAACTCCTAAAATAAAGTCAGGTATCAGAAGGTTTACACCGGGCTCTAAGCAGAGCCAGAAGAAGACTCCACAGAAAGCTGCAATACAGAACAGGGATAGAGTGAGAGTTGAGTTGTTTTCTCAAAACCCTTCAAAAGATGAGCAGCAATGCCCTCCTCCTAAGTCTGAGCCGGCTCCTGTCGCCGTCCCAGTGCCTGAGACCCCACTGAACAGGAAGGCGATGCCTGCCTCATATGTGGCTACACCATCATACCCTCAAGGTGTAGTCAACAATAGCTCTAAGATACTTTTCAAAACAACCAGCATAAAAGATAAGAAGTACATGTTTATTAAAAAACTGGGCACTGGAGGCTCCAGTGAAGTTTACAAAGTGAGTATAGAATGAAGATATTTTTCTTACAAATGAGTCATAACTTTAACATTACTGATTACATATCAGCCTTGACACACTTTTCAACATGATAAAAGCATGTTCAGTTACAAATAATAAAGAATACTTTGAAGAAATGGTTGTCTCACCCCTCATTCAAATGTTTCAAGTTACAACATGTCTAATCCAAACAGGTTTCTAACATCTTGTTGATGCGAAGGGTGGGACCTGTTGTTTGTTTACACTAACCAATTGACCCCTCTACAAGCCTTTACAAGCTGACTTCGACTACTTTACTATTATTAGAATTCATTTACACCAGTATAGGGTGTCAGAAAGTTTGACAGCCAGTATTATATATATTGGGGGTATCATTATTATGCATTAACTTGGTTGTGGAGGTCAGATAGCCTGTTGCTCCACAACATTCAGCTGCATCCTTTTACACTGGAATGTAGATGATGATGACTTCTTATATGATAATGCTACCACTTCTGACCCTCCACTAAGTTAAATTCTGAAGGCCTCCAAATAGTTTATATTATATTTTTTTTTGTTTATGTTTTTTTTTATTACTAGCTGTGCCCACAACTTCTTCTGCGTGGAATTAAACAAAAAAGTTTTAGTTTTCTTTATAACAATTTTAGAATTTTTCTAAAATAAAAGGAGCCTTAGTTACTCCTTATTACATCAGCTATCTGCCAGTGAAAGTCCCGTCAAGTTCAGTCCAGCTGTTCCAGAGATTAGCCGGAACAAACAAACAAACAAAATTTTAAAAAAATGTTACTTTGGTATTTGTACCGTGTATACATTCATATGCATGTAGTAAAAAGCAGTTATTTTAACATATATGTATAGATTATTATAAGCCTTTTATGTCCCCCTGAAAGACAAAGGCATCTCTCTCTAGATTTATTCCACCAACCCTTTAAGTAGCAGTCCAGCTCATCAGGCCATATCCATCTGTGCCTGCCGCGTCGCCGATTCCTCTTGTTCAGAACCCAACCCGTAGAAATTCTCACCCAATTTTGAAGGGACATGTGGCATATATGGCCTGATGTGGTTGATACTTTATTAAATAAATAAACTATCGTACTTGTATTCTTGTAGGTATTAGAAGTGGGCACTTCATGTGAGTATGCGGTGAAGTGTGTGTACTTGGCCACGGACCAGGAGCTGGCCCAGGGGTACATCAATGAAGTGCGGCTGCTCAGAGAGTTGCAGAACTCTGACAGAGTCATCAGGCTGTTTGATTAGTGAGTCACTGACATTATTTTAATCAATTGGAACATTACGGAACTACTACAATACCAATTTTGTTGAATTGAATTAAGTCATTGGTTTTAGTGCAAGTTAATAGAAATTCTTTGTTTGTATGGCGAGTGTTGACCATGCTACCTTTAGCAGCAGTCCTCGTGGCTTTTCTGTGCTCTGTGGGAAATAATATAGGATCAGTCTGGTCTATTGCCCTAATTTGTATGCTGAACTCATCAAGCAATGTGATTGCGGATTTAAACTTACTCGTACTCTCCAACATTCTACTTTATTTACCACACATTGTATAGATCAACTTTCCTATTACTGTAAATATCTGACACTTTAGACAGTCTCTACACCTACCGGATTTATCATACACTAGCTGTCCGGCGCAACTTAGTTTGCGTCACATTTTCCCGGTTTTCGCAACATTTTTCATTGCTGCTCCACTCCTATTGGTCGTAGCGTGATAATATATAGCCTTCCTCGATAAATCGGCTATCTAACACTGAAAGAATCGGACCAGTAGTTTCGGAGCCTATTCAATGCAAACAAACAATCAAATCTTTCCTCTTTACAATATTAGTTGAGATATGCAAAAAACTTTGTTTATTTGTTCCGCTCTACAAAGTTATAATGATACATACCAACTTGTTGCTTCCCTCAGTGAGTACGACCGCACCAATCAGTTCCTGCGCATGGTGCTGGAGGTGGGCGAGACAGATCTGTCCTCGTTCCTGAAGGCGCGCGGCGCTGGCCTGCCGCCCGCGCTAGTACTGCACTACTGGGAGGAGATGCTGCATGCCGTGCATTATATACATGAACATGGTGAGAAATAACAACTACTATATGTACTCGTAGTTAACGCAACATCTTCGCTTTGGACACGGATTTACTCACCTGCTTTTCTGTAGAATACAGGTTTACACAATCATTCTCGAGTTTTATTCGCCATTCGTTGATTTGTCGAAGTATTTGTGACTTCGAATGTGTAATTAGTTATTGATTTCACCTCGTCACTTGTAGTTTATTTCGCAATCAATCGAGCATCACGGCAAATGGAAAGCATGGGTATCGATTATAAATTCACCTTGCCGTTATCGAAAGTAAACCCGAAATAAGAAGAGACAGTTCTCTTTATTCGGATTTACACAAGCCTTCTGTTAGCTTGTGTAAACGGGAATCCAAGCCGGAAAAATACAACTGCAATTTTCATCGACGTTTTTCATTTCTGTTATGTATTTCACCCTTTAATATTAAATTAGCACAATAATAATCAGAAAAGTGTTCAGGGATCGATTAATTGGGTTAAAAGGTTTGATTGACCATTAAACGGGTTACCCATAAAATATATGGGTTAACCATTTAAATATTGCTGAATAACCAGAATGATAGATAAAGTACCGAGCGCGCCATAACTCCGTAACTTTCTTGCATATTTTTCATGTATTAAAATGATCTCTTAATGTGTGAGTTAACCTTTACTGTAGAAGTTTTCACCTAACCCAAAAAAATTACCCGATTAAAACCCCTGGTAAAAACAGTTTGTACGCAGTGCCAGTGCCTTCAAAGGAGCACGAATCCTGACTGGATAATTACCGAGAAATTTCTACAAAAATACACGGATCAGTTTTCAGAAATTAGACTTTCGTTTTCAATATTAAAAGCTTTGCCTACAAAGCTTTTAATATCATATCTAGCTATTGATCATATCTTTATCTGTCTACAGGCGTAATCCACGCGGACCTAAAACCCGCGAACTTCCTCCTTGTGTGCGGGCGGCTGAAGCTGATCGACTTCGGCATCGCGTCGGCCATCAGCAGCGACGCCACGTCGGTGGTGCGCTCGCAGGCCACCGGGACCTACTCCTACATCAGCCCCGAGGCGCTTATGGGCGGCGCGGGGGGGTATGGGGTCGCTAATGGCGATGGCAGTGCTCCTATCAAGGTAACTAGTGAACTTAGTACCGACTCTTAGACCAGTATTAAACAACATGTAGTTCTGCGAAGTCATTTATTTTGCAACACATATATAAAACCTTAAAATTGATCTATGGTGTTTGTGGACTGGTACACAAGTAACTTTGTATGTTACCTTTTCACGCCTTAACGGCTGAACGGATTTCGATAGTAAGATAAGTTTGGCACAAAGATAGACCGTGAGCCTGGGACAGGATATGGTGCTTTTTATGCAAATAGTAAATTCCTGCAGGATGATTTGTAAATCCACGAGCGAGAAACTATGAAAAGTTAGTAGACCATAAACCAAATATTGCAAATGGCCTCATTTGCAATATTTGAAGCACCCAATATCCAGTTCTCACAAAGTATTTGTTATGTTGTAGATCTCGTTCCGCTCGGACGTGTGGTCTCTGGGCTGCATCCTGTACAGCATGGTGTACGGACGCACCCCGTTCGGCCACATCCCCAACCTCGCCAAGTTGGCCGCCATACTCGACCCCAACCATCGCATCGACTACCCGCCCGTAGAGCGTAAGTATACATTTGCTTATTTGAGATGTGTTTTTGTGTCATTCCACTGGGTAAAGCTAGCATGTTTAGTTGAAGAAAAGTGCAGGCTACACCGCGAAACTAACTTAGCTATAACGGTTTTTGTAGGAGCTCTGAGGTGTGTGGTTTAACCAAACAAGAAAACAGTACATTCACACGTAGTCAAGTTTTGCCGATTATGTTTTTTACCGTATTCGTCAAAACCGAATGTTCTGTTCACACGGCATTCGGGTTTGCTCTTTTGATAAATAAACCGTATGGTGTGTTACCGTCTGAATATGCAATTCGGTTTTTTGCGTAGCGCAGGAAAGCGCTGTCTCTCGAACACTTTGGACATATCCTGGTATTATCGCCGTCAAAGATGTCCTAGTTTGAGAAGAGATTTAGGTTATACCCAATTGTGAAAAGATGAACAACGGTGGGTTCCTTTAAAAATAATCAGCATCAACTTATTTTTTTAACTACTTTAGAATTACAAGTATTACATTCGATAATCTCCTGCAAAGCAAACTTTATAAACGGCAATTTACTATCTCTCATTGCAATAGATAATTCATCATATAATTACTCTCCCCCACAGACCTCCCTCCATCACTAATCGCAGCGCTGAAGTGGTGCCTCACATACAACGCTCGCGCGCGGCCCTCCGTGCGCGAGCTCCTCAGCATCCCCTACCTGCAGCCAGCCAAGGGCACCCTGCCGCAACAGCTGCTCGACAAGGTGCAGCCGCACGTCTCACAGCAAGAGTATCGGTTACTGCAGAGGGCGCAACTTTAGCACTCACTTGTGAACAAAACTGCAAAACCATGATGTCTTGAAGCAGTATTGTTTTATTCTTATTCCACAGTGGGAAAGAGATGGCGCTAGTCGTCCTCTATAGCTGTCTCTTACCCACACTGAAATGACATTAAAAACAATACCGTTTTCTCATCTCTCAAACTTGTTGAAGGAAGAAACCTTCCGATGGTTTCATGGTGATGATCAAAGATCTGTTTGATCAGAAGTGCTTCTAGAATTAGATCTCATGTCTTTTGTTTGGGAATGTTTTATTCCAGCTCCGTCAATCTTGTAATATTAGGTTTACTCTCCGAGTTGTGGGCGTGAATTTTTACTTATTCGAATTATAAAAGTGGCTTCGGTCACATTATGTCGTTGTAAATATAATACATTGTCTGTCGAGTGTATGTGCTGTATCTACAATCTACTCGCCTAGAAGGCGGATTCATGATCCATCAAATAACAAAATTGTACCAAGGAAATTGTATTCTAAAAGTTCTTGTTATGTAATTCCAGGAAACTTAACTTTTCGAAAATGTTTTGATATTAATACCAAAGTATATGTAACTTCTTGTAAATATGTAAAATACTAATTTTCAGTTTGCTTTGATACTAAAAAATACTTATAAATTTTTAACCTTTATACCGTTTTGGTGATGTTAACAAAATTAATATAACTAAAAATGTACTTGTATGATAGGAATAATTATAAATGTATTACAGATAATTTATTACATAAATAATGGACTGTATAAATGGAACACTGATTTTTATTGGAAAATAAACAATATAATTTGGGAATAAATATTTATTGAAAAGATAATAATTGGAGAATACAAAAAAAATAAATAGCATCTTAGCACAATTATGAATAAAGGAATAATAAAATAAGATTTATTAATCGTAGCTTACAACACTATCTAGCAAAAATGATAAAACATTTTATGAAATGCAATAAGGTCAACATTGAAAATTCAAAGAGGAAGGTTACGGGATAAAAAACGTTATTAGATAGAAAATACTGATATCAAGTCGTAGAGACTGGCAGCTTCGTATTTCTCTGCTCGCATCAGAGAAAAGGAATTCTCGCCCTTACTACACATACCATAAGGTACAGAGCGACTACGAAAGTAGCTTCACGACATAGTACATTATTCGCCCGGGCGTGCGCGCTTGCTCGAACAGCGAACACAAGCAGAACCCTCCGGAACGACAACGCACCGACATCAGCTGATCATGATTACTTTACTAATTTAAGTCCAAGTTACACAGACTCTAAAGCTACCTTAAGAGTTGAAATGCTTTTATTGTTCAGTCTATATACTTTTGGAATAATAAGACATTGAAATAGTGCTATATAAATAGTAATGCAAGCTGATCGCGCGTCCGACCGCGCAGTACTCGCGTGAGGATGGGAACACGACACAAAATTAAAAAACGAAAATTTTCTTTTTGATTTTAATGCGTTACGTAAATAAAGCTAGCAGTACTGCGCGGGCGGCCGGCGTGAGCGGACGTGCGCAGTGCGTGCCTAGTTCTGGAAGAGCGTGCGCGTGAAGTCGATGTAGTCGAGCGCGTTGGGTATGGGGCGCTCCGTCTTGGCTTCCACGAAGGGTTTCATGCGAGCGACGCAATAGTCCGCCATCTCCTTGGTAAGGTTCTGTGAATAAGATAAAATGGTTAGCCGTGTTCCGCTATATAATTTGAGGTACCGCTGAGTATATATCATATTGCGTCTTGGGTGGATTCCCAGGTCGGGCAGTGTTATTGGGGTCTTCATTAGTCGGGAGATTGAATTTGTGCCCGGTTGATGGCAATAGTTTCGTCCCCTATTACATACATGGGTCTTAGACAAAACTGCAACTCAACTCAAAGCATTTCAATTAGACCAAGTAAAAAAAAAACGCGAAGCTACAGTCACAACTTCACAAGGCATAATAACTTGTGAAAGTATTGTAGTTGCCCATTCCTGTAGTTCATGTTGATAGGTATGGGTGCACCCCGGCCCCGGCCTAACAACAGGCGTGTTATATGTTGTAGCGTTACTCACAGCATAAAGCTCGTCCTTGGTGACGTAGGCACGGTCCTGGTGCGCCGTGATGGCTCGGAACGCGTTCTCTATCTCTTCCGAAGAGTGCACGTTCTCGGTTTCCTTACTGATCATGAACGCCATGTACTCTTGCAGGGATACCTGTCCGTCGCGGTTCGGGTCTACCACATCTAGAAGGGAAATATAATTGTAAAACATCTGGATCCTGTACTTATCATACTTTATGTTTAAACTTAATCATTTAGCCGAAAAATTACTAAGCATCGCCTCAACTAACTGTCTCCGTCCTTCACCTTACGCTTTCAGCTTCATCAACTATCCGTTGCATTGACTTGGTTGTCGATGGTGGTAGATTCTGCGTTTTCTGGTCCACCAAGAAGCTGGTGGTTTGCCCAAGTGGCAATGAGCAGGGCAAGGCTTTGCAACTTAACTTTGACAAACTAAGATTAATTATATACTTTCTCGTTTACTCACTAAGTATAGCCTCGAACTCGGGGTCAGGCTGTCCCTCCTCGACCATGGGCAGGTCGTACCCGAGCGCGCGCAGACACGACTTGAACTCGTGGTGGTTGAGGCGCCCGGAGCGGTCCTTGTCGAAGTGCTTGAACATCATCGAGAACTCCTTCAGGGCGTCCTCGCTTACACCTGGGGAAGAGATAAATAGATATGAGTGAGATACTTTTATTTGTTATTTTTCCGAATTTCAATCGTTATCAAAATAACTCCAGCTGCTCCAGAATCCAAGACAAGCAATGCAAATTTTGCATCGCATGCAAATTTTGCATCTCGAAAGTTCTTGTTTTGAGAGAATGAGATGTTCTCTATGGTGAAGCATACCAATCATAATAGTATAATGTAGCAAGTGGTATGAGGGATGAGATGTAGAAGGGAATGTTTCCCATTCGTATTACATGCTTGCAAAATTATCTCTTTCATTTAGGACATGCATATTTTCGATTTTTAATTAATTACAGTTTTAACAAAATATTATGCTCACATCAGAACAGACTTTCTAAAATCGGTCCTGCCGTTTCCGCTTAAAATCTAGTAACAGTCAGAGATAGGAAAAACTCAAAACATTTACGTACCAGAGTGGTTCCTGGCCTGTATCTGCTGTTCCAAGTTGTGCTGCATGCGCATGGACAGCTGATCGAGCTGATCCCACTGTTGGGCCAGTCCCACCGTGCTGTGCTCAGTGTACCGGTTGTCCAGAATCAAGTGTTCCTCTAGTGCCGCGCCTGATAACAAAATTAGTATGAGTTACAACACTGTTCGGTCATAAATGAGAGCCAATAGTCAGAGCTATCGGCCTGCTAAAATGCATTAATACGTCCAATAATAAAAATATGGAAACAAGCGCAGAGGTATGTAGTTTTAGAAGACGACGTTGGGATTTGTTGGATTCGTCGACCGATGACTAATAGTACTATGCGCTGAGTTCTAGGGAGGGGTCCAATCTAAAACTTGGCATTTCTGTTGCATTTGGCTTGAAACACTGCCATAAGTCATTCTTGGTACTTGATATTCCTGTAATGTTGTTTATGACTGATTCCTTCTTCCGTCACTCACCTAATTCCTCAAGGCGCCTGAGGTCAGCCCTGCGCGCGCGCACCTCGCCCGCACGTTGCCGCAGCGTGGCCAGCTGCTGCTCCAGAGAACCGGTGCCCTCCATCATTGATGTACTGTTTCAATGCATACAAGTATTCATTAGTTTATTTGTATGAAAATTAATTTTAAACTTGGCATAGACACATTTTTTACCGCTTCATTTCACGATCTGGCACACAAATAGTCTGATTCTCAGTTTATTGTTTTCTTAGTAAACATAAATTTTTGACTACAACATCTAACATGTTTGTTAACTTCAATAGAAGAAAAATTAGTAAAATTTTTAAGAAAATTAACTTATTAAAATATTTTTATTTGTTGTAAAGAAACCTATGTTGTACAACTATTTTATATAGGCGACATATATGTTACAGTATGTCATTAAAATATACGTAGCATATTACAATATACTGAAGTAAGCCAATCATTAAGCTGAACGTTACAGAACTACAAACAGACATCGAGAACGTACGTGTACAACGATTATTTCGGCTTGCCAATAGTTACAGTTCATTTTACTTCACTTGTCACTTGCATCGTATATATTTGTGTAGAACTTGTAGAAGTCCACACCCGGGCGTGAATAAAAGATACATCGAAATATTTTCGGCTCATAAAATATGGTCGGAGAAGCTTGGTTCAATTTGTCATTTATTACCGTGTGAAACTTTTGGCAAGCCGCAAAGCGCATCGTTCGACATGTTTAGTACACACGCGACATTCTGAATACGTTACCCGTCCCAGCCTAGCAGCCGTAACCTGTATACCAATTAACATGTCAACACCTCCAATTTAGAACATTACACCAATATCTTGATATCTAGACCTTTCGACATAACTTCTCTTAGTAAATATACTACAAGTACAAGAAAACCCTCTGAAAAGTATGACACGCGCTATACATAAAGATTCTCGTTTTATTTTATCTCATAGTGATTGTAGGCAAATCACTATAGATGGTGCGTTTTAAGCATGACAGTAGCGGGCATCACGATATACGTCAAATTAGAGCGGTTATATTTCCTTTTTTGAAATGTCAAGTCGGCAAAATGTGCGTTGACGTCTATATCATGCTAAAATAGAGACGTTTCAAGTTACTCAAGGTAAAGGGTTACTCAAGGAGTTATAAACCACTAATTTGTATAATTTGTTCAAGAAGAAAAGACAAGGCTTTTAGTCTCGGATTAAACACGTATTGTGTGGTGCTGGATGGTGTACATACCGTGTCTCGGTGAGCCACTGGTGGAAGGCGTTGGCGTGCTTCGCGAACTCCTTGCGGAGCTTGTCGTTCTCCTCCTGCCTGTGTGCCTCCTTCGTCAGCTCTACGTCGCGTTCGGCTGTATAAACACAAAATTACGTTATATAGGCTTGATTTTGTGTTTGGATAGGCAAAAGAATAGGGTTGGGCACTGCTACTGTAGACTAACTTTAGAAATTTTTGAAAAACAGCGTCTTATTATGTGCAAGCTTGATAGAAATTACTTTAGGTATATACTACCGATGACATAGTTTAATCATCAAAGTATCGTGGAATATCGCCAATTTATAACCGACTTCTAAAATAGGAGATGGATATGTATTCGACCAGCATCTTTTTTTTTTGTTCGAACCAGTAGAAGTTTCGAAGGATTTCAGATGTTAGTAACTTACCGATGATCTTGCGCAGGTTGCGCCAGGTCTCCTCGAGAGCCTCCATGGTGAACCAGGTGTAAGGGTTGGCGCCAACGTTGAACGACTTGATCTGCTCGTCCAAAGCCGCCAGGGCTTCGAAGTCGCTTTGTGCCGATGATAGCGAAGCCTGGGTAATGAAAATTAGGATTAAGAAAGATAATAAAAGAAAGAAAAAATATTTATTTGTCGCAGGGACATGACGTGCATACAAAATGAAAACAGTAAACATAGGTACAAAGCATAAGAAACATTTGTAAGTACAATAACATAAAATATACAACAGTAAGATTTTTAAAATAACAAAGTAAAACAGAATTTAAATAAATAATCAAACATAATAATCATACTTTTACTGTATATGTCTTTTTATTTTTCTGAGGAAAGTCAAGTTTTCTGTGTTATCCTGAAAAAGTAATATGTCAATAAGTTGTGTACTCACTTGGAACTGCGCATGCGCGTCCCTGAGCGCACGAATCTCCTCGATGGAGTTGCAGCGAACAGGGTCCGTCAGATCTTCCTCGGCGTTCTCGAACCACGAGTTGAATGCGGACGCCTAGAGGAAAAAGTAAAGGGTATTGGTTACTGAGCGTTTGTGGGATGTAGCAAATAAGTGAGGAAATATATTTATACTTTTGACCACACAGTTCTTCGTCTGTATGTATAATGTAGCTACTACCTGTGTGGATACAAATTTTTTAATACAGTTGCTCAAAAAGTGTGTGTGTGTCAGTGGCGTATTGCAGGGACGTATAGCGTTCGGGATGTGGGCTATTACACACTCGAGCTTTTTCTTTACCTTTTCCGAACTCGTGCGTTCCCTTTCCCAATTGTCAAAATAATGTCTATTAAAAATAAAAAAAACCAACCACGGAGTTTTTACTAAAAAAATAATCATAGAAGTTTTTATGATTCATGTAAATATTTTTAAAAAGAAGCTACTAATTTGTTTCAATATCAGATTTAATGATTTGATTCAATGAGTTAGGTTAGGTTTCATTTCATTTTCATTTCATATCAATAAAAAAAAACTACTGAAGACTTTGCTGTATGGGATAGTTCCCTTTGCCTACCCAGAATTAGTGAAGAAAACAAAAAAAATCTCTGCTTATATTCTTTTACGGTTGGCGCCATTTTCCAAAAATGTTCTTTATTAAATTGCTTCATTTTTTCGCAACTGTATTAAAAATAGTTGTTCAGTACACGTGCGGAACCGTCATTGCAACTTGTTCCGACTGTCAACCCTCACCTTCGGCTGCGCCTCGGCTCGGGTAGACATTTGTCGGAACTCTTTGCAATGACAGGCTTTCCGCACTCGCAATGAAATATACTATTTAATTTTCTGTTGTAGGTGGGTTGAATTTTGTTCTTGAAACTAAATGTATTAACTCAAGATAATAAAATTCTTGTAAATACTAGTCTACCTATCTGCAAACCATATTTATTTACTGATGCCAATGATATTGAGTTTTTATTTAAATAAATGAATCATTGCAAACTTATAACGATGTAATCATTAGCGAAATTATCTGTGCAAATTGTGTTGAAATAACAACATGGTGGCGTTAGTTCCAATGACCACGCGCCAGAAGTTCCCTGTAACGTAATCTCTGTTTATGCAAGGGATCTCTTTCGTACCTTCTTGGCAAACGTTAGATAGAGCTCCTCGATCTGTCGGAACTGGTCCTGCAGCTGCAGCAGGCGCTGCTTGCGCGCGGCCGAGTCGGCGAGCAGGCGCTGCCAGCGCGCGATCACGTCGCCGTGACGCTTCACGATGGCGGGCGTCTGCTCGTGGTTCGCGGCTACGAGTTGCTCCTTCAGGGACGTTATGTTCTGGATGCCTTCGTGCTCGAACGCGGCTAGGCCTGTGTAGTGTAAATAAAATGGATATAAGACTCGAGAAACTCGTTTTATTTAGAGGTATAAGGATAATTTTTGTAGTTGGCTGCTGTCCGATGGCTGTTGGCATGTTTCTTGCGAATAACTTATATATCGTTTACTTGTAGTACTTCTATGTAACGATATAGATGTCGCCTCACCCTTAAGATACGGATTGTGTAGTGATAGTGGGGTCAATAATAGCCTTTCTATTAAATTGAAGCTATGCTTATATAATGATGCGATACTGTGTATGTACCAAATGAAAAATCCAAAAAAGTGTTTTTCATAGCGAGAGGAATATTTGTTTCGTTCTGTATAAGTAGAAAAGTCATCAGCCTATAAGTAAATGCAGTACTGACCGGCGTCGAAGGTATCCTGCTTGGTGAGCAGAGTCTGCACAGTGGAGAGGTCTCGTCCGAACTCGTCTGACCGCACATGCGTCTCCTTGTCGGCGATCCAGGACTCCACCACGTCGGCCTTCCACAACAGCTGCAGGTACAGCGAGTTGTCTACCAGCGCCGCCTTGCGACGGGCGGCCAGGCCGGTCAGCTTCTCTAGTTTAGCCTAGTGGGAAGAAAACGTAAATAAATATTTAGTATCCCTTATCCGAGTATCTTGGGACTGGGCACTTTTTTTGAGGAAACCAAAATTACAAAAGACATTCTAGAAAAAGTTTCATCTTTACATGGTTGTATGCTAGTTTATATTATTAGCAAAGGAAATAAACTTCTCAGAACGCCTTTACTTCATCTAACAGAGAAAGATGGAGACAAGACTTTTTTATTGGCTTATACCCTACCATGTCATCTTTAAAACATCAATCGTCACCTGAAATCAATTTGGATGAAAATAGGGCAAAATGCTAGCAGTTAAGTCTGTCGGGTGTAGTGTACCTGCAGCGCCCGGATGCGGTGCGACAGAGCGTCGGCGTGCAGGTTGCCGGCCTGCAGCAGGCGCTCGCCGTCGGCCGCCAGCTAGTAGTAAAGTCTGCCTGGTGTAGTGTACCTGCAGCGCCCGGATGCGGTGCGACAGAGCGTCGGCGTGCAGGTTGCCGGCCTGCAGCAGGCGCTCGCCGTCGGCCGCCAGCTAGTAGTAAAGTCTGCCTGGTGTAGTGTACCTGCAGCGCCCGGATGCGGTGCGACAGAGCGTCGGCGTGCAGGTTGCCGGCCTGCAGCAGGCGCTCGCCGTCGGCCGCCAGCTAGTAGTAAAGTCTGCCTGGTGTAGTGTACCTGCAGCGCCCGGATGCGGTGCGACAGAGCGTCGGCGTGCAGGTTGCCGGCCTGCAGCAGGCGCTCGCCGTCGGCCGCCAGCTAGTAGTAAAGTCTGCCTGGTGTAGTGTACCTGCAGCGCCCGGATGCGGTGCGACAGAGCGTCGGCGTGCAGGTTGCCGGCCTGCAGCAGGCGCTCGCCGTCGGCCGCCAGCTAGTAGTAAAGTCTGCCTGGTGTAGTGTACCTGCAGCGCCCGGATGCGGTGCGACAGAGCGTCGGCGTGCAGGTTGCCGGCCTGCAGCAGGCGCTCGCCGTCGGCCGCCAGCTAGTAGTAAAGTCTGCCTGGTGTAGTGTACCTGCAGCGCCCGGATGCGGTGCGACAGAGCGTCGGCGTGCAGGTTGCCGGCCTGCAGCAGGCGCTCGCCGTCGGCCGCCAGCTAGTAGTAAAGTCTGCCTGGTGTAGTGTACCTGCAGCGCCCGGATGCGGTGCGACAGAGCGTCGGCGTGCAGGTTGCCGGCCTGAAGCAGGCGCTCGCCGTCGGCCGCCAGCTAGTAGTAAAGTCTGCCTGGTGTAGTGTACCTGCAGCGCCCGGATGCGGTGCGACAGAGCGTCGGCGTGCAGGTTGCCGGCCTGCAGCAGGCGCTCGCCGTCGGCCGCCAGCTAGTAGTAAAGTCTGCCTGGTGTAGTGTACCTGCAGCGCCCGGATGCGGTGCGACAGAGCGTCGGCGTGCAGGTTGCCGGCCTGCAGCAGGCGCTCGCCGTCGGCCGCCAGCTAGTAGTAAAGTCTGCCTGGTGTAGTGTACCTGCAGCGCCCGGATGCGGTGCGACAGAGCGTCGGCGTGCAGGTTGCCGGCCTGCAGCAGGCGCTCGCCGTCGGCCGCCAGCTAGTAGTAAAGTCTGCCTGGTGTAGTGTACCTGCAGCGCCCGGATGCGGTGCGACAGAGCGTCGGCGTGCAGGTTGCCGGCCTGCAGCAGGCGCTCGCCGTCGGCCGCCAGCTAGTAGTAAAGTCTGCCTGGTGTAGTGTACCTGCAGCGCCCGGATGCGGTGCGACAGAGCGTCGGCGTGCAGGTTGCCGGCCTGCAGCAGGCGCTCGCCGTCGGCCGCCAGCTAGTAGTAAAGTCTGCCTGGTGTAGTGTACCTGCAGCGCCCGGATGCGGTGCGACAGAGCGTCGGCGTGCAGGTTGCCGGCCTGCAGCAGGCGCTCGCCGTCGGCCGCCAGCTAGTAGTAAAGTCTGCCTGGTGTAGTGTACCTGCAGCGCCCGGATGCGGTGCGACAGAGCGTCGGCGTGCAGGTTGCCGGCCTGCAGCAGGCGCTCGCCGTCGGCCGCCAGCTAGTAGTAAAGTCTGCCTGGTGTAGTGTACCTGCAGCGCCCGGATGCGGTGCGACAGAGCGTCGGCGTGCAGGTTGCCGGCCTGCAGCAGGCGCTCGCCGTCGGCCGCCAGCTAGTAGTAAAGTCTGCCTGGTGTAGTGTACCTGCAGCGCCCGGATGCGGTGCGACAGAGCGTCGGCGTGCAGGTTGCCGGCCTGCAGCAGGCGCTCGCCGTCGGCCGCCAGCTAGTAGTAAAGTCTGCCTGGTGTAGTGTACCTGCAGCGCCCGGATGCGGTGCGACAGAGCGTCGGCGTGCAGGTTGCCGGCCTGCAGCAGGCGCTCGCCGTCGGCCGCCAGCTAGTAGTAAAGTCTGCCTGGTGTAGTGTACCTGCAGCGCCCGGATGCGGTGCGACAGAGCGTCGGCGTGCAGGTTGCCGGCCTGCAGCAGGCGCTCGCCGTCGGCCGCCAGGTCGCGCACGCGGTCTCCGCGCGCCGCCAGCTCGGCCTCCAGCGCCTCGTGCTTCTTCAGCAGTCCCTGCACGGCCGCCATGCTGTCGCCGCATTCTCCGACAACCACGAGTTGTTGTTTCTCGCTGTAAAAGATAGGATTTTTTAGTAAAGGAAGTTAAGATGAGAGAGAAGAGTTGAAATGATAACTTCTTATGGGAGCGTTAACCGCTTCGTAACGTCTGGTTCGACAGTCTGGCTTCCCTTTCTCTCACGCATACGGCAGCAGTAGGCAGGCTCTTTCAATATTAAATAGTTCAACTTAGATTAGACTAGCTGTCCGGCGCAACTTCGTTTGCGTCACATTTTCTCCGTTTTTGCAACATTTTTCATTGCTGCTCCACTCCTATTGGTAATAGCGTGATGATATATAGCCTATAGCCTTCCTCGATAAATGGGCTATATAACACTGAAAGAATTTTTCAAATCGGACCAGTGGTTTCGGAGCCTATTCAATGCAAACAATCAAATCTTTCCTCTATATAATATTAGTGTAGATTAAGTTATCACTTCTGTCGAGCGTCCCGAGACGCACACGTTTTTTTTTTATACTAAAGACCATAATATTACACATGGACCAATGGAATTAGACTATGAAGTGAACTTATACAATACCGAAGTGAACCACAGTACACCAAGTAATTAAAACTTTCTTGATTCATCGCAATCAAACAACGAAATAACTAAACTAAATCTTCTAGAAAACCAGTTACAAACACAATCACAACAGTAAACATGACATTCAACATAATGACTATGGAGTCATTCTGATGATAGATAGGCATTTGATGACAGAAACCAGTTTTTCTGCCTGAAAGGGTCGACTTATCAAACTTGAACTATTCTCACCTGATCCAAGCCTCCTCCTCATCAACCTTCGCCAAGAACTGCTGGTAAGCCAGCGACTGCTGCAACTTAGCTCCCCTCTCAGCGGCCAAGGTCTGCAGCTCATCCCAGGCCAGTGACAAAGCCTTGAGCCTCTGCTCGATCTCCGGAACTCCTAAGTTGGAGACGTCCATGAGTTTCTCTCCGGCCTCTTGCACGGCTTGGATGGCGGGCTCGTGGCTGGCCAGTTCGGCTTCCAGACGCTTGTGCTTTTTGAGCAGGTTTTGTACTCCGGTTAAGTCGCGGCCGTAGTCGTCTGACGCAACAAGGAGTTTCTTCTCTCTGTGGAATGAAAGGTGATTAGTCAAGATATTTACTTATAGCGATGAGTACTATTGCCTGTAGTCAGCGTCAAACATAATAGGGTAGTGGATGGGAGAGCAAAATCGAATGTTACAAAAAAATTAAGTAGTTATATTAATCCTCTTTGCACAAATCCTGCGCACCAAAGGAGCAAACTCCAATCGCACGTCGGAGTTGACACAAGCCATTTTTTTATAATCTTTTTTCTATAACACATGGGACGGATGAATACAATAGAAGAAAGAATAGATGTTAAAAAACATTGAATTTTCAAAACTTACTTGATCCAAGATTCCTCATCAGCGATATCCCTGAAGAACTGGTGCAGGGTGTTAGCCTCGTGCAGCCGAGCGCGGCGGTGCGCGGCCAGGTTGCGCACGCGCTCGAAGCGCTCGTTGATGGCGGCGCGGCGGGACCCGATGCCCGCGCTGTCGAACTGACCGGACGACACGAGAGCGTCGGCTTGTGCGTTCATGTCTGTCGATAGCAATAGATGCATTAGATATAAGGTACTTGTTAACAGTTACAGAAACACCAGGCAAAGGGTAACGAGAAGAGACAACGCTCAACGAAATGGGATAAGCCTGCCAGAGAAGGAAAGAGAGAGAGAGAGAGAAATAAGACGATGGATGGGGCTGCATTAATTGTTCCTTGTTGCGCAACTACAAAAAAAAATGCTATCAGAATGGATGCAACAGATTTAGTAGGTGTATTGCAGTCGTAAGTTAGCTTGTTTGTCTTATAGTCTGGTTGTATGATTTCAAAAAGGACACTCGAAATTGGGAAGAGGACCTTTGTCAGGCAGTAGGACAGTGGAACGTAAAAGCCTTACCGTTGATTCTGTCCTCGTGAGCCTGGATGTCGGCCTCGACAAGCTGATGCTTCTTCATGAGATTCTGTACAGATGCCAGGTCCTTGCCCGAGTCTTCTGATGTTAATAAGCTTTCAACCTAAAACGTACAACAGTATAAAAATAACGTGTGATATTGTACACTAGCATCAGAAGACTTCGATTTTTGTGTTTATGTTCTATATGTCTGTATTGAATATTGTAGTTACCTCTCCGAGCCAGAAGTCGAGATCCTTGACTGCGGCGATGTAGGTACGTTGCTTGTTGGCCTCCTTCAGTTTGAGCGACTTCTCCGTCGTCTTCTGAGTCAAGAACTCCCACTGGTCTGCGATGGATGCTAAGCGAGCCTGAAGAAAACGAACATTTATTAGATATTTAAATGTTTTAGTGAATATGATTTTAAAGTGTAGTTACTATCGGCCAGTCTAGCAGATTCACAAAGCGGACCAACAACCTCGTAAGGTCGCTGGAACGTAGAAGCGGAGGGCTCGGTTTCCACGAAATGCGGATTGGTCAAATCTTGCACGTCTCCTCTCCGTTTCTTCTTCATCTTGTCATATCAATAGTACGAAGTTTGGGCCCAGTAGGTGGCCATATTTATTGCAGCGTCAGAGGCGTTATTCAGATCGTCGAGAGTACAGGCAAACGGGCACCTGAGACACTCCAGTAGGTGCAGCATACTTTGATCCGGAGCGCCGCACTCGCATTCGGTGTTCGAGGAAAAAATAATACCCCGTTTTGCCAGATTATGTTTGCAGCGGCCTACTTGGGTACGCAATCGATTCAGAGCTTTCCAGATAGGCCACTGCAGATCACTACCGGGAGCCAGGTGTTCTTGGGGCTTCACGAACTTGTGAGGTGGTGTACATCTCTCTTGCCTCACCTTGCTTCGTCCTTTAGGTGGCCTGTCTTGGATTGCCTGAGTGGAGGGTAGGAAGCTTTTTCTGCTATTCTTGATGGAAATCTGGCCTAAGTCGAGCAGCAGACGTCTTTCGGCTAAGACCAAAGATCTAGATGATATGGTTGGTGTTGTCAGACGAAGTATGTTACCTGCACGGCGTCTTCGCTTCCACTGCACTGCCCTCGCTGCACGAGGTTGCCTCCCATGGCCAGCACTGACTGGATACGCTCGGCGTTGGCAGCCAGCTCAGCCTCGAAGGCCTGGTGCTTCTGGTGTTTAGACTGGATGTTGGCGGGGTCCTGGGAAGGATAGAAAGTTAGTACAGGGCTCCTTATATTCTGAATGAATTGGTTTGTTGGTTTCCTTTACGATCCTTGATTCCAGTAGTATGTTCACATGGGCTAAGCGGAGAGAAAAATCGAGTGAAATATAAATGAGTCAACGAATATCAGTCGGTAGAGTCGTTGAAGTGTTCTATTGGGATTAAATTTTAATAATGGTTCAGGAAATTATGGTAGCAACTTTTTCTGCATTTTAAACCCCAGACTTTGTATTGATATGCCTACTTGGTGGTGGGAAGTTGATTTCTGTTTACCTTGTAGCTCTCCTCGGTTGCCAGCTGCAGTTTCTCAGCGATCCAGTTCTCCATCTCATCAGCGTCGCGCGAGAACTGCTGCAATGTCTGTTCGTCGCCCAACCTGCACAACAACGTATGTTATAAATAAATGTTAATTTTAGAGATGAACAAGAATGTTGGGTTAGTACTCGTTTTTCAGTATTAGATTGAGAGACATTCTACATGGTAGTATTATATTCCATTGAATTTAAAACAGTCGAGTTTGGAAAAATCAGACCGTTACTAAACAAGCGGTCACGTCACGTGAAAGTGCTTTGTAGAATATTCGCTAACGAATACTTGCCACGTAGATGCCATCACTTCAAAACACTTGATCAAACAAATTGACTACTAGAAATCGCGGCTTACAATTCGTTTGATCGGCAATAGAATTTTGCGTGTATTCATTAATTATAATAACTTTTAATTCATTAATACATACACAATTCTATTCCCGAACGAACGAATGTTTCAATCTTGAATGAAGCAATGGGTTATGATTCTTGAAAATCCTTCAAGATAATGTATAAGCCTTTGGGACACTGGTTGCACTTATCTATGTATGTTATATACCTGGATCTCTTCTCAATAAGCGCTTCCTTGAGGTGCCTCCACCGGTCGAGCACCTGGCGCCGCTTGCCATCGATGTCGTCAGCAGCGTAGTGCTCTGAAGCCATCAGCTGGTCGGCCAATGTCTGCAGTTGAGCGATCTTCTCCTCCTGTGTGGGGATTATAGATATTTAGCATCATGGCTGAAATCGGTTGTAGTGTTATTTGGACCAGAAAATTTAGTTTAGTTTTAAATTTAGTCAACTTTGAAACAATTTATCTTTGTACAGGTCACATTCCCATAAATCTTCGACTAATATCAACAACTTTAAGTAGTTTATTCAAAGATATTTTGTTTGGTATGTTCTACTCTTCGACAAACAATAGACTCATCCGGCTAACTGAAGCCAGGAGAATGTCACTTACATGAGCATTGATAGCCTTATCGAAGTCCTCGTGTTTCTTGATCAGCTGTTCAACGTTATCTGGCTGCGCTGCATCAGCAGCCGCGTCAGCATCCGTCTGGTCCTTAGCTGAGGGTGAGAGGAAGGCCTCGCGGGCACCCATCCAACCTTCAGCCTGCTCGCAGTCGCGGTAGAACAGTTGGAGCTCTAGGTTCTGGTCGAGTTTCATACGGCGTCCTACCCAAGCCCTGTAGAAAATAGTAGTGTTAGAAAGACGTCATTGTGGGAGGTAGTAGGAATTGATTTATTTTTAAGCTTTGAAAGCTAAGTGTAGGTAACAAGGTTGCCTCATTTGCCCACTAACTCATGTGGCATTGTTAACACGATTGATAAAGGAAGAAATAGCAGTTAAAACAGATGATTTATTCTACAACTAGCTGTCCGGCGCAACTTCCTTTGCGTCACATTTTTCATTGCTGCTCCACTCCTATTGGTCGTAGCGTGATGATATATAGCCTATAGCCTTCCTCGATAAATGGGCTACCTAACACTGAAATAATTTTACAAGTCGGAGCAGTAGTTGTCACGGTTTAATTTAATAATTTTATTTTTAACTTTATTTTCGAATTATTGATTTCGTCTTTTACTCTGGACGCTCTTAACTTGCCAGTATTTCTACATCGTTCTCACATACTAGTAATTCTCAACACGATTGATGTAACCAAGATTTTGTAACATATTTTGATTTAAAAGAGTGTCCATGGAGTTTCTTGCCCATTCTTCTCCATAGAGATCTACGCTTTGGAATGGGCATCTACAGTACTTTCACAAGTTATTATGCCTTGTGACTGGGACTGTAGCTTCACGTTCTTCTTTTTTGTTCTTTGACTTTCAAAAGTGCCTGTAATGGTCTAATTGAAATAAATGCTTTGAGTTTGAGTTTCGGGGCATATTCAATGCAAACAAACAAACAAACAATCAAATCTTTCCTCTATATTATATTATATAGATCAATTGCTTAGCTTCGCGTGTTTATGTATCGTTCTGGTCTTTAGACCTGTTCAAAAAGAGATCGCATATGAGCTAATAGCAAAATAATTAAGCCATGGCGATCAAGAGGGTATCCGATTGTTCCGCTCTTCTTACGTTGAACCTATCATAAGAATTTTACTTGGTAAGACGTGTCAGATATACTAAAAAAACTGAACGCAACAAGTGGACTGGATGATTTGAAAGTGTATTTGACCCCGGTTGATAGCAAATGCTCCCCCTATTACATGGAACTTAAAAACATAATAAAGAACGAATTATTGGTGTACTGCGGCTATACCTCTGCCTAATCCTGCAGGGATTACAGGCTCGAAATCGTAAAACGCGATGAACTTACTTCTCAAGATCCTGTCTCGCATCGCTCATGTTGTTAAGCTTCTCCTGTATATCAACGCTGGCGTAGTGACCACCTTGCAGCAGCTGTTGACCGAACAGTTCCAGAGCTTGGAACGTGCCGGCGCGGGCGTCCATTTCAGTGCGATGTTCCTATATTGTACAGAATACTTTAGTATAGGACCGAAATTATATAAATATCAATGTACATGAATCTTTTGGCGCGTGGTTATAATCGGAACTGAGTCTGCCATCTTGCTTTTTAAATATAATTAAAAAAATTTTTACTAACTCAGATAATTTAATTCAAGCGCCAAAAAAATCGTGTTGCACTTTAAAAACCAATAGCCTGTGAAATATCTTGTCTTATCAAGATATTTCACAGCTGCGAAAATTAACTGGTTTTTTAAACTTTTTTGCATGTTAGACTTATTGTATGGTCCGTTTAATGTTTAACAATATAATGTCGTATTTTAAAACTAATATTTACAAGATTATTTCCATACATCAAAAACATGATGTGGGGTGAATAAAAAAGCTTAGTCCAACTTTGCCTTTTGTTTTTTTTTATATATAAAATAAAGCTGTACACACACAAATAATTGAATACTCGTGGATAGTTCGAAAACAAATTCATAGAATATATAAAATAATAGAAGATACAGATTGTACGGAAAGTAAAAAGTCACACACACTAAAACATTTACGACAAACTGAAGACACCTTGAAAACACACACGAAAATCTTGTACAGTCAACTTGAAAAGTGCTACATGATTTTGATTGAACATAACAAAAGGAATTAGAAAAAACGGGTGCAACTTTTATACAAATGACACTCGCTTTGCAATAGAATTCGTAGTTGCCTAATTATAAGATTTTTTTTGTTTCATAACACTCTTGTAGTTGACTGTACTAAATCAGAACATATAAAAACTCCAAAATAAAGTATAAAACAATTAAAACTGTTAATAGAGATGTCGTGTTTTTGCCTGTTAAGTTTTTTATAGTTAAACTGTTAGGGTATCTACCCCCGGCCACTAAATACATTAATTTGAAGTAAATTAGATTGTAAAACAGCAGCACATCGAGTGTAGTGTATATTATTGCGTATTATTGCATACACGGGTGGATATTATAGAGCTCTCGCAAGTCACGGTTTGCATATTTTGAAGACCTTGTGTTCGGATACTTAAGATCAGTCAGAGCTTCATTTCGACGAGGCGACAATGGACAACTAGCTTTCGACTCCCTTATATGGAAATATGAAATAATATCGAAGCAGAGGGGGCAATAATGACTGATTTATAGCCTTTCGAATTTGTTGATTGCTAAAATATAACTGAATTAAATCCAAACGGCTTTGGCAAGCCGCTGTTTAGGTTTAGTAGACTGGAAGCCTATTCTAACCTAGCGCCGGTTAGGCAGACAAAAATCTCAAAAGAAAGGCAAATTCTCTCTTATTTGTATTATACAATCAAAAGTTACATCAGATTATCACAAATAAGACGTGTTTAGGCTTAAATGATCATGAAAAAAAAACCAGTTCTCGAACATGGCAATATCACACTGTACTGGGATCAATCCATCATCACTGACCGGACTATTGTAGCGAATAATAATAAATTATTAAATTACAGACTAAACAGAACTTATCCATATTCAAACACAAGTCCTAAACAATAAACACGTGACGTCGCAAGAATGGTAGTAAGGCGGGGGGCACACATGCGTGCAATGCGTCTGACCTGCGGCATTATGCCGTACCGCGCGTCTATCTCCAAACGCTGGCTCTAGAAACACAGTTACCATGTCATATTCGTTCTCCAATACCCAACATCTGCCAATTCTTGTTCCCAAATATTACTTTTTATCCCCAATTTTTGGATATCTTTGGAATTTTACAAATATAACTAGAAATTCGCCAACAACTTATGCCAAATTGATGTAACAGGTTACCTTTCAAAATTTTCATTTTGGAATATTCATTAAGGGATACTCGGAAACATCAAATTCACTGGTAATTCTAGCGAATTTGTTGGAAACGAGTAATATAACCTTCATGAATGATTACAAAATGAAAACTCTTTTTTTGTATCTCCTGCTGAGACGGCAGTTTTGAATGTAATGTAACTAATCTAATGTCATCATCAAACTTTGTACAATCAAACATTATTAATGAGATGTTTTGACTTCACTCTATTAGTTACTGGAGGACCAAACGGGAATATTTTACAATGAACATAATATCTATAGGTAAGACTGTTTATTAGTAGTAAAATGGGATATTAACCATGTCTTTATCATGTAATAATTTTGAAAAGCGATCGGATTGGCGATTAAATCGGTGAACATACATAAAAAAAACGTACAGTCGACAATACATCTTCCTCTTTTATTTGAAGTCGGTTAAAGCCGATAGCAATTGCCACGTCTAATAATAAAAAAATCGAAGACATTTTGACATCCAACAACTCACACTGGCCTATTATAACACGTGTACATTTGTAGCCTTTTCTCATCAGTTTTATTATTTCTATACTTTAACTAGAAACCTCTGCTTATCCTTAAATATCAAGGCTAGTATTATAGCTTCATTAGCTTCCCTCTCACGGAGGTCCGAAAGGAGGTCTGTATCCCAGCAGTGGGAACATTAGTCTGTCTAATTTTATTTTTAGGCTCTGATATTTCAGTCAATATCCCATCTTACGAGCTAACAACAGTGTTAGTGACCATATCAGTCATAAATACAACGTTATCATAACATGGACATACCTGGTGTCTCTCAAGCAACGCTTCGGCGCCGGTGACGTCGTTGGCGAGCTCGTCCGAGCTTACCAACGCCATCATGGAGTTGATCCATGCCATCAGGTCGCGGTAGTCGGATAAGAACCTGTGGAGCGAGTGTGTTGAAGTGAAAAGCGTTTCAGTAGTTTCATGTAATTACAACTCGACCAAGCTAAGTTTGCACCTCGCGTCGATTACGTCACACTGACGCTTAGGTACGGTCTGCAAAAAAGGATTCGCTATGACTTTAAAAAAGTAAACAAATGTTTGTTGGATTTTACTTTGCATTTATTGTTTTTAATATTATATTATACATAGGTACATTCAATACGCCACATTCCAGCGAGGTGCAAACTCAGCTTGGTGGAGTTGTAAATACACCTCTGCCCTAACTCTTTGGCCAATACAAGCGTGTATGCATGCAATTATACATATAAAATCGCAGCATTGATTGACCAGCTAACCTAAAAAAAATGAAATATCTACTTAACTTCATAGCAGATTGAATTGAAAAGGTTCTATTAAGAAGGTTATAGGTCATATTCTTCTTTAACCCAATGCTGAGTGTAGGTCTCTTCCAAACCCCTTCAAACATGGATTGCAGATAGTTACCGACGACGCTTAAAATAAGTTTCAGGACAAATGCAGATTATACCTGGATCTAGATTAGATAGGTCCTCGCGAAAAGATCGCAAATTAGCTAGCATAGTGTGAGACCGTCCCCATGCTACTTGGATTGTCGAGTTATAAAGCAGGGACGGATTGATGCTAAAGGTAAGGATTGCCTTTGTCTAGTCGTGCACTGCGACAGGCTATCATCACTTGCTGAGCCTTTTCCCTAATATGTTGGGGTCGGCTTCCAGTCTAAATGGTTGCAGCTAAATAGATGGATCCAGTATTTTAGACAGAGTGACTGCCTATCTGACCTCCACAACCCAGTTAGTACTGGTTAATACGATACACTTTGGTAAGACTGGTTGTCTGAACTGCGACAGGCTAAGTTGATCGAATAATCCCACGTAAAATGAAGCTGTTACCTCTGCAGATCATAAGAGTCGAGCAGCTTCTCCTTCCTGGCGTTAGCTCTCGCCTGCAGCTGCTGCCACGCCTCGTTGATCTCGCGCTGCTTGCTGTACGTGGCGTCGGCAGAGTCGCCGTGAGTGGACATGAGTCGATTGGCTGTGTCGTCCAGTTGGCGGATCTTGTCGCCTAGGGCTGCAAGGTCGCGTTCTAGGCCTTCGTGTTTGCCTGTAGAGAGAATTCATTGTGAGTTGTGTACAATATACGAATTGAGAGTCATTTTATGGGGGTGTTATTTGGCTAAGTATAAACTGCTTTTGGGGGTTACATCATACACCACAAAATCGGATTGAGGGTTTAAAGAGTCAAATGCGAAATTTTCCATTGATACTCCGCTCCTATTGGTCGTAGCGTGATGTTATTTTTACTAAAATATAGGCCCTATAGCCTTCCTAAATAAATGGGCTATCTAACACAAAATTTATGTTTTTCAACTAGTAGGTTCTGAGTAGTAGTAGCACGTTCAACCAACCAAACAAACAAACTCTTCGGCTTTATAATATTAGTACTTACGTTGCAAAGTCTGCACAGATCTCAAGTCCTTGCCCAAGTCATCAGTGGCTAGCGCGGCCTCCTTCTCAGCGATCCAGTCCTTGGTCTCGTCCACATCGCGGTGGAACCTCTGTACTTCGTGCGCGGACCCAAGCTGTGCAGCGCGCTCCGCTGTCAGTTGTTGTAGGGACGTCCATTTGGAGTTCAGTTCCTGTCGTGGGGAAATCATTGTGTTAGATAAATTGATGTTATAGTGTAGATTGCGTTTGGAGGAATCTCTCAACAAACATAAATATGTATGTATTTAAAAATAAATGTGAGAGTTCTTTAGTTAGTTAGTTCAGAATACATATGCTTGCTTGTACGAGTATGGAACCTTCCATAAAACTGGCGTAAAACTGTCTACGCCATGAATTCCTAAACAGTGAGGCGTAGTTACAATAAGAGGGGAGGCTCCTAAAAAAACCGTAAGATGAAATGTTGGAAAAGACTAGTCTACGACTTTCAACGCTTTGATTATTGCATAGATGGCGTTGACTTTACGGACTGCATATAAAGTGTATCGATAGTATGGTTCATAGTTCATACTAATCTATACGTAGGACTTTCGAATAAAAACCTGACTTTCACTAACTAGCTAGCATTAGGGGTAAGTACTTTATCCGTTAATCTATGTAGTGGATTTACGGATCAACTATCTACATATGTACATACTAACACCACTATGGGTTAAGTGCGTGCACTTCGTACGGCTTAATTCCACGTGTTTATCTTATCGTAAAGCTTTTACATGATAACGCAACTCATACGCAATAGTAAGCACATCTTCCTGTTATATTATACTAGCTGTCCCGCGCAACTTCGTCCGCGTCACTTTGTCCGCGTTTTCGCAACATTTTTCATTGCTGCTCCGCTTCTTTTGGTAGTAGCGTGGTGATTTATAGCCTAACACTGAAAGAATTTTTCAAATCGGACCAGTAGTTCCTGAGATTAGCGCGTTCAAGCAAAAAAACAGACAAACAAACAGCTTTTCAGCTTTATTATTAGTATATAGATTTATACACTGGGCATGAAAATTGTTATATCACGATACTAAGTAAATATTTGTGGATGTCTATTACAGCTTAGAATATAAATATTTGTTGGCTTATATAACAGTAATCTGCGTTAGATATTTGTGTACGTGACTTGTTATGCGTTGTCAGTAGCGGTACATACCTAGTATAGAACTAGGTAACGCACTACGCTGGTTCACATTTAATATCAAGGTTTTTTTTTTACCCAAACAACTCAATCGTTTCCTTATTCTATTAACATCGTATGAAATGTTACCTATACACCGTGGATCCCCACAACCGCTGTAAAATGTAACCTATCGTATCAAGAATGCTTTTGCACCAGGCATCCTACCAAAGTTAGTTGCTTCGCTTGTTTATTTTACTTTTAATCCTATTTTCTGTGTAAATTAAATCTTCGCATTCATTTGGGTGTTTACGATCTTGATAAGCGCATCATATTTTTCAAAAGTACGTCGTGCTGCACTACCTACATGCATTTACTCAACCACTAAGAGACGTCAATGCCGAAGACACTCTAAACTGACGAACTACTCTCTTGAAACTATATTCATCCTCATCTCACCTGCATCTGCGTCTTGATCTTGAGCGCAGCCTCAGTCTGGCCCACAGTCATGAGCTGCACGGCGATCTCGTTCATCTCGGCGAGGCGCACTTCGTTGGCGCGCAGGTCGTTCTGGAAGTCGTCGAACTTCTTCTGCATCACCTCCACTTGCTCCAGGTCCTCACCCACGTCTTGGACTTGGGCGTGCATTTCCTGCGGACATAAAGGTTTGTTGTTGACAAGCAAATTGCATATTGTTAACGATTCTTCTCGATAGGACATCGCTTTGGTAACGGTCGAATTTAATATACAAAATACAAACCAACAGGGTTTGTAAATGATCAAAAAAAAAATGACTGATGGTCTTTCCCTTACAAACAAATGAAGTAACTCACTTTACAAGGATTCAAAATAAATGCTAAATTATGTAAAACAATTCAAAATGTAACTTAGATCAGAAAATATAGGGATGTCTACACGATTATAGAAGTAAATAACATACCTTATCCTTAATCCAGGTGGCGAGCTCAGCGGCCTCGCGCACAAGGACGTAAGCCTTGACGGTCTCATTGAGCTTGTTCTGGCGCTCGCGAGCCAAGCCCAGCAGGTTGTCGTATTGACCCTCAATCTGAGAACAAGCATGTTTAAGTTAAGTTTATGTCTAGGACATTTGAAAATATACAGGCTCGGTAAGCCAGTGATACTTAATAAAATCAGAAGCGAGCTTATTACCGCTAACTAGGCGGAAATAACCCGTCAACTTTCAAAGCAAGAGTGAACAGGCATCTTCTGGGCACGCTCGTTCCACCATATACCCCATCGGTTTTCATCAGATAAGCTCGTGGTCAGGAGCTGGCCCAATAAGACAAGAAAAACAATCGAACCAGCGATCGCAAGTGCGACTTCGGCAGTCATTTTAGCAGCATTTAGAATCAATAACATCGTTTTCCTAAAATCATTCATCGTCATCATTTCAGCCAAAAAGACGTCCACTGCTGGCCATAGGCCTCCCCCATGTGTCCCCATGTGTCGCCACATTGACATTTTGGGAGGATTTGCCATAATCGCCACGCTTGGCAGGCGGGTTGGCGATCACAGTACGGTTGTTACAAAAGCACAGAGAACGCTGCTGCTCTTACTCTGGCAAATCCCTTAGTCACCTCTTACGACACCCACGGGAAGATATGGGATGGTGCTATTCTTTACGTCCGACACCATACACCATACAGAGACTAAAATCATTAATAGATTCCATTTGATCTACTGGTAAATAAGGAATACTGTACCTGGTTCTGCCTAGCCGCGATGGAGCTGGAGTCAGCCAGGTTCTGCTGCGAGGAGGAGAGACCGGCATCGATCTTCTTGACGTAGGCGGCCGGCACGAAGCCTTGGCGGTCGTTCACCTCTACCTTCCACCAGTCCTGTCAATTAATGGCACAGTTAATATGGCGCTTCCTTTTGGTCATTCTTACGTACAGGTTTATTAAAACCTTGAACTGACATTCAGCGTCTTGCCGATTCTTTTCCATAGGAAACGACCAGCCCGAACTGGGGACCTTATCTCGACGTTTTATAAGTGCCCATGGCCAGACCTATGTGAAATAAAATATTAAGTTTTTTTTTTAAACCATGACGAAAATAGAATTTCTAATTCTTGTTTTCGCTAACATCAGTCAACGTCTATAGGACAGCTTAAATAGCGCAATGTTGGATTTTATACGCTTGGCTCAGCGATGACATTTGTGATTACAACAGTGTGTATTTATACATTAATTTAGGTATAGAGTTACTGAAATTGGACATTTGATAATTCAGTGCCGTGTCTTTTATTGTGGTTTGTTCCTACTTTATTCATTCATCACACTAATATTACAAAGGCGAAAGTTTGTGAGTGAGTGTGTGTATGTTTGTCACTCCTTCATGCCTCAATGGCTGAACAAATTTGGATGAAATTTGGTATGTAGATAGGTTATAACCTGAATAGGCATTTTATACCGTTCTTCGCGGGTGAAACCGCGGGGCGCAGCTAGGAATTTCATATAGTTGAACTGATGCCGGTTGTGCTTAAAGGTGCATGGTCAATTGCTATAGCCTATATCCTATAAATAGCCCCACGCTTACGTGACGATGCATGTAGTATTATGTTAATACGTGGGACACTCAGAAAGTTTTGCGAAACTAAAAAAAATTGTTCTATACGTACATATATTTTTATTAAATCTTTTCAAAGTACTTTCCACCAGCCTCTATACAAAGATTCATGCGCCTAAACCAGTTTTCAAAACACTTTTTCCAGTCCGCCGCAGACACCTCGTTTACAGCCTGCTCGAACCCAGCCAGCGCATCTTCCGGCGACGAAAATTGTATCCCTTTGAGCTGATTTTTTATTTTTGGGAATAAAAAGAAGTCACACGGTGCTAGATCAGGGCTGTAAGGAGGGTGACCCAGGAGTTTGACTGGCGTGCTGTCCAGGAAGTCCCTCGTTTTGAGTGCGGTGTGCGCAGGTGCATTGTCGTGGTGGAGCAGTAGCCCGCGGAGCCCTGTGTTTGGTCGCTTGTTGCTTATAACAGAGAAAACTTCTGGCAAACATTTGGAAGTATACCATTCGGCATTAATGCTTCTTTGATCCCGTAAGGGAATTGATACCAAGTGGCCAGTCAAATTAAAAAAGCTAGCGATCAAAATCTTACCCCCGCTTCTAGATCGCTTCACTTTGGTAGGCGTTGGCTCATTTTGAAACACCCAAACAGTCGACTGGCGCTTGGTTTCTGGGTCGTATTGATAAATCCAGGACTCATCACCTGTAACGATGTCGTAAACACGCCGAGACGAGCCTGCTTCAAATTTGTTAAGCATATCACGGCACCATTCCACCCGGGCCTGCTTCTGAGCATCGGTGAGGTTGTGCGGCACCCAGCGTGATACTATCCTCCTCACGCGAAGATGGCTGTGTAGAATCTCGTGAACGCTTCCCGATCCAATCTTCAATATGTGTTGAATCTCCTGATATGTAATTCGCCTATTGTCTTGGATTAAATTTTTCACTGCTAGCACGTTTTCTTCGGTAACAGCCGTCAAAGGGCGACCGCTTCTTTCGTCATCCCCCAAAGTTGGTCGACCGCGCTTGAATTCGTTATACCAACGATACACGGTTGCCTTGGAAGGGCCTTCATCCATGAATGCCATTTGAAGTCTATCGTACGATTCATCCGGTTTCAGGCGACACTTGAAATCGTATAAAATCATAGCTCTAAAATGTTCCCGGCGCAGATCCATATTTCAGTGAGACACAATACTTTGAATTAACTCGCAAAAAATGTGGAGGGAAATTTTGAAATTGGAACTTACTTATTTTTACTTATAAATAATCATATTTTCGAAAAACATAATAACTGGCCAGTCTCCCATATATAAAAACTTTTTTTCGCAATACTTTCTGAGGGGCCTGGTACATATAATATTTAGATTGCACGCAATGGTGTTTTTTCTTTCAGCCAGGTAATGTATGTAAATGTGTTCATATAGGAGGTAACACTCGTGCATATTTACTGGCGGCCCCTTTTTCCTATTGATAACTATAAGCCAACAATATTGAACCATATTGGTTATGCCAGTAAGTATAAATTAGTTTTGTATACCACACGTTAGTTGCGATAATACTTTCAAATGCCAGCTTATATATTCAGACGCTGAATTCATGGTTACACAAGTATTATAGACTAGCTTATGGCTACGGCTTCGCCCGGATTTTGTTAGGAAATTCTCCCACGGGATCGTATAGTGCCCTTCACCATTACCTGACCCATCCCACAAAGCAAAAAAGAGGAAAATGGGTCAGGTAATGCTGGCGACTGACTGTACTACCGGAATAAAAAAGAATCTTTTGTGCTATTCCAAACTATTATCCAGACCTGTGTCCATTTTTATCCCGATCCATTCAGTAGTTTTTGCGTGAAAGAGTAATTAACATCCATACATTCTCACAAACTTTGGAGATAGGAGGAGCTCGTGGCTAAAATAAGAACAGCCGCCCAGGTCGATCTTTAAGGTTAAGCAGTGCTTGCCGAGGTTGGTCTGTGGATGGGTGACCATAATTACATATCGAGTTTCCTCCGTGCCTCGGAAAGCACGTTAAGCCGTTGGTCCCGGCTGTCATTTGTAGACAGTCGTTACGAGTAGTCAGAAGCTAAAAGTCTGACATCCAGTCTTACCAAGGGGTATCGTATTACCCAGTTACTGGGTTGTGGAGGTCAGATAGGCAGTCGCTTCATGTAAAATACTGGTACTCAGCTGCATCCGGTTAGACTGGAAGCCGACTCCAAGATAGTTTGGGAAAAGGCTAGGCAGATGATGACATTCTCACAAACTTTCGCATTTGTTATATTATAGTAGGAAGTAGGATGTGGTCAGTCTGTCTTTAATTCTATATTACCCTTTAACGGCTGAATTGATTTTAATGAATTTTTGTATAAGTAGTTCATAACCAAAGCTAGAATATAGCATACTTTTTGTCCCGTTTCATAATCTATTTCAAACAAAGAACAATACATCCAATACTTCCTGTCGTAACTCGTTCGACCTTGCTTCAATTCAAGCTGTAAGCAAAACAACATGGCAATCAATCAAGCCGAACCCATAAGATTTGAAGACAATAGTAACGACAAATCAATGTTAACGAGTCCCGCAGATTTGTAGACGCTCGAGAAACAATAACAGCAATACTTTAAACTAACCTTTCAGTAACCAGTGACGTTTTGGATTTTTTTCTTACGCTCAATAATTTTCGTGAATCTTTGATACAAGCGCTCCAATAATTTGCAATCTTTGCTATGAGCCCGGATTTTATTTTCGTTCGCAAGAAATTACAAGTGACTTTTATAATTCTGTTTTTTTTTTAGGGTCTATGTGTTTGTATAATTCATAATGTAATCATTTAGATTTCCGGTAAGTCAAGTCTGATTTAAATTGAGATTGTATCCGTTAACGCGCACTCGTCCCCTACTAACCCATGGGCCACATACGCGGCAAATTAGACGTGTACATTTTGGATACCTTCATGTGAGCTGTTCGAAGGCATGTATAAGAGACCACAGTCACATGATTTATACAGATAATTACAAATTATCATAAATTTTCAGCAGAGTTGCACATGTTTAAGTGACCATGTTTTTCTCATTTAAAAATGAAGCTCACAATTTTATTATTGTACATACACAACTTTCATAATATTTGCTGGCCTCTCCCAAGTTCTTCTAGGATTTTTTATCCCGCGCGCAAGCTCACAATTGGAAAGAAAATTCTCCTGTCTGTTTTGAAACTAGAAGTTTTGCCTGTAACCTATTTTGATAAGTGTACCAGCAATCAGAATTACGAGAGGTGAGAGAGGGTGATTATTTTCATATAATAAAATACCGGTCAAAATCATAACGGTTTTGGTTCGTCGTATTCAGATAATTACGTCAGTTTTCCTGGTTACCCTGATTTGAGAGCAACATGATCACTTAACGCGTATAATCTTATCTTTATCACACATGTATCCGCCAATGTACGTGATATTTAAATAAAATAAATAAAATATTTATCAATGTGAAACTTATTCAGATCAACAACTCTTCGCAAGGACAACAATGTTTTGTAACAATTCATAATATTTTATCTTCATTCATCATTCAGGAAGTTTAATTTCGGAATAAGATTGCGTTGAACTGTTTGGGTTTGTATTACAAGATATGTAAAGAGTAATATTTTATGCGAGAGAAGCTATCGAGCTAAAAAGGTAGCATTGCAGTCTTTTTCATAAAATATAGTTTTAATATGAAAAGCTTGCAAATATTTGAAGAACATTGTTTCACATACGTGACGATGTTTACTAAACTATACAAGGTGTTGTTTTGCAACCTCGTCAAATTTTAGGAGGTAACTATGCTAATGATTCTCGACCCGAATCAATAATAAAATGAGTACGTAATTTTCTTTTTTTTATTTATTTACTGAAATCGGTAACTGTGAATCACCTTTGTTTTAAACACGGGCCGTCTGATTCCCGCCTTATAACGTCGCTTACACACAAACAAAAAACCTCAAACGTTTTTTCGATAATTTCATAATCCCTAAACCACGTTAAGGGGGTTATTCTGAAATATTGACAAATTTAAACAACAAAAAAACGCAGTGTTTTTTTATTAATTTACTAGGTACCGTAATTTATATTGATCATTTATGTATTTTGTGACAACATCCTGAATTTTGACGAGGATGCAAAACAACACCTTGTATAATAGTTTACTAAATATCTACTGAAATTCCTAATTATATGAGTGAACAAAAATTCTCTATACAATTTTATTAACAACTCCGAACTTTGTACATTCAATTACTGATGTTTACATGCATGAAATAATGCACTGCATATTGAATTTATCGCGCAATTTAATATCAAGATAAGTTCTAGATTGTTTGCACAAGTACCTAATTCTGTAAGTTTATAAAGTCCTTTTTCACCAATACTACGTAACACGTAAATGTATTGACTAACCATACGAGGATTTTCAACTTTCGGCGCGCTGAGGCGAGCTAAATGTTATAATTTTATTGTGATAATTTAAACCTTGCGCACAAGTAGCTTATTATCATTATCACAGCGTTTGCCGTGAACACATTCTGAAGATTATCATCTAACCATGGCTTTCCTCTTATGTGAATAGCCCCTCAAAACAGTATTGGAGTAATAACAATTTTTTGTTGTGTTATCTAATTTAATGTGCTGTATTTTTTTCAGGTAACATGATTGGCCGTAGCTATTTTCGTCATCCAATCTTAACAGAAACAACAAAAATATGTCAAAAAATCTACTAAAAGCAGACTTAGTCAGAAACAAAGTGTAAAACTCACATGTTCTAATTTCTTATCATTCTTTCTGTTGTGTACAAACAGACTGTCCACTAATACAACGGCTAACCAACTTAACACTATCATTTTAACACTAGTATCACTTCACTATATCACAGAGAGATTCACTGGCCACTTACACAAAAAAAAACTACATTTTTCTTAAAAAAAAAACAAATACAAATCAAACTCCCATTGTCTTTTGTGACAGTTTTTTTTTAATTTAATGGTTCAGATCTAAAGTTCGCCACTGGCACATAGTTTTCTTTTTTTTATAAAAACGTTCTGTGATATAAGTGCGTTCGTCCTCTTTCGTGGTTCATCGTATACTGCTGACGTGCGCCGTTTAGCGCGAGTTACATAAACATGGTCGGTTTGAGCCAGATAACAATGCTGCATGGATCTCATATACATACTTGCCTTACTTCTATAGAAACGTGTTGAGTTTAATTTACTATTAAGAACAAGTATTTATTGTTATTTTTTATGGCTAATTGTGTGGTAATTATTGTACTATTTGATATTTTTTCTTTATATTTGTCTTTGCCAAATAATTACATGAGAAAGAGGAGCTCAGGGCTAAATAATAACAGCCACTCGGGTTGATCTTTAGCCTTTAAGCTGTCTGTCATTTGTAGATCTTTGACAGTCGTTACGTGTAGGTAGTGGCCCGAAATTCTTACCCAGTACTAACTGGTTTGTGGAGGTCAGATAGACGGTCGCTCCATTTTTAATACTTTCAGGTTCATCCATTAAGACTGGAAGCTGACTTCAACATAGTTGGGAAAAGGCTAGGCAGATGATAAAGTAGGATTTTATGGCTAATTGTGTGGTAAAGTATCTGATCATTTTACGTTTTATTTTTTTACGTGGTTAGATGGACCAGTAACTTGAGAAAGGCGGCAGGGTCAGACTGGATCCGAAAGGCGACGGACATGGTGCAGGTACGTAGCTTAGGCTCTCCCTAAGTCCAGCAGTGGACTGTGGGCTCAGTTCATTGACAAGGTTAAGCCATTTCCTTCACAAGCAAAATTGAAATATTTTGAAAATAAGATTTCACGATACATTGCCTATTATTACCGCATGTAAGACCACAAGTACCACATACGGACATAGTTCAATTTTTTTTTGATAAACAAAGTAGATAACGCAACTGATATTGGTATAAGAATTATCAACGAGTTAATTACAAGGACGATGTATGTGACAAATATTCTTTTTATCGTGTCGTTTTGCGTAACAAAATAATTCGATACAACTGATTTATATCTCTAGATCCAACGATATACGTCATCATTGTTTGATCTCAGAGTTCGTAGCATGGATTAATGTAATTTGGTAGTGAACTGCCGGTAACGTATTCACTATACACTAGGTGATGCTTAAGGTGAAAGCGACAGGGTGGCCCGCGAAATTCAAATTTTCTTACGGTTTTGCAATTTGCCGGTCAGTATCAAGTTTTATGTTGAATTAAATATGATACGCGGCCGTTAAACGTACGTATATACATAACTGTAGTCATTAAAATCATCAATACAACCCATTTAAGTTCATTTAATACCAATGAATGACTATTTCATGAAAAAGTCATTCTATATGGTTAAATGAACTTAAAGGGGTTGTAATAATGACTTTAATTATTATAACTCAATAAAGCCATATTAGTTACCTACGGCCGTGCATCATATTTTATTCAACATAAAAACTGCCACTGGGCGGCAAATTGCAAAAAACGTAAGAAAATTTCACGGGCCACCCAGCCGTTCCACCTTAAGAGTTGACATTCCAAAATTGCAGCAATATTTGGCACTAGCTTTTGCTTCGGCTTAGCTCGCGTTAAGAAGTATTATTATTAATTAGGTTTAGTTTTTGCGGCTTTAGTTTTGTTTAGCGTGTATTTCAGTTCAATTAGTCGAAAATCTAAGAAGGTTTATACAAACTTTCATCCCCTATTTTATCCCCTTAGGGGTGGAATTTATCAAAATTCGTTCTTAGGGGATGCCTACGTCATAGTAGCTTTATGCATGTAAAGTCTCAGCCCGATCGGTTTAAAATTGACAAAGTTTCATACAAACTTTCATCCCCTATTTTATCTCCTTGGGGGTAGAATTGATCAAAATCCTTTCTTAGCGGATGCCTACGTCATAACATCTACCTGCATGCCAAATTTTAGCCCGATCCGTACAATGGTTTGGGCTGTGCGTTGATAGATCACTATGTCAGTCAGTCAGTCACCTTTGAATTATATATATTTAGATTCATTGAGGGTTCGATAAGCGAGCTCCTATGTGGACTAACGCCTTAGTACTCCTGTTTGAATTTTTATTTGAAAGATACATTTTGGCCATTTTCCCAGTATAATTTTAGTGGTACATTCTCAGTGTAGAATCTTTCGTAGATATTACGATGTTATGGTCGTCTATCTACTTTGCATCACAATGTAATCTGTTAGTAATAATAGATGTATTGTTCTGTTATATTTCTAGCTAGGTGAAGGTGATATATTATGAGTCATACAACTGTCTGTATCTTATCTATTGTCTACTATACAGAAGTGCATAGAAAGTTAAGTCTAGTTCGAAAGATGCACGTGCTGCACATCATGTCAAAATGAAAGTCTCGTGCAAGGTTTTTTTTTCACCTCCTTTTTACATATACTTTTTATTGAGAAATACATGCAAAGAAAGAAGCCGGATAGTGGGCTTTACCGACTAGTCGCCGACTGGTTGGAACATCTCTAGTATAAACCGAAATAGTGACGTAAAAAGTTCGCGAGCGGACAGTGAGTTTCGTGTGTCAGGAACAGAATCGAGTTGTGAGTGATAGTGCTAGTGGTACGGTGCGCAAAATACGAACAAGAAAGAGGGTGGACCGATTTGTACGCTCATAATCATCCACCCGCAATAACTACAGTTTTTCCGTGATCATGGCGGTTTTAACACCGCCGAAATATCGGGAACTCAAATAGTAGTCATGGTTTCAAGTGTTATTGATTTATATTTTGTCTTCAGTTAAGAATGTTGCTGCCTGATCTTACCTTGTTGTTCGAGTTGAGCAGCGTGAGCACATCACCCCTCTTCATGGACACCTCACGCGGAGACTTCTCCGCGTAGTCGTACAGCGCCACCACGCACTCTTTGCCCGACACGTCCACCACTGGAGACTCTTGTTGCTGTTTGGAAAATGACATGTTTAATTATGAGGACTCGAAAAGATTTATAGTAGAGTACCTTATGTCCCACGGGATCGTACTACCGAGATTATAAAATCTACACCTATGCCAAATTTCATCCAGATTCATTCAGTAGTTGTTGCGTGAAAGAGTAACAAACTTCCATACATCCACACAAAAATTCGTATTTATCTAAACTAATATTTTAAAGAGGAAACATTTGATTGTTTGTTTGCATTGAATAGGCTCCGAAACTACTGGTCCGATATGAAAAATTCTTTCAGTGGTATATAGACCATTTATCGAGGAAGGCTATAGGCTATATATCATCACGCTACGACCAATAGGAGTGGAGCAGCAATGAAAAATGTTGCAAAAACGGGGAAAATGTGACGCAAACGAAGTTGTGCCGGACAGCTAGTAGTATTATAAGTTTTACTCTGATTTCTGCAGACTTCGTGAACAAGGTGATTTAAAACAGATCTTTCCTTCTTTTGTTTTGACGTGAAATGGAGCTTGACAAAAACATGAAGCTGTTAAGATGGAAGCGTAGCGTAGCGCGCGCCCTGTTCTTATCATAGCTAGTTACTTTAGTGTTATATTAGAGCTAATAGAGCCTGATAGAAGTTTTCCCACAAGACAGTACTACGATTGTCTAGCACCTACCTAGTTTCTAGGTTGATGTAAAACCTGCTGCCTGGGCAATATTTTTTTGAAGGCAAAAAAGTTGCCCATTTCCAAATTCTGGTGAAGGTTGCGGGGATCCGCTGGATGCGAGGCGCACGGGACCGGTCAATGTGGCGTCACTTGGGGGAGGCCTATGTCCAGCAGTGGACGTCTTTCGGCTGAAATGATGATGATGATCCAAATTCAACTCACCCTGCATCCATCAGCCTGTTCTCTCAAACTCTTGATGGTATTGCCGAAAGCCTCGAGATCGGACAGCAGAGCCTCATGTTTCTTCAGCAGGGCTTCTGAAGAGTCTTCATCCTTGCCGTAGTCGTGTGTGTTTGCCATCGGCTCCTTCTCGCGGATCCAGGACTCGGCTTCGTTGGCGTCCGCGAAGTATTGCTGGGCTTGAAGAGAGTCTTCTAGGTCTTGTTTGCGCTGTTGAGTGAGAAAAAGGTTAGTTTGTTTGGTAATTTCATAATTTTGAGAAATGGAATAATCTCATATACGTTTCTAAGCTCTGTGTGGTGTCGGACGTAAAGAATAGCACCATCCCATATCTTCCCGTGGGTGTCGTAAGAGGCGGCTAAGGGATTTGCCAGAGAATGGGCAGCAGCTTTCTCTGTGTTTTTGTAACAACCGTACTGCGATCGCCAACCCGCCTGCCAAGCGTGGCGATTATGGCAAAAACCCCCCAAAATATCAATGTGACACTTGGGGGAGGCCTATGTCCAGCAGTGGATGTCTTTTGGGCTGAAATGACGTTTCTAAGGAAATGATATAGTAATAAGAGGGGGGGGGGACACATTTTACCACTTTGGAAGTGGCTCTAGCGCAAAATATTCAGTTTAGAAAAAAATGATATTAGAAACCTCAATATCATTTTTGAAGACCTATCCATAGATACCCCACACGTTTAGGTTTGATGAAAAAAAATAATTTGGTTTTCAGTTCAAAGTATGGGGAGCCCCCAAAATTTATTGTTTTTTTTCTATTCTTGTGTAAAAATCTTAATGCGGTTTACAGAATACATCTACTTACCAAGTTTAACAGTATAGTTCTAATAGTTTCTGAAAAAAGTGGCTGTGACATACGGACGGACAGACAGACAGACAGACAGACAGACATGACGAATCTATAAGGGTTCCGTTTTTTGCCATTCGGCTACGGAACCCTAAAAAGTGTGTACTTTCTAAGGATTGAGAGGACTACTGCTTGATAGTTGTTTTTTATTGCCCAGCCATTAGCAGGCCCATTTGAAGGATGTGCACATGTGCAACATCAGTAGTTGCACTGCCATTCTTTCTGGTCAATAAAAGGTTGACTGCCTCGTTGGTCGAGAGGGCGCTAGCGCGACTCTTGAGCATGTGGTTCTGGGTACAATTCCCGGGTGGAGCAAAGTGTTATTGGATTTAACCATCAGGAATTTCTCAGTAGCAGCCAAGGAGTTTGGATTTGTGCTCCACCAATAGGCTCGCCCCATTATACATAGAACATAAAACATAACTGGCGAAATGTACTCACATTTCGCCAGTTATGTTTTATGTACCATAAGTTAGACCTCTGCGTAACCTTCGGGGATTGCAGGCGTGATGTATTCAACAGACAGGGTGTCACTGCAGGACACAAAGGAAGAATTGGTTACCTGCAGCGCCTTCTCCTGCAGCTGCGTCCACTGCTGGTGCAGATGCTGCAGGCGCTGCGCGATGTCGTCGGCGGCGAAGTGCCCCGCGTCCCGCAGCGCCGCGCCGGCCGCGCGCACGGCGTCCACGCGCGCCTCGTGCTGCGCCATCTCGCCCATCACGGCCTGGTGCTTCTTCATCAGGTTCTGCACGCCGATGAGGTCGCGGCCTGGGGTGGCTCATGTCTCATTATGGGAAGTTCGTGGAAAGTAGAAGGCGGCATTTCTACCAAAGCTATGGTCGCACGAACTTGCGAAGAACGTCATGTGGACATGCGTCTGTTGCGTTTGTTTTGTTCGGTGAACCTAAACCCGCCTCATTTCATGTCGAAAAAATATATTGCATCAATAAGCCCAAAACGCATGGCCAAGTGACCACATTTATACACGTCGAACCAGCTTGAGGTGGACAAATAGAGCAATGCACTAAATTCGACGTACTGTCGAGTTATCCAAACCAAAACGAGGCGAATGACGTCTTTTCTGTATTTATTCTACGAACATAATGCTCTTCCTGACCAACTTAAACCAATTTAACGTCAATAAGTGTCTTTAAATAAACTAATTTAGTATTGTAAGTTTAACAGCATTAACATTTTTAGCATTTTAATATAAAACTACTAATTCCAAAAATACTATGCTACATACCTCTGTTGGTAGACGCGATGATGGGTTCCTTCTCGCGGATCCACGCGGCTTCGTCATCAAGATCACGGAACAGCTGCTGAGCTTGCAGCGAGTCTAACAGGCGACGCTTGCGGATAGCCATCGGTTTGTCAAGGGCTGTGTAGCGACCGACGAGTCCGTCCTGATGAAGGAATATTGTTAATTAGTAAACTTATTAAGTCAAAGGAAATCAGTTTTGTTGTTGTTCCCATTGAAATATTTCGCTCTTTCTTACTCATTATATTCTAATAGATTAGATGGCAACAGATTTTATGGCAAACCGAGTCCTCAGAACTGCCACAGACAGCAATTCACATGCTACAACTCACGATCAATAAAAGATGCAGGACTTCATCGACTTATTATGTTGTTGCCTGTGTTTCACTCTCAATCGCATCGCTCCCGGAGGCCTGCAGCAGCCTGAAAAGTTTGCTAGCCATCTGGGAGGACCTGGGATGGTTGGAGTAACCAGAGGATGTCTTTTTAACAGCCCGGCTAACCTAACCTAGCCTGTGTTTCACCCTAGCAAGTAACGTAAAATTTAAAAATAAATCGGCGTCTTTACGTCGAATTCGTAATTTGATAAATTTATTCATTTCAATGGATACTGATTATGCTATAGCATCTATTAAAAAACGTGTGCGTCTCGGAATGCTCGACAGAAGTGATAACTTAAACTAATCTAAGTTGAACTATTTAATATTGTAAGAGCTTGCCTACTGCTGCCGTATGCGTCAGAGAAAGGGAAGCCAGACTGAGTGGCGCCGTAACGCGTTACGTTACGAAGTGGTTTACCCTCCCATAAGAAGTTATCACTTCAAAAATTCAACGTATTATTTACGTTACGTTTAGACCGCGTGCTCGTGCTAGGGCCTCTGGTATATCAGACGATTATATTTCAGTCGCTTGCCTCTAATTAACTGTGGCGTCGGCTTGGACAATTCTAGAATGCTCTATTAAATTAATACTAACCCGCTTGGTCTTAATGTTGTCAGCATCGAAGTGTCCCCTCTCGATGAACTGTTCCGCTTGAGTGCGGATGGCGTCGATTCTCTCAGCGTGAGAGCTCACGTCGGCTTCCAAGAGAGCATGCTTCTTCTGAAGGTTTTGCACGCTGGTCAGGTCCTGGGTAAAAGAAAAATGATTATTAGTTCCCTGATAAAATAGTCTGTAAGAGGTAACGGCTTTAAGAGCGCTCCTAAATGTTGTATTTGGAGTATCCCAGAGTACATTTCTTTTTACCCCTTATAACCAGCACAGGGTTAATGCACAATAGGTTAATTCTAACCTCAATCAGCAGGTTGCAGCGGGATGAATTAAAAAAAAAACAGGCAGGCATAGCGACTCCCGGCAGAAGTGAAAACCCAAAACAATGGAATTACTATTACATTTCTAAACGCGTCGCTAGTCTGGCGCCATATGTCACGAGCATGGCGGTGACGCGAATCCAAAGATTTTTCCCCACTCAACGCGGCTGAAGAAGTTTTCACAAAAAAAAATCTGCTGTTCAATTGATTTTGACCATGTAGGTGTGTGGCAGATTATTTTAACTACTGGCAAACAAAAATATTGCTCGGCCTAGAATCATGTACTGACCTCATGGTAACAGATTTGTACACCATGTAGATATTTCTCTGTCCGCCCCTTTGGAAAACATAAAATTGTCGATATCAAACTATGTATAGTTACCTTGCCATAGTCCTCGCTAAGGAGCTGTCCTTCGACCTCAGATAGCCACAGCTCGATGTCCTCAACAGCGCGGTTGTACTGCTGCTGAGCTGCCGCCTCCTGCAGCTTGCTTCCTTTCAGCTCTGAGGCAGCTGCCAGCTTCTCCCAAATGCCGGCTAACTCGCCGACACGAGACTCGATTTGAGCTGTACAAGAAATTTTGGAGTTTAAGACTTCAAATACTAAACAAATCAAATGAATTTATGTTTTTAAATTTGTTACCGTTAAATAAAAACAATCTCGTAATAAATGGGAAATATTACAAAGTATTATAAGACCTCTTCAGCTTCTTTCCGCACCTTCTTGCTATCACATTGGCGCATGTTTTTTACCTGACTGAAGAAAGCGTTATTGTAGGCTGAATTCTAAGAAATTGACGAAAATTGCAGTCTAATGAATACGTTTAATACTGTTGAAAAAATCGAGCTCATAGCCCGTGCACCACCTCATATCAGGATATGAGTTTATAGCATTCATTTCCATATTTTGTTCAAATTGTTCAACATAATTCTTCTGAGTATTGTTGCCGAATTAAGTATTATTTATTAAAGTTTAACGTTGTTATTTATTACGTGTTTTAGTGAATTTTACTGACATAGGTCCAGGAATTCTAACAAATTTAAGGGTAATCTAAATGAATGAAGGAAAAATAAAGAAAAAATTATACAGTCTTTTGATGTGTATAAACAAAAAAATATTCTGTCTTCTTAGTATACATACGTTGAGCGAAATGCTCCTGCTCGAGCAGCCTGGCGCCGGTGACGGTGATCTCGTCGATCCTGGGCTTGTTGGCCTGCAGCTCCTGCTCGAAGTTCTGGTGCTTCTGCACCTTGCCGTTCAGGTTCGTGGGGTCCAAGTACGAGTCGTCCGTGGCGAACTTCAGCTTCTCGTTGATCCAGCCTAAGAAAATATAGTGGGATTAGAAGAGTAGGGACCCAGCCGTCTGAAAATACGCGTTTTGGACGTAGAGTTGCGGACAAAACCCGTTATACAATACAAGAGTAAGGACATCATGTAAACATCGTAAAGTTGCAAAAAATTTAATAGAATAGAAAAAATACTTGTCCACCAAAAAAAAAAAACGCTTTTACAAGTGCTACACCTTTTTTTATTACATTGTATTGTTGTTTTACAAAACTACTTATTTTATGGTTACAATGGCGGTCTTATCGCGATATCTTCCAGACAACCTTTGGATGGACATAAAATAGAAAAGGGGGTAGTTAGTGGTGTAATACACAAAATTTACTTTAATTTTGATGGGACCTCTACTGGCAGACAGCTGATGTTATAAGAAGTAACTACTTTTATTTTAAATAAATGTTTCTAGTTGTTGTGCTTGGAACCCTAATTGGGTTCCGTACACAAAAATTCGAACCTTTGAAATTGTTAACAAAATCTGATTCAAATAGGGAAGTAATATTCTCATAATAATAAGTTCACGCGAATGAAGATCGCGGGCTACAACTAGTGGAAAATTAAATATTTTACTATATGACATAGTAAGTGTTTGTCCCGTAGTACAAAACTATCGGACTTACCCTTGGTCTCGTCGCAGTCGCGCTCGAACTGCTGGTACTTGTAGGCATCCTCCAGCAGAGCCCGACGTTGGCTGGACTTCTCCAACAGCGCGGCGCGGCGCTCCAGTAACTGTCACCAAACATTATCTTTATAATACAGTCGGAGGAAATTAGGAAAATGATTGTACTCAACTCAAAGTATTTATTTCAAATAGAGCCTTGACAAGTCCAGCCACAGGCAAAATAACTGTGAATGTACTGTAGTTTAATCACGGATCTCCTTTGTTTATTTTAATTTTAGTAGTAAAACGGTAAGGTTCCTTTTAATATGATCTATCATAGTTTAGATAATAAATTGTATGATGGAAGAGTGCATTTGGAGAAATTTTGGTGAAAGTCTCGCAAAACTTTAATCTTGTATAAGTTTATGACCACAAGCCTACGCCCCGTAATCAATATTCGCTTATGATTAACTTCCGATTAAAAACGATACTCGTAAGAAAATAACATCTTGCTAAAAAGTACGTACCATCTCCCTCCTCTGCGCAACGTCGTCGGCAGCATAGTGTTGTCCCTCGATCAGTTTGGACGCGAACTCGTCCAGAGCCTTGATCTTCTCCTCCTGGGCCACGAGGGACTTCTCAAAGTCCTCGTGTTTCTTGAGCAGGGCTTCGACTGAGTCTAGGGAGTCACCCACGTCTTCGTTAGCGAGGAAAGCCTGGTGGAACAAAGAGGTGTTACTAAAAAAATAAAATCCCGTTTAAAAAAAATGTGTAACGTAACTTTTATAATCTACCATTTAAACATTATAGGATGTTTTTTTTTTAAATTTAAATATAATATACAATAATAAGGCGAATTTGAATTTAGCCAAAATAATAATTGATGCATATAAACTTTTAAACTGCGAACTTTACACATCTTTCAAAGAAATCTTGATATCTTAGATCTCACATCTTCAAAAACGAGTGTGACAAACTAATTATCTTCAAAGAAATCGAGATTTGTTAGGTCATTTTCAAACACGAGTGTGACAAATAAAATAATTCAGGTTACTGTTTTCAACAAGAACTTGTGTTCTTTCTCTTACCTCCTGCTTATGCATCCAAGCATCAGCCTGTTCAGTATCTCTGTAAAACAGCTGAAGATCCATGCACTGCAGATACAGCACACGTCTCTGCTCCCACAGTTGATGTAGTGCAGAACTCTCGCGTTCCAAGTTCTCAAGCGCTGACGATACTTCGGAAGAGGCACGGTGACCGCTTTCGACCAGCGCTTGACCCGCTGCAGCGCATGCGTGGATCACGTCTGAACGCGCGTCCATCTCGCCCTGCAATTGGATTTGCATTAGTATGGCATACAGAAACGTTGGTTGACTGTACAGTGTGTTGTGGAGACTAAGTTTTTTATATCACAGTGTTTAATCACAACTTGCCACGGTAAACAAATAATGAATCCAGTCAATCTGGAAGTTAAATAACTTCAAGATAATATTTATCCTTTAATCAAGCCAAGTCTCAAGATACAGACTATACACTTATAACAGCTCAACTTGAGTATTGCCCCATCACTAAATTGGACAATTTTCTATTTCTAATAATTTAACTTTCATATGTCTGAACTGAATCAAGTAGATTGACTACTTCAGACGTATGAGATCTGAACTGATATTGAAATGATGTGTCTAAATTAACGTGTGCAACTTGCAGCTGTATGTGAATAACCATGAGTTTAATTTCATGCGATGGGCGATACCTTCGTCCAGCAATGAGTTGTTGTAGGACCTTGATGATGAATCCGTGAGTCTCACCTTATGCTCCTGATGCTTCTCGAGCAGCGCCTCCGCGCCGGGCACGTCCTTGGCGAGGTCGTCGGCCGCGATGAGCGCGCGGATGTCGCTCACCCACGACATCAGGTCGCGGTAGTCCGCCAGGAAGCGGTGCAGCAGGTGGGACGACTCCAATTCCGACCGACGTTCCTGTTAATAAGTCAGATTTAGAGCTAATTATGAACAACGAAAAGTATATTGAAATTGGTAGAAGAAATAAAAGTACAATACTTTGGAAATGTTTAGGAAAATCCGCGCAAATCAGATTAGGAAACCTTGCTATGCCACATGCATATCTTTTAAACACGACTAGAGTTGACCACTTTGATAATTCGAAAATATTGTACAGATATCAAATCAAACCGTTTTAATTTGTACCAGAGTTGAAAATATACGAGGAGGTGAATAAAAATCTTGGTATTTTTGTTTCAAGGAAGTTCTTCCTACCTTAGCCTTCTGCACAAGCTTCTGCCAAGCGAGAGTGATCTCATCACGCTTGGCGTGGATGGCGGGGGCGTGGTCAGCGTGGATGGCAGCCAGGCGAGCTGCTTCACCGTCCAGGGTTGACACCTTGTCTTCTAGAGCCGCCAAGTCGCGTTCGACACCCTCGTGTTTGCGCTAGACATGACAAAGAAAAGGGAACTATATTTCTTGTCACCAAAATTTATATTTGTCATCAAAGTTGTATCACCTAGTAAATAGATCTATCGCCACGAAATATTTTCGTTCTCAGATAAACAAAAAGTGTTCCCAGGTATGAATTATCAAGTAAATGTTGATACATGTGTAAAATAAGAGATGGATTACCAATAAAATTGTAGTGCATTAGATGAATATAAACTTCGTTCTTATAATAATAGTTTTATTACTTAAATAATAGCTTTGTGCTCGGAATGGTAGATCTGTCACCAAATAAATAGATCAGTTCCTTATTTCTATGAAGAAATGCTTTATACGAGACATTGGGCACACCGACTCGGACAGGTTAGGTTCGAAGAGGATGGCGGGGTCTAGTGAGCGAGCGGAGCGAGCGAACTAAGACCCCGACATCCCCTTCGTGTTAGGTTACTGTAAACCCTGCAGACAGAAATAGGAGCCCCGCGTAGCGGGGCTACGTCAACAACGCCTTGGTTTGGACCTGTGTGGTTTGGATTTATTGGTGATCTCTTTAAATTAGTTTGCTTAAATACTTATTAGGACACACCTATTATAATACATACAAAAACATTTATTTGGTACTAGACCTTATATCTCAGGATTTTAGGTGATTTATTGTGGAACTGATTTTGCATTGTTTGGTGACTACATTTTGGTGACAGATCTACTATTTTGAGGACAAACCCTATTATTTAAGAAACACAAAACTAATTAAATTGGTGATAGCTTAAATGATACCCCAAAGAAAATACATTAGTTTTAAAACAGAAATGCTTTACCAAAAAAACAACTGTCTCTTAGCTATGATAATAAGTTATTTATTATGCATCAGAAACATATCTCATGAGCTCGTTTTTATTAACACTATGCAGCACTTAAATGTAATGCCTAAACAAAAGCATACTTTTGAATTTTCTATTCTCAGTGGGGAGCGGAGCGTTGAAAATTCAACATTTAGGTGTAGGCCTGTGTCAGTGAGAACGGAAATGATTCTTACAGAAACGCTTAGTAATATGACTTGGTCTTAGTAACTTTCAATAACTGAAAAGAATAATGGTGAATGTATTCTAGTCTTCACAAGAAAAATCTGTTTTGTTCTCAAACCTGCAGTGTCTGCACAGTGGCGAGGTCCCTGCCGTAGTCATCAGATCCAAGCACCACGTCCTTCTCCGAGATCCACGCGATGGTCTCATCAGCATCACGGTTGAAGCGCTGGATCTCGTGAGCACCGAACAGGCGCTCCTGACGCATCAGCGCCATTTGGCGGAGGCGTTGCCAGGCCTCGTTCAGCTCCTATGAGAGAAAAAAAAATAAGTTGCAGACCAGAAAATTTCGGACAGTTTATGTGGCTACAGAAACACGTCAGCATACAAGTAGACAAAACAACAAGATTCGCAAAACTCTTTCACCATCCAGCAACACAAACTGAATAGCTGTAGAAATGCAGAGAATACTAAATAAGTCTTGAAAGTTATCTTAACCAACACTGAACTATTCCATAATAAGATCAATCTCTTCATTAAACTTTTCAGTTTAAGTTTGTTGTAATCGTGAAAAAATAAGAAAACCTGCTCCTAAAATAATCCACAGTTCAACTTACATCCTTCCGCTTAACAATAGTCTCTCTCTCGGGATGCCCCTCCAGCACCAGCCTCTCAGCCAGCTGGTTGACCTCGGTGACGCGGTACTCCTGCGCGGCCATGTCCTTCTGGAACTCGTCGAACTTGCGCTGCAACACCTCCACGTGTTCCAGGTCGGAGCCGAATTCGTCCGCGCACACGAATGTTTCCTGTCAAGGGAAGATAGGGATTAGATTTATGTGTGACTAGCTGACCCGCGCAATTTCGTCTGCTGCTCCGCTCCTATTGGTCGTACCGTGATGATATAATAACCTATAGCCTTCCTCGATAAATGGGCTATCCAACACTGAAATAATTTTTCTATTTGAACCTGTACTTCCTGAGATTTGTTAGACCGAGACCTTACGGTGCGGTGTCGTGACCACCTACTCAATATTATACCGTTCAAAGTACCGAAATTTATAACTTTTAAGACTAGTCGTCCGTCTAATTTTACAGCCTTTCTAAGTCTTTTAAAGTGTCCAAGTCTTTTAAGTTTTTGAAGTGAAACTTCGTATGCGACTTCCAACAAGGTTGCGATAAACGTTTAACGCTACCATGGAGGGGGTATGAAAGCACTGTTGCGTTACTAGTTTCACTTCTTCCGCGCAGAGGGACTCCACGCACATTTTTTTTGTTTATTACATAACGAGACTATCTAGACAGCTCGTCTTTTCGAAATTTATCCCATGTCAACAACATGGTTAAAATTGATAAGTTCAAAAGAATAGAAAATGTTCATAAACCTAAAGAACGTCTGTCTTTTACATTCAGTAATCTTAATATAGACAACCAATTTATATTAACTGAGGATCACGTCGGGCACCATAACTGGTTAAGCGAGGGCCAAACTTTATGGGGCTAAAATACTCATCAAAATGGACAACTTTTTACTATGGGATAAAAAATATCGACAAAATTTTTGGACCAACTGAATTTTTAACTTTTATTCTTGTTTCTCAATGATGACTTCATAATAGCACTTATTCATATGACTACCAAAAGAATACATCACCATACTCTTTCTAAGTGCTTAGTCATTCTCCTATTTCAGTACATTTCTGGCTTGCGTTTTAGCAAAGCGGACAATATCAACCAATCTTTATTGTACTGTTTAGTTAGGATGGCCTGTTTCGTCGGCGATATGAGTCCACGCCCAAGATTGTACTAATGTAGGCTACACCCACGTCGCGCGTCGTCCGTATTTTTTATTAACCTTATAATGTGGTATCTTACAAATTCTCTTTCTAGTACATCCATAACTTCCATAACATCACGCCTGTTATGCCTGGGTTTGGCAGAAGTGTGCCTTATAGTACACCTACATGTCGCAAGTTATGTTTCAAGTCCCATGTAATAGGGGGCAAGCATATTGCCATCAACAGGGCACAAATCCAGTCTCCGCGACTACTGTAGAAATTCCTGATGGAACAACCCAAAACTTTGCCCGGCCCGACCCGGGAATCGAACCCAGGACCTCATACTCAGCGGTCGCACTTCCAACCACTCGACCAACGAGGCAGTCAGTTTATAGTATGTAATATTTATGGTAACTGCATCTACTTTTTCAAATTGGTGCACCGCTAATGTGTTGTCAATGATCACTTATCGCACTCAATAATAAACCTGGCTTCTCTCAGTGAGGCAAGACTTTAATATTTTTTTTATACAATAAAGTTAGAAAACAATAATTTGTTGGGAATGTCGTGTCGACATACAGAAAACTCCTATCTGACTTTGACGTATTCATGCATAAATGAAATTTAGATTTAGACAATCCTTGCAGCAAACACCTAAAACATCATCCGTAACTCACCTTATCATGAATCCAGAACATAACTTCATCGCAGTGCCTCAAGAACTGCACCAGCACTAAAGCCTGCTGCAGCTTCATCCCCTTCTCGGCCAGACGGGACAGCAGCAACTCCCACAGACGGTGCAACTCGTCCAAACGACGACGGATGGTCTCCGAAGCGAAGTGACCGGCAGATATCATCTCACTACCGGTGTTGTCAAGTACTACGATAGCATTGGAGTGGGCTGCCACTTCAGCCTCGAAGGCTTGGTGTTTTTGGATCTTGGCCTGTAGAGAAAAGTTTGTGTTAGGGTGGGCTTAAAGTACGGCACGTGTGGCCTTTGAAGCATGCTCGTGGGTCACTTTTCATACTGTTCAGTAATAACTTGTCATTGATAAATAAAGACGCGTGGTTGCGACTAAGTTGTAACTTAGGTGCTGCAGTTTTAAGGGGAATTCGGTCGTATACGGGGTGGAATGGACACTGAAGCGAAAACGCTTACCACATCCTCAATACATCAATCTGAACCACCCACATATTTTTTTTTAAAAGATAATTTAAAAAACAATCAGCTGTTCCATACATTTTGACCGTGTAGGTATTGTACTTTTGTAGGAAACAGCAGACTTTTTGTTCAGGCGGAATTTCCTATGTGGGGGGATTCAGAATGATGTACGGGTAAGCGTTTTCAAGTCGGTGTCCCTTACACTCCGTATATTGATGTTTTTGTAAGACTTTTAAGGTTTCTTTCATCACTCTTAATTTTCAGTGTAATTTTCCCTTTGACACTCATGCATTTGCAAGTACCCCATCTGCTACAATCGATACATTGGATTCGTGTAATGCATCGTCTTGAAAAAGCAGAACCCGAAGAGAATAGGTACTTCAAAAGTACTCATCAAAAAAACTCTTATTCGTTTATAATTCATTGGCTGGCCATTATGTGGAGCTAATTAATTCAGTCTTTCAATTAGAAGATTCCATGCATACCTGAAGGTTAGTAGGATCTTTGTAGCTCTCATCGCTGGCAGCCTGCAGCTTCTCCTGGATCCAGGACTCCAGCTCGTCAGCATCGCGCTTGAAGTACTGGAACCTGCGAGAGTCTTCCAGCTTCTCACGCTTAGCACGGGCTTCTTGCTTGAAGTCTTCATAGCGGTTCAGGACCTGTGGGTATAAGATAAGGGAATTTAGGTCGTCGAAAAATATAAATACGTAAACGCATGTAAATATGATGTCTGTCAACGTGGAGTGAGGGAATGGAATGCACCTGTGTTTGTGCAGATACTTGTGTAGTATTATATCTCCTGTCATCCAGTGTACTTCGGTAGGTACTCTGTTAAGACCGGCTGCCGTGAGGTCGGAAGAATATTAATGTCTGTGTTGTATGCACGAAGGAAACAATATTTGTACGTTTTGCCGATATTAGTATCCCTTATGATGTTGTAAAATCTTTCTTACAGTAACATGTATCTATTCCTTTCAGTCTAGATTCTAGGTAATAGAAGTTAAGCAGGTCAAGGATAAAGCAACCTTCCAATCGTCAATCAATACCGTTCCTGTTGGACTGTCGACGTTTGATACGTGAACGACGTCTCGTAGACTCAAGTCTTACGTCATTCACGTATCAAAAAATGATAGTCCGTTTATTTTGTCTAGATGTTGCTATCTTATCTTATATTGTTGGCAACATTAAAGGAGGCACCAATTACGAAACAGACAAACGAGTAAAGCGGCAACAGAAATACATAATCTCTAGAAATTGCCACTGGCTAACTATCACGGTTCATAAGATACAGCCTGGTGACTGACAGACGGACGGACGGACAGCGAAGTCTCAGTTATAGGATCCAGTTTGACCCTTTGGTTACGGACCCCTAAAATTTAGTAGTAGTTTTAGATATTTTTTGCGTTCTTTAATGTGCTTTAGGCCCGGACTCTACGGAAGTGGAGACGAGCTGAGCGGGCAGATGTGCAAGATTCGGCCAATCTCAGGAGCGACGAGAGACACGATGTACATTTCAACCATTGTGATTGGTCGGTTTCCACACGTCTCCTCCACGGGTACAGGCCGAATAGATTCTTCATTTCTAACATCTTGCGTTTTTGTTCAAAAGGTTCTAAACCCTAATGAGCTATGTGACATCATGACTCATTGACAGCTATCAGTAGAGTGCTACTTGAGCTTAGGGAACACATTTATCACAATAATAGTTAATTAGTTAATTGACGCGACGCGTGACCAGAGGGGAATTTTACTGCTTGACAACATTTTGCAGGTATTCATTTGATTCTATTAAACCTAGCGATCGTCGAATGCTTGATAGACATCATCATCACCAGCCTATAATGTTCCCACTGCTGGGACACAGGCCTCCTCTCTATGAGAGGGAGTGGGCTGTAATCCACCATGCGGGCCCAGTACGGGTTGGGTTAAAAGACGCTGCTTGAAAGACGATTGTTATTAATTGAAGTTCTCACTTGTCAGTGTCCTGCATTACTTGACCCCTCTTATAAAGAAGCGGGTGCACTTAGAAAAAGAAGAGGATACTGTGTTATGTGATAAACAATATGTGATGGTAATTCTACTGATTTCTCCAGCACACAGATAATGTTCATTTTAGCGGATTGTAAAGCCTGAGTTTAGAAGTCTAGGTTTGTCTACGAAGTCTTGTCTATAATATCTAAGCGTGCGTCACCATTGGCAATTCAATAGCGCCAAGCTCCCTACGTACACGGGGCCGCATTGCAGCTGAAGGTCAATTAACATAATGGTTTAACATTACCAACAATGTTAACGGATGGGCAATATCAGTTACTGTTATACACATTTTATTCATTTTATGGGTAGCGCCTACACAGCTACGCGGTTATACAGCTGATGCATTGTATCTGGGTCGGTACTGTGTGCATGCAAATAGGCGAGGGGAAACGGACATCGCCTGCATCTCGTTAGCGGCTTCCTTTATGTGAGCGCATCTCGATTTTTTTAAATATCTGTGTGTAGTATGAATTCTTTGGGTAAGTAATATGTATGACTTGGACTTTGGACCTAGTAGAAAGTATTTACGATACGACTTGACTAGAATTTGAATACCCAGACTTAAAAGATACATGACTAGATGGAACGAAATGAACGCCGGATGCTGCGTGCTATGTCTGATTTGTAGCATATTTTTAATCTTTATTGCACACAATATTAAAGATATACATATAAATTGCATTTACATATGTACAAATAGCTTAAGTACAACGGCGAGGTTAACACAGAATTGGGTTTTATTCCAGCAAACTGTTCTTCGATTGCGAGATTTGCATTAGCCTCTCCCTTTTCGTTTGCAGCACTTCTTATATTTTTTGGTCCATATTAAAATTTTGAGGTTTGCCAAGATGTCTTTAAGGGCAGATAATGGAAAGGCAACCATAAATAAAAAAGAGGCTGGGGTGGACTGGATTGTTTGTGGCACAGTTTGGGAGAGGCCTATTTCCTGTTCTGCAGTGATTAAAAAATATATTTACCTGTTCACGACGTTCCTGAATATCCTCGGCAGTCTCGAGGATCTTCACCTCTTTGGGTGGTGGTATCTGTTCCATGATGGAAGCGTCAAATTAACTGTAACAATAGAGAGGCGGAAGTTAGTAACAATACATTGGTAAACAAAACATCCAAAATGATTTGTGTGTTGCTATACCAACTAGTGACTATACAATTTTAAATCTTTCCTGCATACTTCATGTTTGTGTTCAGGTTTTAATTGCTATAACATTTTTAATTTTTTAAACAGAACTCTTTACAAGAACGACGACTACTTGCGAACGTTGCTTTATACTATACACAAATCTAGACTTAATCGAAAATCAAGATTTAATTTGAGAAAAAAAAACGGCCAAATGCGAGTTCTGGCGCACGAAGGGATCCGTACCATTTTTAGGGTTCCGTACCCAAAGGGTCAAACGGAACCCTATTACTGAGACTTCGCTGTCAAAGTCAAAAGTCAAAGTCAAAATGTTTATTGCGAACTAAGTGTACAATGTTGGTGTTGGTTTCTGTCCGTCCGTCCGTCTGTATCTCATGAACCGTGATAGTTAGCCAGTTGAAATTTCTACAGATTATGTATTTCTGTTGATGCTATAACAACGAGTAAAATATTAACTAACCCCCCTTAAATATTTATTTTATTTTGTTTTTACAAAATAAAATAAATATTTAAGGGGGGCTCCCATACAAAAATGTGATTTTTTGTTCGTTTTTATAAATAAGGGTACGGAACCCTTCGTGCGCGAGTCCTCGCACTTGGCCAGTTTCTTTACAAAAACGAGCAAAAAAAAAACTTTTTGGTATGGGAGCCCCTTAAATACTTATTTTATTCTGATTTTAATATTTGTTGATAGAGCGGCAACAGAAATACAGTCATAATCTGTAGAAATTTCAACTGGCTATCTATCACGGTTCGGGTTCATGAGATTCAGCCTGGTGACAGACAAACAGATGGACAGACGGACAGACAGCGAAGTCTCAGTAATATGGTCCCGATTGACCCTTTGGGTACAGAACCCTAAAAAAATTGTCAGTTATAAATGTTGACTTTAATTCCTAAGTGCCTATGCTGAAATTGTACTTCCTACTTTCCAGTGCATATGTAAAAACTGATAAAATACGTAAAGTATCAGCTGACTTGTTGCTAACATTACTGCGAAAAGCAAAGAATCCTTCAAAATAAACGACTAAATTTTTATCACAGACGCGTCAGCTATTCATTTATCCCCTGATCTCATCCAACGCTATACTCATTAACTCAGAAGGTCAAGCTACACTTGACATCACTCACAGAAAGAAAGTGAACAGAAGTTCAACTTTACACAAGAACGAAATAGTTTCTATCTTGTATACTCCTACACATAAAAGATGTAAACAAGAAGGCTGTTAGAGGCAACATGAACCAAGCAGTTCACAGTGCAAAAGAAAGACTGCATAACTTGGAGACTCGTCATATGTGGTAGCGATCCTTAGCGTTGAGGGAACGAAGAAGATATTTTATTTAAAATAGAATTATGGTACTATACACATTTCATAGGAATGGAGCTAATTTGAATAATATGCGCTTGCCACATGATGCATGAGGCGTGCTATGATATAACGCATTGCGAAAGACATTAGTTCTCTTTTACTCATTCAGAATGGTACATGTATTTTACCATAAATACTAGAGCAATAATGTAGTTTGACAACAATGGTTTATCAGAGTTGTATTCAAAGCAGATTCTTTACATTAGCTAACAAGGCCGCCTATTTATTGGCGAGGACGGCTGTTACGCGTATTTTAGGAGCAATCAATGCCTATTGCAAAACCATTTACTTGGACCCATTTTCTCTGAACACTATAAATAATTTGATGGCGACAGTAACACATAGTACTGCTTTTATTACAGCAATATTTAAGTAAGATTTAGTCTAACGAATTGTATTTAATATATTCTTAACTAGCTGAGGCCTGCAAAGTTACCAGCATGTATTTTGTATTTAATCAAATCCTACACTTACACACACAGGTCTTAAAGAAACTCTGTTTGAAACAAAAATATGCATTGAACAAGTGAGTCTACTGCAACTTGTCTGCACTGTGGCACTTGCCAAACAAGGCTTACATCACACCGCCTTGTGAGTCACCCCAACATATTATAAGCCTGATGATAACATTGTTTTTGTACTCTTTACTTTAACTGCATTTAGTAACTCCTTTTAAATATCCTTTTCACATTATTTTCTTGGAATTTTCTTAAGTCAATGATAATATTATTAAAGAGTTCTTTTTCTTATCAGTAGTGATGTTGGTCATTCGTTGTTATCAGTACTTATGAGCCTAGGTACATTCTCATTATTAAGTGATAAGCTATTTCACAATATTCTCTTGTGGAAAAAGTTGGGAATTATAGGAAGTCCTAGAAAATAGAAGTAATGGTGTGTGCAAGGGGTTACCTTGTTATTGGGGGATACCTCTATGTAAAGGAACCTGGGTGGGGATGTGGAACTGTGTCACCTCATGTGAGACCTTTTGATAGCCACAGATGATCACATAGAAATAGCCATCTTAAGGGCTGGTAAAATTTGAAGTATGTTGTGCCAGCAACACAAAGAAAGGGATCAGCAGTAAGTAATACTAGGATGTAGAAATTAAGATGATGGCATCAGAAAATATGAATATGATTTACTAAAATATTAAAAAGGAGTCAATCATAGTGTGACGGTTAACAGGGGAGAGTGGAAGAGGAAAATGTGTAGCGCCAACAAGAAGTAACATGGGACATGGGCATATGATGATACTAAAATATAAACATGACATACTAAGTGTCTAAAATATCAATGGATCAATAACCAGATAATAGCTAAACAGATTAAAAAAAAAAGATTAGAAACATAAATTCCTAAACAAGTCACTGAGCAATTAGGATGTACCTAACCTTAAATTAATGATGGTGCCAGCAAAAAAAAAAACACTCACTAAAGTCAGGTTTTCAACAAAACAAAGTATTACATAAAATCAGAACTGTAATCCATGAAGTGCAAAGAACTTGTACTCTGACTAGGTGTGTTATAAGTGTGGGCTTAACTATACACCATATAAAAATATTGATATAGTGACTGTTATCCTACATATGGATGTGACAGTTGGGTGCACACATCACAACAGGCTAGGTAATCAATATCTATGCAACTTGATCTGGTACATTGCAATCACACACACACATTGACAGTCAGATGTGTGTCATGCTATGGGTGGGGTCACTTGGCATTGCAAGTGTAGGTTTTTAAGTATTGTACTATATTATGGATTTTAGCTGAATGTGACATTTTGTAGAAAACTCCTTTTTCATGAGCAAATTCATTTTTTCCTCTCAAAATAAATTAACACATGATATTTTTTTTTTTTTGTTAATGCTAACATGTTTTAAACATTAGTTAATTTTAAAAGGAATGAATTCAGAGAAAATATCATTAAAAAAACATGACAATATCCTACACAAATATTGTAAATAATAAACAACCGGTTATTACCTCAAGAAAACATAAAACTCGTGCCAAGAAAAATCAATACACAGCACTGCAGAGGTAACAACACTAGGTATTCTGATCACTAAGTCTAGACTATGTACTGACGTAGAAAGTAATAGTGGCGGACGCGGCGACGTACTGTTCCAGATTCTATCGCCCTGCCCGAGTCCGACACGCACCGCCAACACTATACCGCAATGAAACTGCCGCGGCCGGCGTATCCACTGCTACCTATCGACCCCACACACTTCCCTCATATGTACAATGACGTAATGCTCCAAAATAAACCTAATAAGGATTATGGCCGCAGCCAATTTTGGACTTCCGCAGGAATCACGGGAATGGAGAATGTTACTGGGTGATCGCTACATGGGTTTCCATTTTGAATATCCATAGTCATGAATCGGATTTCTTTCGGAAAGTTGGACATTCGTAAGGAATTCGCCGATACATGGGTGTGTCATAGATAAGATTTCAGCACTATAACAGAGATATTTGCAGCTTAAACATTGTAAAGGGTAGCATTTACCGACAAACTCACCTCTGACTTAAAAATAACACAGATTTTACACCAATTAAACAGTTTTTCTATGAATTTTCATGAAAAATCGTTCGTTCGACAAGCAGTCGCGTCACTCCACTTACAACCAATGTTGCCAAAAAATGAATTTCATTGACAGCACGAAAGCACAGCTGTTAATTGTCCTCATTTAAAAAGGCAAAGAAAATATTATTATAATGAATATTTTCGTATTTACTACAGATTTCTGTGATAATTAAGGGAATGAAACTTGAAACTATTTACATTACGACCAAACATAAAAGTAGAAAATGAAATAAAATTTCATTTTTTAAAGTAATGGCAATAAATGCATTGCCCGCGAGATTCAATATTTCCTCACATTCTTTACAACTTCTTGAAATGGTCATATTTCTCAACAAATATCAAAACAATTAGCCTAGCGCAGACTACTACTAGGCATGCAATAATTAGCGGTCCGAGGAATTGATTCGAAGACTGTTCGTCTGCTCTCGCCCTCCACAGACTTTGTCTTCAACCAAACTACAAACTTTGAAAAATATTAATGAATTCCATGATTACTGCTGCTGTTTTTTTTGCTACCATTATATTATGTGGGCAGAGCAATAATCAGTTTGAAAATGTTGTTCTTTTTTCATGGTGGATGAATTTGTCTAATCTGTGTGTAATTTTATCGATATAGCAACTCTAGTCTTCAGTTGTCAAAACGTCTTGTTCTGGCTTGGTTCGTCCTGTGTTTGTTGTATCAATTTGTATGTCAATTATCAATTAACCCTCGTTTAATGATGGCCTGTTGATTATTAAAAAGCAGTGCTTGGTACTGATACTATCGATGTGTACTTGGGAGTTTGTGTAAATCATGGCTGCTGGCGGCGAGGATCTGTGGCGCGAGTGCGCGTCCTGGCTGACGAGATGTGGCTTGCTACGTCCCGACCATAAGGCGAACTGGGAGACGAGTTCAATTCATGACCTGGCGTATACCTTGCGGGATGGTGTGTTACTCTGCAACCTGCTGAACGTGCTGCACCCCGGCAGCATTGACATGAAGGACGTCAATCAGCGGCCTCAGATGGCGCAGGTAAATGGGCTCCGCCGCCGCGACCTTCACTCTAATTACTATAAAACCATTAAATTTGCCACATAATAGCTGCACGCGTGTTATGTGGAACTAATTCCTAGGTCGTACATTTGTTCTTTTGAAATTTGATACAAGGTTTTATACATTTTTATGTGAACTCGTGTTTTCGAGTTCATGAGCTTTATTTTGATAATTTTAAATGAAAACTTCGTGCATAATGTACAGCAGGACTTCCTCGTATTCAAATGTGTATTTAGCATTTCATTAACAGTTATAATGTGTAAGAGTAGTTAATTATGCATGCAATCATGAATGGAGCCTTGCTATTGATATGTGCCTATTCAACAGCCATTGAATATATGTTCCGGTGTTATCTGCATCATAAACTTGCAGTGAATGAACAGACAATACTTACTACACACTGTCAATTCATATTAAATGTACAAGTTCGTACATTACTAATGTACATGCTAGATGAAATATGGCTTAAACAGAATAATTCTACTAAGTTCAATAACCTTAAAGAATGGAATTTGTATCAGTATTTATTTTAAAAGTTATCTTTACTAATAACTTATTTCCATACACTACTATATTCCAACATAGGTATAGGAAACCATAATGTAGGTAAAACATTGTTATAAAATATTATAACTATGTTTTACTATACTATACTACTATTTCCTGTTAGAAAACTAAAATAAATCATTGTTTATTAGTAATCTGTCCAAAAGAATTCCAATTGCATAATTATTGTGGTTTCAATTCAATTGTTGTAAATTCCAATTTAGACCTTGTTTGTTCTGTGTCCTCTATTGTTATTGCCGTGTTCTATAGGTATAAGGTTTTGTGGAGGATATCATTTTAAAGCCGTCATACTAAGACATTATTTTTTGTGTGTTCTCCTTCTATAAGGCTTTCTATCCACAATCAGATGGCGTCTTGGTATGACATAGTACACATAGGCATGGAGGGGACACCAATGAAAAAAAGAAAGAAAAAATATTTATTTGTCGCAGGGACATGACGTGCATACAAAATTAACAAAAATAAAACAAACAACATGGGTAGATGCAAGAAACAAAAATAAAAGTACAAATAAAAAACAACAACAACAATGCTAAAATGGTTACAGCATATTCAGTACCTCATTCCGAAAACATAATTCTTTTTTGTTGTAATAAAAAAAAACAGCTGTTTCCAACACAAACCTACAATGGTTACAGATAGACATTATGGAAAAGCAGATATTTTCATATTATTTTTTAAAAAGTTCTGTACTATATCTTTGTTAAATATGTCATATAAAACATGACTTCTTTTGTGTAAAACATTAAGCTTGTTGTTTTCCTCAAATGCAAGCAGAGGAAAATGTAACAATTTAATCACATTGTTAACTGTGACAGAGCTTACTGTTTAGATGCCAAAAAAAAAAAACATCCTACTAACCATCTACCAAAATCAATTAGAAGTTATTTATTCAAATTATGCTAACAATCAGCACTTCTTGTATATAAAAAATTACATAATACTCCTCAAAAACGGAACAAACTCTCCAGCAACACATCAGCTGTCTCTTACCTCTTTTTTTTTAGTCTAAAAGTTTTCCTAGAAGATAACAGAACATCTAATAATTCTTTACCAAAAGCCAGAATGAGTGCTTGTATGTTTTTAACAGACTTAAAGAAGGATGAGGTTTTATGTTCAGCTTGTTTGTTTTACTCAGTACTGTCTGTAGCTTTATTAGTAAGCTGTAAGTAATTAGTAGGTTTATTAGCCCAAGTAGCATGGTACAAGGGCTGGAAGATGACTGTCTGTAGCAATATTTAAACTTTATCCTTATTCATAGGATAAATTCTAGGATTCCATTCCCCATTGTTGTTCAGGATATCTGTTTTATGACTTCACCGTCCATATTGTGACAACTGTTGCCTATTAAACTAGTCACCCTATGTTTATGGGCGTCGTAAAAATTCTATGGCTTGTTTATAGTTTCTAACTAGCTTTTATCCTCCTAGCTTCATTGGCTCCTAGCTTCATTGGCTCCTAGCTTCATTGGCTCCTAGCTTCATTGGCTTGTAATTATGTATTTAACTAGATGGAAAAGTACTTATGTAAATAGGCCTATAACTAAAGAATTTTCAAGGCAATAATAGGCTCCTTTTGCTAAATCATCAAAATTGGTTTGAGAGTAGTGGCACCACAAAAAACAGCAGCATAGTATCCGTCACCTAATAATATATATAGAAAAAACCCAACACCAATTGTCGGGCAGTAGCTCACCAGGCACAATACCCTTCCACCAGGCCAGGCTTCTTTTGGTAAGAGTTGAACTCGTCACGCCATCTCCTTCTGGGCCTACCGCGTCGCCGGGGTTCTGCCTTTTGGAACCCAATCTGTTGCCACTTTTGCCCAATTTGGATGCGATATGCAGCAGATGTGGCCTTCCCAGTACATTTTTCCATATAAATACATAAGGTACTCTGTGATCAGAGGTCCTAGCACGAGTCACGAGCGCGCGGTTTAACGTAAAAAATCATCATCATCATTTCAGCCCAAAAGACGTCGACTGCTGGACATAGGCCTCCCCCAAGTGTCGCTCAATGACATTTTGGAGGGTTTTGCCATAATCGCCACGCTTAGCAGGCGGGTTGGCGATTGCAGTACGGTTGTTACAAAAGCACAGAGAACGCTGCTGCCCATTCTCTGGCAAGTCCCTTAGTCGCCTCTTACGACACCCACGGGAAGATATGGTATGGGATGGTGCTATTCTTTACGTCCGACACCATACAGACCAACGTAAAAAATACGTCGATATTATTTTCAAAACGTTAAGAATTTATTCATATCTATGGATGTTACTGATTCTACGTGTTGTAAACAATTACTATTTACGATTCAAATATCGTACGTAATGACGTATTTACGTTAGATTTACACCGCGGACTCGTGCTAGGGCCTGGCACAACACAAGAGAATACATATATAAACAGCCGTTTTGAAACCTCTTACATCGTAAAACCCGGTTAAATGACGACACTCGTAACAGTAACAGATAATGTTATCAGTAAAAGATCAGGAGGCAATAACAAATGTCTCGCGGCGCTCTATAAAGTGCCGAAGTGTAAGAGATCTTTGACATTCCTTTCGTATTATACTTTGATTGATTGTTAATTAGCTTTTAATAATATTTCGGTGAATAAGTGGGCTAAGTAAATGGAACTCTCGATTGCGTAAACTCAACTTATCCCCACAAGAGTATGGAGTAACTGGTTGGGTCAATCATTGGAACTAAACATGCAATAACACAAACTGATCATCACAACATTTTGAAATCTTTATTTCTCTATCTCTTCTATTCGTGCCGGCGCTAAGTAAAAACCACTGCGGCACAAGAAAGTATTAGTAGATAGTGTATCTAACAAAACAGTAAAACTACTGACCGACCGTCTTTTTTCCGTATAGCTAACATTAAAAATGTTGCAATTTGTAACAACCAATAAGTGTCAACTAATGGATGAACAAAACAATGCCGCAACGAATGTAGAGGATTCATTTCAGCAGTCATTTCTGACCGGCAGACAAAAAACAATTAATTCGTCGTCTGCTCAGCGTTTAACTCTAAATTTTTATCTCTAATCTGTTCACCCTTCATTTTCTGACTACCCGCGTAACGCAAACTTTTTTTCTTGAACCCAGTTCCTGTGCATGCGCAACATCAAAGTCTTCCTCCGAACATGTCACGAGGTCTTCGAGCTCCGGGAGACGGATCTCTTCGATCCGTCTATGCTGTTCGACCTCTCCAACTTCCATCGTGTATTGTGCACGCTGGCCAAGCTCAGCCAGTGTCCTAAGGCTGTGGCCAAGACTATCAAGTAAGTGTCTTCTTCTTTTCTTATCGTATGTATAGTTCGGGTCAAACTTTATGGCGACTCGGAACATCTAACGTAAAGCTGCGCAGAACGTAATTTTAGGTATCAGTGAGAAGCAGAGGACTCTTCGTCTTGACTGTATAATGCGCAAACCGTCACTCGCAGCTTACGAGCTCCGAGCCGCCAAAAAGTTTGAACCGAACTATACGTCTATATTATGTTGGGGCCCAGTCAACTGCCTTGCTGATCTCGTGCTCTCAAACGCAGCTGCTAAGCGTGGTCTCCTGTGTTCGATTCGCGGGTTTGAAAGTGTTATTGGGTGTTTCCATTCGAAATTTCTCAGTAGCGGCAGCCCTGAGTTAGTGGTGTAATACTCCCGTATCTCAGTAAGCACGTAAAGCTACTGGTCCTGCACCTGATCTCATCCGTTAGACTGGGATTCCTATCCCATCAGATTATGAAAGTAAATGAACCAAGAGTGCACCTGGCACCTGTGTTTTGCGCAAATTCGTACGGAAGGGTATACTTGTTCGAGCCCAGGAGTTGCCCACGTTTATTGCAATGTCAGAGTTGTGGTTCAGAATTTCAGATCAGGTGCAGGTGTACCGACACTCCAGTACACCGTTATTTGTGACCGTGGCGTCTGAGTCACTTTTTATTGTACAGATTTTATTATGATAAGTAATTTTTGTGAATGGAAGATTAATAGATTAGAGATTATTCGTGTGATTATTCAGAGTTTCATTCATTGTTCTTTTTATAGGGCACTTAATTTTTACGAAAGTGGTTTAGGGAAAAGATTAGTTCGCGGAATGATAATGGCTTCCGGATCAATTCTTTCGAATAATAAAAGTATCACCAGAAATGAGATAAAAAATATTAAGTAAGTACTTAGCTGTTAAGGAAAACTTATTATTCTTAGCTCACACTTACGATTATTATCCATCCGGATTAGCCAGATTATATCCGGCCGGAAAAAAGAAAAAAATTAATACATCATCATCATCAGTCTAAATGTTCCCACTGCTGGGACACAGACCTTCTCTCAATGAGAGGGAGTGGGCTTTAATCCACCACGCGGGCCCAGTGCAGGTTGGTAGATGTCACATGTCTTCGATTTTTTAGTTCTAGGACATGCCGATTTCCTCACGATGTTTTCCTTCACCGTTTTGAGAGCAGTGGTGATGAAATAAATTACACAAAATAATGCGCCTGCCTGGGTTCGAACCTACGGCTTACTGCTCGAAAGTCGGGGCTACCATCACTGGGCCTTCGCTGCTCTCGGATTTAAATACGGACTTTTATAAAGGAGAATGATGATGATTCCCGGCTTTTCATCAGTAGTCATAAAATTTCGAAACGATAACCCCTTCACTCACAGCCCCAATTTTGTTCCAGACCATTCTCAGCCCTCCGCACACAATCAGAAGAGGACATATACAAAGATCTGCAATCTGTGTAAGTACCAAACTACTTCCAAACTGCCGTTCTAACTTTCAAAGTACGAAGTAATTTACCACCCCTTATAGTAGCGTGTCTTCGGCGCCTCCACCATACTCGACCGTGATGGAAGAGTGCCCCGGCCACCAACCAACCACGGAGGTCCCTTGGGTCCAGTTCACCATACCCTCCGCGACCTGTGAGGACCGAGTGGAGGAGATTTACGAGGACCTTTGTTACGTCAAGTTAAACTCGACGGCGCCAGAGGTGGCTGATTTTGTTAGTTCGTTTTTTTTTTCTGTCGGGTGTTTGTTTTTAGATGCGGTCGGATATGGCTAAGGTTTTTGGATACGCGACTAGTAGTGAGCCGTCTGACTATTGGCCATGTACAGTCTGTGACACGATATAGGTATCCACATTACTTTAAGATGGATAGCAGCTCGGTAGGCCGAATGGATGCGTATCTCCAGTCACCAATTGTACTACAAGCCAAGAACAATTTTCGGTGAAACTGATAAGCCAAATCGCAGACACAGTTCTTAACACCAAACTCTGACAGATAATGTACTGAAGTTTGGGGTGTCTGTCTGCAATCTGTACAAACCAGTTTGCCAGAACTACGCCCTACTAGGTCCTGGTACGGTTCTGTAACTGAACGATGATCAAAGCTTGTACGATATCTGAAACCAGCCAGCCAGGAACCTTCAGCCATATGTGTCCGTAAAAACGAATATTCATTCGGTCAGTCGGTTATAACATCACGCTTGGTACATTCTAATAAGGTTTACTATCATCTGACTTGTTAATATTCAATTCATGTTCCTCCGTCGCCACGATATCATCTAACAACAATGGTTAATCCTTTTGTTATTTATAAGTAAAGGTTTTAGACCAGCTTACTGTTACATTGAGAGATTGAATGTGCTCCGGAATAATGGAAGGTATAGTCGTGACTCGTGACAGCAAAATTATTATGGTCAGGGTTCAGTAGTTTTCTTGAACTCCCTAGTTACGGCTTCTCTTTTCACGACTTCTACTAATGTAGGTACATAAACAACACTGCTGTATGGATCGATTATACAGGGTTATTGGTAAAACACCAACAACCTCTTAAGAGGTCATTACTCATTATTATGAACAGCTTTTACTATAAGACCAAACCCGAAATCGAGAAAAAAGAATCAGCTGTTCCCTACATTTTGACGAGTTATGTGAACATAAAGTAAGGAACAGCAAATTTTTTTTCGCGATTTCAGTATTGGTCCCTTAGTAAATGTTGTTCATAATGATGAGTACATCGACCTCGACAAAAAAAAACAAAAGTCATTTATGCACTTATTGAACGTCAAAATTACAAGAGACGGTCCCCCAAAACGCACGCCCTTCGCCACTTCCTAGTGTTTTAGCTGGGAAGAAGAAGTGGCGGAACAAACTCCCCAGCAACACATCTGTCTGTTAGGTTAGAAGAACCAGGTAATAATAAACAAAATAAATTAGCTTGAGAAACCCGCAGACTGTGCCTCGGATAGCACGTAAAGCCGTTGATCACGGTTGTCATTTGTAGATCTTTAACAGTCCTTACAGGTAGTCAGTGGCCCTAGAGTCTGACAACCTGTTTTACCAAGGGGTGTCGTATTACCCAGTACTAACTAGGTTGTGGAGGTCAGATAGATAGTCGCTCCATGTGAAACACTGGTATTCAGCTGCATCCGGTAAGACTGGAAGCCGACTCCTAGATAGTGTGGAAAAGGGCTAGGACACAGGTGATGACCTTTAAAAAAAGCAAACCTTTTACCACAGAAAATCGCATTCAGTTCATTGAACTAGTGCATCAGTATCTACATTACCACTAGGTAAAAATTATTACTGAACACTGAACACGACTTTTGTTTAGGGTGAAAAATCACTTTTTAGGGTTCCGTACAAAGTTTCCGTACAAGTTCAAAGGGTCAAACGGGACCGTATTACTGAGACTTCGCTGTCCGTCCGTCCGTCTGTCACCAGGCTGCATCTCATGAACCGTGATAGTTAGCGAGTTGAAATTTCTACAGATTGTGTATTTCTGTTGATGCTATAACAACAAATAACAAAAACAGAAAAAAAAAAATATTTAAAGGGGGCTCCAATACAAAAAAGTTTTTTTTTTCGTTTTATAAATAATTGTACGGAACCCTTCGTGCGCGAGTCCGACTAACACTTGGCTGGTTTTTCGGTAAAACTCAATGTTACGCACTCAAAACATTGTGCTATAATGGATGCATTGAATAGTAACCGGGTTATGAAGAAATTTAAAGTAAAGGTTTATTCTTAAAAACTAGTATTTATAAAAAACTTGTGAAAAAGTTGTAACTTTGACTTCAAATATCTCAGTAACTAGAAGGTTCCCAGGAATGGTCCAGAACGAAAAAATGATCGCAATGATGGAGAGAACAAGCGCCCTTCGGCTTCTCTAAGGGTCGATTTACACTGTTTATAATGTTAATATTTGCACAGTTCAACTTTATAAAAGTTCGTGGCTAAATAATAAGAGCAGCACGGGTCGATCTTTAAGGTTAAGCCGTGCTTGCCGTGGATGGTTTGACCATAATTACATACCGAGTTTCCTCCGTGCCTCGGAAAGCATGTTAAGCTTAATAATGGTGCTGCGGGTTGTTCGAAAGAGATACCGTGGCCCTGGAACACAAAGGGCTAAGAAGGAACATGGATGGGTTTTAGTCAGTCAAGTCTTACACTCCCTTCCGCTCCGCCCAGAGCGGGAGAAGTCATTTGATGATTTCCCATCACAAAAAAAAAGAAGCCTAATAATGGACCCAGCTGTCATTTATAGATCTTTGACAGTCGTTACAAGTAGTCAGAAGCCAAAAGTCTGACATCCAGTCTTACTAAGGGGTATCGTATTACCAAGTTACTGGGTTGTGGAGGACAGATGGCAGTCGCTTCATGTAAAATATTGGTACTCAGCTGCATCCGGTTAGACTGGAAGCCGACCCCAAGATAGTTTGGAAGATAGCTAGGCAGATGATGATGATTATTTAGAGCAATTTACGTGAAGTCCAATATTAAACTCCTACGCATTACGGCTGTGAAAAATCAAAACCTAGCAAGTGGTTCAAAGCAAATTTTACAGTAGGGCAAAAAGATGACTTGGCTACTTTAAGGGCTTGTTGGGAGTAATTTCAAAATTTGCAGTATATGGTTGGCTAAAAACAATATTAATATTGTGTCTATGCTGTTTATTAGGAGGCAGATGATGACCTTTAAGAAAGTTAAACCATTTACCACAGAAAATCGCATTCAGTTCATTGAACCAATGCATCATATCTACATTACCAATAAAGCTCATTCAATTAATCTGAACGCGACAGTTACAAGATATGACATAACTGTAGCCATCACAAACTGTTACTTATTTACTTTTAATGATCATCAATGAATACGCTTTGCTAATCATTGTGCACTCACAATTGCGTGCATAATTGACCAGTGATCTGAATCAAATACGGTATTTTCAACTTTATGGGCTAAGCTACAAAGTTCAAAATGCTTTAGGGATCGTTTAGTGACAAGTTGACCAGAAATCTACTCCAAATACGGCATTTTTTACCATAAAGTCTAAGAATCAAAGTCCAAAATACTTTAAGGATTGTTTAGTGACAAAACTGATCAAAAACTGAATGTTCAACTTTATTTCAAAAGAAATAGAGTTCATAATACTTTTTATTAACGTTAAATGACAAGACTACCTCTCTTCCGCGGAGTCGCGCGTGTTAATGCTCACATTCTTTGCTTTATTTCTTGAGGTTATCGAAATAAAACATCGCAGTTCGTTTCCCATACGATTTGTTGTAAACAATGTAGTACTAACACATTCATTCTTAGAAGCAATGTGAGCGCGGAGTGTTTTAAACTCATACATAAACAGAGGAAAGGGAAGCTGACCAAGTGACCTTGTTGTTGCTGGAGAAGTTTTCATCAGTTTTCTGGGTTATTATAAAACTAGCACTTCGCCCGCGACTTCGTCCGCGAAAATTGTGATATAATAAAGCCTATTTATGTTACTCGGTACAGATGTAGCTTTCTAACGGTGAAGGAATTTTTAAAAGCGGCCGAGTAGGTTTTGACTTAAATCGTAACAAACAAACAATCAAATTTTTCCTCTTTATTATATTAGTTTAGATAAAGTTAAAATAGCCTTTATTTACTATTACCGTTTAAAACATAACATAATTCTTGATTACATGTATAATTAAGTATGTATAACTAAGTTGATTTATATAAGTAGTAGTCGCCTCTGCGGCGCGGCGTAGGCCTCTCCTAAACTTTTCGCATCCATGAGGGTCCATCTCTCTGGTTGAAGATCTCTCTCCACTTACTAGGGCTCGTGAAATTATAACCACTGCAAGATCTTGGGATGGCCCGATCGAGTTTACTGCCGGTAAATAATTGACAAACTTCCATACTAACTTTCATACCCTGTTGAATTCCTTCAGGGAACGAATTTTCAAAAAATCCTTACCAAACCTCATCTTGGTTGTGTGTGGGACTCTTGAGCCATGCTTCTTGACCCAGTGGTTTAGGTTGTGCGAAGATTTTTTAGCAGTACCTATTGAGCACCGAAAATATGTCTACCAAAGCAATTTCATTACAATTTCTCCAGGACCTTTAAGAGCGTTTACGCCTAGCGCAGGTCGTCAAGTTTAGGTAATTCAATGCGAGTTTTACGCACACAGAAGCGCGCGTAACTGTGTGCGTAGCGATAACGCGTTCTCTTGCGCTATAGTCAAACTAACCCACTTTGATCAGTATAATTGATTTTTATTTTGATTATAGCGTACAAGGATGACTAAAATACGAGTACACAAAATAAGTATTATATTTATATATATATATTTTGCGAAGTAATTTAAGTATGGTGATGATTAAGATTGATCTAAAATTAAGAAAGAAAACGAACTTCAACAATTATTTATTGTATGTAATAGTAATGCTTTCTCGACTTATGTTTTTTTTTTATTCTAATCACTTGACACGGATTTACTAACGTTTATTTTACATTATATTTTAACCAGACGTCACAATCTTCTTAGTGACACCTGACAAACTCATATTCAAAGAATTTATTTCAGTTGGATCATTACAGGCACCTTTGAAATAAAAAAAATAAAATAAAAAAAACGCCAAGCTAGAATCCCAGTCACAAGGCGTATTAACTTGTGAAAGTACTGTAGTTGCCCATTCCAAAGCGTAGATCGTTATGGAGAAGAATGGGCAAGAAACTCCATGGACACTCTTTTAAGTCAAAATATTGTTACAAAATCTTGGTTACATCCTTCATATTGAGATTTTAGAAATGTCAAAAATCAAAAATAAAATAATTAAAGTTAACCGTGGCAGCTAAGAAATGACCAGTCATATCTGACAGCGGCCGTTGGCGAACATGACGTTTGTATCAGCCCCATTAAACTCAACCATATTGAAGGGAACTAAATGACCCAACACACCAGCCACCTAGCGAGACATTTGAGTGACATTCACTCAACCGCTAGGGCAAATTCACGTCAGTGAAAGATATAGATACTCAGTAAATGGTGGAGTTACAGTACACAGTACACACATGTGCTTCGTAATAATATCATACTAAGAGATTAAAAATAACTACAACAAAAATATTAAAATTTTAAATTGCATGTTTTAAAGAAGATGTTCTTCTATAATAATAAAATATTATTATATTCAATTTAGAAAGTTATATCGGTGAAAAATTCATTTTAAATTCTTAATATTTCCCATTGTTTGAATTTTAATTTCTTATAGTAAGATGCCTAAATTTGAATTTTTTTTTTAGTAACTATTTGCTTAAAGGTCTTTTCAATTGGTTAAATTTTTTTGCTAATGAAATTTGTCAGTGGTTTCATATATTTTCAGCTTCGAAACGGACGCTGATAGGGAAATTAAGAAAACCTCTGTTAAGTTACCTTGATAGAATGTACAAATACTCTGATAATCTGAATATTTTTTTTAGTAACTATTTGAAAGACGAAATTTCCTAAAGTTTCTAGTAATTACCATATTTATAAGTCAAGTGGTTGATGGTATTAACAGGTTTGAAAAGTACAGTTTTTTAGTCAAATAGCGCACGGACGGCGTAAACGCTCTTAACTAAGACTTCAAAAAACCAAACTAGCTCCTAAAAATAACCTAACATACATTAAAAGACATTTATAATTCGGATTATCTTTATCGCACCCAATTATTTGTTCGCCCTAATTTGTATGTCAACAGACCTTTAAAACAAAGATGGATGACCAGACCTTTGTCACAAATACGAGTATCTACCCACCTACTGTCCTATCATTGATAATTTATCTCTGCATTGGCAGAACACTGACCCTTATTCTCGTTGTTATAAGGTTTCTATCAGAGATAAAATACTTGAGCAAATACTGTACCTGTCAACCTGCTTATGCATCCTCATAATATGGTCAAAGTTTTAATTTAATTAAACGTACTAAGCGTGGGAGTTCGCACAACTTTCTACTTTATTGTCTTATACGTGGAAACGCGAGTCCTTTGCTGATTACGTAGTTTCTACACCTACACGTTACCAGTACGTGTTTTAGGTACGAACTGTATAGTCCCACTTTCAATTGAAGAAGACAGCTGTTGGGTAATTGCCATTTATTCCCTAGCATCGCCTCTACGACGGGTCCTGCTGTGTTGTGCTTTCAATGCACCATCATCTTCTGTCTAGTCTTTTCTCAATTACGGTGGAGTCGGTTTCACGTTTAACCAGATGCAGCTGAAGGCCGCGGCCGAGTAGGCAGTTGTAGTAAAATACTGGTAGTATTTAACTTGGAGTGACTGCCTAACCGGTCCCCACAGCCCAGTTGGTGGACTGGTTGTCACAATTTCGGGCTTCTGGCGCTGTCAAATGTGTCATTCAATCAACTATCTTTTTATTACTATCCACTGCGGAACGTGGTTTTGTCAAATTTTCGCCACAACACACTGTAACTCTTCGATAAGCTACTGCTATAATTTTTCTAGCAGACAAAAACGTTTTTTTTTTGTTACGGTTATTTTGGTAGTACCTCATCCGATATTATAAATGAAACAGGTCTTGACTAAATACTAACAGCCGCTCGGGTCGATATTTAGGTTAAGCCGTGCTAGCCTAGGTTGGTCCGTGAATGGGTGACCAACCATGACATTCTGAGTTTCCTTTGCACCTCGAAAAGTACGTTAAGCCGTTGGTCACACTACCAGTCTTTCCAAGAGGTATCGTATTAGTCAGAACTGGGTTGTGGAGGTCAGATAAGCAGTTGTTCCATGTCAAATACTGGTATTCAGCTGCATGCGATTAGAATGGAAGCCGAATCCAACATAGTCGGGAAAAGGCTAGGCAGATGGTGATATCTTGTCCCATGTGCTATGAATATTTCAGTCATATATACCCGCAGTTCCGGCCATATAAAATTCGGTTCCCTATCTATTTGCATAAAATTTTAAGACCTAATATAACTTAGCATAATTTTGTTTGGCATAATTATATTTTCGCATAATATACTTACGCATAACAGCTAACGCATAATGTTTTTAAGCATAATTTCTCTAACCATAATAATAATTAAGCATAATATTCTAAAGCATAAAGTTCTAAAGCATAACCTTTTTAAGCATAATATCCTAAGTCATAAATTTATTTACGCTTGTTTTTATGCTTGCTTGCATGCTGCATTCAAGCAAGCATGCAGAATACAAAAAGCATGCAGTATGCAAACAAGCATGCAGCATGCAAGCAAGCATGCAGCTTGCAAGCAAGCATGCAGCATGCAGCATTCAAGCGAGCATGCAACATGCAGCAGGCAGGGTTTCTGTCACGGCTCCGGCGCTGCGGGCCTCCGGCGGCCCCACCCGTGCTAATCGTCGCAGACGGCTTTCGCTCACCATCGCAGCTTCGGCTTGTTGGCCGGCTTTGCCGGCCAGCCTCAGCCGCGGCGGCTCGCTCGCAGCCGCCTGCTCCTCAGCCCGTGGGCCGCCTCGCCCCTCCGCGCCTACGCGATTTTAAATTACACTCTAGGGGTAGGACAAACAAGACTACGTGGAGTCGGTTTTGCAGCGATTTGGTTCTGTCACTAACTTTTGTTGCACAGCATATTAAATTTTTAACCAACAATATAATTTAATTGTTACAGAAACTATAGCAAATTGGTTTGATTAGAATTATGTATGGGGCACTACAAGTTCACGACCACCATTTCCACCCAAAGTCTCACAACATCTAATATATTCTTCAGATATAAGTTATCTCACGATTGAAAAATCGTTTAAGTTGCATAATGTTATGTATAATAAATCATTTTCATGAAAATCGATTTTGTTATTTATATTAATTTTATGCCTAAATATTATTATGCTAATAGTCATTAGGCCTACTAACGTTATGCGAATCAAATTTATGCTAAAACAAATTAGTCTTTAAGATGATTATGCCAACATAAAATGTATGCCTATAAAAATTATGCCGAAGTATTATTCTGCCAAAACAAATTGTGCCAAAATCGTTATGCCGAAGTATATTAGGGCAAAGCATATTATGCGAAAAGAAGGGATCCCATAAAATTCACTATCCAATTACCGTAACGTAATGACGTAATTAGTGGTTACGGTAACATAGTTGAATACTTTGTGTATTTCGGTTCAACGCCTGTACCCGTAGGCTACATTATGTAATGCTTCTCATATTAAAGGTCACCAATCCAATCTAGTAGTAAACGTGATCCAGCTACAAGTTTTCAATAACTATTGAAAATTGATAATGTAGCCTTGGAAATCAGAGTTCTAATCTTGATGATGTAGGTGCTTCATTTTTAAAGAGGAAAGAGAAAAAGAAGGGGTTAAGAGGGGACTCTAAGCCCGAGGAATTTGAAGAATAGGTATTTGAAGAAACTATTGCCGTCGCGCTGCTCCAGACTAAGCCCCCGTAAAGTGCGAAAGGGACAACTACAGCTCAGGCTGATTTTACCTAAATATCTTGACCAAAAGACGTTTTGTATTCCGATGTTTTCTTCTTCAAAACTAAACTGATCTAGATAATTTTTATATCAAAATTTAGAGGAAAAGTATATCCATGCTTCTATTATTTTCTTTTTTGATAAAAACTTATCTAATTTTTCTGATAGTCGTCTAAACATGGCGGTAAAAACGGGCTTTCTTTCGGGTTTTTGGATTGTCATAATTCATAATTGTCTTTTAGAGATTATGTTTTGAAAAAAAAAAAGAAATAATGGGGGCATGTATTAATAAGAGCTAGATTTTTGGAAAAAAAAACCTTGCTGTAGACGCATTATCCACGAAGTAAACAGCGGAATAAGTTTGTATAGAGAAAGGCCCTCTAGAGTCCCCTCTTAATACAAGGTATAAACGGACCTTTCACGAAGCCAGTTAATCAAGTATTCTGTACATCAAACTTAGTAATTCTATGCAAATTTATATTTTCTACAAAAACACAGTAACAGTCAAGTTAAGTAAAATTTAATTAAAAGTAAACTAGGTCAAAAAACGGCTTTCATAATTGAATGCACATGCTGTGCTGGAGTGCTGAAAAAATAACTGCCACGTTAGTTTTAAAATTCGCACTAAACAGCTTTAATAATATACTTTTTATTTTTAATTAAACAAACGTTTATTTTGCTACATTATCCTCAATTACTTTTTATCCGTGCGTTTGTCAATGAAAGATTGCGAAATTATCTCTACAGAGATAAAGGAAGCGTTATTCTATGGATAACTCTACTTGACTAAAATTTAAGTGAGACAAAATTGATTTCATAAAAAACCGGCCAAGTGCGAGTCAGACTCGCGCATGAAGGGTTCCGTACCATTGTTTATCAAAACGAGAAAAAAAATCACTTCGTTGTATGGGAGCCCCCCTTAAATATTTATTTTATTCTGTTTTTAGTATTTGTTGTTATAGCAGCAACAGTAATACATAATCTGTAGAAATTTCAACTGCCTAGCTATCACGGTTCATGAGATACAGCCTGGTGACAGACGGACGGACGGACGGACGGACGGACGGACAGCGAAGTCTCAGTAATAGGGTCCCGTTTGACCTTTTGGGTACGGAACCCTAAAAAGAGCTAAACTTGTATAAGTAAGCTTCCCGGTTGCTTATACATTCGGATTTACTCTTGATGTCCCACTTAAAATAATCTGTATATTGTCTGAGTCTGTGTATTTACTGAGATAGACCAATCATCATTCTCTTGCCAAATTCATTTGGGGTCGGCGCAGCATATCGACTTCTTCCATACTTCGCTATACTCGTCATCTCATCAGACTCCTGCTTTCAATATCATCCTTCACACAGTCCATCCATCGTTTCTTTGGTCTGCCTCTACTCTTATAGCCCACACTCATTCATAATCAAAACTACTGAGATTGACCGTACCTATCTATAAAGAGATAGATCCTAACGTGCATCGTATCTAGATTGAGTATAACTAGGTCCAACTACGAGTATAACGAGCTACCAAGCATAAAGTTATCTATCTGTTCCGACTTTCAGCCTACATCCATCCTCTGTTGAACTAGGCCTGTCTGCTATCTTTTCCTGTCTGAAAAAGCCAGCGTTTCGTTAAAATATAGCTCTATTAATATTAGAGTGTGTTTGCGTAGGTATATCTATGTTTAGAACGGATATTTTTTCACTTCATTGAACAAAATAACCGCAAAAAACTTTGTTTATATATTACGTGATACCATAAAATAGTTTCGAAGTAGTTTTGTATGTGGAAAATTGATTTTCTTTTGTCTTAATCTTGCTATCAATAACAGACAATATCTATGATTGATTATTGTTATAACTTTCCAGACCACACAGGAACTATAAATTTTAAAACTGACAAGGTCACTAACACTCGGGATATTACCATGTTTACTATTTGTTTTGAGTTCCCGATATTTCGGCGCTGTGGCAAGCACCAAGATATCGGATAAACCAATTAGTTGCACAGAAACTAATAGAATATTCACAAACTACACAAATTCGCATTAAAATATTAATTTAAGCAAATCGATAAAAGACAATGAATAATGCAATTAAGTAATTAATTTACATATTTATCGCATTTAAATTATTAAACTGATTTATTTAAAATGCAACTGTAGAAAGTTTTAGACTAAAGCTTGGTTCCCACCAAAGCAGGCACTAGCGGAGCTGAGAGGAATCGACTAATCGCATTGATTGAAATCAAAGACATTCAAATATTAACGAGTGATGACGGGACAAGACCAAGAAATTTTTTGTCCAATACTTTTACTACTTAGTAAGATGCGTGGTAATCGGTTGTCGTGGTATGGGCATGTGATGCGGAGGAATGAGGAAAATGTGTGAGGAAAGTTTTGAGTATGAATGTGGATGGGTATAAGTGTAGAGGAAGACCAATGAAACGATGGATGGAATGTGTGAAGGATGATATGGCAAGAAAGGATGTGTCTCATGAGATGACAAGTAATAGAGAAGCATGGAAGAAGAAATGCTGTGCTGACCCCAAATAAATTGGGATAAGGGCAAGAGAATGATGATGATGATGAGTAGCAGGTCGCTCTGCCCACTGTCATACGCCCGCTTGTCAGGTAACATTCGTGTGTCAAAATCGAAAACGTGCGACATCAAAATTTTTATACAAATAGATTTCCAAAATCCGCTCTATAAATCTGTCAAAACTCTTTAGCTGAAATCAACATCACGTCTCCGTCACTCATGTGATAAGTCGCATTTTGCCCATCTCCGCATCGCTCCGCTCGTGGAAACCGGACCTTAGACATTTTAATTCGTAGCGAACTGACAATCTAAACGGAAGTCATTCAAATAAAACTGTGCAATGACGTAATGAGAATTCTTGCGACAGTTACGACTATGTCAATTTAACGTTTAGATGCGCCGGCGGCGGCGACACAGTATGAAGATAAATCAGTTAACCAAGTAGCCCCTTTGTTTGTGAAATCATGCGCTGGTGTTCTCTGCGAGGGTTCTCCACTAAACTGGTTGCAATGTTGCACTACACATATAAAAAGTAACTACTTATGTCTCGATGCGACAGCCTCTGTATCAGGTTTTGTATGGTGTCAGACGTAAAGAATAGCACCATCCCATATCTTCCCCTGGGAGTCGTAAGAGGCGACTAAGCGACTTTCCAGAGAATGGGCAGCAGCGTAAAGAAAGAAAGAAAAAACGTTTATTGGTACATACCAGAAGTACACACAATATAAAAAACGAAATATAAAAAAAGAACTTAAAACTAAACAATAAATATTGCGTGCTCTGTGCTTTTATAACAACCCACTGCGATCGCCAACCCGCCTGCCAAGCGTGGCGATTATGGCAATGTGGCGACACTTGAAGCATGCCTATGTCCAGCAGGGGAAGTCTTTCGGCTGATGATGATAAATGATGTCGACAGCCTCGACTCTTTTCTGAAGTATGCCTAGTAAAATTATTTTAGCTTTTAAGAATAAACGTAGCCGCACACTAGAAATAAATACCTCCTGTATTGTTGTTCCAACATTTAAACTCACAATATACAAAAACTGCCAGACTTGGAACAACTATCTGGAGTCCCAACAAATACGCAGCGCAGCAAGCAATCGCTCAGCGACTGCGCCAACCGTGCCGTAAACGCTTTGCATGTGTGCGAGTCGATTCCCACCATTCGTTGTAAATTGACATACTGTATATTAGTACTAAAATATCTTCTGTGACCAACGTCAGCGTACCGTTTTCGCGAACTTGATAACACAACACGAGATAAGCTCGGTACTTCTCAGAAACTTTTAGTCATGCTTTATCTGTCTTTTGAGTACTTTTATCTAACCGTTATCATTTACAGCAGGTTGTCAAACGGAATTATTGTTGCACTCATTTGTTATCATACTGATAGACCACACATGGACACCTTCTCTAATTACTGGGAAGTAAAGACATTTAAATACAAGGTGTACCTTTCACGAAGCTGTCAACCAATAATTCTCATGACGGGGAAAGCAAGCGGTGATCTTTTTGGCTTCGATAAGAGTATTTTACTCGCATTATACCTAGGTAGTATAAAATGTATTTAGCAACTAACCAGACTCATGGGAAATGTTCGTTTCGCTGTAACATTTGCTTGGCTATTAATAGGTCCAATTTCATAAAAGGTTCTTCCTACGCTTATTAACGCAAGATTTGTTTTCATATCAATGTTTGTACATAGATATTTTTGGGCTTTTCTGTCGATTTATCAATAATATCTTTCAGTGTCCGGTATTTCGATGGGCGCGTGGCTAAATAATTATATTCTTTACTGCGTATCAGAAGTGTAATAAGAACTGCATGGGTTGATCGAAGGGGCTACACTTGCCGTGTGCGATCTGCGGATGTGTGACCATCCACTACGAATTGAATACCCCTACGTACCTTAGAAGGTACCTACGTTACGTCGTTGATCCCGCTGCCATAGATATTTGAAAGAAGAAGAAAGTCTGACAATCAGTCTTACCTACCAAGGGCTATCGTAGCGACTGCCTATCTGACCTTCACAACCAGTTACGGGGTAATACCCCGTTCAGCTGCATCCGGTTACATAGCATTTTAAGCCGACCCCAACACAGTTTGTTAAGGGCTAGGCATATGACTATCTGTATGTAGCCAGTATTTTCTTACCAAGCAGGTTAATAACGTCCATATTCTACGCTGACCGTAGAGTATGCAACGCAATGATTGGCACGCAAAGTAATAATAGCATAACGATACGTATTTCATAATTTCAAGGTAATGGGTATAAACCTTGAAATTGTATGCATTTCTAGAGAACTCATTTACTTGGTAGCGTTAGAAAGAAAACTCCTTTGTTGTCGTGTAGTAAAATTCACAGAATTCCACTGTTGGTTCGATCAATCAATTTGTGTGACATCTTCAATAGATTGATACTTGCCACTCTTATTAGTCTACTAGTGCCCCTGCTACAAACGGGTATAATGATGACTAGTCAAAACATCGAGATTTATGTGCTTTATCATTTTTATATAAACTTACCACAACAAGTGCTCTAAATGATTGTGAAAACCGTATCAAAATCTATCATTCTCCTGACCTAATTAATTAATTTATTTGGGGTCTGCCAACATTTCTTCTTCTTTCATACTTCTCGACATATTTGCTCATCATATCAGCAGTCACCTCCTTTCTAGTCATATCATCCCTCACACAGTCCATTCATCATTTCTTTAGCATCAAAATCTCTTATAAAATGTATATTTATCTAGAAGAATTAATCGACCTTGCAAAGACACTATAACAGATACAGGTAGATACTATAACATTTATCACTGGCAGGTATTCACATGAATAAATAAAGAACAAGTCTAGACTATACTACATTCAATCTCAATCAATCAAAAAAACCATCAGACTAAAAAAACATTCTCTGTATTTGTCTTGAAAATCTTCCATACATTCTAGCCTCATTGTTTCTCGCTGGCAGTGGAAACAAAAACAAAAGCCATACGATACACAGCCAAGTTTCCGAATCACTCACGTTTACACGTCTGCCTTAGGGATGCTTCACAATGATACGGAAAGCCGCTTTTAGGCCACATCCTTATTTAATTATTTGTTAGCATATGTTCGTGAAAAAGGAGGAGCTGGTGGCATACCGAGTTTCCTCCGCGTCTCGGAAAGCACGTTAAGCCGTTGGTCCCTGCTGTCATTTGTATTTTCTCAAAAAGTCCAAAAGTCAGTGCCCAAAAGTCATCCAGTCTTACCAATGGGTATCGTATTACCCAGATTATCTGGGTCGTGAAGGTAAGATAGGCAGTCGCTCCAGTACCTCCGGTTCGGGAAAAAGCAGCTCAGCTTGGTCGATCGGTAAAAAAATACTGCAACATTTGCGTGAAGGGAACCGAAAGGACACCGTCCGAGCCGAATAAAAGCCGAAAATTTATAGTAAATGCTTCTTAAGAAAAACTGCCGAATTAAATGCATGAATAACCATGTATGTAGCAGGAGCAACCCTCACATTCTGTAGATAAACAGCTGTAAATCATAACAAGGTGCTTACTTCCACGTGCTATCGATTTGTGTAACGTAAACTAGCAATACTGGGAACTAATAAACAATGGGGAAGACCGTTAAAAGCTAATTGTAGATGGCACGACTATAGCTGGGTCTCAATCTGACCAATGAGGTCGAGCTAATTTGAAATATAAAAATGACATTACCGGATTTTCAATCAATGACGATGCATGGAAGCTATGCTAGCGCCATTAGTTCCGCAGTTTCTATCCCCATTGAGTTATTGTAGGAAATAGGTGAATGAATGGCGAAGGAACGTAGACGATAAGATATTTATAAAGATTTTTGAAGCGAAGACCCTTATGTTTTCACTCTAGAAACCTACTCTGTTCTTCGTCGTTTTCGTACGAAATTAAAAGATAACGCAGTGCAGCAGCGGCAGTAATATTTATAGGCTCAATCTTATTTTACTGGTTGCTACGATTTTGCTAGCAATGCAATACAAATTTGATCCTAATTTGACTCTTAATCGTGCATTCCAATCGCAGGAATTTGTTAACTATTGCTATCCAGTAGCACACAAACAACTTCTTCATCAAAAATCTGAAAACCAAACACTGTGGAATAAAGAAACACAAATATAAATGAACTCTCAAGACATACAATCGTGCTTTTTAACTGACTTCTAAAACAGGAGGTTATTAGTGGTGTCGTTACTTGTAAAGATAGTGAACTCTTCAAAGATTAGTACCAAGCGTGTTGTTAAGTGACATTAGCGTTGATCGCTGTCCAGCTTCCGGCAAAAAGTTCTTCGTGTAGATATGCTTCGTAGGGGCATGATAGCGTGTGTACTGATTTGTAAGGGACCAACCGATAATAGTAATAACGGCATTATTTTATTCATTAGTGAGAATACCCAAAAATACTAATAAGGATAGGAGGATAGAGGTCAGATAGGCAAACGCTCCACGTACAATAATGATATTCAGCCTCAACCGGTTAGACTGGAAGTCGACCTAAAATTGGTATGTCATAGGCAGCTTCCCCGTTTACCAATAGGCTAACTACATGATTAAACCAACACCAACATTGTACACTTAGTTCGCAATAAACATTTTGACTTTGACATGAAGGTAAAAAAGTAATCTTAAAAATTATAAAAAGAAGAAAACTAGAATATGTTTAGTACTTTAAACTTGGAAGTTAAGGTCCCAGGTATACATCGCCATATCTTTTGAAACTTCTGCTGAAAAGCGGCTTCGTGTCGGAATAGTGCCCCCATTTCTGGTGCTCGCGACGGAGCTAAACTTAAACATTGAAGAAACTAGAATGAAATTAAGCTGAACTTTCTCAGAATACGCTGTAGCCATGAGCCATTAGGATACTTCATATAATGCAGTCTCATTATACATGATTAGGTATTAGTAGAGGTAATTACACGGTGTAAGTGCAAACTCATAGTACAAGATTCTAAATGATAGAATGATGTGTGTAAAAAATCTATACCATCCAGCGTATTTTGTTTTTATATTCGTCAGTTTGCGCGTTGATTAGCCTTGTGTCTTAGCTTAGCCTAGGTCGGTAGCTTATGTAGTCTTAATGTGGCTTAGGTTAATCAAAGATCTTTCTCAAACGCTTTCGACACCCAATGGGTCACGAAGAAGAAATTATAGTCTGCTTTTATTTTTCAGTTATTGTTTTTCTTGGAATACAACTATCAGTGATCTAAAGTTCTACTTATCAGTACACACCTACAAGCTATTGTATTTAGTTGCGGTCAGTTGTGTAGGTTCTGTGATTAATTTTATTATTTAAGGATATTTTAGCTGTTTTAACATTGCTTCTTGCAAAATTGCTCACGTGTAAATATGTAAATCTGCCTATAATATTCCGTAGTTCGGAATTAAAGTAAGAGGAGCTCGTGGCTAAATAATAACAGCCGCACGGGTCGACCTTTAAGGTTAAGCCGTGCTTGCCGAGGTTGGTCCGTGGATGGGCAACCATAATTACATACCGAGTTTCCTCTGTGCCTCACGTTAAGCCGTTCGTCCCGGCTGTCATTTGTAGATTTTTGACAGTCATTACGAGTAGTCAGAAGCCAATAGCCTGACTTCCAGTCTTACCAAAGGGTATCGTTTTACTCAGTTACTGGGTTGTGGAGATCTGATAGGCAGTCGCTTTATGTAAAATACTGGTACTCAGCTGCATCCGGTTAGACTGGAAGCTGACCTCATGATAGTTTGGGAAAAGGCTCTAGGCAGATGATGAGTTCGGAATTTTAAATAATTAGTTTGTGATTTCTGGGGTTGCGTGTTACCAGTAACTGGCTTGTGGAGGTCAGATAGGTGCTCGCTTTAAGCTAATACAGCTGCATCAGGCTATAATGGAACCCGAACCGATTTAAAATGGCTAAGGCATTAATTCCGCTTTTGTACGTAAGATTAAATAAAATAAACAGTTGCGAAAAACGGAGAACACTTGCACACAACCTTGTAGCCAGGATTATCCATCAGCAACTTGCTCTGAAATACAGCCTTGTGGAATCGGAAGTGCAGTACTATAGGTATGTGCCCGACCCAGTTCTCGAAAGTGGCAATATCACATTGTACTGGGATCTATCCATCATCACTGACAGGACTATTGTAGCCAATAAGCCTGATATAGTGGTGGTTGATCAATCAGAGAAGCGCGCAATGATTGTTGACATAACGGTTCCACATGAAGTGAACCTCGTGAAAGACGAGAAAGATAAGCAAATCAAGTATCTTGACATGGCTCGCGAGGTTGTCGCCAAATGGGTGATGATGATGTAGTTGCGAAAAAGCGAGACAGATAATGATGATTTGGAGACTTCTCAATGGATTTTGAATACCCAATTATCAAATCTTTTAGCATTACTTCAAAGGGAATACTTAAGGGGATATAGGAGATATTTTTGGAAGTCACCGAGCTCTAAATTATACTTGTTACGTATAATTTTGAGCTCGGGGCCTTCCCAAAATTTTACATTCAATGGGCCACTTAATATTCTAATGGGTCATTAGAAGCCTAGTAAGCTGGTTGTGTGACCATCTCTGGAAGTGACATTATCATTTGGAACCCATATTGTTATCACGAAGCGATGTTAAACTATGCTAGCGTATCCTGTTGTTTAAACTTATCTTCTTGTATTTTCGTAGCTAGTATTTTTTTTTAGCTGGTCACATAATTTTTATGCCATGTTCATTTTGATACATGAAAATAATATGGGATTCTGTAACTTACCATAATATTTTTGTGATTTGAGATTAATGATAATTTCTGTTCACGTTTCTTGTATATTTTATTTTTATATGGTTGGTACACGATGATGTTTTAATGGTCTATATTCTAAAGATGGGGATTCTAATGGGCTCTTTCTTCCGAAAGTATTTTTAGTACTTTGATTGTGTTTACATATCGATACCTATCACGTATGACGAGTTTCGCTAGCTATTTTAATATATCCCTTATTCTGATATCGTAAAAGTAACCTGCAGCCTACGCGTTAAAATATCATCATGTACATCACTAAATGGACCTCAATATTACTTCCGTATTCGCTTTTGTATCATTAGCTTCCCCAACATCAAAGCCTTATTTATACGAGTAGTAACAACATCAAATTCATTTAGTTTTTTGCACTTTTGCTGGACTCCTTGCTTACTTGATCGTATGGTCAACCTGACGTCAGTATGGGGAGTGACCACACTAATAGACGCTGTTGGAGCTGGTCATAAAGACCTTTATGTCGATCTTATAAAAGCGAATAGTACGCACATCGACCAATCAAGCTATACAAAAATAGTTTATGCGCATCTCTGATTGTATTGGAAATCGATACTAAGTGATGCCATGTTATATTGGAAATGTAAAGCTTGACTAGTCGCTATGTGTACGATGCGTTGTCCGAATCTAAAAAAGAAAAAGTACATCCTTGCACTTGTACATAAAGTTCCTACTGACAGGCTCAAGCCAAGTCCTCTTCAAGAAGTCTGGTTACTCCCTGGAGCAACACTTGAACCTTACCAACTGCTAGCTGTCGTCATCAAATTATTATTTGTTTGACCGTACAATGTTAGACAGCTCAAGCAACAAGGCAAAGTAGCAAACCCCCAGCTAATAATCCAAAAGCGAAACACCAGCTTCTGCATGTAACATAAACGCGTGGGTCGCAAACGCAGTGGCGGCGTCAGCTCACCTGCGGCCGACGTGGGTGAGTACGCGAGCTACTGCGCACGGATCCATGATGAGGAGATCTACCACGACCTGTGCGCCGTCAAGAACAGCGTGCGCGACCTACCGCCCGTGCAGCCGCCTGCTTTCAACACAGTAGGCGCCATCTTTTTTTGTTTTTTTGTTTTTTGTTTTTGCTTTCGGTTGTGGGAGAGGCAGTGCTAGTCGCTTGAATAGTGGTGCAGAACTGTTTCAATGAACAATAATTACTATGCAAGGTGAACGCGGATCTTTCACGAAGCCGTCAACCAAGCGTGTGCTGGGATACCACCTTTTTTTTGAAATTAATTGCCAATGTCAAAAAAAATCGGAGAGCTGTAGGCTCTTTGCACAACATGCGTTTAGGTTTCACAATCTTTTAACTTGCTCCTACTATTCAAGGAGGCACAATAACAAATATTGCATAACTGTTACGAGTTTGGTGGGAGTAATAAATGTACGAAATGTTTGGCCCAGAATAAATGTTGGGCCAACCTTCTTCTGTTTTGGGGTTGGAGTGTTGGTTAATAAATTAGACACTACTGATCAATAACTATCGGCTGTGGTTTCGCCTGTATACTCATAATCACTTACTAGCTAGGTCAGTAATTCATTTTTAATGATACGTGACGTAGTCAAATATTTATGTGATAGTAGTAGAAAGCAATTTCGTTAGGTAGGTCACACCACTATGATTCTGTTTGTCATAACTTTTTTCACTACAACTTCTTAGTAAATAAACTAGAGACGAAAACAAAACATTTATTTCTAAGTTCCATTGAGAATTTGACAGTAAGGCTTACTTGCACTACAAATCAGTAAACGCTAAATTCAGCGCCACGAAACCGGCACTTAATACATTTCCAATAAAAAACCGTTCACGGCTGACGGACGTATTAAATTCCAACCGGACAAGTAAAAGTTTTGCGAATCGTTCCGTACGACGACTGAATTATGCATGGTATGGCACTGCTTCTCCAATCACATCGTATTTACAACGGTCCGCTATTAGTTTTGCTATCACTCTTTTTATAAACACCCAGTTTCTATAGCGTTGCGTTCTCAATGATAAAAATAAGTGGATATCGCTATGTAAGTGGTTAAAAATAAGTTTTATTTTTGGCGGGACGGATGTGCCGGAAGACGGTTTTTTTGGGTGCTTTAGATTGTTCATATGGTGTGGGGCGATGCTGCGCGTAATCTTGCTTCATATCCGTCGTACCGCACAGCATTGCATGCATGCATATTTTCTGTATTATCTAGTAGACTATTTGCATAACTTCTACATTATAATACTTTCATCTGTGGGTATTATTTTGCTTGAAATTTGGTCCTTTCATACTTTGGTATTTGGTCGATATCCTAACAGAACTTAACGTTATAGAAACAAATCAATGTAAATTGTAGATAATAGATGGTAATAGATGGGTTACGATATTTTAGTCAGCTTTCGCTTTCATTGTACACAGTGGGACGAATTCAGAAGATAAACTCATTTTATTGTTAGCATGCTATAAAGTAAAGTATGGTTCTTTCGGCACTTAAATGACATTGACAGCTGTTTGTAAACACTTGGAAAATTGTCTATGGAAATAAGCAAGATGGCGGCTTTAGTTCCGAATAAAACCGCGCGCAAAAAACCATGCAAAACTTCGTCTGAATTCGTTCTGCATTTTTTTGGTTTTAAATTCAAAATAATAATTTTCTATTTAAAATTTTCAGCTAGCGACTTCATCACACAGTTTAGAAAAGAGGGATTACGTAATACGAGAACTGGTGGACACTGAAAACAATTATGTGGATGTTCTGAGCAAAATAATCAAGTACTTCCTGAGGCCACTGATGCCGTACCTCAAGCCACAGGATATGCAAGTCATATTCTTTGGGATCAAGGTGAGACCAAACATAATTTACAACAATAGTTTTAGTACCTTTATGTAGGTATTTTTTTTTGTTTTGTTAGGTCACATGTCTACCTGTATGCTTGACGGCCAAAGGCTTCCCTTTTTTTCCTCCGAACTTATTGTAAGTCTCGCTCTCGTAGAACTGTGAATGAAATAAGTAATTTGCTAAATAAAAATATTGTGGAGCCATTCTTCCTCTTTTGTGTGAGAATGAGCTGCACATTCCTCCACAGGCTTATCCCAGTTGGATTAATCTTCTTCCATATTTCTCTATTAGGAATCACCCACTATCTACCCATATCATCTTTTACACAGTCCATCAATCGTTTGGTCTTCCCCTATAGCCCCTTTGTAATTCTTTACTATTGTACTCTTTAAAATTTATCTTCCTGCCCTTGTCGGTGCAACGGGCAACACGTTTTTTTCTTCTGTTCTCCTCTGTCAACCCCCACGCCTTCATTTACTCCTTTTTCTTTTCATACCACACCTAACACAATCCATCCATCGTTTCCTTGGTCTTCCTCTCCCTCTCCATCCAACATCATTTGTAGTCATCACTCTTTTAGTCACATGTAGTTTACATGTGACTAAAAGAGTGATGACCTTAAAAGTATAAGTTTTTAAACTGACATGGACACTAACACTATCAATAACACTAGTAACGGGATATTTAAAAGGTTCCTTAAAAGTAACAATTTAAATATGTTTGTTCCTCAGGAGCTCCACGAAACCCACACAGGCCTACTTCGCCAGCTAAAACTAGCAACAGAAGCATGCGTCCCCGGAAACGGCACGCCACGTCTCGCAGACGTGTTCCTTGCGTGGCGGGAGCGCTTGCTGCTGTACGGAGACTACTGCTCCAACCTCACGAACGCACAGGACACGCTCAAGATGCTGGACGCCAGGGATTCTACCTTCAATAAACAATTAGCGGTAGGAAGCTACCAGCACGCGTAGCATGACCACTGAAGAAATGAGTTTTGTCTACGGAAGAATCGACATAATGACAGATAGACAATGACAATGTGTCAGCTTGTTGATTCTTCCGCCGATATAACCCGTTTCTACGGGGGTCATGCTACGTGTCCAGATATTCATAAGCCTATAGCAGTCTTTGTCGTACGGATGGTTCCCAAATCAGACTCCATTTATCCTGATTCTGGGCCACTCATCCTGCTGCCATCAGCCCTTGCCAACAATCAATTTCTTGTCGACCTATGTACACACGGCGACACATCTCCAGTATAACATGGCCTCGCCTTGAATATATTTCCTATGCAATGAGAGATCCAAATAAAATGGTTTTGTATTGATTGATTAGTGCTATGAATAGAGTACGCATCGTTCAAGCGTACCAGAGTAAGAATATGTAGAAGAAATACAAGTGATTGCCAGGCTGGATTTCTCCTAACATAGAGATTAAACATTTATGTATGTAGCTAATATGTATAACCTCAATGTTAGGTGAAATCCAGCTAGACTTTAAAATATCTTGTCCTGACTACCCGGATATGCTTAATTAAAACATCCGGGTAGGAGAATAAAATAAAAATCATCTTTATACCCTATTTTAAAACCAAGCAGGACCTTATTACCCACATCATAAAATCTAATTTTGCTCATCTTTGTCAACAGAAATGTCAAAAGGAGCACAGCGACGGTCGGATACAGTTGCGCGACATCCTGTCAGTGCCGATGCAGAGGGTGCTCAAATACCATCTGTTGTTGGACAAACTGGTGCATGAAACACAACCGGTGAGTTTCACTATGAGCCAGCACTCGTGGGTAATCCAAAATGAAAGAAAAAAAGAAAATGTATTTATTAGTCTCTCGCAGGAAACTGTTAAATAAACAAAAAATATAAAAATATTGTTCCATATCTTCCCGTGAGTGTCGTAACAGGGTCGCCTCTTACGACACCCACGGGAAGATAAGGGGTTTACCAGAGAATGGGCAGCAGCGTTCTCTGTGCTTTTATAACAACCGTACTGCGATCGCCGATCCGCCTGCCAAGCGTGGCGATTACAGCAAAACCCCCCAAAATATCAATGTGGCGATACTTGGGGGAGGCCTATGTCCAGCAGTGGACGTCTTTTGGGCTGAAATGATGATGATGATGAAAAAAATTGTTGAAAAAAGTACACGTAAGAAAAAACGGGTTGCACTCCGGGAGTGCCGGCAGAAGTGAAAACTTGAATAGTAACGTTGTGCATTTTTGGATATGGTTAGGAAATAATTTTGAACGAATTGCTTTAATTATCTAGTTCTATCATTTATGTGGTAAAATACAATATTCATTTATAGCGCTATCATACACAAACATGACAACTTACATTACATAACAAATTTAACACAGAAATATTACGATACGTTTTACGAATTTTACCTCTTTGGAGAAATCGAAGGTTTTGTTTGTGCATAAGATAATTATCCAGTTTTGGAAAACCAAACTCAATGACAGATGTCATAAAGTTCAAATTCCTTCGCAACCTAATGTCTATTCGTCTTACGAATTTTCGATCAGGACAAGTGACCTGACGCGAGTTTAAGATTTTATACCCATTACAGAAAAAGTGCTCAACGCCGCTAAAGAAGTTTTCACTTCAAAAAATAAGACAAATTAAACTGGCCCTATGCGAGGCCAAAACGCCCCTATCAAGCATGGTGCTGTAACATTTTTTTTGTTAATTGAAAAGATGTTCAATATTGAATAGTCAATCAGGCTATACGAACATTAAACCACGCAGCTGGAAAGTCTATTGGATCTGTCTTCATTCATTGATTATCTGATCTTCATTCACTGCAAGAAAGCGCTGAGTGTTTGTCATTTGTTAATGAACGAAAACTCACTCGGAAGACTCTGGCGAGGAACTTCATTAGTGGTTGAATAACAGTAACTAACAGACGCCATCTACGCGAAACTAATTTGACAGTTTCCTTCCCATTGAAAAACTGTACATTATCCAGCCTATAACCCACTGCTGGGACACAGGCCTCCTCTCTATGAGAAGGAGTGGGCTGTAATCCACCACGCGGGCCCAGTGCGGGTTGGTAGATGTCACATATCTTCGAATTTTTAGTCCTAGGACATGCCGGTTTCCTCACTATGTTTTCCTTCACCTTTTTTGAGAGCAGCGGTGATGAATAAACTACACAAAGTAATGCGCCTGCCTGGGCTCGAACCCACGCCTTACTGCTCGTAAGTCGGGGCTGCCACTACTGGTCCACCGCTGCTCTGTACGGCAATGCTGTATAATTAAGCTTTACCTGTTTACCAACAGAATCATGAAGAGTTCCGAGGATTGGAGCGAGCGAAAGAGGCGATGGTGGATGTAGCACAATACATCAACGAAGTCAAAAGGGATAGTGAGGTGCTTTCGTTACTCGCTAAAGTTCAGGTACACGCTGTTTATTTATTATCTAAACTAATATTATAAAGAGGAAAAATTCTATTGTTTGTTACTATTTAACTCAAAAACTACTCGGCCGATTTTTCAAATTATTTCACCATTAGAAAGCTACATATTTACTGAGTAACATAGATAGTTATATAACAATTTTCGCGGACGAAGACGCGGGCGAAGTTTTAGTAAATCATACAGCAGATGAGGTTGAATCATCTGCCTAGCTTTTTTCTTACCTATGTTGGAGTCTGTTTCCAGTCTAACCAGATTCTGATCTGGTGGCTTACAATGACGTCTTAAGAGGGAACTCTAGAGGGCCTTTCTCCATACAAACGTATTCTGCGGTTTTCTTCGTAGATAATGCGTCTAGACCAATGTTTTTTTTTCCAAAAAATCTAGGTCTTATTAATACCTATAATTTCTTTTTTTTTTTCAAAACATTCTCTAAATGAATTATGACAATCCAAAAACCCGAATAAAAGCCCGTTTTTACCGCCATACAAATTAAATATGTAAGTTTTTAACAAAAAAGAAAATAATAGATATACTTTTCCTCTAAATTTTGATATAAGAATTGTTTAGACAAGTTTGAAGAAGAAAACAGCGGAATACAAAACGTCTTTTGGTCAAGCTTTTTGTAGGAAATATCAGCCTGAGCTGTAGTTGTCCCTTTCGCAAATTACGGGGGCTTGGTCGAGCGCAGCGCGACGGCAATAGTTTCTTCAAGTACCTATTCTTCAAATTCCTCGGGCTTACAGTCCCCTCTTAAAGCAGTATTCTTTTAATGTTATTCCAGAGTGGGAAAGGGATGGCGCTAGACGTAGTCTGTAGCTCCGTCTCTTTCTCACACTGGAATTAAAACTGCTTTAAGATGTCATAGTTACCCCCCAGATTAAATTGAAAGCAGACTCCATAGAAGTATTATAAGCGGTTGTCTATCTCAACTCCACACTCCAGCAGTTACTGGGATACATCACAACACGATATCCATTGGAATGACAGTATCGGCCAAATCATTATCATCTTCCTGCCCTTGGCTTACCTGGGGTCGGCGCAACACTATTTTTAGGGTTACGTACCCAAAGGGTCAAACGGGACCCTATTATTGAGACTTCGCTGTCCGCTCGTCCGTCTGTCACCAGGCTGTATCTCATGAACCGTGACAACTAGCCAATTGAAATTTCTACAGATTATGTATTTCTGTTGCCGCTATAACAACAAGTACTAAAACAGAATAAAATCAATATTTAACGGGGGCTCCCATACATAAGTGATTTTTTGCTTGCTTTTATAAATAATGGTACCGAACCGGCTTTTTCTTCTATTTTTACCTGTCAGCAATCACGCTATCATTTAGTCAAACCAAAATTAATAAAAAAAAAATAACTTCCTAATACCTTATGTGACCTAATGTCCATTGCATTGTTGGTCTTTCAGTACCTACATTCTTTCCAAAAATTAATCGTCCATCTAAAACTCTTATTAAAAGCCATATTGAACGCTAAACAGCCAATTCCGTCTTGTTTCTCCAGGAGAGTATAATAGACTGGGAGGGCGGCGCCCTAGGGGCGGGAGGCGCAGGCCTGGCCGCGTACGGCCGGCTGCTGCTGGACGGAGAACTGAAGGTCAAGGCACACGAGGACCAGAAGCTCAGGTCGCGATATGTGTTCGTGTTTGACAAGCTCATGCTGCTCTGTAAACCGGTTAAGGTGAGTTGTTTTACATTCGTAGTTACCTGTACCTCAAATAAATAACGTCTACTCTATGCCTTGGTGTAATACAAGGCGAAATGCAATGGACATGTTGCACGAATATTTAGATCAAAAACATTATTTTATAATGTTTTCGTCTAACCAGTTTCAACGTTCTATAGGTAAAAGGAAGCATGGTGCTTCTTATCTTCATATACACATTAATTTGTCTAAATAATTCGCCATTGATCTCGCTTTTATTTTGTTTTGATAGATAACGTCTCTCTTGAAACCCACCAGTAGCGAGAACAAATGTTCGTAGGAGCCAAAATCGGCTTTCGAAAGCAAGTTCGGCTCCCTCCGAAAACAGAAGCATTACCTAAGATTACACTCAGAAAATGATTGCTCCTATAACTTATGCCTAGCAATGACAATATTTTTTACCGTAAGTGACACTTCCTCTCTGTAACCCCGCCTTCAGCTCCTGTCCTCCCAGGACAACCAGTACTCGTACCGCGTGGGCGTGCGGCTGGCGGAGTACCGCGTGGAGGAGGGCTGCGGAAGGCGCGCACTGCGCGGCGACGCGCGCTGGACGTCGCACTTCTACCTGGTGCGCCGCACGAAGGACGCCACCTTCACGCTCTACGCGCGCACTGATGACGCCAAGCGCAAGTGGGTCAAGGCTATCAAGGACGCCATGTGAGTAGCACGCAGCTGCATTATGATTAGAGTAGTATCGCCAAAGCCGGGTACAAATTATAAGCAACACAACATGTAAGGTAACATGAAATGCAACACTTTCCATACATTTTAGGCGCGTAGTGCTTTCTCGAACACATCAAAATTTATGGAAATGTTACCTTACATATTGTGTTGCTTATAATCTGTACCCGGCTTAATGTCACATCATGTCTCCGGAATTAGATATGTAGAATTCAGGGTGGAAGGTACACCGACACTGAATCGGTTACCAAGTATTCATTACATCATTCTGAACCCACCCTTCATACAAATTTTTCATCGGAAATTTAAAAAAAGTCAACTGTTCCAAACAATTTGACCATTTTAGCGTCGGTGTCTCTTCTACCATGTTTATTCAATCAACACTAATTTCAAATATTTGTTTAACGCCGTTTTCAAAGACTAAATAATAAAAAATAATAAAAATAATCAGGAATTCTCCCCCTTTTATATAATATTGTCTGTACGTTCACAGAGACAACCTGGAGCCCCCTGGATGTCGAAGTACGAACCACAAGTTCGTGTTGCACACATTCGAGAAGCCCGCCACGTGTCATCATTGCTCCAAGTTCCTCAAGGGTAGAATATTTCAGGTATGCATTGTTTTTAGTTTCTGACCGAAGCTGTGGTCTCGGCTTCGGTAAACTTCGGCTGAAAAAAAACACCTTCCATGTAGGATTTTTTTCTATAGTGGTGTCTACTTTCAATGTCAAACATAATATAAAATATAAATCGAAGACTCTCGATTTGTGGTTTCGAATAACATTTAAAGAAAATCTTCATGCTGAAAACGATGATCGAAAACTTGATATCTATTTCGACCACTTTATCTATTTGTAACGGTTTTAATAAAAAGTTGTGTGTTACTTCCCAAGGGCTACCTATGCACGGTGTGCAATGCGTGCGCGCACAAGGACTGCATCGCACTGTCGGGGCGCTGCGGGGGGGGCCTGGCGCCCGCGCCCCCCCTCCCCCCGCACCAGCACCAGCCCGACCAGGCGCTGCACTATTACATGTGGTACGTCACTACAACTACATCATCATAATAAAATCATCATCATCATTGTCCTGCCCTTATTCCAAGTTATTTGGGGTCGGTGCAGCATGTCTTCTTCTTCCATACTTCTATATTACTTGTCATCTCATCAGACACCTCTTTTCTTGCCATATCATTCTTCACACAGTCCATAAATATAATATTATATGCATTACTATTTTCCCCAAAAGTAATCATGAGGACCGTTTTGTTAATTGTCAAATCTGATATTTAGGTACAGTTAAACCGGGAAAAGTATGCACTTCAGGAATTTATTTATTTTAACATCATCATGAACTGTCGTGGTATATAGGCGTTCTTAATGCCACAAGGCATTCTCTACCAGTTTACCTTCAGTAATCTTAGTGTTTCCGAATTTGTACCGACGGCAGAGTACAGTAAGATTCAAACTTAATGACAGCTTAATCGCGGAATATCACCTGCGCTAATCGCAAAAATGAAGTATGAGCGGTTCGAAGAGGGACGAGACCAAAGGGCATATCCCCGAGCGACCTCTCACAAAAAATTAGGAAATCCCTTCACCAACATAATCCACTTCTTCTTTTTAACGTGGCGATAGCAAGTATTTGAAAAGAAGTTAGTTTTCTTTACCCAATACACGGCATCGATCACTGAGACATGAAAAACTAAATAACTTGTTACAATAACCCACAGGTACGTGGGTGAGATGGGTCGCGAGACGGCGACAGCGCGGCTGGAGCGGCGCGTGGACGGCACGTTCCTGCTGCGCGTGCGCCCGCACCCGCACACGCCGCACCACCCGCACGCGCCCACCGACACCAACCTGGCGCTATCGCTCAAGTAAGCACGCTACAACATCATCCGACTAGAAGCAGACATGCTCGATGAAAAGATATAAAGAAAAAGTGTATATTAGTCTCACACAGGACAGATTTTTTTTTAAACAAAAACAAAATATATATATAAAAAAAAAAAAAAAACTAAAAAATAATATAAAAAATATATATATATATAAAATGTATATATTATATATTTAATTTTTTTCCTGTTTTATCTTTTCTACACACTATGTCTACATTTCTAATCCAACTTTCCATTCGCAGGTCTGCTGGAAGAAATTTCTTTTGAAATAAGCAGTACCTTTGTGCTCTTGTATCTTATTGTATTGTTCTTTTAAGTGTTTTGTGTGTACATAAATAAATAAATAAAATAATATAAAGTAAGCAAGGGTTTGATCTAATAGAGCCCAGGTTAGGCCAAAGAAACCAGGGCTGTCCTAAACCCTCGTTGGGTCGTCAAAGTCGCGGGAAACACCTGGATAAGGGACGCTCAGAACCGGAAAGTTCGGCAAAAAAGGGGGGCCCATACCATCGGATATCTAGACGCACTACAAGTTACCATCCCTACCTTATTGCTATTCCACCAATTCGCATTAAACGTTTTCAAACGTCTTTCATAATGCACACAGCAAAGGAGTGGAACTCTCTGCCTGCGTCTGTTTTTCGAAACGCTTACAACCCTAATCTCTTCAAAGTTAGAGTGAACAGGCTTCTTCTGTGTAAGCTCGTACCATTGTCGACTTTGTCTCTGTCATCTCTGAACTAGGTTAGAATCAAGAGCAAATTCATCGCAAATAAAAACAAAATACGCAGCAGTGGGTGTTTCCAGTCTAATTTGATGATTATAAAGCACTCTACAAGCAGTGGCGTGCCTAGGGGCTAATAAACAGCAAGCCCCTAGCAAGCAGACAGTTCAGAAACACTAACATCATGAAAAGTAGTAGTTTATAAGGCAAGCCAAGGCTTTAGGCTTGTATGTAAGTCCCGCCACTGTCTACAAGGTGTAGCAGAATAAGCACAATACCTCTTAGATGGTGATTCAGACCCTTAAACTGAACAACTTTCCCTAGATAAAAGGAGAGAAAAAAAATGAACTCTTAATGCTAATTACGTCAGCTAATGTGATAATAAAATTGTATGTGAAGTCCAAAATAATATTTTCTGTTTCTGGCAATTCAACCAACATTAATGTAGCTTTTGTTCACAGTTTTAACGTTAGCATTATAAAAATACTCCAGATTTAATTAAATGAAAGCTATTTTTTTCAAGTAGAGGAAATGGACATGGATGCACATAGTTCAAAACCTATACGGTCAAAATGTATGGTAGAGCTGATTGTTTTTTTTAAATTACCGATGTTAACTTTCTGTGCGGGGGGAGGGTTCGGAAATTGCAACCGTTTGTGCATCGGTGTCTATTTCACCTTGTTTATTCTACCTATTCCAATCAAAATCAAAAGTCATTCATTCAAATTAGGCTGATAATCAGCACTTTTTGAACGTCAAAATTACAAGACACAGTTACCCAAAACGCCCGCCCTTCGCCACTACCTAGTGTTTTAACTGGGAAGAAGAAGTGGCGGAATAAACTCCCCAACAACCTCTGCTAATGTAACAACTTCTCTCGGTCTCACAGAACAGACAACACAGTGAAGCACATGCGCGTGTGCCGCAAGCCCATAGACCAGGTGCCGCACTACTACCTCTCCGAGTCGCGCTTCTTCCGCAGCGTCGTCGAGCTCATCACCTACTACGAGAAGACCAGCCTCTCCGAGAACTTCGAGGGGTGAGTACTGGTTGGAAACCAAGATGCAGGACTACGGGTAGTGCTCGGAGATTGGCGTAGTCCTGCTATTGTCAACCATTAAGGAATCGTTTCATTTACAATTGTTTTGAACTATGGACAGCTAGAGGCAGTTAAACTAACCTAAAAATTTTGCATTTTTTTACCTAGTGTTGCCCGATCTGCAGGGAAACGACCTTTCTAGAGCTTTAACTAATCCGAACCAACCCTATCCGCTTGTTATCTTTGTCACATTATCACGAAAAAATCCATTCACAGTCATCATTTTGACTTTAAATCCGTCGCAAATGTTAGTAGACACTGATACTGTGAGCCTGCGTCATCTCGCTACTAGACAAAGGATCCCCATGACTTCTAATTGATTCGATCCAGGGCCAATGTGGACCACTGGTCGCTGGTCTTGTCTAGCTCGTCTCGCCATCTTCTACGAGGAACATGAACTGACACTGAAATGACACTGTTTCTATTTCCACAGCCTCAACTCAAACCTTCGTTGGCCGTTCCGGCGCGTGGTAGCGACAGTGATCCACGACTTCCGACCGCTGGAGAGCTCACAGTTAGCGCTGCGGCCTGGCGCTAAGGTGCTAGTGCTGAGCAAGGAGGGAGACAGCCGGGGCTGGTGGAAGGGACGCACCCTTGACAAGGTATGTTAGTAAAACATCCACCATCAGCTTAAAACCTTCCCACTGCTGGTACATACACATTTCTTCTACGGTTTCAGTGTGTTGAATGTCTAAAAAAGTTTTAATAGATCTCAATCTGAGCATTATTAGGTCTATAAAGATTGACTGATGAACTATTGCCATCATAATACACGTTTCTTTGATCTTCCACTATTATTGCAAACTTCCTCTTTTTATTCGCTTAACTCGATTAAGTAGTACCGATAAAGAAACATTGATAGATCTATGTTACTTTATCATAAGTAGTACCTAAGAGACCAAGCTCTGCTCGGGTGAAAATAGAGAAAACTAATTTTCACAGATATGAGACCTAGCTAGATAGCTTTTTCGCCCGTACACCCCCTACATTGCAACTTTCATAGAAATCGAGTCTTTTCCGAGAACATGAGCACAATTATACAAATATTGCTGATTGAATAGTAGAGGATTTAAAGCAAACCCCCTCCGCAGGGCGACAACCGCTCGGGCTACTTCCCCAAAGAGTGCGTGCGCGAGGAGCCCGAGTGTATCGGAGCACTTGACTGATGTCAGCTTTGCCTCGCCGAGCGCGAGCTACACTTCTCCTCGCCGAGACCGCCCGCCCTCGACGACGATCTGGATGACAACGATTCTGCCGACCTTGTCTAACAACATTGCAAGGGAGAAAATGCCTTAAGGAGTGATATTCAAGGTATTTAACTTGATAGCAGTGAAGTTGTCCTGCCATTTACAAAACGGTCCTTCGAGCCGGATTGCTGACATTCTTAGATTTATAGATGCAGTCTCTCGTGGTGGATTCCACCATTAGTAGATATGCTTAAAGGTGTTTTATTCCATCTGAATGTTAAATGTCAGTGTTTATAAGGATTAGTCGTTGAACTTTAAAGTTTGACTTCTAGGTCTTTATTAAAAATGTGACGTATTACCTGATAAGTCAAGAGGAATGTTATCCTTTAAATAATGTGTGTTATATGCGAGAATAAAGGGCGCAGTTATATTTTCATATCGGTGTTATAAAGTTCGACATAGCAAATAAGGTTGTATAGACTAGCAACGAATTCATGAAAGCAATTCAAGAATTGTAAAAAAATAGTGATTAAAAATTCATGTTAATAGAAGATTATATTGTAAATATTATACGGTGTGTATAAAATGTATAACAATAACGTAAACAAGAGGGTAATTTTACCCAACAAGTGGAGAAAAAGGTTCGAATGCAGAAGTGCTAGCTATAATTATTATAATTGTCAGAAATACAAAATGGTAGAATACAATAAATAAATGTTTAAAAGAGTATCTTACATAATGTGCGTCAATATATTTTAAAAGAAAGAGATAGATATTGTATTTAGTCAAATATATCATTGTTTTAAAAGATCAAAAATATTTTGCTCTTTAAATACAGATAAATATATAGTAGCGAAATTAAAAAAATATGTCTTTTGAGCAAAAATAAAGAAATATACATAATCTTCATAAAGTTTAACAAAGATTTGTCACGGGCAACTAAAAGCATATATTTTAGCCACTAAAGAAATCGATTGATTATGTGTGTGTAAAGCACATTCACTTTTGTGAACATTTTATTTAGATTGTCAAGTAAAAAAGGCAGCTGATTTACACGACGAGTTATGTAAATATGACAGAACACGTTGCGATTATTTATTAATACTTACTTTAAACCTAACATGGTGTAGAGAACAATGATGCGAAAACGGAAGGAAAGTTTGGACGGTTGTTAAAAAATCAGCCGTTGTACATAAGTGCAATATCTATTCGGTCAAAATGAATCACATAAGTTTTTAAACTGACAGGGTCACTATCACTATCAATAACACTTGTAACGGGATAGTTACCATGTTTAATATTTTTTGTGGGTTTATCCGTGATCATGGCGTTTGCAACAGCGCCGAAATAATAGGGGAACTCAAAACATTTAATAAACATGGTAAATATTGCAAGTGATATTGAAATTGAATTAAAATGATTTAAAATGAATCATGTACCAAATTCCATTTAGCAGTTTGCGCGTCTTTGTCTCTTAGACCCTGTATTTTATCTTCTATTCGATTATTATTGAATTAAAGATACACACGCTCGTGAGAACAGAAATATTAAAAAAAAAGAAAACTGATTAATTTCGCATAGATATTTAATAAAGGCAGCTACAATATGAAATCCATATTATCCGTAATGTAAGATTGTATGATCATAATCGCATCGTGTTTTAAGATTAACATTTAAAATTATTTTAGTGTAAAAACGTTAGCAATGCACTATTCTATTTTGTAATGATTAAAGTTTTAGTTTCAAAACAAATTCTCTAGTCGTGTGAATGGGGCTTAACGAAGCAATTAGTTGTTATGTTTAAATACATTTGCATATTATGTAATTATATGTATAAAATTATATGTCTTCTTAGACTTTACTGAGAAAATACTGTTTGTTTGGCTTGGCGGCTGATCGCATCGACCAGTCCGATTTAATATAAGGTATAGAGTATATTAAATGTTGTAATAATTGACTAGATAATATAGATAATTAGGCAACTATCAAAAGTGACGTCAACGTAAGGCACTCACTTAAAGTGGGTGGGTCATACAATCTTTAAAGGTCGGAGTAGAGTAAACTCAAATCCGTGCCGTGTGTACCCAGCGGTAAGAATTTTTGGAAGTTTTTTTTGTTTTTGTAATGCCGTCTCGCAGTTCACCTTATGAGGTTGGCATCTGATTAAACAGACTATCCTGCGAGTGCCTTGAGTGTAAGGCTTCCAGACAGGGCATTAAACTTATAAACTAGGTGACAAGGTGATAAGGGCTCCCCCTGCGGGGTACGAGCCTTGGCTTATGTCAGCAAAGTGACAGGCTGGCTCGAACAAGAGTCGGGGGACCGCGGATTTGGTCTGCTTCGGCCTTTATACGATGTTTTACCGTATGCAGTTCGCCTTTACGGGCCCTGCTATAATCAGCAGGGCGAGTTGTCTTGTTTGGTCCTAAACTGGATGTACACTAAAACCGTTCGCGACCGGTCACGTCCTAGATAGGTATTATATTAATTCTAGATTAAAAATAAGCCATGTTTCAACATGATTTTCTCAGTAAGGTCTAGAAATAAGAGCTCTCTCCCCTGTTGGCACTCCGCAATGTTTGATGGTGCGTATCGATGCTTTAACGTAGGTATATTGTAGAAGCGTGTGCCACAGGAACATACGTGCTGGATTGAGTGTGGGTTTTAATGCGTGATTTCTTGTATTGTTGGTGACAAACTGTTACAAATGGTTAGTTTTGTGCGATCTCAGAGGTGTGACAATTGATGGCGGAATTTTTGGCGGCCTTAGTGTACTACTAAGAAAAATCAACCGCATATCAGTATATATATTTGCGTAAAATATAAAATACTAGCTGTCCGGCGCAACTTCGTTTGCGTCACATTTTCCACGTTTTCGCAACATTTTTCATTGCTGCTCCACTCCTATTGGTCGTAGCGTGATGATATATAGCCTATAGTTTTCCTCGATTAATGGGCTATCTAACACTGAAAAAATTTATCAAATCGGTATCGGACCAGTAGTTTCGGAGCTTATTCAATGCAAACAAACAATCAAATCTTTCCTCTTTATAATATTAGTTTAGACACAGTGTAACATAATAAATGCAAGACCTCCCATAGTCTCTCGGACCATGAAAATGAACAACTTTTGTTCTACGAGTTATTGAAAATAGCAACAAGAAAAAAATCGTATTGACGCAATCAGCTGAGCAACATTGTATGGTAAAACTAAAAAAAGTTATGAATTTCCAAAAGTTGTTCAGTGCCATGGTCTGAAACACCACACGAGAGGTCGTTTATTATGTTACAGCCTGCATACATAGTGCATACATATAATACAGTTATTTTCAAAGCAAGACAACAATTTGACAGAGGCAGCGTCTTTTGCCTATTTACACTAACACTTCTGAATTAATCTATACAAATAAATAAAATTGAAGTGTCTGTATGTAATATTAAAATATTCACTTTTTACTACATGCATATGAATGTATATGCGGTACATATACCAAAATAACATTTATTACGATTTTTGTCTGTCTGTCTGTCTGTTTGTTCCGGCTAATTTCTGGAACGGCTGGACCGATTTTGAAGGGACTTTCACTGGCAAATAGCTGGTGTAATAAGGAGTAACTTAGGCTACTTTTATTTTAGAAATATCAAAAATTATTCAAGGGTAACCTACTGATCAGATATGCGGTTGACTGTACTAAAAAGTATATTATTTGTAGGTAGGGAAATGATATATGGAGAGAGAATCTCTCAGAAACACGTATTAAAACGTACACTCTGGATTGTTGTTATATTATATTAAATATCATTGATTTCAGGCAATTCTTAAGCCCATACCAGACACATACTCTTATATACGAAATTAACATAATGTTTCATGCCATTATATCATACAAGACGTTTAGTCGTGGCCTCCTCTATCAGAAAGTGTTATGCCGGTAGAAGGCACCGTATAGAAAAGAAAATTGAGCAGAGTAGAGGTATTCTGATGACATTTAATATTTAAGTTTATTATCACTGATGTAAAGTGCAAACTTGTATGATTATCGACGCCAATATTAGACAACTCTGGCAGTCTCGTGTCACTGTTTTGTTTGCATCCATATGTCGCTAAAATTAAGTTTAATTTTTCAATGTCATAAAAATACGTCTGATTTCTGTTTTCATATCTGACTATCTAGCATAAGTCGTGATCTTCTTCTCTTCACACCCATCATAACGGAAAGTAATGCTCAAAACTGTGTATCAACACGTTCTATATTAGTTATACTTTAAAGTGTTCGAACATAAGACTTATATTTCAATTACTGTCACCTCAATGGCGCTATAATTTTATTACCTTTACGTGCACTTCCTAATTCACAAATTCTAGGCGATTTTTAAATGACTGCTGAAAAAGCGCTGTTGTATTTTAACAACGAAAAAAACATAGACATCACGCCTATAATCCCCGAAGGGTTAGGTTGAGCTGTGCCTAATAGCACACCCATAATTCCCAGTTATGTTTAAGTCCCATGCAATAAGGGGCGGGTCATTTGCCAAAAACCGGGCACAAATAACATTGTTAATGAGAAATTTCTGATGGAAAAACCCAATAACACTTTGCCCGTCCTGGGAATCGTACCCAGGGCCTCATGGTCAGCGGGCGACCACTAGACCAGATGGAATTTCAAATTCAGCTTTGAAAATCTATCATTATCTAGTAAGATAATGATGATGATGATGATGAGCGCACTGTAGTAGAGATTGTAAGAGCAGTAGCTCTTACAATCTCTACTACAGTGCGCTTTTATTTAATCAGTTATTTAGGTTTCGCCTATTAGTGGTGAAAACGCATAAGTCGATATTCCATTAAGAAATCAGTTATGAAGCCTACTAAAAAGGTTCACTACTCAGCTTGGTTGTTCTAGAAGCTACTAATTAACCCAAAATTGTTTTAGTTAGTTGTATTTTTCGCAATACTTTCAAGCGATCGTCTCAAATTCGATAAAGTGCCAAAATCATTCATTTATGAATGCAACATGATTCTTATTTACCAGAAGTTACGAACGCCAATAACATTTTATACCTCAGTATCGCCGTTCTGTCTACATTCCAATGAATGGTATTATTTTTTCTTTACTCTGAACGATTCTACACGAAGTTTCAGATCACAAATTAGTCATTTTTATCCCACTGAAGGAAGGGTTATGTTTTTACTACTTACGATCCAGTTCTGACTCCATTTATATGAATAATTTTAAATATATGTATATATTTTGACTAGTAATCACGGTCACAATTTTCCTAAATAGTTTTGTCTTCCTACAAATACCAAATGAACTCATATTGAGTTAATTAACTTATTAATTTAATCCCTACAATGTCACCTGACTTCCTTATAATATTACAGGGTGTATTTTTGAAATTCGGACAGAAATAAGAAAATAAAAATGCTTGCAAGAATCTTAAAAGAATCACACAAAGAATTGACGTATAATAGCACAAAGATGCATTCTCAAAACCTTGTAGCTGAGCATTGTAAAGCAAATTCAGACGCTTCACTTTCTGTTCACATTCGTTAGTGACGTGAAAAGTCTGCACACAAAGTTGCAAGATATGCATTTTATTTTTAGGCTTTTGACTGAATTCAGAGTTCATTTGTCCGAACGTTAAAAATACGTTCTGTAAACATACATATGTACGAGTATTTCAAATTAAGATGCTTCCAATCAGTCACCCACATATCACGAACATAAAGAGTAAGTTACAAAATAATTCGAGCTTTACTTTATAAATAAATACAAAAACATAAAAATCTATAAACGAATTAAAAATATAAATTATTAATAAAAAATCGTGTTTAAAACTAATTATTGCCCTCGTTATCTAAATATTTAATAGGTGAAAGTCAAATATTAATGTTTTCTATGACATTATTCATCATTAGATTCAAATAAAAACTGGTAGGTATGCACAGTGCGCTCTCTGCCTTTTATCATGCTTAATTCATCTTAATAAATAAAAATCAAAATAATTGTGCAGGGATCTTTTCGCGCGTGGCCTAAATAGGAACTATGTGTATATGTTTTGCTAGACAATTCACAAATTACACATTGACTTAAAATCTGGCGCACAAAATGGCCGCTAATTTTAACGCCCAACGGTTTGACAGCAGATCTGCCAGATAGCTCGGCGCAAAACATGGCGACGCGGAACTATTCTGTATTAGAACATCGAATATCGTCCCATAGGTCGCAATGTATTTACCAATAACACTCTTTTGTCAATGTCATTGAAGAGCCAAAAGATCCTTGTAGCACGTTAAACAACTCGATACATGCATTTATTTATGACTGTTTTTCAAGTCTTGACATATTTCTCTCTTCTTAACTCCTCTAGAAAGACTGTACAAGTTCTCAAATATATAGAGCCCATCTCTAATCTAACATTTCCATAGAATTTGTACTATATTGTTGTAAATATTGTTAATTTATTGTTGTACCCGATAAATGTAAAGTAGGTTGTACTTGACGTGCACAATGAATGTTATCCTTCCACGTTGTGTAAGTAGTTTAAGTACATGTAAAAATAAATAAACACTGTCTGAAAATTAAAGCGTGGAAGTGGCAATATGTTTTATCCTAGTGTAATAAATGTACTATCTCCTTTTTTTAACGGATAGCACACTTTTTGGGCTATCTCCTTTATAATTTTTAAGTTATGAAGGTTCGCATTTTTATTTACTCATTTAATTTTGGAGATTTAGTTTATTTGTAATTAGGGTGAAGCAATGTAACGTTTAATTCTAGAAATTATTTGATTATGTAGGAAAAAAGTTTACATTCATTTGTAAAATCGACATTTGTAAATAAAGTCATATTATCATATTTGTGAGCCACTTCCATTTCGTCATACTAAATTATATATATAAATGTAAATTTTAAATGGATTAAAATATTACTTATAAACACTAGTGCCACTGAATAAAATACAATTTTAAAATATTATGCTTTAATATAATCTGCATAACTTACATATAAACACTGCTTAAAAAGAATTATTGTGGAGAAAAAATATATCTATTGATTAAAAAAATTGTTTATCTTGTCCATGGCGACAGGGTGCCGTTGTTATGTAAAGAAATATATTATAAAATAAATATATATATGAGACATAAAAAGAATATGGTTATTGTAAAGTAATAGATATATATTTTTTCTATTTAGTTGGCGAGCCCGGGGTTATGTGGCGGGCGGGTCACAGCAGTGTGATAGATAGATCAATATAGAAAATATTATTTTGCATTTTATTCCTCTAATTATATTGGGAGATGGTAGGGACAAAAATAATTCAATAATTCACACCTAATGATAAAATTCGCAAATAAAACAGTAGGCCTAGGGACCTCTTGGGATGATTTCTTTAATTTTGTGTGAGGAGAGGGCTATGCAAGACTTGTAGCTTCATCTCTTTCCTACGCTGAAATAATATTAAAATCAAATCATACTGTTGAGGTTCTGTCTAAATAATATTTACCCAATTAATATTGTAAGTTACTGTAAGATCCTACCGCTCCCACTCAGTCGCTAATTTTATGATTCGTGCCAAAATATTTTAAATTATTATGAGCAAGCATAAAATGATCTCTGTAATATTAACGCCGTTTATCTACATTATATGCAATATCTACGTAAATACGTTGTTATCTACACTAGAATATATTCATTTACCACTTACATATACGGAAATATATTATTCATTATGTAGTTTTAATTTGGGCTCATCTCTTTTTTTATTGATGAAGTTTTCTCATTCTTGACATGAAATGGGGGGTGTTACACACTTTGTGGATCGGAAAAAGCAAATTTGATGATGCAAATTCGATTTGGCAGTATTTGTTTATGCTTGTGTCGATCGGCAAACTCTGTTCGTTATACAGGGTGAATGTTTCAAGTGGGTGTGGATGGCCAAATCTGAAACCATGAGTAATAGCGAAAAGCACTCGAAAGGAGTCTCGAGCCCGATTTTGATGAAAACTAAAACTGCATCATTGGATTTTTGAAAAATCAATATTGTTAGCCAGGAATCGAACACATTGATTTTGATTTGGCTATTCCTCATAGTTTCGGATCATGCACATCTACTAGAAAAATTCACCCTGTATACTAGCGCTGAATCATGTTTTGGTCGGCTCAGCCCATTTTTTTGCCCTTTTCTTAAATATGTTTAAATAAAACTCCGTCCGATGCCTGAAGGTATTATTAGGTTTCGAGATTCGATTCTATTTAGGTACCTAATCCTTTTTAAATAGGAAGTAAAAAACAAAACAATAAATACGCCGACAATGGTGCTGTCGCATTTCAAAAATGTGGTAGATTTTGGGGAAATATGAATTTAGGCACACAAATCATCCATTAAAAAATCTAAGAAAATTTTATATTTCGCATTTTATTTGATAACGTCGTTGGGATCCCTATAATGCCCCTTTCGAATCGGACAGGGTTTTTTAACATATTATAATTGGATATCCGGTTATCATGCCGATCTCAACCTGTGCATGCCTTATCGAAAATACTTTAGTTATCTTAGTACAAAATATTAGCTTATACCTTGGTCTATATAAAGCAATAAGGTCGCAAATTGAAGCACTTTTATGTTAAAACTTGTTTAGCACTGTGTATCGAATTTTAAAGGTGAACGCGATGACTTTATTTTCGTTTGCGAGTCGTCTCAATGTCAAATGGTAATTAGCAAAGTGGTAATCCTTAAGTACATTGGCTTAGAGTTCTTATAAAATACAATCACCTACCTATTATTTCGTGAGTTGGTGTGCAAACGGACCTAAACCGCGTTTAACGGTAAATGTATTTAAAACATCATTCTGTCTTCGTCACTTTCAAATGTTAGACAGAAACAGAAGATCATGAATGATGATAGTTTAGTTTAGCGCTAAGCGCATTAAGAGATTGGTGGTATAAACGAGTTGACTTTGAAATTAAATGGGCTAGAAAATCATGTTATTAGAAAATTATAATACTTACTTACTTTTTTATACAGCACTAGCAGATCCCAGCATACGTTGCAATGCACTTGTTCCTACCCACTACTTACCTACCTACCTAAAAACCTTCTCAACCTTCTACAAAGCATTAGAAGCAGTTCTCAAGTTATGGCATGACCAAGGAAAATAGGGATTCATTTTAATGTTGTATATAGATGGATACATTAAGGATTATCACTGTACTTCCCTTGCAATCATTTGAAAACCTTATAATTTATTAAGTATAGCATATAATAGCAAATATTGATTTAAATGTCTGCATGCGTGGAATGTTGGTGCTAACAAATTGATTTTGTGTTCATTTACTTTACTTTCCCAGTGCTTCTTTAGTAATAAATTGTATTTTGATATTATTTATGTTCATGTTTGTAAATATACAGAAACGGCATATCCATTGTTCTGTAGTTAGGTAAGCCACTCCACAAATAAATACACTGTTGGAGAATTTTGTGCGTTTTATTTTGACTGAGTTTGTCATATATTTATTTATAGTTAATTAAAACGGTGTAACACCAAAAAAGTCATATCATATAAGTAGTGTATCTAACTTAAAGGTGAGCTTAAGTTATCAGACATAGACACAAACGAAAATTTCGTATTCAATACATCCCCCCCCCCATATAGAAATTATAAAACGGTGATTTATAAAAAAATCCTTTTCAGATATTTTGACCGTGTAGGTACATTTTTGTACGAAACAGGTAATTAAAAAAAAAACGATGTACACTTTAGGTCAACGCGGAAGGGTTCGGTATGATATACTGAACTCGTGTTTACCGTTTGTGCGTCGATGTCCCTTTCACCCTTTAAACTACATTTCCATAGATCCATTATATGACTGTACGCACGACCTTTCCAAATCCAGTTTATGCGGATCTCAAAAAGCAAAAAGCTCTCGAAAGCGAGACCCTGTTATACTGGAAATGGCTTGATATGTCGCCGTGTACTGTACAGAATAAACCCACGTTCGCAAGAACTCTTTTAAAAGCTACGTAAGAAGACAATTTCATATAAATATTATAATAATAAGTATTCTAATATCTTCCGTAGTGAATTTAGTTTTTCGCCTGACTAACAGCGTAAGTACTAAACTTATTTCATTGAAAAAAAAACTTGGTCCAACTGGATGTTTAAAATAAACAAACCTACAAATACAAGTATGTCTTCAAAATCACCCAAATCTGATCATTATAATCTACGATCGGATACATTTTTTTATTGATAACTTCCGTTAGATAGAGGAAATCGTCATTAATTGTTATCTTAGATCTGAACAAATTATTATGATTTGAATCTTAATATTAAATATAATTATACAAATTCACATAACATTCTTGACATAGATTAGTTCGGAGGCTCTTACTTCCTTCGGTTAGAACTGTTGTGTCTGACGTAGCTTGACTTGACTTGGAAGTTTGGAGATCATCATTTGGCTTGCCTCATCCATGAGGTCGCCTACAAAGATTATTTGATGCAGCCTTAATTCGGTGATATAAAGAATCAGTATGTTAGGAGCGATTCAGTTCATTTCTTTCAGTTAGTTCGTTTCTTGGAGATGTGTAGGTCTCGGCCTCCCCTCTCATCAAGGTAATAGAGTCACTATTCTTATTATGGTGAACGGCTATTGAAATGTGATTACTAGGTATTTGCAGCACCAGTATGTATGTACAACACAGTGCAGGAGGTACAGGAGTGTCTAAACTAAGTCCCGCGCTAGATCGAAACCTGCGTGAAGGAATATTGTCCCACAAAATGACAAGTATTCACCTCATTTGGACCAAATCAGAGTTGACAAAATTGTATCTTCAAGTCAGTCCTACCGAACATCAGATATCTTCACTTAGCTTGTTATTGTTACCAGTCCATCATCAATAGTCAAGCTAACAACTAATTAACAATCTACTTCAAGTCAGGAGTACTGCTGCCCAAGTACGTTCTCAAGTCGGTGACGGTAGACCTGATCAGTTTGCCGGGAATGGTCGGCCGGTTGAGTCGCTTGTAGGCGGCGTAGCGGTGGCAGCCGCCGAAGCTGTAGTAGTAGTCTCCACCTTCGGAACCCTTGATCCACAGTATGTCTATGGGAGGCACGTTGCCTGCATCTTCTTCTTTCTGGAAAATGTTTAAGATGGTGTATAAGTGACAATTAATGCTCAACAATTAAGTAAACCGCCTAAAAGTGTTACTAAGGGGTATATCCTGTTGCAGTAACTGGGTTATAGAAGTAAAATAGGCCGTCGTCCCACAAAAAATACTGGGATTCAGCTGTATCTGGTTGACTGTTCGGACAATTTGGTTAGACTGGAGGCCGATCCATATTGAGGAAAAGGCTGAAATGAAAAGGTAGGACCGGGCTCGTGAATGCCTAGATGCCATAGAAGCTTGATGGTAGCGGAAAAGAAAAGAAAAAATGTGTTGCGCCGACACTAAGGAACATGGCCTGTCCATGGCAGGAAGATGATTCGATGAATATGTATGGGTCTATCATCCTCTTTTACTCAACTAAGTGCGTACCAATACTATGGATATCTACACCTAGTTACTCTTAGGTACATCGAATAGCAATCGAGCTCCGTATGAACAAGTATCACCGATCCATTTGCACAATTGCACAAGTCTAAAGGTTATTTCTACTGTAGATCCGGTACGTAGGTAATTTATAAATTATGTAAAAAAATGGACGTGGTTTCCACGGTAAAAAGCTTCAATATTAAAGTGACCTACACAATTAGCATGTTTCGGGTCATATCCAGCGAGAGAAGTTTACAATAATATTTTTTTATCTTTCTCATATGACTTGGTCACCTTCAGATAACTAAATTACTTCGACCTTTTAACCCTGTAACAAAAGTTTAAATAACAATAGATTTTTGTTGTTATAACAAATTAAAATGATTAGTTACTTCGATCAATAATTATTGATCGAAGATTAGTTATCAAAAATACACCCCAAAAGTTCTGAAATTAAGCTCAGAAAAGATTGGTTTCAAACAGTGAGGGACCGAGTATAACTCCTTGCCATACCTACAAACCATATTTACTTGTACTATTATGTATTCTGTGCTTAAACAGAAAGTCGCCGAGCTTGTTATTGCTCAAGTCTTTAATAAATGGTTTTAACTGCAGCCATGTAGGATAACTGCTCAATATCTAGGTTACTTGAACCTAAGGGCCTATGAAACTTACCAACGGCAAAACTTGTGCTTAAAATACATGACATATTTTCGAGTGAGAATCTACTAACTAGAACTCATTTAAATGAGAGAATACTGACTTCAAATCGATTTATTAAAGAGTGCCTATTGGCTGGTCATGACCTCTTCTGTCGCTGTGATTAGATAGATATCCATTGCTTATGGATAACGTAGGTGAAATCTTAACTCTCTCAAATGCTTTAAATTTAGATGCAAAGAGAGAATAATCAGATGAGGTTTTTACAGTAGGTGCCTAGGCTTTCGGAATAGTTACTCACTATTGCCTACAGAGACATGAGAAGCAATTTATTGAGATTAGCAAATAAAGAACATTATCGATCACTATTTATTAGTGAACGATGGCTCTGGATATAAAGACCGAAAAATACCGAGACTAAAGTTAGCGAAAAATTGGCGTAGGTGAGTACCTTGTGACCGGAGACATAGCGCGATTAAGTAAATGACAATTAGTGAGGGTGGCACTCAGTGCGCAAAAACTATTATGTAGATAGAAAGAGGGTGAGCCTTTACATGTATTTAGATTGTCTACCCAAAATAACTTTAGTAAGTAGTAACCGTGAACAGCGTACTTACTAAAGGGCCACTACATCGAGAACTTAAAATACCCACATCAGCCCCCGTATGCAGAAACACTCGGATTCGATTTTGATTCGGAAGTCGTATGTCTATCTCGCTCGCTTTCGTAATGCCAAAACAAGATAGACATACGACTTATCGAATCCGAGCGTTTGTGAATAGGACTTTGCATTGGGTTCTCCTAAGTATCACCACAACAACCAGTCCAGTGTACTTCCCCCGACCAGCAGAATCCGAGTAGTTCGCCAGTCCTTGTGGTCTATCTACCCAGGAACACATAGTAAGAAGATATTCGATTTGCCTTACCTGTATCGTCTCCATAAGTGACACAACTTTGTCCTCCGTCAGCTCCGGGATGAAAGGCCTGATGATCACGGACATGGGCACGTCATGCACCTCGTCCTTGTACGCACTGTGGACACTCGTCATCCTCGATGCTATAACCGATAACAACAGCATTGACCTCACGAATATATACATTTCAATTAAGTAATTGCGGATTACATTAATGGCTGTAGACTTGTGATAGTAGTACCTAATACCGAAAATGTAATTGAAAAGACCTACATTGTATATCAGTAGGTTTCTTTTATTATCAGATAATTCTGTGGCTTGATAATTCAGATTTGTCAGTTAAGATTTGGTCTGAAGCAAGTTTCCCCACTTTGCCTAGACTCTCGAGCAAATAACAGACATGCATGTATTTTTTAAGAAATTAATTAATGGAGGAATATTATAGTTATAGTTTCCTCCTAAAAATTGGATGTAATCAAAACGAGTACTAACGCGAAAGCAAACAATAAATCCCTTCCTGTGTGATTTTTAAACAGACTATGATCTAAAAATGTTTGAGTCATTATTTGTTAACTGTAGTATAGTCCTTTCATTGCGAAATTCGTATGTCACGATCAAGGATAAACCCAAGTTTTCACCAAGCTATGAACTAACAAAATAGCATCAAAATATCTTTATAATAACCGCTGTTAATCGACGAACTGCTTAACATAAAATCTATCAAAACATTGTAAAGAAATGAACAGTACTTACAATTTCTGGCGGACACAGAGGCAGTTAAGTTAACAAATGATTTTAACATAGAGCTGTTAGTCGAGCGAGTCGGGCGACTGACAGCGCGGTACTAACTCTAGTCATGACGCGACGCTCCACCTGAATCATACATAAACGCCAAGGTCAGTAATGCTCTGATAAAAATAAACACAAACAACATTCACTAATTACACTACGTTGAACGAACGAGAACGAGAATCTATGGTCAGTGATAACCGTTATTGAACGATTAGTTGTTGATCAATATGATCTTATTGTTTTAATACAAAACAATGGATCTTATTGTTCCTGCAGCAGTCATCGAACGTTATCGGTGCATTGACTCTATATGTCCAGTACCTTTACTTGCTCCTTGCCAATAAAAACAACGTAGGAATTTCCTTGTTTATGTTTACCAACTATCACGCTATTTTCATGTCCTTGAGCCAAGGTAGGACGCGCTCGGGATACGTTGAGCGACGATCTAAGCAGGGGAAGTGGTACCAGCTGGACGAGGATTGCCGAGAATCGACATGAATAGCGTGCGATTTGAGGATATACTGACTGTTTAGTACTTAGCACGAGGTTCGAAGTTACTTAAAGAGAAGAATAGGTACTTATAACAAACAAACGTCTTCAACAACCTCTTTCTAATAAAATTTCAAATGCAAAGAAATGAAAACCACAAACACAGACTACCAGGCTAGTCAATGTTCGTTGGTGTTTTTCACAGACAAATTTTCCTGATAGGTGAAGAGTTTGATTATTGCTTGAACGCGCTATCTCAGGAACTACTAGTCTAATTTGAAAAATTCTTTCAGTGTTAGATAGCCCATTTATCGCGGAAGGCTATAGGCTATATATTATCACGCTACGATCGAAAGGATCATCGGAGCAGCAATGAAAAATGTTGCGAAAACGGGGAAAATGTGACGCAGACGATGTTGCGCGGGACAGCTAGTATATAAATATAACCCTTTACTTTACCTCCACTTGAGTTTCATGTTCATTAAAATTCCCACTACTTAGATCCTCAATCCCGAACATAAAATACGTAATGTAGGCCAGAGGGCACACAAATATTTGTCCTAAAAGGGAATCGAACCTGCGCGCGCAACTCGCACATCGAACCGCAAATTTTATTAGTGCGCTGGGTACTTGTATGGACTAAATCTAGAGGACCAATTACTTCCACAAATTAGGGTTCAATTCTCGGGTCGGGCAGTGTCAATGGGGTTGTACTTGTAGCGATCTACAACCCCTGGTCGGAGGTACCTCCCTTTTCTAAGGAGTATCGAGTAACTTTACACCCTGTTCCTCATGGGGTATGATGAGGAACAGAGTGTAAAGTTCCTCAATAAAGGCTTATCAGGAATTTCTCAGTAGCAGCCACGGAGTCTGGATCTGTGCTCGGTTGATGGCAATAGGCTCATACCCTATTACATGGAATTTAATCATAACTGTCGAAATATGGGTGTACCATTAGGCACACCTCTGCCAAACCATTCGGGCATTACTGACGGCGTGATGTTTTGTATGTTACTTGTGTAAACAGGTACTTATACTCCATGCTTGTTCAGCTTGGTGTATCGTACGGTGACTTATCCATATTATATTCTCTTTTGCGCTACACAACCAGGGGCTTATCTTCTTTCGTTCTCTGATCGTACAACTACTATGCAGTCTCTCACTAACATCTGTGACCTGTTGACGGCGCTTCATCTGCTTAGTGTCGCTGGCAGGATAGACTTTTTTTGCTTAATACTACCACTGCGCTGTTAGCGGACGAAGCACCAAAAAAGTGCACTTTGTAATTCCTTAATTAGCTCCACATTCACCCAAAAGATTCAGAAAAGTTCGTGGCATTTTAATTCGATAAATCATAGAACAGGTTCGATATTATAGCTACGACGACCTTTCCCCAACCATCTCAATTAATAAACAATTCGATACGCTGTCACCCCAAATGGATATTATTCCCGAACCTACAATAAATGAGCTTCACGGATTTCCAATGATTAAAACCAGTATTTTTATAATAACTGCGTAGGAAAGCATGCATAGCATGTAGCATCGAACCCGCCGGCCGACCTTATCCAATGTTTATTTATTTATACATAATGCCAATCGCACTTGTTTTTCGTACGTATATGCTAAATAGGCATACTCTACATACCTTTCGAGTATTGTAATCCCTTTAAATGCAGGTTAGTATAATGTTATACATAAATATAACATCACCCCTGTAATTTCAGAAGAGTTAGTTCAGAAGAGTTTTAATTATTAAATTATTTTATTTTAAAACTTTATTTTAGAATTATTGATTTTGTCTTTTACTCTGGACGCTCTTAACTTGCCCGTATTTCTATATCGTTCTCACATACTAGTAATTCTCAACACGAATGATGTAACCAAGATTTTTTAACATATTTTGGTTTAAAAGAGTGTCCATCGAGTTTCTTGCCCATTCTTCTCCATAGAGATCTACGCTTTGTCTCCATAGAGATCTACGCTTTGGAATGGGCAACTACAGTACTTTCACAAGTTATTATGTCTTGTGAATGGGACTGTAGCATCGCGTTTTTTTTTGTGTTTTGACTTTCAAAAGTGCCTGTAATGGTCTAATTGAAATAAATGCTTTGAGTTTGAGTTAGCAGACGAGCTAAATCCTCAAAATAATCTATATGTAAAATCAACATTATGTACCACCAATCTTAAATTATGTAAGACGTCAATGGGCTAATAAAAATTATAACATCAACGACATTTGACGCTTAACGCGAAAGTTATCGCTTTGTTTTAGTTACAAATCGTAATTACTGGTTAATGTGTTTAACTTCTTTGTTTTCAAAACAACTCTCATGTAATTTGAGTATGTACGGGTTATCTGCTACCACTTTCATAATAAAAGTTATAACTAAATGCCTATTATATTATTTGCTCGCTAGCGTTACTTTTGAGCTTTTCAAACTGTTATTAGGTTTGGTTCTCCACCAGAATTTTCTCAGTAGCAGCAGCGAGATGTGTGACCGGTTGATGGCAATAGGCTCGCCCCCTATTACATCGTACTTAAATATAACTGGCGAAATGTTGGTGTATCATTAGGTACATGGGGCTTACAGGTGTGATTGTTATATAAGATTGCTGTTGTGTATTGCTGCTGCCAAAGATAAAATAGCTGTGTAAGGAAGGACTGCTGTTGGTGTTTGTGTGAGGTTTGAAACAACGGCAAAATAGTGCCAACTATAAAGCCAGGTATTCAATAAATAAAACAACTTGATAACTACACAAAAATGTATTTTAGTCAATCTGATGGTCGCAATAACATTGAACTCGTCGTCGTATACATGTGTGTCCGCGCCGCCGCGCCCGTCTTGCGGAACTAACATTACTTTATAACCATTATAATAAATAATTTATCGTGAACAAGTCAGAAAGGTGCGATCCGAGGCGGCGCGTGAATTCCAATGTTCCACAGCGTTAAAACATCAATTAAATTTTCGTTTTTTTTTTATCTCGTATACTGTCTCAGATATTTTGTTTTAGAACACATTAACTTAATTCTAGCAATTTTTTTTTTCATATCCAAACTATCACTAAGTGGAACTAATTTTAAGTTACAATCGTAAGATCTTGTTATGCTTCGATGAAAATGTACGACGAAATAAAATAACATTCAACTTATGGCTAACAAGTAAAATAAATTGTGCTACCAACATATTAGCACCACGATAATTAAAATATTTTGTTCTGATATTCACAACTCCTGGTCTATCGTGCCACTAGAGCCGAATTTAGTTTTGACAGGCCGTTACATAAGTCGTTTTTACTTCTCGACACCTTTAGGCCTCGTAAGTTCGGCCCTGCATAAACAAAAGTTAATATTTTGTAAACGATTAAAATTGACTGATATTTTAAAACGGCTCCACATTTAGATCAGTTGGGCCAAGATTGCTGTGCGCCATACTAACACAACCATTGCTAATAAAATATTAAAATTGCACACAAGTCTATGCGCCCGCACTAACCAACTTCGAATCTACACTATATATCGACATTTCGTTAAAATACCTAACATTTTAGCCATCATCTTTCTGCCCTTGTCCCATTTCATTTGGGGTCGGCGCAACACGTCTTTTCCCTCCATTCTCCTCTGTCATTCGTCATGCTATCATTTACTCCTTTTTCCTTTTTTCACACAATCCATCCAAGTTTTCTTTGATCTTCCTCTCCCTCTCCATCGATCCACATTCATCACTCTTTAAGTCACATTTGTGTTCCATCCCTCCTCATCACATGTCCATACCAAGACAGACGACTTCCCTTCATATTTTCAGTAACAGACGCCACTTTCAAACGTCCTCTTAAATGCTCATTTCTCCATCCATCCATTTCACCAATCTCATCTCTGCTGCATGCAATATTTTTTCATCCGTCTTCTTCAATGCCCAGCATTCCCACCCATACAGACTTGTATATTTTCCCCTTTAACTTGAGGGGCATTCGTGGGTTGGTGGTTGGTGGTATAAATACATAACATTTTAGTGCTTGCTCATTAAATATTCCAGTAACAATATATTGTATATAAAAATATGATAATATTTAATTGCGTATACATAAGTTTAAGTGCAGTTATCGTGCTCGTATAGTTATTATTATTATAAGACTATCGTAATAATTTTATAATAATTATAAAACGTGTGTGTAATAATTATTATTGTTGGAGCACACTAAGTACGTGAAAATGATTTATATTTCTACTGAATACAGCGTATACATTATATCGTATGTTATAATTTCGTCGTATGCTTTCATTATGATTCCTAAAATTCAAAATATTCTTCATTTTATGAAGTTGTCCATCGTCAACATCATTTTATTGTTTCGTTTTAAATTTTTAACACCCAAAGAAAACAAAGGTGTGTTACATATGTTTAACGTGTGTATCTGTCTGTGGCATCGTAGCTCCCAAACGGATGAATAGTTTTTTTTTATTGTTTTGTCGATAAATAGTATGGATTCGTAGTCGTGTTGTCCACGGACGCATTTCGTACAGGACACTAGCCAGCACAAAATATCTGAATACTTACAACTATTAATATTACACTAGTTTCTCTTACAAACTATCGTATAATTATAACCACCGTAGAGTAAAAGATTATTAGAACGAATAGAAACTCGAGATCCCCGCTATATCGATGTGATGATTTACTTTTGTATATAAATTACTAATACTGCCCAAATAATTACTTTTCAAAAAACAAATAAATTTATAAACAACGCCACTGGTTAAAACAATAATACTATAAATAGTTGCCGTTGAAAATTCATAATAAAATGACTATTAATTATATAATAATAAAAATAAAATTGTATAATATAAATTGTTTAAACAAATACTGGGTGCCAGTCGTATAGAGTTCGTAATACAAATAAAAATACGTTTCATTACATTTCCTTCCAAAAATATCGGTAATAATATGTAGTCTAGGGTATATTGTGTAGTATACAATGTCCTATGTCCTAGGGCTAGGCGTCTGGCGTCTGCCGGAGTCGTCAGCGACCGGTCGTAAGTATTAGTACCTGACCTACTTAACATAATAATAGTAAATGTAAATGGCAATTCTGTGGAAGCTGCACAATTATGTGTCACACCCGTAACCTGGAACAACACAGACGTTGGTAAGGCCTTTGTAGATGAGACATGATGGACTCTATGAGAAAAAACTTCGCAGTTAAAAATTTTAGCTTTTAAAACATTAAATTTTCAAATTAATGCATTCACCTAAAACATGTTGTTTATTGAGATAAAATATTACGACTAAGTGAAGAGTGAGAGAAACAGATGCAGTCAGCAAGCAATTTGAAGAGAAGAGGTGTGTTTTGTATTTACTGATACAAAAAACTGATGACTGTCTACCAAGCAACACCTGACTTACAAGCGAGAAGGGGTATAAAGATTTTAACATGTTTTATGGATTGTTTCACAAGTAGAAACGGTCAGTAAGCAAGTAATTTGAGTCGATTTATCGAAGGGAAGAACAGGCAAGAGTTTTGTTACTGCAACAGTTACCTGAGGTACGGGCCTACGGCGACAGATCCTGATGCATGGGGTCATAGCCCATAGAGCCGTCGTAGCTCGGCTGCGGCTGGTCGTAGCCGGGCGCCGGCAGCGAGTAGCCCATGGAGTCCTGCGTAGGCGCCGGCGACATCATCGGCGTAGCGGTGCCCGAGGCCGCGCCCATCGAGTACGGCGACGCGCCTGCGGCTGCGCACGGGCATCTCTCATGTATACGTGTTAGACTAGGTCATGGGGGCTAGCACAGTGTGTGGGGATCTTTCAACTTATGCTCAAGTTTATAGAAGACTAATGGCCTAATTCACGATGTCCGAAAAGCCACTACTTACAGAATAAGTTCGAAAATGGAACAGAATTTATATGAAATGATCTGCCAAGTAAGTTAACGGAAACCTAATCGAAGGTGGTGAAACTGCCCCTAATTAATTAAACATAGTTACCCTATGGCCCTCGGTAAATAGTGTCGACTTTCTTAAGTGAAAGAATTCGGATGATTATTCGGATATTACCTTCTACATCCAAACTATACCTCTTTATAGCATTAGTATAGAAGTATAGATAATTTTGAACTAATCTTGAGGCCGCAGCTACCTCTTGGAGTATGCACAGTCGGTAATGCAGAGTCTGGCTGACTACTAATCCTTTCACCACCCAGACCCGTACCACCACTTAGAGCCCACCATTTGAATCTTACTTCAGCGTAGGAAAGAGATGAACTCACTCGGGAGTACACTGAAGTCTAAGTAAAATAATACGTCTGCAAGAGGCGGTATACAGTCCCCGATTCGAATGAAATGGTTTTTTTTTTAAATCATTTTTTTTTTTTTTTATAAGTCCTATAGAAGGTCCGTTTAAATGAAACCGTGACCAGTTTGACAATGATAACCTTTTTTAAAACGATATTCAATTTAAATGTGTCTTGATGATAAAACCGTGATGAACGAATGAGTTTAAAAAACGGTAGATCTTTTATTTTTTACCAAAATAATGATAGTTTATGAAAGATACCCACAACACAATGAACTGAGGTTCAAACGAATGGAGATATTTTCTCAGAGTGTATGGTTATATTGACAGCGCTGTGCGCTACTATAGCAAAGGTTCGCGGTGTGTAAGGCTACGCACGCACTGAGAGGCTTACTACGCGTCTAGAGCCTAATGTGGCACTTGGCTATTTAGGCAAAGATTATACTAGAACACTACACATTAGGAATGTTTCCTGTATCATGGATGCGTTTACAATCATTTCAACTCACATACACAAACAGCCAGACCCGGAACAACTATATAACAACCATATAATTACTTGTACCGTGCGGGATCGAACCCGCGACACGTAGCGCAGCAATGCGCCAATCATGCCGTCAAAATCTTTTGAAAACATGAATCGACTTCAATATATATTTTGGTGAATGTTTTGAGACTTTTGAGCAAAATAATCGTTGCATGAATAGCCAGACGAGACATCGGGTTATAGACGTTATAGCCCGAGACACACTTGCGTTTTTCAGTTGTGCAGTCAGCGATATAAGTCACCTAAGATCAGTCCACAATTTCAGAAGTTTTCAGGGCGATGGCAATGGTGCCGCAACACTAGTATATGGATGTCTTAGTTATACAAGTCACTAAATCCATTTTCTAAATTTTGAGATGAGATCGTTTAAACTGCAAAAATTAATATTTTAAATTAATTGGTCTTATATATAAATTTTGAACCAACAAATAAACTAGTTGTTTCATTTTTTTTTTTCAAAATTGATTTATAAGAATTTTTGGACTTTACATGATCTTATCTCAAAATTTAGAAAATGGCTTTAGTGACTTTTAGAACTAAGGCATCCTTTTTAAACTTGCACTGTCGGGATACTTTCCGTGATTTTCAATTATTGTGAGTTCCCGATATTTCGCAGCTGTTGCAAGAGCCATGATCACGGAATGACTGAAAGTCAGTCGTTAAACCGTGGAAACTTAAAACAGTGTCAGTATTTTTAAGTATTGAAAAAAAAAATGCGAGGTCGGCGAATTTTATCGCTAACTGACTAAGTTAAACGCCGATGTGACCCGAACCCAAGTAAGCCATCAATCAGTGCGAATTAGCCTAGATCTAGTTAGTGTCTATGGTTTACTGTAATATGCCGAAGCTCTGGCGGGCGGTGAGCTAGCATCACGCCCCGCGCCAACCCAAGGCAGGTCTGTGTGCGGAAACGATCTCTATGTAACGCACTTTCACCCAATTTTATACAACTATAGCTTATGGAGGGATGATTATGGATATGATTCTTGTTAAGTGAGGCATGGAGAATAATTTTAGTATTGGAAGGTGAATTATTTCATAGGAATTCAAAAATGTATTTAAGTTATAGTATAGTTTCTCTCTCAATGATAACGTGACTCAGTTTTAAAGGGGCGCTACGCACATGTTCGGTTCGAACTCATTCGTTAAAAATACCGGGCGACAAAATCGATCGGGTTAAGTCCATCGTGCCGTCGAAACGAACATGTGTGTAGTACACCTTATTTTGAGAGATACACAAGACAATATTCTTTTGTCATTAAAAATTACTGACATTTGAATAGTTAAAAATGCTTATAATGGCGTTTTACCCAAGACAATAGGCAATAGTGCCTACTGGTGTCGAGCGAGATAGGTTTTTGAACTACCTCTTGCCAGCAATGGTTATAGGAAGCCACTTGAAACCGTATACATACCGGCAGCCTTCTTGGCAGCATACAAGTTGGCTTCCTCTTGAGCCTTGCCGATGTTCTTCTTGTAGCGAATGCGTTTGTTCCCGAACCAGTTGGACACCTGACAAAGACGAGACGTAGGTATAATACATGTCATGTAGTAATGCTGAAAACTCAATTATTTATTGCATTCCATATGTATTACAAAGATGGTGTTATCAAATAAGAGATCAGTATGGACCCTGTCGGGCACAGCAACATTAGGAGACAGGATAGCCAGTAAACAATATACTAAATAATCATATGGTTTAGTGACTGTAAGATCTAACTTAATGGCGGCTCGTAAGTTAGCTGCAAGTGACGGTCTGCGCATTATACAGTCCCGTGCGTCTTCTGTGCCCCGCTGATACCTAAAATTGTGTTCTGCGCAGTTTTATATTAGACGTTCCAAGCTGCCATAAAGTTTGAACTGCTATACCTGCGCAGATCGTCACTCGCAGCTAACTACTGAGCCGCCATAAAGTTTGAACAAAACGTGTTTGATTAACAGCAACATTCTTGAAAGAATCTGGTAATGAGTTGCTAATTATAGAACGCGGTGCTCTAATTATACGCGAAGTCAATGGAGAAATTTAATTACTTTTCTTTCTTGTTTAGGCACACAACCCAAATGATTTTACTTGAGCTCAGATTCAGAACTTCATCAGAAGTAACTCAAAATAGTCTTTAATGCACTTAGAAATCTTACTTTGTAGTTATATGATTTACAATAGTTATATGATTAGTTCATCAAAGCTATCAAGAAATTTTGAATCGGTTAACAATAATTCACGAAAGACAACAGAGATACAAAAAATCCATTTGAACTAATTATTTTTTTCATTGTTTCACAGCAACACGAACTGTCATTATGATTTACAGTGCTATTGTTAAGTTGTAACTTTATTCTATGAGATTTATGTTGTACTTCAAGTTGGAGTTAAAAATTACCTAACGGTCCGGGTTTTAAGACAATAGTGCTGTCACGCGTGTTAAGTGCCGGCTAGCTAGCAACCGTGTCGTTTAACCATAGGGTTGCCAATTCTATTTGAATTTACCTGGTATTTTGTATGTCTGTACTATTATTCTTTACCTCAAAAAGTCTTGTTTAGCATGCTAGTTTTAAATAAGCTAGTAGATCTGCTGGATGCCAAAGTAGACAAACCGTACCTAAGTTTTAAGAAGAACTAACTCATTTGTTATTTATTGTATAAGCAAATGAAGTAAAGTTATTTAACAGTGCCTAAAAATCTTTTTGTCTATATTCAAAATACGACCCTTAGACACCAGCCCAATATACAATACAAAACTTTTTCTTCTGGCTTTCTGAACCCCAGTGAGAGTTGGCAACCCTGCAGTACCTGCGATACAGTAATGCCACAGTTCCTGGCGAGCTCCTCCTTCACTTCCTCGCTGGGGTAAGGGTTCGCCAGGTGAGAGTAGAAGTACTCATTCAGCAGCTCCAGCGCTTGCTTGGTGAAGTTGCGTCGCTTTCGCCGCGAGTCGAGGAAACTGAAAGCGGAAGCGACGTCACGGTACCTGAGACACGGTAATGCCGCACTTCCGGGCCAGCTCCTCTTTCGCCTCCTCGCTGGGGTAAGGGTTGGACAGGTGCGAGTAGAAATATTCGTTGAGGATCTCCGACGCTTGCTTGCTGAAGTTGCGGCGTTTGCGACGCGCGTCCAGGAAACTGCAAGCGGGAATTCCCAGTTTGGTTTTTTAGAGGCCAAAGTTGAGCTGGTTAGGTCGAAGTGTTTATAAGTTAACGTTAAATTAGACAACAATTGGTAAATGGAGAGTAATTTTTTTTATTTAATCAATGTTGAGAATGATTATTGTCAACTGTGACTATAGACACATTATGGCTATTGTATTATGTGAGTTGACGTGAAGTAGATTTTTTCCAATTGCTTCATCCCTCCATTTACCTTTGACTTGGTGAACATAATTATTTGATGCTTTACTTTGGGTACAACATTATAATTCAATCGCCGCAATGTATAATAACTGACCGTGAACGCAGTATCATGACGGCCTCGCAAGTGGACTGCTTCAGCTGCATCTGGATGGAGCTGAACTTCTTGTGGATGATCTGCACCATGCGCTCGATTTCCTGTTGGCAAATACAAATATCATGTCTGCAGCCAAGGAATAGTAAATATTCTTTAATTTATGGCAATGGTATACAATGATATATAATGATAATGGTATGTAAGGATAGAAACCACAGTAGATCTAAAAGAATGCACGACGTAAGCGTAACGTAATTCGATCGTTTTCTTAGCATGTTCGTGCGAGGCCCTAAGAACTTCACATATCAGGTGTCGGTTCTCACATTCTCTTTTACCTTCTTCGACGTTTGTACACACGCGTCAGTAAATTGTAGAATTTGCTTCTATTGTTTTATTTAGATGTGATCGCTAAGTGACCCACTGCAATCAGACGTCTGGGCTGTGGTCTAGTCAAATCAATCAATATTTTACAACCTTCTAAACCTTCTTCTCTCATTTGAGTTCCCCAAATGATGATTTTAAAAGAGATACCATGGAGTTTCTTGCCGGTTCTTCTCCATAGGGAACTATCTCCAACCTGAACCATGCACCATTTGTCGACGTTTTATAAGTGCCCATGTAGGCCTATGTAAAATAAAATATTTTGATTTTGATGAGGTATCGAGAAGAGCCGCAGTAGTCCACACTGCGCCGGGTGAGCCACCCTTTTTTCTCTTTTTAGCATGTCGATGTCAATTTAAATCGAGTTAATTTTCATTAGCGTCCATCAGCTTCTGGTATGTGCAAGCAACAGGACAGGCAAGACACGAAATCAAATGTCCCATCGTTTGTAACACCACATTTACACTTACACTGTTTTTGTTTTCATGTGGAAATCTAGTGTCCTCTCTCGCGTTATATAATACGACATAAGGGGGAAAACTACACCTGCACGTGGTAAATAATGCCTACCTTAGGTGTAATAGGTCTGGTACGGCTCTGCTCACGGAGCAAGTTCATGACGTGTGTAGTGAACTCGTTGCAGGCGTTCTCGTACTTATCGAGCTCCTGGTGGTAGATCTGACGGATCTGCGCCAACTTCGCGCGGTAGTCCGAGTGCTCGATCGCGTTATCTGTTTGAGGATACGGGATTATAGTTAAGCAAGGGAGAGAAACTTGAAGGTAGTATTTTATAATTAACAAAAAGAAATGTCCAGACACTGATGTTTAGCTGAAAGTGAGTAAAGCTAGCAACTGGAGAGGTAGCAGCAAGTTGTTTGTTTGTGTAGCATTAAATAGCGGCGAGAGCTCTAAGCCGTAGTGTGAACAGACTGTATTTAACGTCTATGGTCATAGGAGTAGAGGAAGACCAAAGAAATTATGGATGGCTAGTGTGAAGGATGATATGCCTAGAAGAGGTGTCTGACGTGTTATAAAGAAGTATGGAAGAAGAAGACATACTGCACCAACCCCAAGTAGATTGTCATAAGGGTAGGAGAATGACATTTTTCAGTAGTAAGTTTGGGGCTAAGGTTTCCTAGCCCCAAAGAGGTTCAGTATAAAAGCTCATTCTAAAATACCTACCAATGAATTACAGTTTGTATTTATTTATACCATAAAACACCAATGTTTTACATACAATGTCTGAATATTTTTACATTCATGAGATTTAAGACCTATTGAAGTAATTTATGAGCATACTTGTTTACAATATTTCTTGTAACCATTCCATTTGTAACTGAACTGAGGGTATTGTTTATTTTTAATGTTGCAAGATTACAAACATTTTTGTTTCCTATACCTTCAATTTCAAGAAAAATAAATGAAATAACCAGTGCACACTTGGCCTGGGCGGTGGATTGCAACCCACATCTCTCAAAGAGAGGAGGTCTGAGGGCCAGCAGTGGGAATACTAGAAGCTGATTATGCCAAAGGAAATAAAATGGATAACCTGATGCTTAACTTATGTTTGAAAGCATCTAAAAGAAACCAATACAATTTTAAAGGCAATTATCTTTTGACATCAAGTCCTCTAGAATTACTAGGTAAGATGATGATGCCGATAAAAATATATAATTATGTTTTAGAGACTTCAAAGCAATTACCCCATTCACCAGCTGCGGCAGATGCCGAGGCGGCAGCGCCAGCGCCTCCACCCTTCTCGGGCCCGGCCACGCCCTCAGCTATCAGCATGTTGTCCAGTCGCATCAGCTGAGGATCTGGAGGCTCTTCCTCTTGCGTGTTGCGGAGGGACAGTACTGTTAAAAGAAAAGATGTTCTTGTCAACTCTATGACAAATATGTTACATCCAAGACATTTTTCAAGATGACTGGAAGATACTCTGGTTTTCAGAATAATAATATGGGAACTGTTCATAAACTACTTTTAAAATTGGTGTTATAGAAACCCTTAGTCCTAAAAGTAGAGAAGTTGCGTATCACATGCAAATCATCAGAAAATTATACAGACACTTTTCTAGAGATCTAGGCAGAAAGTCAACATTTTAAAAAGAGCTGTAGGCTCAAGGTTTATATTTTAGAAATGGTTTCAAATTAAATAAAATATGAATGATGTTTGAAATGATTAAATTAAACTGAAAATGTGCATTTAAAATGCACAAATTGACCACAAAATCTCCTAGATTAAGATTTATCACTGTCACTATGTTTGGTATTAAAATACAAAATAAATTTACTTTAGATGAGACTTAATTCAGGTTACCTCTGAACATTCTATTGCCATATTGCTGGAAAATTCAACTACACAAGTTAACAATGAATTACATTGATAAGTTTGTGGAAAATTGTCAGTAGGTTGCCTTAGGGGCAGAATGACATACCTATATCAACATTTCCATGAATTTTATTTAAGTTATCCACTGAATAATTCAGAACTATGCGTTGCAAGGACGATTCAATACATATTATTATTCAAAGCAGAGCCTTGCTGCTATGTTGTGTTATTTAATTTGGCCCTACATTGGAATAAACATAGGTAAATAGTTTATTGATTGGGATGTTTGATTTTGTATTTTATTATTGTATACCTAACTCTTCATTCTATCTCGAAGAAAATTGAAAAACTTCAAGAAACATCGCCAGAAAGTAACTAGACTATGACACGCCGTCGTAATCAAACGCATAACGTAAATTCTTCAAGTACCATAAATTCAGTAGCCACCAATATAAATATGTCAGCTCGCTTACCTGTTTTCTCTTTGATTTCACACAACACTGAAAATAGGGCAGGCTTCATTCTGTGACAGTTTAGCGTGTGTTTTCTCGCTTGCGCTTCATCAAGACTCTGGTCTGTAATATTCATGATCTGCTGCAATATTTCCCCAATATCCTGCTTGCGTGCTTCGCCCTCGCCCGTGGCCGGAGCTCCCTCGCCGCCAGGCAGCCCGTAGCCCTGCGGCCCCATGAGCCCGCCGCTGTGCGCCATCATCCTATTCGGATCGTCCATTGCTCCTCCGAGTCAACTCAATACATAAATACACCTAAACTTACACTAAATACGTATACTGTTTTGTACGTTGTTAAAACGGATGTTTATAAAAATAACTCAATAAAAATACAACAACGCTACACTGGGCCCTAGCCACAGCTTCACCCCCCGTTCACCAACCAGCAATAAAATGGCCGACTCCTTTGTGCTGTCAAATCTGAAATTATTCGAAAAAGAAAACAAATAATTAAAACTATTCCTATCACGCTTCATCTCGCAATCACTTACGCAGTGATTTAAAGTTGGAAAGAGATGGTGAGTCACAGAGTTGCCAGCATTCAAGGAAGTATCATGAGTTTTTTTACTTTTGTTGGATGATAGCCAGACATCAATAACTTTTCCATCGATTTATTTTCCTTCTTAGTTATTTTGGATTAAATTGAATATTTAGTAGAAAAAGTGTCCTGCTCATAACAGTATTTATTTATATGAATCACCTTCCATTAACACAGAAATACACGCATAGATTTTCAACACACTTACAATTTTTCAATACATTACAATGAACGCAGAATTTATGTGGCGAACCATTTGTTAAAATGACATTTCCATATCCATTCACGTTCCTCTTCCCACTGTCGCAATTTAATGACGTTTCGCATCAAAGACGAAGGTAAAGCATTTGTTTGTAGTCGTACTTTGTTCCACTTGTGGTAACTGTATTTTCCTATCTCGCTCTTGTGCTGAATTTCGCCACAACTGTAGATACGGTTAAAAAGAGATTGTCAATTTCAAGAAATCTATCGTGGTTTCGTCATTCCACGCGATCAAAAAGCTAATAATTACCGGCTGCCAGATGGATTAATATTAACAGATAGGAAATTTGCGCTTAGTTAAATGAGAAACGTTGTAGCATTAGTATATAAGTGTAGTGTATTTAGTAAACAAGTTCCATTCGTCTGCAGTCAAATCAGATTATCTCATAACTATTGGGGTAGCAATAAACTTCACAGGAAGATCAAAATACCGAATCCCCAAAGAGAAATAATTATGGCTGATCCTAAAGTTGAAGAAATTCTCGCGCCGCTGCGGGCCCTCGTCAAAGAACAGGGTGATTTAGTCAGAAAACTCAAAGTAGAAAAGGCTCCTGAAATTGACGTAAAGAAAGCCGTTGCTGAACTAAAAGCCAGGAAGAAAGTTCTGGAGGATAAAGAACTCAGCCTCGCCCCAACAGAAGAACTTTTTGATCGCGCGAAAATGGAGGACCTCATCAAAAGAAGATTTTTCTATGATCAGTCGTTTGCTATCTATGGTGGCATTACTGGCCAGTTTGATTTTGGCCCTATGGGATGTGCTCTTAAAAGCAATATGATCCAACTGTGGAGGAAATACTTTATTCTTCAAGAACAGATGTTAGAGGTAGACTGCTCAATTCTTACACCTGAGCCTGTACTTAAAGCATCTGGGCATGTGGAAAGGTTTGCTGATCTTATGACTAAAGATGTGAAGTCTGGAGAATGCTTCCGATTAGATCACTTGATCAAAGCTCATCTTGAGAAGATAAAGAGTGAGAAAAATTCAACTTCCGAACTGAAAGCTGAAATTGAAGACATTCTTGTAAAGCTTGATGGTATGACAGCTGACCAGATGTCAGCTTTGATGCAGAGGTTCCAGATGAAGTCACCCATCAGCGGCAATGACCTCACTCCACCAATTGAATTCAATCTCATGTTCAACACCCAGATTGGTCCCAGTGGATTAGTGAAAGGTTTCCTGAGACCTGAAACCGCTCAGGGTATCTTTGTCAACTTTAAACGTCTTCTAGAGTTCAACCAGGGCCGCCTTCCATTTGCTGCTGCACAAATAGGCAACTCTTTCAGAAATGAAATCTCACCACGCTCTGGCCTTCTCAGGGTTAGGGAATTCACTATGTGTGAAATTGAGCACTTCTGTGACACTAAGGACCATCCTAAGTTTGAATCTTTGAAGGACACCCAGATGCTGTTCTACTCAGCTGATAGCCAGGAGCAAGGAAGACCTGCTGAGATCATGACCATTGGCGAGGCTGTTTCCAAGGGCATTGTTAACAATGAGACCCTGGGCTACTTCATGGCCAGAATCCACTTGTACATGTTAGCTGTTGGCATTGACTCTAAGAAGCTGAGGTTTAGGCAACACATGGGTAATGAGATGGCTCACTATGCCTGTGACTGCTGGGATGCTGAGTGCCTCACCAGCTATGGCTGGGTAGAATGTGTAGGCTGTGCTGACAGGTCAGCTTATGACTTGACCCAGCACTCCAAAGCAACTGGCATCAGACTAGCAGCTGAGAAGAAACTACCAGCTCCTAAACAGGTTGAGGTTGTTGAACCTGTGCCCAACAAAGCAGCCATTGGAAAGGAGTTCAAGAAAGATGCCAAACTCATCAATGATGGACTAGCAGCAATGGACTCAGCTGCTTTGGATGATATGCAATCTAAGTTGGATGCTGATGGAGAATACACCCTCTCTACACCTGGTGGTGACTTCAAACTCACACCAAAACTTGTCAGTGTGAAGAAAACTCAGAAAACAGTCCATGTTGAGGAAATTATCCCTAGTGTCATTGAGCCTTCATTTGGTGTTGGCAGAATCCTGTATTCTATCTTGGAACATAACTTCAAAATGAGGGAGGGTGATGAACAGAGGACCTACTTCTCCTTACCAGCTACAGTCGCGCCTATGAAGTGTGCCGTATTACCACTGAGCGGTAACACGGAGTTCCAGCCATTTGTCCGAGAACTGTCCCAGGGATTAATAGAGGTAGATGTATCCCACAAAGTCGACGACTCCTCTGGCTCCATTGGTCGCCGATACGCCAGAACTGACGAGCTGGGCGTGCCTTACGCCATTACTGTCGATTTCGACACTATCAAAGAGCCCCATTCTGTCACATTGAGGGAAAGAGACAGCATGGGACAAGTGAGACTGCCATTGACTGATGTACCAACTGTTGTGAGAGATTTAGCTAACAGCAAGATCTCTTGGGCTAATGTAGAGCAGAAGTACCCCAAGTTTGAACAGCAGGAGGCCGTGAAAGGCGCAGCAGCGTAGGCTGACGAAACATTTAGCACAACTGCATAATAGATCTAAATAATTTTCCATTGAATTTGTATTTATTGTTAGCTTTAAGCTTGCATTTTGTTCTCAATCATATAAATATCTAGCTCTGCTTTTCAAGCAGTTTTATTTTTACAATGGAATAAACAAAATTAGAAAAAAGGAAACTGTTTCTATTTTCTAACTATATGTTATAAATGCAAAACTCGCCCTGTCCTTCTGTCCGTTACCTTTGAAGTAAAGCACACAGCTGGAGCTCCCTTGGCATAATTTCCGACCTACAAGCAAACCCGTCTGCAAAAGTTTGTAGCATTACTGGCTTTTGCACGCGGCTATAATATCTATATTATTCAATCATTCTAATATAATCATAAATTATAATATCAAAGATTACAAAATAATGCAATTGATTACAATGATGTTTCGATAACATAACATAAGCAATGGAATGGCGTAATATTACCGAGAAGAGTTAAAACACCCATATGAATTCACGATAACGGTAAAATATTTTTAAAAGACAGTCTATTTCTTTGGACAAAGATTAAAGATATAAGACTCCTCTCTCAGGCATTGTTGTGCCTGAGAGATTACTTCAGTACATACTGAGCGAGTTAGTGCAACCTATCCCTTCACCTACAACCTCGAAATCCTGGAAACTCAGTCTATTTCCTCAGCTATGTGCAGTAGCATTGTTAGGGTAGGGCGACCAGTCAAGGCGCCACTATGGTGTCGTCGCCAGAGGGGAGGGGGGGGCGCAGCTGCATCCCCCTAGAGGCTAGGATATACCTTTTTCTTATAAATAATGGCAAAGAATAAATAAATAAATAAATAAATGCTTAAATACAATTTACTTACAATAAATACGTCCAAAACAACATACATGATTTTCACCGCAAAGAATTCGTAAGAACGTAAAAAATATCCGCGTACAGTAGGTAGAACCAAACTCACACAATTTTATTTTTTAGGTTCATAATTGAAACTGTGAGCAATCTTCAAAAAATTGAGCATGTGGCCATTTTGATGCTCGCTTCGTTCACTCTAGCAGCTTACTTTGTCTATAGTCGCCCATGTAACACCTGGATGAAGGGTCGAAACAATTCTAACCTTTCTAAGATAGTGTTTTAATTTTTTTAACTTTAGTACCTTCTCTTAAATCTTGACAATGAAAAAGCTAAAAGTCGACTAAGTTACTCCTATAAGAAGGATCAGAACAATTCCAACCTATGCACGGCAGGGTGAAAAAAAAACGAGTTTGCTTCGCTCGCTCTTGCAGCCTACTTCCACTTGAATCTTGACTTGATTATGTAAGTCGACCAAGTAACAAACGGCTGTACGAAGGATCGAAAAGCTCTAACCTGTCCAAGAAACGTTAGCTACGCTCGCTTTTTCAGCCTACTTCCTCTTGAATCTAGACTTACTAGTAACTCCTGTATCCTGTGTTGTGTACTCCTGTTTTCGAAAGAATTGTAACCTGTGAGGTGAGGGTGAGGTGTTAAAATTTTGCGAGCTCGTTTCGCGCGCTCTAAGAGCCTTACATTTTTTTTTGTTTAATCGTCTCCCTATGTTAATTAACTAGCTAACTTTTCAGTTAGGGAGCGCCGAAGAAATCTCGCCCAGGGCGCTGGTAGTGCTAAAACCGGCAGGCTATGTGCATAATTAAAACATATAACATCTGTTTCACCTGAGCTAATTTTAATTTGATGTGCATTGATTAAGAGCTACTTTTAATTAAATTGAATCATTGTTTACAACTTTTTTAACATTAAACAATTTCCAAGTGAGGGTGCCACTTAGAAATCGCATTCGCATCGCACCAAACTACTCTACTTGCGATCAAAATAACACATCAAATCATTGTTTTTTTGTTTCACCTTGTTTAGATATCGATCGATTTCTCACGACTGCTAAATTTCGCTAGCTAATTTAGTTTGAACCTGTATAATTCCGTCCTTGTGCGTTTCGTTAACGGATAAGTGATAACTCTCGTTGCTGTAGAAGCGAGACTACTAAGCTTGAGGTAACGTTATTTTGAGTTTTTCCAATAGAATTTCGCAGCCACGGAGTCTGGATCTGTACCAGATTGATGACAATAGGCTTGCCCCCTATTACATGGCGAAATGTGGGTGTGCTATTAGGGACACCTCTGCCTAACCCTTCGAGAATTACAGGCATCGTGATGTTTTGCTATGAACGAGATAAATGTTAGAATAGGAAAAATATAAAAGTCTACTAAAACAATACAACATAATCCTGAACATCATTATTATTCATTCGTAAAGACACAATATTGTAACCATCTATGTTTTGTTGATCATTATTTAAAGCGGCGGTCTTTGGAGCGCGATCGATGGCGCTGTCGATCGCGAGACCGCGACTTTTCGCGGTGGCGATCGCGGCGGTCACGTTCACGACGGTCTCTGTCTCGGTCGCCGCGCTCTCCTCGGTCGACTCGGTCTACTCGGTCACCGCGGTCCCCTCGGTCTACTCGGTCGAGTCTCTCTCTGTCCCGGTCCCCTCGGTCAACTCTGTCGACTCTCTCTCTGTCCCGGTCCCCTCGGTCAACTCGCTCGACTCTCTCTCTGTCGCCTCGCTCGCGATCTCTGTCGCGATCTCTGACTTCCCGCTCGTCACGTCTCGTTCTGTCTTTTGAGTACCTGAAATAAAAAAATGGTCTGTTAAATCAAGGCAATTTAGTCGGCATCTTAGGATCAAATCTTTTTGGGCAGAATAGGAAAATTCACCAATCTCCACTGATGTACATCTCATGTTTTTACGAAGGGGACCGTGTCCCAGCTGTGGAACATATTAAGTGCTATTTTTGACTTATGCGGTTTTGGAACTGATACGTTATATTATTTAATTAAGAAGATTGAAAATTATGTACCTGTCAACTTCGCCATAATCGCGTCTATCTCTGTCGTCGTGGTCCCTCCGGTCTGCGTCCATCCTAGGGTTGTAGTTGTTCGCGCCGGCGCCGGCACCCGCGCCGGGCCCGCCGGCCGTACTGTTCCCGCCATTACTGCTGCCTCCGCCCCCGCGGAAGTTTGCCGCCGGCTTATTAGCTGCTGTCTGCCTGTTGTGCTCTCCTAGCCTAGTATTTTCACGTGATTTAATAAGATTGTTCATAAAGGAGACATTTAGTCATTGTAGCAAATATCGTGCTTGTTTGTGCATTATCGAGTAGAAATTACGATCACGAAAGTTATTTACTATTCATGTCACAATGAAAGTTTGAACAAGTTCCTGTAAATCCACCACACAGCAGTATGCTTGTCGACAGTAGACTGCACAGGCTTGCTAGAATCATTACAGTGAAATATTATGAAACAAAAAAATCATAAAAATTTTAAAGCTACACATAAGTTTTTTTCTGTTTGTAAAATTCAATAAAAAAACAATACCTATAGAATGATCTGTATAAAGGGTAGCAAGTTACCTACTTCTGTTCAATCTGCTTTTGTATAGGCACCGGTATTCTGGGGAAGAGTGTGCTGAACCAGTCCAACTTGATGAGCATCTGTCTCACCAGGGCGCCCATGGTCGTGGAGCCTCCGCCCCCCGCGCGGGGGTCTACTTCCTCCTCGTCGTCCAAGTAGTCTGCGTACCAGTCGAAGAGGTCTGCTGGCGGCTGTGTGTAGCGGATGTACATGAATCCTGGGGCAAGACGAAACAAGAATGTTACTATTTCTGTTGGGACCAACTTCTGATAGAAGTTATCAACATTACAATGAATGTTATAAAAAGGTTATTTATATCCATTTCAGTAACACTTAATGACAACTCAATGAGTTCTGAAAATTCAAAGGTATACTTTTATTTAGGCACTACCTTTAGTTAGGTGTAGTGCTCCTAGTATTAGGAAAATGAGCATTAGACTAATTCAATAGTTAGTGAAATAACACTATTTGGCAGTTTGGTTATGAGTCAACATTAAAGTCTAGACAAAGAAGATCTACTCATACAATTTTTTGCTAGAAAAATAACATCATGCCTTATTTTCCTTAAAACTAACTGACTGGTGAAATCTAAGTGAACCATGGCACACCCAAATTTCACAAGTTATGTTTAAGTTCCACATAGAACATGCTTGCTAAAAATATCTAGTAAAAACGTTGTACCCATACCTACCGAGTGCTCTGATGTAAGGAGAGTCAGAATGCTGCAAGAGGCCATTGACCTGCTTCCGTGTGAGGCGCAGAGTATACAGTTTGTATAGCAGGCAGAATGCTGTGGAGACGATGCCGCCGGCGCCTACACCACGCACCTGTAGACAAACAATTGCTTTGATTCACATCTGGCAAATTAAAAATGGGAATGATGAATGGAATATTCTATAGTGAGGGTTACTTATAAAATAAAACATACTTCTTAATTATTGTTTTCCTATAAGGACAACGGGACAACAAGACAACAAGAGATAAACAAGTTCAGCTCAGAACTAAATGAATGACTCAGCATCAACAATGAGTTTTATTCACAGTATTGTAGTAGTTTGTTGAGTGAGAATTCATGTTAGTTATGATGCCATGGTCACACAGCCCAATCTGTTGATTCAACAAACAAAGATGATGCCATCTGGTTGATTTAGGCATTTCTATGATTTTTTAGGGTGATTGAGAGCTTAGGTGTGCAGTATGTGCTCCCAAGTGACTAGCCTAAACAACTTGGTGTGAAAAACTCCATGCACAGAGTGGACATGTTAGGACGCCATGATAATGTTGTAAATTATAGGTGGTTGGTGGTTGGTATTGCAGCTAACAGATATTTTTAACACAAACAAATACACAATGTATGACACGGTTGAACATACTCACGCCGCCACACATGCCCGTCTGGCCGGCAGTCTTGCGGCTCCCTCTCTCCCAGGGCTCCAAGTGCTTCACCTGGTAGTAGATCTCGTCAACCACCTCATGGTATGTCTTCAGCTTGAATAGGTGCACTGCAGATAATGGTAGTCAATGAGATGTGGAACAAAGAAAACATGATTTTCATTTGACTTTGTGTTGTTACTGTTTCTGTGTATGTTTTTAGGCTTTAGCATTTGCTATGTGTTTTAGATATACATTTGTCAGCATTTTGTTATTTATTAGCCTGCAGGTAACTAATTGAGTTTTTTATATTTATGATTTCATTGAAATTAAAAATAGCGGGAAAAAGTAAGTCAGCCTCACAAAGAGTGACAAGTGATGTTTAATTTAGTTTGTGAGTCAGAAACCGTAACAGAAAGTAACGGTAACAAATGAAAGTAAAATAAAGTGGAACAAACGAAGTCCAAGCTCCTGTGCGTTGGTATGTTTGCTTACCTACCTTTGAAGTAGCTAGAGCCCTGTATATTTGCTAAGATTAGTGGGTTCAGGTTCATAGTTTGTTCATTACCCCATATTGGTAATACGTTATGTTGCTTGCCCGTCTTTGCGGGCTTTTGCTGGTTGAACTCTGAAAATCAACAAACATTAGTGGACAAATCCAAATGCTAATCACTGGAATATTGGCACGATACATACCTTCAACTTCTGACATTATACTACTTTAAACACTATACTTATCATGTAAATAATTATTTATAATGTTAATAGCACCGTCTTCATACAAGGAAAATATAGGAAGCTAAGTTTATTCAGTAAAACAGTATTATTGCAGGATTTAGATTTTTCTGGTTTTGGCAAAACAAAGTAAGTAAACCACAATGGCCGCGAATGAATGAACTTTTATGAAGCTTGATGAACGTACGAAAAATAAATAAAACGGAAATGCTGAATGAAACTTCCAACGAGGTCATTATATTCTTGCCATTTTATAAAAACCTTTGTTATTATATATACATAACATATTGCATGAAAAAAAAAAGCGCGGGAATCATTGAATTTGGCGGTCGTGATTTTTCTTTCGCTATCCTTTTTATAATAAAAAACATCTGTGATTGGAGATAAGTTGTGTAGATTTATGTAAATATTCATTAGATTAGTTAGTTCAATTGTTTTTAGATATAATTCTTCATATTTAGGGTAAGTTTTTTTATATTTTACTCTTCTGGCCACGGCCAATGGCCACAATGGACGATGAACCGCCTGATCCGGGGGGCACAGTCCCCTCGGTCGGACAGAATATCACCATATATGAATCTAGTATGGATACAGACTCGTCCATAAACAGATCGGAGCGGAAAAGGGCTAGAGCTCCACGCAAAATATGTAAAAATTGTAACAAAAGAAGGCGAAATGGTCACTCAACAACAGGAATTAATAATGAAATAAATTGTCATTGTGCTAATGACTCAGTAGTCACATCCAGTCCAAAAATAACAGACGTACCGGTTCATACAATAGGTAGTTCACCAAGAAGTTACTCCACGTTCTGTGGATGGTCCCCAGACTGAAAACATAAAGTCAGATCTTCCCCAGAAGGCGCCACAGGTTGCTAGGGCTTTGTACGAAGCCACAGACCTGTCGCCATACGTCGTACATATTCAAAAAAATTTTGATGCACAAAACTCGGCTGACATTACATCCTATAACTTTAGGCCACTTCCTTAAAAATCGTAGATACAACAACATAATTAACGGATCTCTAAAACGCATCGGTCGAAACAGAATATCAATAAGTTTCTCCCGTTATGTAGATGCTAACTCTTTTTTAAATGACCCAAGTTTGGCCAAAGAGAAATTGAAGGCATTTGTTCCATCAATTAATGTGTGTCGCATTGGAATTGTTAAAGGCGTACCTACCGAATGGTCTCCGGAGGAAATAATGGAAAATATATCTGTCCCCGCTGGATGTGGGAAAGTCATCAAAGCAAGGCGTCTGAACTATAAAGTACACGAACTGACCCCTGTGTGGAAACCATCCCAAACAGTCGTGATCACCTTTGACGGACAAATTTTACCAAAACGTGTGTTTTGTTGTTATAATTCCATGCCAGTTGAATTGTATACATTCCCAACAATTCAATGTTTTAATTGTTGTCGTTTTGGCCATACAAAGGTACAATGCAGGTCGAACCCTCAGTGCTTCAAGTGTGGGGAGAAGCATTCTGCTGTCACTTGCAGTATTGAAGACGAGAGTAATAGTAAATGCTGTCATTGCGGTGGCATTCACTACGCGATCAATAAAAAATGCCCAGAATTTGAAAGACAAAAATCTATTAAGCATTATATGGCCCATAGCTGCGTTTCGTATGCTGAAGCGTCACAGCTTCACCCACCAATTTCAAAATTGTATGCAGATGTGGTAACATCTGCCCCATCACATACCACTAAAAATTATTTAAATTCTCAACATTCACCCCAATCACGTAACACACCAATTGTCTCCTCACAAAGAAAAACGGTATTCCTTAAACCTCGGGATCCCCCAAAAACAACTAAGGGTTATGACCAGGTAGCTCATCAAGCATTAATAAATAATGAAGTTTCTGTGTCAGGGAATGGTGTTGCATTCCAAAATAAAACAACAACTAATAATGAGAGTCAAATTTTAAATTTAATAATCATGTTAATTAATATGTTATCTAAAAATAATAATATTGAACCGTCCAACGTTGCCACAGTTATTGATACGCTGTCTACCTTATTTAATCTTAATCATAATGGATCCAAATCTACCCAAGATTGTCCAGTGGAACTGTCGCAGCATTGTGAATAAAAAGTCTGATCTGTCCTACATATTGAACAAACACGATCCATTTGCAGTCGCTCTCTGTGAGACATGGCTTAAACCAGGGTTCTCTTTTAGAATTCCTGGATATGCGTGTCTAAGAACAGACAGAAGCGATGGGTATGGCGGTGTCGCCATACTTATTAAAAATAACTTGTCTTTTCAAACTTTTCCTCTTCCAAGTCTCAGTGACGATATATCTGCTGTCGCTGCTATTGTAAATAAAATCTGTTTAGTATGTATATATTATTCTCGTCCCACTGTAAATATTCTCTCTGAAATAAATGATCTTCTTTCAGTTTTACCTAAACCTTTTTTGGTAATGGGTGACTTTAATACACAACATCAGTCCTGGGGTAGTTCTAGGTCCAATTACTATGGGGAAAAGTTATTGGAAATTCTAGACTATAATAATTTGTGTATTTTAAATACATGTCTCCCAACACGCCAAACGAATCCAGATGAGGGAATAAGTGCCCCTGACCTCTCAATCTGCACACCTGAGTTAGCATCGACATTATCCTGGTCTCCTTTACCGTCTTCTTATGGTAGTGATCATTACCCTTTAATAATTTCTTTTCCACATAAAAAACCAGCTGCTTGCAACCCAACACCACGATTAAAGTATAGACTTCAAAATGCTTGCTTTTACTAATTCCTTACAACTAGATGATCCACAGTTATTATCTAATCAAATTACAAGAATTTTAATAGAGGTGGCAGATAATACTTTCCCTATTAAGAATGGTGCTACAGGCAAAATTCCTTCACCACCTTGGTGGGATGCTGAGTGCACTCAGGCCATCAAAAAAAGAAAAGAGGCAGAAAAAAATTATGGTCATACTATGACTCGTCACAATTTTGAGATATACTTAGAAGCTGCTCGTACAACCCGTAAGCTCCTTAAAAAAAAGAAATTCGAAGGTTGGCAAAGATTCTGTGCATCTATCTCACCAGAAGTTAATGCATCTCTAGTAGGGCAAAATATTAGGCGATTCAGGTCAGCATTCAGTGACACAACAGCCTCAAAACTGCCATTAGAATTAGCCAATGAGTTTATGGATCATTTAGCTCCTCCTTCAGTCCCAGAACAGAGATCTTTAATGCATTTTCCTTATGTTCCTATTCCTAACTCTGAGTTGAATTCTCTTTTTACACTAAGTGAGTTGAAAGGAGTCCTTTCACATGTTAAGGATTCAGCTCCTGGTGAGGATGGTATACCATATTCATTTATATCTAATCTGTCTGACTCTGTTCTTTTAATATATTTAAATCTCATCAATACAGCTTTGATATCAGGCAACATTCCATCAAGTTGGAAGTCTCAAACAATTATTCCCATTCTGAAACCAGACAAACCTCCTTCTAATGTTACTTCTTATCGACCAATTGCACTTTCTACAGTCCTTGCTAAAATTGTTGAACATCTCATTAAGAATCGTTTGGAGTGGTTCTTGGAAAGCAAAAACTTGTTAGCTACATCTCAGTTTGGTTTTAGGAAGGGCAAAAGTACGATGGATAGCCTTGGTGTGTTCACAACTGATATTCGCTTAGCCTTCTCTTCTAATAACTCTGTAATTGCTGCTTTCCTGGATATTAGTTCAGCTTACGATAATGTCCTGGTATCAATCCTAGAACAAAAGCTGAATTCATTACAAGTTCCAACTATGCTGTCTAAGTTCATAATTAACATGCTTTCAGAGAGATGTTTAATTCTCCATATTGACGGGTATATGTTTACCCGCTTAGTATGGAAAGGTCTCCCTCAAGGTTCTGTACTTAGTCCAATTCTCTACAATATTTACATTTTTGATTTGGAATCCTCTCTAAATGAGTCAGTACAAGTCCTCCAATATGCAGATGACTTACTTCTTTATTTATCTGGCCATTCTGTTGCAAATATTTGTACTGCCCTAACCTCTTCTTTATGCTTACTGAAGACTTGGCTAGAAACCAATGGTCTACACCTGTCAATTGATAAAAGCAACATTGTCTTGTTTACTAGAATGCGTAAGCCTCCTACAGTCACAGTAAAGTATAATAATATCCCTATGCCCGTTAAAAACCAGGTTAAATTTTTAGGCCTTATTTTGGATGAACATCTTACTGGTTTACCACACTGTGATTATATAGCTGCTAAATGCGAACGAAATATCAACATAATTAGATGTCTTGCTGGTGTTTGGTGGGGAGCACATCCATTTTCATTAAAACTATTGTACAACACCTTGATTAGAAGCGTATTGGACTATGGGACTTTTTTGCTGGAACCTGCTAATGTTGCTGGTCTTAAGAAACTGGACAGTGTTCAGTCCAAGGCACTTAGAGTGGTTTCAGGTGCAATGAAAAGCAGTCCTATTAATTGTCTTCAGGTAGAATGTGGAGACCCTCCACTTCATTTAAGACGTCAATTTTTAGCTGATAGATTTATGGCTCGGTGTTTGCAATTTACATATCATCCTTTGCGAAATAAACTTTCCATTCTCTCTGAAGAAGTAATTTCATCCGCTTACTGGAGGTACAAAGCTACTCCGTGTTTAGTTAAAAGCTTTAGAAAATACAATTTAATAGAAGCTCCTTGTCACCAATCTGAATTTCTTCCTATATTTCACTGTAATTACAGTTCATTAATTATGACACCAAATATACATTATAACCTTAACATTTACCGAGATGACGTATGTCATAACCTTAACTTCAACTTCACCATTGATAGAGACTGGAAGGGCTGTCAGCTCTTGTTTACAGATGCCTCGAAGCATGGAAGAGACACATGTGTGGGAGTAGGTGTATACCACTCACAATATAATATCGTCCAAAAAATAAAGATCCCGCCCGAATCATCTGTATTTACGGGTGAATGTTACGGTCTATTTAAAGCTGTCGAATATATACTTATGATGGGCTTACGAAATTCACTCATTTTAACTGATGCAAGGAGTGCCTTACAATCTTTGGCCAGATTCCCTTTCTATTCTCATAATCCTTATATTATATTTGAAACACGTGAACTCCTCTATAGGTGTTCTATTAAGGGGTATTCTGTGCATTTTGCGTGGATACCCTCGCATTGTGGCATTTTAGGTAATGAGAGAGCTGACCAGTTAGCTAATGATGCTGTATTATGTGGAGACGTTTTTCCATACAAAAATAACTACCAAGATCTGGCAGCTTTGCCCAAGGTTTATCTACAGGAATCCTGGGGTCAGCTTTGGTCCGGGCAATCAGTGAAAGGGAAATTTTACCGTACCATTCAGCCATCCATTTTTGTTAAACCTTGGTTTAGCAAGTACAAGCTAAGCAAAAAGATTACAACAATATTCATACGTATGCGATTGGGTCACGTGTGCACCCCTGATCATCTTGCCAGGCTTGGCATTGTGCAGAACCCTGCATGTGAATGTGGCGCTGAAGTTGGAGATCTGAACCACCTTATTTTTTCCTGCCCCCTTTATGACCACTCCTCACTTTTCCAAAGTCTTGTTTCCCTCCGAGTTCCCTTACCCACTTCTATCTCATGTATTTTATTTAATTTTAATGTAGAAATTTATAAAACCATAGCTCTTTTTCTTGTAAATAATGATATAGCTATTTAAACATTATTAATTTACCATGTATCTAGTTCTTAGTTCACGCATCGAGTCGGCCTTTTTGTTGGGCCACCTGCGTTTTTTGTTGTATTATAATTCCCTACTGTTATCTTCGTAGAATTTATTACTTTTATTTTTTAAAAACAACTAATCTCCTTTCCATTTCCAAATTCCCGTTATATAAATATTTTATCATTTTGCGAGCACTTGATTCTTACGTTTTATTGTCAAATAAAATATTGTCAGTGGCAATAAGCACGAATAGTGCAACGCCAAAAAAAAAAAAAAAAAACATATTGCATAAAAACGAGGCCTTGGAGATTGGACCTTGACGAAAGGTCCAATCAAAACAAGGAATTTATATTTGAAAATAAAATAAAAAATAATTAATATTTGTCATATGGCAATCTCATTTTTTTTTTTAGGATTCTGGCATTAGGGCAACAAAAAGTTCCAAGTAATGAAAAGTTCTTATACTCTGCCCAATATTACTATACTCTTTGACCCTGCCCCATCTATATTACTATACTGTTTGCTCTTTGCCCTGCCCTTTGGGTAGATAAATTATGTGGAGAGATAAAATTCTCCAATTTCAAAGCAGGTCTAGTTTGGTACATTATTGTCATACAAATATTCCGTTAGCCATCCTATAATCATCATGCCATGTATCCATGATTCTTCATGAGAGAATCTAGAGCTAGAGTTCACCTTCAAGTATATTTTACCAGAAAAACATAAATTCTCTAAAATATACAGCTGATATTTTGCTGTTTTTTAAAGAAAAGTAGCAGTGTATTAGTTACTGTTGAAGTAAAAACTCACTTGTTGGTCATTTCAAAGGAAAAATAAAACATAAAAATTTTGCCTTACTGGTAACTTATATTTAAAAAAGTATGTAGTAAAATTAACATTATCATTTTAATTAGTTTCAGACTCCATTATCAGCTGCTCTTACTGGTAATATAGCTCCAGGTTCATCCCATCGTGAATTTCATCTGTGTGGAAGTTAAGGAAAATTTTCTAGTTTTTACACAGTTGCTGGAAATGACTATCTCTTTAATGACCATTTAATGACTGATTTACATGATTCAATGGATATGGGATGCATAAACTACACTACTGATTTTATTTTGTAATAGGTATAAATGTTGAAAGGTAGTTTTCATTCATCAACTTTATTTCAAGGTTCCAACCTAAGAATAATTATTAATGTCTCCTACAGTCAAGATTTCAATACTAGATTTCAACTAGATCATGCGATAGATTTGGATTGACCTAGAATAACAAGATCATTAGTAAAGGATACAGTCAGACAACTTGATATGGTCCTTGAACACTGTGTACCACTTCTTTAGAACTATTTTGTCGTATCGTGTGCCGGTTTGCGCTGCTATTAACTTCTTGAGGTCACCTACTGTGTCATCAGGGTTGCATTTCACTCTCACTTTCTTCCCAAGACGGTCATTACAAGTGACTTCCAACATCTTCTGAAAATTAGGTTATCCAGTTCAAAGATTATTCAAATTAAAATGTACTTATTTGTGAATTGATAATTTGAGTAGCTACTAATATTCAATGTTCACTATTTCGTTGGACTACCCAATAAAGCGCACACTTACTCTTTTATTTTCACAGTAAACCTACAAATAAATAATTCACAACACAATGTTTAGAAATCGCTATCTCAGAACTCGATGACACATTTTCCGTTTAGTAGGTGCTGTTTACAAAGTCAGTCAAGTTTTTTTTGTTAAATATGTGCTCACTGTATATGTACTCTTGAAAACATTTTTATAAAATTTGATGCAAATTAGACGGTTAAAATTGGAAGTTTGTGAAAATATTCTAGTTTGTAGATTTTTATAAAAATAAAACAACATGATCTAAAAATGATCTTTTGATGAAGCTACGAAACGTTGCTATCAGTTTGACGTTTATCGCACAGCAAACGGGTTTCCAAATAAAAACATCCGGATCGTTCTCCATTTCTTTAATCAGTAGCCACTTATATTAGAAGTAACTTTTCCAAAGTAATAGTTAAAATAGATTGCAAATTAATTAAATAGCAAATATTTTATTTATATTTGATAAAAAAGATATAATTAGCCATAACTGATTTTATTGTACAGGAAGTGTATTCCAACTGTCCACACGTCATTCGACGGCGAAGGTCTGACGTGCGGTTTCGACGGGCAGTGAAATTTAGTTTTTTAGTGAATGTGCTTGTGAAACGGCTTTGAAAAATGCAAATTCCATCCGAATATGTGTCTACAGCCGAGGACGTTGCAGATCAGGTAAGCGTCATATTGAAATTTACCTTGTGAAAGCTGTTATGTTAGTTTGAAATGGGTAAATTGAAAACGCACTTTGGATAGGATTGTCACGTCACCGAACTTATTTTCTTGTTGGCGCTTCTTGAATGAGTTGAAATACATATGTAAGAAAATATAAATAGTATTGATATGAAGCTGCGTAGTTGCCAAGTAATGAAAAAATATCGTATCAAGATGCGTCAGTCATGTTCAGTGACAAAACTGCAACAGCATTGTATGTTTGCACTTCTACAGATGTCTCGCCCTATAACCTACTTGTCTTTTGATTTCATGAGTTAAATTCAAGATTTTATATACCAGCGGATAGTAATTTTAGTTCCAAATATGAGCATAGTTTAAAACTTATAATAAAATTATCACTCAAAAATAATGTACCCAAAAAACGAAAGTGACTATGTATACATAAATATCGTAATTAATCTAATTACATACCCATTAAAGACAATGCCCAATGTATTAGTAATACTACATTAATTCATTTCGCCTAAAATAATCTCTTTTAGTCAAAACTTTTAGTCAAGATAACAAGTCTAGTGTAAAATTAAGTAGTTACACTATAATTTTGTTATGGGGCATGAACAATCTGTTTAAAACATAATGTGAAACATACTTATCTTTTTAAACAGCTTGTAACTTAGTTTTATATTTTTGCTAGAAACATTTCACTAAAATGTAGTTTTCAACTGATTCAAATCTAAATCTAATAGGTTACCTACTCTAATCTTACAGTAGTATAAGCTTGATATCTATAGCCAAATGAGCCTGTTCATTCATTACATTTTACCTAACCAGTATGCAAAAAATGCACTTTGAATTTGCAAATGCGGTCATTAGCTGGTTTTAAAATAAAAAAACCTTGAAAAAGAAAAAAAGAAGTTCATTAATTTAAAAAAAAACTAAGGTTATGCTACATTTGGTTTAAAATAAAAAAGTTCAGTGTGCAAACATTTACTCAATCCAATATTTTTTACATACAAGCTCATGTTGTGATTTAGTATATTTATTGGTTCTTATTCAGATATATTAAAGAAGGAATGCTGTATTCAATCCAGTTGTATACCTCATAAGGTTTTTGTTACTATTGATGTAATTGATAGCTCTTGCAGTCATTCAATATTTCATAACTTGTAAGTAAAATTTTGCACTGGGACCACAGACTAAAATATCTCTAAACTTGTACTTTTAGCACCTTTCACTTTCATCATGTGTATGTAGTTTTAGATTTCCTGCATGATCTTTCATCTATTACTTGAAGTAAGAATACTTTAAAAGTTCTAAAAATACAAGAAAAGTGTCAGTATTGAACACCTTATTTAAGATTAACTATCCTAGTAGTTGATAGCATCATTCTCTGACCCATATCCCTAATTATTCCAGACTCATACAACATGTCTTCTTCTTCAATACTTGTATGTTAATAGTCATCTCAGAAATCACCCAACGGCTGTAGCAGCAAACAGTCTTTGCATTGCTGGTGTTTGGGCCAAATTTCTTTTTATTTTTCCCCCTGATTAATGGCAGTAGGCAGTTGGATTGTTGAAGTCGCATAGGCAGTTGCTTCATGTAAAACACTGGTATTCCGCTGCATCTGGTTACACTTTAAGCCAATCCCAATGTAGTTAAGAATGTAGTAGAAAAGGCCAGCAGGATGATGATGATAGGCTTATCCCCTATTTTGACTTTAACATAACTGGGTTAATGTGCATGCACTATAGTCCTAGTGTAACCCTTCAAGGATAACAGGGGTGATGTTATGTTACTTCTTTTTAGCTCGTAGCAAAATAAAGGTTAAGCCGTGCTTGCTGAAGTTGGTCCGTGGTTGGGTGACCATAATTACATACCGAGTTACCTCCGTGCCTTGGAAAGCATGTTAAGCCATTGTGTTGTTGTGGGCTGTCATTAGTAGATCTTTTACTGATGCTACAAGTATTCAGAAGCCAAAAGTCTGACATCCAGTCTAACCAAGGGGTATCCTATTACTCAGTTATTGGGTTGTGGAGGTCAGATAGGTAGTCGCTTCATGTAAAATACTGGTACTCATCTGCATCCGGTTAGATTGGAAGCCGACCCCAAGATAGTTGGGGAAAAGGCTAGGCAGATGATGATGATGTTATGTTACTTCTTTTTCCATCAATAAGCTAAGAAGAAGTGGTCACACCTTTTCTTACCCATATCTTCATTCTTTAGCACATGTCAGTAAAAGATAATTTAATTATGAAATTGATTGGTTAATTTTAAGTATAAGATAATTGAATTAAAAGAATTATGTAAAGTTAATGTGCTGTATCTTATCTTTCACATATTCATATATCAGAGATGGAGTAATATAAAAACTTGAAAAGTATTACATTATGTATTGATAACCAGAGGATTTTTTATCTGTAAGAACATGTAACTATTTTCAAAATCTAGTTTATACTTAAATGCAGATATGGATGGTTATGTATGAGTGTTAATAATAAACTATTCAGTTGATTATACTGGTTAATTTGTTTCATCAGCCTGGTGTCCAAAAGTCCATGTCCAAAGTCCATATTGTGTGAACAAGATTTTTTTATTTTTCAGTTAATTAATCATGGTAAAGTCATCATTACTATTATTTTAACTTGCTGATTTGGTCATCAATAAACAATTTGTTATGTACAGACAAGTTTAAACTTGTATATTTCAAGATGGTATTTTTATTTGATTGAAAAAAGTGATTACTCAGTCATGGTGACTGTCAAATTGAAATCTTAATAATTACTATCTGTAGTGTGTGACTTGGTTTGCCCCCACAGATAGACATTTTGTGTTATTGATAAATCAGAACCAAGATTACATTTTCAGATAGTTTGTCTGGAAGTGTTTATTATTTACATACCAATGGGCTTTTCGAGCTTTGTTTACGAGTTTAATCTAGTTTCGAAAATCCGAGGGCAATGACTTACACGGTTTATATGTATATGGACATTGGCCCATTGTATACCATATGTTGAACAATAATACTTTTAGTTAGAGGCCTCGCCTACGGCGACTTTTTGTAGCGATGCAGTCGGGCATCGGTTTGACTAATATTGTAGTCTTTGGGTTTGACTCAGTCTGAGATAACATTGGTTACGTTGAGTTTGGTGCTGCTTTTTATTGTTCTCCACTCTTCGTTCCCCCGATGTCGTCAGAAACGGTCGCACGTTTCCATCGATACAGTCGCGATGCTATCGCACATGTGTATCAATACAACCGCACGTTTGCATCGTTTCTGTCGCAAATTGCAAACGTTCGCAGTACGCGATAGTAGCGATGCTGCAGCATCGCTACAGAAAGTCGCTGTGGGCGAGGGGCCTTACAGGATTAAATAATGACCGATTTGATGTGAATTAGACATCACCTAAGTTAATGTGTAAAAGATAAACGCTCCGCTCAACGCCGAGAGTTGAATTTCCAACTGTTCAATAATATGTGGGCATTAATTTAAGCGTCGCTTAATCTTAGGATAAATGAGGAGCTCGTGGCAAAACAATAACAGCCATTTGGGTCGATCTCTCGCTTAAACCGCGCTTGCCTAGGTTGGCCCAAGGATCCATCCTATCCATTACATTACATACCGAGTTTCCTCTATGCCTCGAAAAACTCGTTAAGGTTGCACAAGTCGACGGCTCGAACTCGTTGCCGGGCGTGTCTAATATGCATCTTATTTAGTAAGTTTTTAATTTATTTAGTATTCATTTATCTAGTTTTTATTTACTTATTTATATATTTATTTACTTGTTTAGTGAAATATACGACGATTTATTGCGAAAATGAGCGCGTCTAATTTCATAAATTGCGTTTTGGCCGTATAGATGTTATAGGAAAACTACTGGATGTATCTACTCAAAATAAATTATTTGGACTTTTGAATAAATTATCTATCCCTGTACGGTTTCACTTTTTTCATTTTTATACTACATTTGTTATTTATTTACGCCCAAAGATGAGTTAAAATTAGTGTAGAAATGCGGAAGTTTCGACGCTCATAACTTCCAAACCAATATTTTTTTTCCAATTCTGCTTCCTTATAGGGCTAGATAATGACAAGACCAGTTGATAAAATTTTTAGTTTGGAACATACACCGTCAAACAGACGAGTAATCACCATACTACGTTTGTATGGAAGAATGACCGACTTGTGTACCCTTAAGACGTTGGTCCCTGCTGTCATTGACAGTTTTAGCAGGTGGCCAGAAAGTCTGACAACCAGTCTTACCAAGTTATCGTATTTTCCACTACAAACTGGGTTGTGGCAGTCAGATAGGCAGTAGTTCCATGTGAAATACTGGTATTCAGCAGCAGCCGGTTAGACTAGAAGCTGACCCCAACAAAGTTGGGAAACGGCTGAATGTTACTGAAAATGGGCTTAGTTACGGATATGCCGTGCAAAACTTTTGCGGTTATAGCATATTTGATTAAATAGATGTTTTATAATAATGACGAAGGCATTATATTAGAAACCAGTTTTTACTCACGATAGAAAGGAGAAAGTGTGTTGAATCACTTGTTACTTCATCATTCATGTGAACACTTTTGCTTTCGAAGGCTAGGTTCTTAGAAGTGCGGTAAGTGCCTACAAAAAAACTTCATGGTTCGTAAATGCAAATCGCCTAACATTTCCCAGTAATATTTGTTTGAAAAGGAAGTTCTTGTTCCTTCAATTAGAATATGCATGCACTTTGCCCTGGAAAAATACTTATAATGGAGTTTTAGGGGGTATGAGGAACAGGATGTAAAGTTCCTCAATACTCCATTGAAAAGGGAGGATCCTCCGACCAGACGGTTGTTGTTTCTGGTGGGCAATTGCCTGACAGTTGTTGTCGGGTTTCTGATAGTCTTAAGTCGATATAAACTCTGCTTGCGCGATTCAGACCATATTAGTTATTCTGTATACTCATAGATGACGCTGTAGTACTTTTTGTTCTAAGTTGCTTTTTGTAGCTCACCATAGAGTAAAGATTTGGACTAAATCTTTAAAATCCCACATTGCGTTTTCACGGCATCAAATCAGCAAGGTTCTAGTGACTAGAGCCTTGATGATTTGATGCCTTTTATTGGATTCTAAACGCTCGGCTCAAGGTTGAGAGTTGAATATCAAATATGAGATAAAAGGCACGTCACGTGAAAAAGCGCCCATGCCTATGTGGGAAGTCTTTAACATATTTGCTTTCCACGACTTTAAAATTAATTCCAAAATGACTGCCATCCTGCCACGATTCGCTCGTTCGAATGGGCGTTTATTATGCCATTTATTAGAATTAATAGCCATTGGGGCTATAACATTGTTAAACCTTCTGTAATCGCGTGTCGGTGACGAATTCTTGCACTCTCTGTAATTGAAAACTCGAGTAATTTGCTAATACGTGCTTCTAATATGTACGAATTAACTGACTGGCAACTAATCACTTTTACCGGGAATAATATTTTTGATTTGTCCTTTTTTTCAATCTGTACTGTCGTATTTCTGGGCAAAAGTCTTCTCAATAGCCTTCCAGTATTTTTTATTTGCATTTTTCTCCGGCTAATCTCTCAGAAAAGCCTATAAGTCTTCATGCCAGTGTCTGGGCCTCTCTCTGCCAAAAAAACCCTTCTTCTGGCACACACTGCTTGACAACTCTTACCCCATCGGCCTTTATACGGGCATGAGACAAAACACAATATCGTCTAAACATTTGCACACGTCGATAAGAAGAGCATTTTTATCGAACGTAAATTAACACCATTATATCATCTACCTAGCCTTTTCCCAAACTATCTTGGGGTCGGCTTCCAGTCTAACCGGATGCAGCTGAGTACCAGTATTTTACATGAGGCGACTGCCTATCTGACCTCCACAACCCAGTAACTGGGTAATACGATACCCCTTGGTAAGACTGGATGTCAGACTTTTAGCTTCTGACTACTGGTAACGACTGTCAAAGATCTACAAGTGACAGCCGGGACCAACGGCTTAACGTGCTTTCTGAGGCACGGAGGAAACTCGATATGTAATTATGGTCACCCATCCACAGACCAACCTCGGCAAGCACAGCTTAACCTTAAAGATCGACCTGGGCGGCTGTTATTATTTAGCCACGAGCTCCTCCGTAAATTAACACCAAATTATGTTAATTTATGTGGGGCAGGTTTATTCTTTGTGGGGCAGGTGGCATCACTAGGTCAGGTTTTGTTGGATTTTATAGCTTCCTCCAAAAAAATACGTTTAATTATAGTATGTAGAACATTCAGCTGTGTATTTTTTTCTTTAAATTGTTTTGCCATTTCCGTAACGAGCAAGTCATCGCCCTTAAAACGTTTAGGACGAAAGTCAATGTCTCTCAATTATACTCGCATGACACATGACTTGCCGACGTCACGGACGAATGAGGATGGGCAGAAGTATGCGCTATTTTGCTGTGCCAATCACATACAAGCTACTCAATTGTAATGCAGGTCATGTGCAGTAGACATAATATTTTATTGGATTCCGTAGCCAAATGGCAAAGATAACCCTTATAATTTCGTCACATCTATCTGACCCTCGGTCCGGATGTGATAGAGCCATATTACCGAACACTATTTGCACAAAATCGACGAGAATTGCAATGAATATGTCGGTAGATGCGGCACTAAACAATGCGGCAGTGCATGGTCTGACACGCACTAGGTAGGTTTTTGTTGACTCATATTCTTTCGTTCATTAAGGACTCTTCATCGAAAAAATGGATGTATTAGTCGAATGCTTCCATTTTTTCAGATCAGAGGTCTCCCTTCTTCCGTTGCGGGTTTTTGAATGATAACTCATTGTTTCTTTTTATTTATCTTCACTAGTTCTAGTCTTACCAAGGGGTATCGTGTTACCCTATAGATAACTGGGTTGTAGAGGTCAATAATAGGGGAGGTAATTACTTCATATAAAATACATGTCAGGTGACGTGACACCTTAAATTTTACCCCAGCTCTAGCTATTCTGAAATGTATCGTGCAGATACAAAACAAGAAGATAACACTATCTCTTCTCCACAGGTGATCCGCAAAGGCAAGAATGTGCTACCGACGGTGGCGCGGCTGTGCCTCATCTCCACATTCCTCGAGGATGGACTCCGTATGTGGTTCCAGTGGTCCGAGCAGCGCGACTATATGGACATGTCGTGGGGCTGCGGGAAGTTCCTCGCCACAATGTTTGTTGTGAGTTTATTTTTTTGTTCGATATGCCATCTCGTCAACCGAGAAGTCCTGTTGATGCCATATTACTAAGGCCAATAACTTATAAACTTAGCGACTACACGCTGAGGGGACCCCCGACCCAGTCGACGATAGATTTTATACCAAGACTGTTCTAAAGCTCGTTGGGTCGACGAGTGTCAAAGTCGCGAGACCCGGGAAGTGTGGCAGAAATAAGGGGAGCCCCGTACCCAGCAGTGGTTGATTCCGAGGTGATATGATGATGGTAGCTTTTATTTATAGGCTGATTTCACTCAGATCTGGAAAACGTTCATACGTGGAGTGAAATCGACGTCTAACTGAATTAAAAAATATTCCTTGGATAAAGAATATTTAGTAGTGGTAAAATCAGCTGCTAACTTACGAACACAACATTTGCTTTCATATTATTTATGGTTTGTATGACATTTCGAGGTTCACCGACAGCATAAATTAAATCTTCGCAGAAGCCGTATATGTCAGACACACACTATAACACTAATTGTCTTAATTATTCTTCTTTAATATGCGGATTATTTCCCAATGTCATATTAATTACTAATGTCTTAGCAAGCAATAAGACAATCTGAAAAACGTGATTGTGAAGAATTATCACACATTTTTAGCACAGACATATATAAAAAAAGGAAGAATAAGAATTCAGAAAGTCCAAAGAACACATCATTTCTGATTAATATGACACTGGGGATGGCCCAAAAGTCCCTATCGAATAACAATTTAATAAGTTGTTCCAAAATGTTTTTTCTACAAAAACACAAGTCATTTATTTATCTCTTTAGTTTTACCTAACTTGTTGGTACTGTAAGTTAATTACTTCATGCTGTAGGTATAATTTTATTTACTTTGTATATCTGTTAGGGTCTAAGGTCGAAAACGCTCATTGAGCGAAACACAGACCACATCGCGTTGTGGCAATTTCGAAACGACTACAACGCGTTCTGGCAATGAGGAAATGCCAGAACGCGTTCTGAGCCCTTTTCAAACAGCCACAATCCGATGTTATTCATTAGGACGGCACTTGCTGATGTTTATGGGTAAGATGATATGGGTGGTTTTGATTTAAAAGAGTGTCCATGGAGTTTCTTGCCCATTCTTCTCCATAGATATCTACGCTTTGGAATGGGCAACTACTGTACTTTCATAAGTTATTATGCCTTGTGACTGGGACTGTAGCTTCGCGTTTTTTTTTGTTGTTTTTTTTTACTTTCAAAAGTGCCTGTAATGGTCTAATTGAAATAAACGCTTTGAGTTTGAGTTTGAGTTTGATGCCTAAATGAAAATTCAAGATGTCAAGATGTGTTCTGAACTATGCCTGCGAACCTTCTCGCTTCCAGTTACGTACTATTGGAGGTCAAAGTTCTAGCTACACAAGTTAAATAAAGACAAGTTTTTAATTTTAAAATTTTGAATACCTTCATGCATGACCCATGTACTATTTAATGCTTCCATCAGCAGTTCAGCACAATGTTTTGAGTGCATTACAGTGAGTGCTACTGCAAAACGGTGACTTTTCACCCGAAAAAATAAAATAGGTTCTCAACAATATTTTTTGCGTAATGTTACTACAAGTTATAACTAATAGAGATTGCTTGGTTACGGCTCTTGAAGGTTCCGTCCGTTTACACCGTAAATATGCAATGCGCACCCTAAATCTATATATATAAAAATGAAACCCGTTTTCCTTGGTCACGGCATCACGCGTGAATGGCTGGACCGATTTCACTAATTCTTTTTTTGTTGTATTTGTTATTATTAGGAGAAGGTTCTTACGGAAAAAAATATTAAGAAAATCTCTCAGAAATATTGAAAAATATACATTTAATTTTGCATATTTAAAAAAACGCGCGTAACGAATGTCAATGTCATTCACAGCCATAGACTATATTGAAAGTGCATTGTTTATTCGGAAACGTGACTGTATGAGTCACGTTTCCTAAGATTCCTAAGATAGGTCAGCTTCCTAAGATAGGTCAGCTATACAAAATAAAGTAGTGCATCATTGCTACGCTAAGGCGGTACGAAGTTCGCCGGGTCAGCTAGTTGAAAATATAAGAGACAACTAATTAACTAACATTGCTTACAATTGCAGCATGCGTTCGTAAGTTAAACAAGAACAATACATTTTCGCACCGCACCTGTTTTATTTATTGTTTGCACCGCTCCACGTGTTATTGTTAACAGTACATGTAAATAATTAATTATTAATATGTACTATTTTACTACATTGTCAAGAGGGACCAAAATAACTATAGCTTTTGTTTTGCATTGTTAATGACATACAAACATGAACATTAAAAAAAATACAAACATCCAAATTGAAAACCTCCTTTTGGAAGTCGGTTAAAAATAACATAACATCACGCCTGTTATCCTCAAAGGGTCAGCCAGAGGTATACCTAATAGTACACACTCACATTTAGTCAATTAGGTTTAAGGCTATGTCCCTAGTAGGCAAACTGTTAGCAGCCGACTGAGTTTGCGGCGTATCGGTTTAGTACGCCCTTTTTTTATGATGGGAAATCATCCAATGACTTCTCCCGCTCTGGGCGTAGCGGAAGGGAGTGTCAGACTTGACTGACTAAAACCCATCCATGTTCCTTCTTAGCCCTTTGTGTTCCAGGGCCACGGTATCTCTTTCGAACAACCCGCAGCCCTGGGTTAAGTACGCCCTTCCATATATTTGAAATGGAGTGTCCACAGTTTGCTAGTTTTAAGACTCAGACGACTAGACGACACTAGTAGACTAAGTCGTTTTAAGACTTAGTCGGCTGCTAACAGTTTGTCTACTGGGGACACAGCCTAAGTCCCATGTGATAATAAATAATAAGGGGCCAGCCCTTTGCCATCAACCGGGCAGTCCGGGCACTATTCTAGACGCCGCGGCTGCTACTGAGAAATTCCTGTTGAAAAATCTGAATACCAATTTGGCCGACACGGGAATCGAAGCCGGGACTTCATGTTAGCAGTCGCGATTGCGATCGCAAGACCAACGAAGCAGTCTAGACTTTTAAGTCGTTTGAAATATCAATCATTCATTTTTATACATTCTGTATCATTAAGTCTTGTCTTGTTGTGTGTTCTGTATGGTGTCGGACGTAAAGACTAAAGAATATCACCATCCCATATCTTCCCGTGGGTGCCGTAAGAGGCGATAAGGGCACTTGCCAGAGAATGGGCGACAGTGTTCTCTGTGCTTTTGTGACAACCGTACTGCGATCGCCAACCCGCCTGCCAAGCGTGGCGATTATGGCAAAACCCCCCCATGTTATGTCAATGTGGCGAAATTTGGGGAAGGCCTATGTCCAGCAGTGGTCGTCCTTCGGCTGAGATGATGATGATGAAGTCTTGTCTGTATCCCACTGTTGGGCTCTCTTTAGCAATAGTTACTTGTGAAAGTAGAATGCATTCTAAATGCTCTTCCTAATTTTTTAAAGCAGAAAAAGATTGTCCTCATTAAGCCCCTAAAATATAAACGTGTTTTACTACGGAAACAAATATCTAAATTGCTGAACGACGTCCTGTACATAATCAATTTACTTCGTATTTATTTTCCTTATGATACAATTAGGGTCATTGAAAGAGCCTATTGTTGCGACTTGTGCTCAATTACTTGACAGTGGAGGCAATCGATTAAAATTATAAAATTAAATATCACCATACACCAAGAATGCTCCCATATAAAGCGACCTTTATATGGGAGTATTGTTATAAGATTTGCTTTCTTCTTTGCACAGCATTCCTAGCCGTTATCATCATTTCAGCCGTAAGACGTCCACTGCTGTGCATAGGCCTGCCCCAAGTGTCGCCACTCTGACCTATCCCGTGCGACTCGCATCCAGCGGACCCCCGCAACTATCACCAGGTCACCAGTCCACCTAGTGGGAGGCCTTCCAACGCATCGTCTTCCGCTTCGCGGTCGTTATTCCAGAACTTTTCGGCACCATCGGCCATCCGTTCTGCGAGCAATGCATGCCCTGCCCACTGCCACTTAAGTTTGGCAATTCTTCGGGCTACGTCGGTAACCTTGGTTGTCTTGCGGATGTCCTCATTTCTGATTCGATTATGCAAGGAAACTCCGAGCATAGCCCTGTCCATTGCCCTTTGGGTGACTTTAAGCAGTTTAAGCCTTCTGATGAGGCCCATTGTGAGAGATCATTCTTAGCCCTCGCAATCTGAGAACTATGAAGTCCAAATTACAACAATGTATTCATGTGGGGTGACTCTTCTAGTTTGAGTTAGGCGACTTCTGGTTATATGAAGGGGGTGATAAACATCTGTTCGTGTCGGTGTAATTCAGCGTAGGATAGCTCGCAAAATCTAATTTTGATTTTGCGGTCGGCCATTTCATTCTACCTTTGCAGGGATATGTGTATAAAACATACATATTTAAAATTATAACCTTGGCACATAATAAATGTGTGGGAATGCCTTTAAGACCAACGACACACTCTTATCACCGCGGTGTTAAGTTTTCATAAAAACTCTTTATGGTTGTTTTACTAACCCCTTTCAGGAGCATGAGAATATCGCAGTTTGATTAAATAAATAAGAACAGTCTATTGCTGTCCAACTGCCGGGCAAAGGTCTCTTCTCGAACAGAGGAGGCATGACTATTTATAACCACACTTGCTCAAGGGAGATTGGGGATTTCAGACTTATATTAAACAAGCCGACGAGATTTCCCGTCAGCAAAAATGACAAGCATCCATACAAATTTTCAACCCCTATTTAACATATTCCAAAGACGAATTTTCAAAAATCCTTTAAAGTGCTTTCCATGTTGTGAAGTACTTTGAGCGACCTCCGCAAATGTCCAGTCTTGTTATTGTTTGTCGTGTCGTTGAGCTCCTTAAGTTATAAGTCGAGCTACACGAGAACCGATAAATGCTTGCTCTGACTGGACAGGTTTGCTCAAATCTGTGTGGTTCTTTCTTCAAAATACCATCTCGACCACTTATCTGCATAGTCGTCGTGTGAGTTGACCAAGATTATGTCTGGACCTTAAAAGAGACTAGGACCTCTGAGTTTCGGCTGTTTCTTCTCAGAGTAGTCAGTATGAAACATCGGGCCCATCTACAACTCGACCAAGCTAAGTTTGCACCTCGCATAACGTCATACTGACGCTTAGGTACGGTGTGCAAAAAAGGATTCCTTATGACTTTAAAAAAGTAAACAATTGTTTGTTAGATTTTACTTTGCATTTATTGCTTTTAACATATTATATTATACATAGGTACATTAAATTCGCCGCATTCCAGAGGTGCAAACTTAGCTTGGTCGAGTTGTAGTTGCAAATGACTTGTTAAAGTTCTTGTAAAAACCTATTTGCAAAATAAACATCATTTACAATGAACTCTTGTGCTAACTCATGCTTCTGAACCTAGCGGTTTAAGTTAAGCTATGCCTCGTCTGTCAGTGAATTAATGAATATAAGACTGTTATTAAGTAGATTATAAGAGAATTAACAACAAAATATGTACCGGTTATATTCTCGGCCGTATCAATTTTCGGTGTTGGAGCCTAACAGGCTAACACACATTCATAATTTCACGCTGTTTTGGCACACCACTTTCGTTTCAACTATTTTCGTGCGTAGCTTTTTAATTGGTGCGACGTTTTCTATGCACAGGACCATTTGAAGGCTGTTAGAAATAAACCGTATCAATATTATACGGTAAATTAGCTTTAATATTATGAATCATCGAGCTTTAGATGGGGAGAGTCACACCGGTATGAGTGAAAGAGATGACGCTCTACAAAACTACGTTCGTGTGTGCTTTTTTACCCACATTTGCACGATAGTAATCTGAATAGGGGAGATAACAATTTATTAAAGGAAACCTTCGTTTGGTATTTTAATAAGGCAGACTATTATTATGTTACAAATACATTAATATATTGAAAATAATCAGATTATAATAGCCTGCAGGATAATTTTGTAATACACAACCGCAATGGCTTTCAATTCGGCAGTTCAACATTTTAAACATAATCATTGCGTTATTTGCATTGGCGAGCAGACGGATTTGTAAAACATACGAAGCATAGAATTAGGAATTTCCTTCTAAATCGTTTGTATTATGTATGATTCAAGTGCGGTTACTTCATTGGAAGAATTTGCCTGTAATGTAACATTCCAAGATCCGATTTTGTTCAGAAACAAGTGTATCTGTGAATCTGAACATTACAGGAGCCCGGGCCCGGTCCGCTGGAGGGTCCGCCATTACGCAATTGTGACGTTGGTTGATATTTTCTAACAAACTTGACGGTTTTACGTAGTTGACAAAATGATTGACATGTTATGACGCATTCCTTTTATCGTTAAGTGAGACAGACCGTTCTATTAATAAGTAGAAATGTTTGGAAAATAATCGAACCATTATATTATTCTATTTATAAATACTGCTTGGTGTGTCCAGTTGTTTTAAACTCGCCATAGAAAACCTTGAAAGCCCTCTTGGCGAATGGCTTCCCAAATAATTTTGATTTAATGAAGGTGGATGCCTTTACATAGCAGTAGAGTGGAACAGTTGTCCTTCTAAACATGTTAATAGTAACAATGTTTCTATATAGAATACTAGCTGTCCCGCGCAACTTCGTCAGCGTCACATTTTTCCCGTTTTCGCAACATTCTTCATTGCTGCTCCACTCCTATTGGTCGTAGCGTGATGATATATAGCCTATAGCCTTCCTCGATAAATGGGCTATCTAACACCGAAATAATTTTCAAATCGGACCAGTAGTTTCGGAGCCTATTCAATGCTAACAAACAAACAAACAATCAAATCTTTCCTCTTTAGAATATTAGTTTAGACTAGCTGTCCAGCGCAACTTCGTCTGCGTCACATATTCCCCGTTTTCGCAATATTTTTCATTGCTGCTGCGCTCCTATACAGCGCTATCTATTGAATACTTACTCAATCCAGTCAACAGATACCGCCATCTGTTAGAATCGTTTGGAGGTACCAGATAATTGAGACTTAATTTGCAATAAAATAATATAGCGACTATAAATTGAGATGTAAACTATCCAATCTTTCAAGTTGGATCAAACTGCACACGGTGTGCAAATTTAATTAAAATCGGTTAAGTACTTTAGGAGCCCATCCCCGACAAACAACGTGACACGTAATTGTTATATTTATTGATAGATTGCATCGTCATCCTAGAACCGAAAATTTCGACCCAATAACTCGCACAGATTGGAAGCCAGGGGGTCTACTCTCTTTCTCCGAAACGTAACTTCGGCAACGAACTAAAATTAAACGTAGTTACGTTAGTGCCTCTAATCTATATCGTTTGCGGAAGCATACAAGAAGTTCGTATTCACAGAAAATTAACGTGAACGAATGTATTAAATGCTATTGTGTGCGTCCGCAAATGATATAGAATAAGGTCACAAACGTAACTACGTTTAATTTTCGTTCGTTGCCGAAGTTACGTTTCGGAGAAAGAGAGTAGACCCCCTTATCCCGACCGTGGGGGCATTTTAGGCTGATTATGCTGATGAAGCTGTTTTTAAAGTCGCCATGGTAAATCATTGCAACCCTGGATGACTATTCATTAAACACCCATCATCATTCAAGGCAGTGCTCTCTCTAATAACCAGAAGTCGGAATTAGGTAGACTTATTTGTGTACTAACACTTGTTTCATACAGCGAAAGAATAAAGCGGATATGGATATGCCTCAAATCCCGAGATTAATTTTAAAGAGCAGAAAAATCCCGTGATTGATTAAATATAAAAGTTACTTACTTTTACACAATTTAAGCCACCCGACATCGGATGTCCGAAGTTGCAAAATTCTAATGCGCACAAGCAAGGGAAGATCCATGGGTATTAATGTCAACATTTCGATGCAAGTACAGTCAACTAATTCGGTATCGGACCCCCGTAAGGACTATCCTTGCTTCCAGCGTTAAAACAGTTAAAAACTTTCTATTCCTTTGTCCCGTTTTTTGTTTTATTCTTATTGGTCGAAAACCGGTGGTCAAACATCTGGGATCATTAACAGAGACAAAGATTTTTTTTAAACAAAACGTATTTAAAAAAAGGGTCGCGTTTATTGGTCCGCAAACTATTTGTGCGGAGTTGCGGACCAATAGCAGTAAGGGTGTTAAACAGATGTGGTCTTCGTGTGCACGGGATTTGGTTTGAAAAATGTACCTATTGCCACTTTTGCGATAGTACAAAAATAACTCTACCTAATTCCGACCTCTGCTAATAACATAACAGTATCTTTTCAAATATTTGATTGCTGATTGTATTGTTTACAGATAATAAACTTAGTTGGACAGCTCGGCGGCTGCGTGATGGTGTTGGGCAGGCTCAAGGTGGACATCGCGTGTGGAGTACTGTTCTTCATTGTTGTACTACAGGTGAGGACAAAATAAGTATAAGAAATGTGTAAGGATCGTATCAGTTGGCGTTCTGTAGGTTTTGCCTGCGCTCTTTGGAGAAAAGAAGTGAGTTTGTTTAAGCACGTATTAACTTAAGAGGGTATCAGCCAATGGCCTCATGAGGCTCTCGTCAGGCAGCTGGATCAAGGGCTTGATTCAGAAAGCGGTACTCTTGGACACGGTTCGTATTGTTAGAAGGTTCCTTTCTCTGGAGCCCTGGCGTAGCTTGGACCCTGTTCCCGATACCGATGAGCTACTATTTTTTTATATTTTTAAATGTTTTGTTTTATTGCTATAAGAATATTTAAACATGTAAAAATATAATAGAAAAAATAAAATAAACGAATGTAAAAATAAATTGAGCTGTGTTTTTGAAATTGCTTTCTAGATTCTAGCTACAGATTCATTGAATGTGACGTGCACAATCTATTCCGAAGCTATTTCAATTACATATGTATAAGTACGTCAAATGTCATCAATGTACGTTTTATTGTAAATCGTAATAGCGGCGCGTCACGGTCACCTCACTTCAGGGTCATTATACCATTAAGACACAATGACCAACATTATTTTTTGAGTTCCCGTTTAAAGCCAACGGTTTGGCCATTTTGTGTTTGGAAAAAATATTATTATTAAACCCTTTTTAGTTGAGGCAAATTCTTGTCATATATAATACTAGCTGTCCCGCGCAACTTCGTCTGCGTCACATTTTCCCCGTTTTCGCAACATTTTTAATTGCTGCTCCGCTCCTATTGGTCGTAGCGTGATGATATATAGCCTATGTCCTTCCCCAGGTTGAAATCTATCTTCTTGCCAAATTTTATTAAGATCCGATCAGCCGTTTAGTCGTGAAAAGGTAACAAACAAACAAACAGAGTGACTTTCGCATTTATAATATTAGTATGGATAAATTATATATTAGGTATGGATAAATTATACTTTGTGACGAAACGAAAAGTTATTATAATATCAACATAGATGAAGAATAAAAATTATGTACTATAGAAGATAACTCATAAACTACCCGAGTTACGTTAATAAAATTTATATGGGTCCACCGTGCGAGCTTCCCCTAGAAAATGAAGAAATAATCATGAAAATTAGAAAAAAAAAGATGCTGGTGGAAGGTGGAATACATAAGCTCCTCCATTTTTTAGTTATATAAGGGAGTAACTACACTTATGGACGACTGGTCGGCTTGAGCCGGTCGGAAAATGCTTTTATTTCCATGCAATAAAAGTAGAAAGACGTCATTCGCCTCTGAGAAGGCGAATCGATACCGCGTCGAACTAAATGCCACAAATGTCATATGTGAGGGGCCATCCTTTAATAACGCGAAGTTTATTCCTCCCAGCATCACGTATTTTTTTTATTACTGAAAAGATCAGTTATTTTAAGAACTTGTTTTTAATATAAAACAAATCAATAGCTCTGATTTTTTATTAATTAGTGGTACAAAATATTTTACACGCCATACATTAAATTAATTTTATTATTCCCATCGCGTTTTAAAAATTTACACAAACTTTACGTGAATAAAGGATGACCTCTGATCGGCTCAATCGCTGATTCCGCGTCTAGAAGTGTGGTCACTCCCTGAGCTGTTCTCTTATTCTATTGGAAATCTAGACCAACTGATGGCAAAAGTGTTAATATCGACCGTACGCCGCATTTCCTGTTATCAATGTTTTTGTAGTTATCCGAAAAAACGTATTTTTGGAAGGTCTTCGTATTGAGGTTGTATTGTTTTTTAATATATTACTCATGATGAGTAAGCGTTTCTGCTAACCTTTGTGTCCTTGACTGGGAATCTCATCAGATACTGCAAGTCAAGCGCCCTCGGTAGTTGAGATTTAGAAACGAGTTTGATATAATTGACGATGCGTTCGTAACTGTGTTATCTTATATAACCTAACAACGTCGCAAATGGTTAGTGAATACTATCTGTTTCCAACGGCTTCGCCTATGTGGAGGTCAAAAATTGTAAAGATAACAGACCGACAAGACTACATAAGTTACTCTGGCAATTAAAATGTCAGTGTGGATTACTATGAATTTCTTCTTGTTCCACTGCTTTAGAAGAAGAAGAAGTGTCATCATCAACCACTTGATGACACTTCATCATGGGTTACTGCCTAACCTGGTGTCAAAGTGTTCATGCCGTCCATGGGTCTCTTGGCTGATCATGCCGTCGAGAAATATTCCTCAGGCATGCTGGTTTTTCTTACTATTTTTCCTTCACCCAAGCAAGTGATAATTATACAATACGCACATGAATCCGAAAAAACAGAAGTGCGTGTCTTTGGTTCAAAGTCGAGACTTATGACTTGATAGTCCGACGCGCACACTAGACCACCGGTGCTTTTTTTTAGCTACACTGTAAACTTGGTAGTTTTAAACTGATGAAAATTATTCCAATAGAAAATATATATATCTAAATATTCACAATATCTTCAATCCTTTTCTAATAATAACAATTTCGTTCCAGACCTTCGCCTACAGTATATTATGGGACATGCAGTTCTTGCTCCGTAACCTAGCGCTCATCGGAGCCCTACTGCTGGTCATAGCGGAGGCCCGGGCCGAGGGGCGAAGCCTTTTCGCTGGCGTGCCGTCGCTTGGCGAGAACAAGCCTAAGACCTACTTGCAGCTCGCTGGCAGAATACTCCTCGCTTTCATGTTCATCACACTGCTGAGATTCGAATTCTCCTTCTTGCAGGTTAGTAGAGATTCGTTTAAGAATCCATTACATATGGAATATATCTTCTTATCTTCTTTTTTTAATCACGTTCGGGTCGTCTAAACATAATTAAAAGTGAGCCAATCGGATTTTCCCAAAAATGTTTTAATTTTTTTCCGCTCGGCTGTAAGTGATTAAATTTATTGTAAATATACAATTATAATTATCAAAAAATATAATAATAAAAAATTTACCCGAATATGTACGTTACTCCAAGTAATAAACATGATAGTTATAAAAATAAAGCCGTGGGTCCCGGCTGTCATTTGTAGATCTTTGACAGTCGTTACGAGTAGTCAGAAGCTAAAAGTCTGACATCCAGTCTTACCAAGGGGTATCGTATTCCCAGTTACTGGGTTGTGGAGGTCAGATAGGCAGTCGCTTCATGTAAAATACTGGTACTCAGCTGCATCCGGTTAGACTGGAAGCTGACCCCAAGATAGTTTGGGAAAAAGGCTAGGCAGATGATGAGTTATAAAAATAATCTATTGAGAACCAAAGCCCAATACCAATCATGCTGACATATGTATTTTGCCAAAACAGTCTTATTTTTCAACTTCTACTAATCCCATTAAAACACTAATAGTAAACAAAGTTATCTAAAATACATGCTTATATATTCTGTAAATGAGGCATTGTATTATCTAGCCAAAGATTATAACGCCACAAAAATAGGAAAACCTGTTTTAAAAGTAACAAAAACGTACTCGTCTTTATATAAAACGATTCGTCGATTACTACAAATTTAAATATCCATAGATACGCCCGTAATCCCCGAGGGTTCTGGCACATAGGGCATACAAGGTGTGGTTTTGCATCCTCGTCAAAATTCAGGAGGTTGTCACAAAAGACATACCTAAATAATCAATTAAAATAACGGTACCTAGTTAATTATAAATCAACGCTGTTTTTAGGGTTCCGTAGCCGAATGGCAAAAAACGGAACCCTTATAGATTCGTCATGTCTGTCTGTCTGTCTGTCTGTCTGTCTGTCCGTCTGTATGTCACAGCCTCTTTTTTCCGAAACTATAAGAACTATACTGTTGAAACTTGGTAAGTAGATGTATTCTGTAAACCGCATTAAGATTTTTACACAAACATAGAAAAAAAAACATAAATTTTGGGGTTCCCCATACATAGAACTGAAAACCAAATTTTTTTTTTTAATCATACCCATACGTGTGGGGTATCTATGGATAGGTCTTCAAAAATGATATTGAGGTTTCTAATATCATTTTTTTCTAAACTGAATAGTTTGCGCTAGAGCCACTTCCAAAGTGGTAAAATGTGTGTCCCCCCCCCTCTAATTTCTAAAGTAAGAGGAGGAAAATTCTGAAAATATTTAGGATTGTAGAACGTAAAAAAAACTATCAACGAAAATTGGTTTCAATAAGACATGATGTTTAGTTTTTGAGATATGGGACTTCTTCATCAAACTGCAGCAGTAACTTTGTTTTTCATTAAGATACTATGAAAAACCAATTTAGTTTTGCGGTTGAGTGGATGTTTACTAACTAATACTACTAACTAATGAATGACAGTTCAAAATATTGTTTGGGGCTATGGAACCCTGTGTGCGAGTAAGATTCGCACTTGGCCGGTTTTTTTGGTTGTTTAAGTTTGTCAGTATTTCAGAATAACCCCCTTAACGTGGTTAAGGGAATTCGAAATTATCGAATAAACGTTTCGAGATTGTTTATATTTGTGAAAGCGCGGTCATAGTGCGAGGATCACACGGGCAGCGTTTAAATCACGGGTGGTTCACACTTTCCGATTTCCGTATACAAGAAAAAAAAATAAAAATACCCACCCATTTTATTATTGATTCGGGTCGAGAATCATTAGCATAGGAACCTCCTAGAATTTGACGAGGATGCAAAACAACACCTTGTCTATGACACACACAATACACAAGTTATGGTTAAGTCCCACGTAAAAGGGGGCGAAGTGGCATACAATTATATAATTAACATTTAATTTGAGAGCAATTTACGTGAAGTTCAATATTTAACTCCTACGCATTACTTGGTAGATTCTAATCAAATCGAGCATTCTCGACCTTCACATTTTACCCTATAAACTTTAAGAATTAATCAGTTTTTATAAACTTGTGACATTATCTATGCTTCGCTAGTCTACTGGTCGCAAGATCTACTAGTGAGCATGAGTTCCAGGGTTCAACACTCGGATCAAGCAAAGTGTTATTGGGTTTTTGAATTAGTTTATCTCAGTATTTGTAGTATTTGTTGCCGTTTGCCAATAGACTCGCCCCTATTACATGCGCCTCAAGAGCGTAGAACGACGAAGGACTTGACTTGTCCTTATTTTCCGAAATGACTGAATCGATTCTAAAGAAACTTAGTTACGCAAAAGTAGGATACGTAGGTCTAAAAAGTTACTAAATAACATTTTCATAAAGTCATTTAAAAAACAAAGATAAATTCAAAAAAATCTAATTCTAGAAATTTCTGTTTCTATTTGATAATTTAAATCTAGCTGCAACACTATTTTTCGAAAATGTTTTAGGTCTATATAATCTGCTTATGCGTATGTAGTTTCATTAAAATCGGTTCAGTAATTTCGGAAAATAAGGACTCGAAACTTTGTATGAAATGTTGTAAGGCGTAAACGCTGTTAAAGCATAAGTGGCCGAAACGTGGGTGTACTTACGCCTCTGCATGTTTAACCCTTCGGGCGATTACAAGCGTGATGATATGTGACATTATCATCGTGTCTAATTCAATGAACACTTCGAATCACATTATAAAGCTATGTTAATATATACGACGTCATAATCTCCTACCGATGTTGCGGAAATTTATAAATAGTTGACCGATTAACATAAATGTAAAGACAGTATTGTATTTACATAATTCGATTCACTCTCGATTTTTGAAAACTGGTTTTTATTTTTACTGGAATTTACGTATGTCAAGGTTGAAAGTCAGACTGTTTTTTAAGAAGGCTTGTTGATACCAGACTTAAAAAAATACTTAGATAAAAAAGGTGAAGGCCAACAATCTGGGATTCTAATACCCGTATTTACTAAACTGTGTTGTGACTCTGTTGTATTTACAACACTCAACTCAGCACCGATTTTTTGTTTAGAACCTTGCCCCACACAACTCAGCACCGATTTTTTGTTTAGAAGCTTGCCCCACACTAGGATTTTCTCCTGTGTCGTGGGTGCGTTTACAAACATTTAAACTCACATATACAAACAGCCAGGCCCGAAAAAAGTATCTGTAGGCCATACAAATATTTGTTCCGTGCGGGGATCGAACCCGCGTCACGCAGCGCAGCAATCGCTCAACCACTGCGCCAACCGTGCCGTCAATTGAAAGTACAACAGCACGTTTTTATTTAGGTGTTCATTAGGTAAAGCAACTGCCTCGTTTGTCGAGTGATTGCAAGTGCGGATGCTGAGCAATGAGGCCTATGATTTCCCGGGTCGGGTAAAACGTCATTGGGTTTTTCCATCAAGAATTTCTCAGTAGCAGCCACGGATTCTGGATTTTTGCCTGGTTGGTTGTAATAGGCTCGCCCCCTATTAGTATTTCATTAGTATTATTGAAGTATATGTAGATTCAGTTCTCGAGCTATAAGACTGACACACATTGCCGGGTTGATGGTAACAGGCTCGCCCCTTTTTACTTGGGACTTAAACTTATCTGGCCAAATGTAGGTAGGGTATTAGGTACACCTCTGCCTAACCCTTCGGGGATTACAGACCTGATGTTATATTATAAAAACACAAACTGATAATGTTGGCTAAAAAAGTTAAAAGGGTTGCATCGCTGAAAACGGTCGGGGGGACTTCACCCACAGTGTCTTGAAAAAAACCCCGAAATGCTTGCGTTATGACAATAAAGATATATTTAGAGGCATAAGAGCATAGCCATACTGCTTATTTCAATAGAATCTATCTTTCTGCAAACCTGTGAAAGGAGAGCTGAGAAATGAAGAGACAAGTGTGTTTATGTGTCTCACCAGTGGGATAGAGTGGAATGTTCAATTTTTCAATTAACTTGGTAAAATCCGTTTAGGTTTATCGGCACGCATCAATACGGCATTTAAAAAAAAAATGAATTCCTAAGGGTCCGTTTCCACTAAGCGGAAATATTATCCCCGCGCACTTTTGTGCTGTCACTGAATAAGACTGTATCAGGATTGCCTTTAAGTATAAAATTGACGAACACGCGCAAGGAGACGCTTAATGTTTGCGTCGAATTGTGGCTTGGCTTGGTGGAAACAGACTTTAAGGGTGATTGGCCCTTTCATCCAATACCAAAGCACTAGTACCAAAAAGATGTTTTATGAATAATCTTAATGTTGTACCATTCCAGATCGTGCAAGACCTGCTGGGGAGCATCCTGATGGTGCTGGTGACAGTGGGCTACCGCACCAAGCTGTCCGCACTCATGCTGGTTGTCGTCCTTTCAGTGCTCAACCTGTACCACAATGCGTGGTGGGCTGTGCCTTCCTACAAGCCCCTGAGGGACTTCCTCAAATATGACTTCTTCCAGGTAAACAAAATCAATGAATATCCTAGCATTTTCGCAATTACTTTAAGGTCGATATTCTGTCTTACTGGATGCAGCTGTATACCAGTATTGTGGAGTGACTGTCTATCTGATCTCCACAACCCAGGTGCTGGGTAGCACAACACCCCTTTGTCCAAGTTACGTCACTCATCCACCACGGACCGACCTCGACAAGCTTAGCTGACAAAACTGGATTTATCTGCTCCTAATTTTTTTTAACCAATTTGTTGGGTTGCGGATTTGAGGCTCTTGCCCGCCACCGAAACGATTGTGTCCGAACAGTACGAATACTATAGGCTGACTTTACATGGTGATGTAAACATGCTATGCACTGTCTTTGAAGAGAGCAGTGATGGTTCAGTGGTAACGCCCGCGTCTTACGATTTGTACGGCATGGGTTCGAAGCGTGTGTCGCGGTGTGCCGTCAAACGATGAAGGAAAACAAAAGCATGTCTTAGAATCAAGAATTCGAATACATGTGACATCTACCAACCCCACAATGAGTATATGCTTATTCTGTCTCTATGAATAAGCCTGCTTATCGGAACAATCACAATTCTATAAACTTGAGTATCAAATAACATGACTAACTCTTTCTTTCCAGACCTTATCTGTGATCGGCGGTCTCCTAATGATCGTGTACCTTGGGCCCGGCGGCGTCAGTATGGACGAACACAAGAAGAAGTGGTAGAACCCACCCCGTGTGTACAATGTACGCACAGTGAAAGACACTTGATATTTTAATCATAAGATGTTGTGGTGCGAAAGGAAAGTTTTTTTTTCATACAATTTGGTGTTTTTGTGACAATCTGACTAGTCGGCGACGATTGTGAACATTGAGCTTACTTCCATATCCTGTAATTCCGAGAGCCTAGACAAATGACAATGTATTTCTATTACGACTTTCAAGAGGTCAGCAGCCCAATATACATAGTGTAAACGGACCCTTGACGAAGCCGTCAATCAAGCACATCAAACTAGTAACAAAAAAAAAACCGACCAAGTGCGAGTCGGACTCGCGCACGAAGGGTTCCGTACCATTATTTATAAAAACCAGCCAAAAAATCATATTATTATATGGGAGCCCCCCTTAAATATTTATTTTATTTTGTTTTTAGTATTTGTTGTTATAGCGGCAACAGAAATACATAATAGAAATTCCAACTGGCTAACTATCACGGTTCATGAGATAGAGCGAAGTCTCAGTAATAGGGTCCCGTTTGACCCTTTGGGTACGGAACCCTAAAAATGTATCCTATGCAAAAATTTCTGTGAAACGATTTTTTTTTGTCTGAATTATCATCTTTTGCTGTAACACACTCAAAACATTGTGCTGATGCATTGAACAGCACAGTAGTCAAGGAGATATTTAAAGTAAAGTTATAACATTTAAAACTTGTATTTTTTTTAATGTGTTTAAATGTTGGAGCTTTGACTTCAATATCTCCGTAATTAGAAGGTTCCCAGGTATGCTCTCGAA